>CAWUFW010006798.1:0-600000 GCA_963921515.1 Calotriton arnoldi | reverse complement strand
ACAGTCCAGCCTGAAGTGCCAAGCCATGTCTTCCCTGGACCGAAACAAGCATCCTAGGACCGGTTTCTGGCATTCCAGCCGTCATCAGCCAGGCTTGCTTGAATCCAGTGGCAAAGTGAGCAAGGGACCCACGTCTGGGCATGCCCCGCCAACTCAGGGCGAACAAGCGATACAAAGGGGATGATGGACGGAACGTTTGAGCCAATCAAACACTCACCCCCAGTCAACTGATCTGGGTTTAATCCATCATCATTCTTTAGCACACTCCACCACCCCAGTTCAGACATGGCCATATGCAAATCAGTCTGACCCTGTGCCTCATGGGAACAGTCCAGCCCGAACTGCCAAGCCATGTCTTCCCTGGACCTGAAACAAGCATCCTAGGACCGGTTTCTGGCATTCCAGCCGTCAACAGCCAGGCTTGCTTGAATCCAGTGGCAAAGTGAGCAAGGGACCCACGTCTGGTCATACCCCCACCAACTTAGGGCGAACAAGCTGATACAAAGGGGATGATGGACGGAACGTTTGAGCCAATCAAACACTCACTCCCAGTCAACTGATCTGGGTTTAATCCATCATCATTCTTTAGCTCACTCCACCACCCCAGTTCAGACATGGCCATATGCAAATCAGTCTGACCCTGTGCCTCATGGGAACAGTCAGCTCGAACTGCCAAGCCATGTCTTCCTGGACCGGAAACAAGCATCCTAGGACCGGTTTCTGGCATTCCAGCCGTCATCAGCCAAGCTTGCTTGAATCCAGTGGCAAAGTGAGCAAGGGACCCACGTCTGGGCATACCCCGCAAACTTAGGGCGAACAAAGTGATACAAAGGGATGATGGATGGAACGTTTGAGCCAATCAAACACTCACCCCCAGTCAAATGATCTGGGTTTAATCCATCATCATTCTTTAGCTCACTCCACCACCCCAGTTCAGACATGGCCATATGCAAATCAGTCTGACCCTGTGCCTCATGGGAACAGTCCAGCCCGAACTGCCAAGCCATGTCTTCCCTGGACTGGAAACAAGCATCCTAGGACCGGTTTCTGGCATTCCAGCCGTCATCAGCCAGGCTTGCTTGAATCCAGTGGCAAAGTGAGCAAGGGACCCACGTCTGGGCATACCCCGCCAACTTAGGGCGAACAAGCGATACAAAGGGGATGATGGACGGAACGTTTGAGCCAATCAAACACTCACCCTCAGTCAACTGATCTGGGTTTAATCCATCATCATTCTTTAGCTCACTCCACCACCCCAGTTCAGACATGGCCATATGCAAATCAGTCTGACCCTGTGCCTCATGGGAACAGTCCAGCCCGAACTGCCAAGCCATGTCTTCCTGGACCGGAAACAAGCATCCTAGGACCGGTTTCTGGCATTCCAGCCGTCATCAGCCAGGCTTGCTTGAATCCAGTGGCAAAGTGAGCAAGGGACCACGTCTGGGCATACCCCGCCAACTTAGGGCGAACAAGCGATACAAAGGGATGATGGACGGAACGTTTGAGCCAATCAAACACTCACCCCCAGTCAACTGATCTGGGTTTAATCCATCATCATTCTTTAGCTCACTCCACCACCCCAGTTCAGACATCCTAGGATGCTTGTTTCCGGTCCAGGGAAGACATGGCTTGGCAGTTCGGGCTGGACTGTTCCCATGAGGCACAGGGTCAGACTGATTTGCATATGGCCATGTCTGAACTGGGGTGGTGGAGTGAGCTAAAGAATGATGATGGATTAAACCCAGATCAGTTGACTGGGGGTGAGTGTTTGATTGGCTCAAACGCTCCGTCCATCATCCCCTTTGTATCAGCTTGTTCGCCCTAAGTTGGCGGGGGTATGCCCAGACGTGGGTCCCTTGCTCACTTTGCCACTGGATTCAAGCAAGCCTGGCTGATGACGTCTGGTAGGCCAGAAACTGGTCCTAGGATGCTTGTTTCCGGTCCAGGGAAGACATGGCTTGGCAGTTCGGGCTGCACTGTTCCCATGAGGCACAGGGTCAGACTGATTTGCATATGGCCATGTCTGAACTGGGGTGGTGGAGTGAGCTAAAGAATGATGATGGATTAAACCCAGATCAGTTGACTGGGGGGTGAGTGTTTGATTGGCTCAAACGTTCTGTCCATCATCCCCTTTTGTATCGCTTTGTTCGCCCTAAGTTGGCGGGGTATGCCCAGACGTGGGTCCCTTGCTCACTTTGCCACTGGATTCAAGCAAGCCTGGCTGATGACGGCTGGAATGCCAGAAACCGGTCCTAGGATGCTTGTTTCCGGTCCAGGGAAGACATGGCTTGGCAGTTTGGGCTGGACTGTTCCCATGAGGCACAGGGTCAGACTGATTTGCATATGGCCATGTCTGAACTGGGGTGGTGGAGTGAGCTAAAGAATGATGATGGATTAAACCCAGATCAGTTGACTGGGGGTGAGTGTTTGATTGGCTCAAACGTTCCGTCCATCACCCCTTTGTATCGCTTGTTCACCCTAAGTTGGCGGGGGTATTCCCAGACGTGGGTCCCTTGCTCACTTTGCCACTGGATTCAAGCAAGCCTGGCTGATGACGGCTGGAATGCCAGAAACCGGTCCTAGGATGCTTGTTTCCGGTCCAGGGAAGACATGGCTTGGCAGTTCGGGCTGGACTGTTCCCATGAGGCACAGGGTCAGACTGATTTGCATATGGCCATGTCTGAACTGGGGTGGTGGAGTGAGCTAAAGAATGATGATGGATTAAAACCCAGATCAGTTGACTGGGGGTGAGTGTTTGATTGGCTCAAACGTTCCGTCCATCATCCCCTTTTGTATCGCTTTGTTCGCCCTAAGTTGGCGGGGGTATGCCCAGACGTGGGTCCCTTGCTCACTTTGCCACTGGATTCAAGCAAGCCTGGCTGATGACAGCTGGAATGCCAGAAACCGGTCCTAGGATGCTTGTTTCCGGTCCAGGCAAGACATGGCTTGGCAGTTCGGGCTGGACTGTTCCCATGAGGCACAGGGTCAGACTGATTTGCATATGGCCATGTCTGAACTGGGGTGGTGGAGTGAGCTAAAGAATGATGATGGATTAAACCCAGATCAGTTGACTGGGGTGAGTGTTTGATTGGCTCAAACGCTCCGTCCATCATCCCCTTTGTATCGCTTTGTTCGCCTAAGTTGGCGGGGGCATGCCCAGACGTGGGTCCCTTGCTCACTTTGCCACTGGATTCAAGCAAGCCTGGCTGATGATGGCTGGAATGCCAGAAACCGGTCCTAGGATGCTTGTTTCCGGTCCAGGGAAGACATGGCTTGGCAGTTCGGGCTGGACTGTTCCCATGAGGCACAGGGTCAGACTGATTTGCATATGGCCATGTCTGAACTGGGGTGGTGGAGTGAGCTAAAGAATGATGATGGATTAAACCCAGCTCAGTTGACTGGGGGTGAGTGTTTGATTGGCTCAAACGCTCCGTCCATCATCCCCTTTTGTATCGCTTTGTTCGCCCTAAGTTGGCGGGGTATGCCCAGACGTGGGTCCCTTGCTCACTTTGCCACTGGATTCAAGCAAGCCTGGCTGATGACGGCTGGAATGCCAGAAACCGGTCCTAGGATGCTTGTTTCCGGTCCAGGGAAGAAATGGCTTGGCAGTTCGGGCTGGACTGTTCCCATGAGGCACAGGGTCAGACTGATTTGCATATGGCCATGTCTGAACTGGGGTGGTGGAAGTGAGCTAAAGAATGATGATGGATTAAACCCAGATCAGTTGACTGGGGGTGAGTGTTTGATTGGCTCAAACGTTCCGTCCATCATCCCTTTGTATCGCTTTGTTCAGCCCTAAGTTGGCGGGGGTATGCCCAGACGTGGGTCCCTTGCTCACTTTGCCACTGGATTCAAGCAAGCCTGGCTGATGACGGCTGGAATGCCAGAAACCGGTCCTAGGATGCTTGTTTCCGGTCCAGGGAAGACATGGCTTGGCAGTTCGGGCTGGATTGTTCCCATGAGGCACAGGGTCAGACTGATTTGCATATGGCCATGTCTGAACTGGGGTGGTGGAGTGAGCTAAAGAATGATGATGGATTAAACCCAGATCAGTTGACTGGGGGTGAGTGTTTGATTGGCTCAAACGTTCCGTCCATCATCCCCTTTTGTTTCGCTTTGTTCGCCCTAAGTTGGTGGGGGTATGCCCAGACGTGGGTCCCTTGCTCACTTTGCCACTGGATTCAAGCAAGCCTGGCTGATGACGGCTGGAATGCCAGAAACTGGTCCTAGGATGCTTGTTTCCGGTCCAGGGAAGACATGGCTTGGCAGTTCGGGCTGGACTGTTCCCATGAGGCACAGGGTCAGACTGATTTGCATATGGCCATGTCTGAACTGGGGTGGTGGAGTGAGCTAAAGAATGATGATGGATTAAACCCAGATCAGTTGACTGGGGGTGAGTGTTTGATTGGCTCAAATGTTCCGTCCATCATCCCCTTTTGTATCGCTTTGTTCGCCCTAAGTTGGCGGGGGTATGCCCCGACGTGGGTGCCTTGCTCACTTTGTCACTGGATTCAAGCAAGCCTGGCTGATGACGGCTGGAATGCCAGAAACCGGTCCTAGGATGCTTGTTTCCGGTCCAGGGAAGACATGGCTTGGCAGTTCGGGCTGGACTGTTCCCATGAGGCACAGGGTCAGACTGATTTGCATATGGCCATGTCTGAACTGGGGTGGTGGAGTGAGCTAAAGAATGATGATGGATTAAACCCAGATCAGTTGACTGGGGGTGAGTGTTTGATTGGCTCAAACGTTCCGTCCATCATCCCCTTTTGTATCGCTTTGTTCGCCCCTAAGTTGGCGGGGGTATGCCCCGACGTGGGTCCCTTGCTCACTTTGCCACTGGATTCAAGCAAGCCTGGCTGATGACGGCTGGAATGCCAGAAACCGGTCCTAGGATGCTTGTTTCCGGTCCAGGGAAGACATGGCTTGGCAGTTCGGGCTGGACTGTTCCCATGAGGCACAGGGTCAGACTGATTTGCATATGGCCATGTCTGAACTGGGGTGGTGGAGTGAGCTAAAGAATGATGATGGATTAAACCCAGATCAGTTGACTGGGGGTGAGTGTTTGATTGGCTCAAACCTTCCGTCCATCATCCCCTTTTGTATCGCTTTGTTCGCCCTAAGTTGGCGGGGGTATGCCCAGACGTGGGTCCCTTGCTCACTTTGCCACTGGATTCAAGCAAGCCTGGCTGATGACGGCTAGAATGCCAGAAACCGGTCCTAGGATGCTTGTTTCCGGTCCAGGGAAGACATGGCTTGCAGTTCGGGCTGGACTGTTCCCATGAGGCACAGGGTCAGACTGATTTGCATATGGCCATGTCTGAACTGGGGTGGTGGAGTGAGCTAAAGAATGATGATGGATTAAACCCAGATCAGTTGACTGGGGGTGAGTGTTCGATTGGCTCAAACGTTCCGTCCATCATCCCCTTTTGTATCGCTTTATTCGCCCTAAGTTGGTGGGGGTATGCCCAGACGTGGGTCCCTTGCTCACTTTGCCACTGGATTCAAGCAAGCCTGGCTGATGACGGCTGGAATGCCAGAAACCGGTCCTAGGATGCTTGTTTCCGGTCCAGGGAAGACATGGCTTGGCAGTTCGGGCTGGACTGTTCCCATGAGGCACAGGCTCAGACTGATTTGCATATGGCCATGTCTGAACTGGGGTGGTGGAGTGAGCTAAAGAATGATGATGGATTAAACCCAGATCAGTTGACTGGGGGTGAGTGTTTGATTGGCTCAAACGTTCCGTCCATCATCCCCTTTTGTATCGCTTTGTTCGCCCTAAGTTGGCGGGGGTATGCCCAGACGTGGGTCCCTTGCTCACTTTGCCACTGGATTCAAGCAAGCCTGGCTGATGACGGCTGGAATGCCAGAAACCGGTCCTAGGATGCTTGTTTCCGGTCCAGGGAAGACATGGCTTGGCAGTTCGGGCTGGACTGTTCCCATGAGGCACAGGGTCAGACTGATTTGCATATGGCCATGTCTGAACTGGGGTGGTGGAGTGAGCTAAAGAATGATGATGGATTAAACCCAGATCAGTTGACTGGGGGTGAGTGTTTGATTGGCTCAAACATTCCGTCCATCATCCCCTTTGTATCGCTTTGTTCGCCCTAAGTTGGCGGGGGTATGCCCAGACGTGGGTCCCTTGCTCACTTTGCCACTGGATTCAAGCAAGCCTGGCTGATGACGGCTGGAATGCCAGAAACCGGTCCTAGGATGCTTGTTTCCGGTCCAGGGAAGACATGGCTTGGCAGTTCGGGCTGGACTGTTCCCATGAGGCACAGGGTCAGACTGATTTGCATATGGCCATGTCTGAACTGGGGTGGTGGAGTGAGCTAAAGAATGATGATGGATTAAACCCAGATCAGTTGACTGGGGGTGAGTGTTTGATTGGCTCAAACGTTCCGTCCATCATCCCCTTTTGTATCGCTTTGTTCGCCCTAAGTTGGCGGGGGTATGCCCAGACGTGGGTCCCTTGCTCACTTTGCCACTGGATTCAAGCAAGCCTGGCTGATGACGTCTGGTAGGCCAGAAACTGGTCCTAGGATGCTTGTTTCCGGTCCAGGGAAGACATGGCTTGGCAGTTCGGGCTGCACTGTTCCCATGAGGCACAGGGTCAGACTGATTTGCATATGGCCATGTCTGAACTGGGGTGGTGGAGTGAGCTAAAGAATGATGATGGATTAAACCCAGATCAGTTGACTGGGGGTGAGTGTTTGATTGGCTCAAACGTTCTGTCCATCATCCCCTTTGTATCGCTTTGTTCGCCCCTAAGTTGGCGGGGGTATGCCCAGACGTGGGTCCCTTGCTCACTTTGCCACTGGATTCAAGCAAGCCTGGCTGATAACGGCTGGAATGCCAGAAACCGGTCCTAGGATGCTTGTTTCCGGTCCAGGGAAGACATGGCTTGGCAGTTCGGGCTGGACTGTTCCCATGAGGCACAGGCTCAGACTGATTTGCATATGGCCATGTCTGAACTGGGGTGGTGGAGTGAGCTAAAGAATGATGATGGATTAAACCCAGATCAGTTGACTGGGGGTGAGTGTTTGATTGGCTCAAACGTTCCATCCATCATCCCCTTTTGTATCGCTTTGTTCGCCCTAAGTTGGCGGGGGTATGGCCAGACGTGGGTCCCTTGCTCACTTTGCCACTGGATTCAAGCAAGCCTGGCTGATGACGGCTGGAATGCCAGAAACCGGTCCTAGGATGCTTGTTTCTGCTCCAGGGAAAACATGGCTTGGCAGTTCGGGCTGGACTGTTCCCATGAGGGACAGGGTCAGACTGATTTGCATATGGCCATGTCTGAACTGGGGTGGTGGAGTGAGCTAAAGAATGATGATGGATTAAACCCAGATCAGTTGACTGGGGGTGAGTGTTTGATTGGCTCAAACGTTCCGTCCATCATCCCCTTTTGTATCGCTTTGTTCGCCCTAAGTTGGCGGGGGTATGCCCAGACGTGGGTCCCTTGCTCACTTTGCCACTGGATTCAAGCAAGCCTGGCTGATGACGGCTGGAATGCCAGAAACCAGTCCTAGGATGCTTGTTTCCGGTCCAGGGAAGACATGGCTTGGCAGTTCGGGCTGGACTGTTCCCATGAGGCACAGGGTCAGACTGATTTGCATATGGCCATGTCTGAACTGGGGTGGTGGAGTGAGCTAAAGAATGATGATGGATTAAACCCAGATCAGTTGACTGGGGGGGTGAGTGTTTGATTGGCTCAAACGTTCCGTCCATCATCCCCTTTTGTATCGCACTGTCTAAAAGTGACAGGTTTAAAATGCTACTTGTGTGGGTGGCACAATCAAAGCTGCAGCCCCATAGTAGCATTTAGGTTAGAGGTCCTGGGTATATGGTATACCACCTTACAAGGGATTTGCAAGTATACTAAATAGGCCAATTGTGTATACACCAATACTACCATGTTTAGGGGAGAAGCACATGCACTTTAGCACTGGTCAGCAGTGGTAAAGTGCTCAGAGTCCTACAGCCAACACAAATATTCAGCAAAAACAGGAGGTGAGCAAGCAAAACATTTTGGAAAAGACCACCCTAAGGATGACAGGTCTGACACGTACCCCCACCAGCTGAAAGTGGGGAGATCTATCCATCCTCTAGTTATCAGCACTAAGGCGGAAAAACCTGGAAAGACCATCATCACTGGTGTGGTCTACACCTGGTCTGTGTTCCACCCTGAAGTCCATACCCTGTAGGGAAATGGACCACCTCACCAGTTTTGGTTTCTCACCCCTCATATGCATGAGCCACCTGAGGGACCTTTGGGCAGTCTGAATCAGGAAGTGAGTGCCAAACAGGTTTGGCCTGAACTTCTTCAGTGTCCAGACCACACCAAAAGCTTCTCTTTCTATAGCACTCGAACTTTGTTCCCTGGGGACTAATCTCTAGCAAATGAAGGCTACGGGTTGATCTAGGCCCCTCTTCGTTAAGCTGTGACAGCAGAAAGTACTGCCCCATGCCATGTTTTGAGGCATATGTTTGAAGGATAAACTCCTTAGAGATGTCAGGTCCTGTGCACATGGCCTGCTAAGGGAATCAAATGCTTTTTGGTATGCCTCTGTCTGAATCACATTTCTGGGCTGCTTCTTAGAAGTCAGCTCTGTCAAGGTGGCAATAATGGTGGCATACCCCTTGCAGTACCCAATGAGGCCCAAGAAGGCTTTGACCTCAGTCTGTGTTTTGGGGGCTTCCAAGCTGTGATAGTTTCTGTCTTGGCCTGGAGGGGTCGCACCTTATCCCTGCCTATCAGGTGTCCCAAGAACACCACAGACCTGCCCTATTTGGCACTTACTCGAATTGAAAGTCAGGCCTACCTGTTGCAGAGCCTAAAGCACTTCCTGGAGGTGAAAAAGGTGGTCCTTCCAGCTGATACTATAGACAGCTATGTCATTAGGATAGGCAGCTGAGATGACCTCAACACCTGCAAGGACCTGTTTCACCGACCTCCGGAAGAAGGCAGGGCATTTTTGAGTCCATAGGGCAACACCCTAAACTGGTAGTGGCCCTGTGGAGTGGAGAAGGTTGCCCTCTCCTTGGCTCTTCCTGTTAGGGTGATCTGCCAGTACCCTGACGTAAGGTCAAATGTACTTAAGCACTGGGCAGCCACTAACCAGTCAATCTGCTCATCAGCCCGGGGTATGGGATGAGCATCTGTCTTAGTGACTGAGTTTAGCCCACTATAATTCACACAGAACTTGAGTTCTGGTGGATCAACTTTTGCTACCAGAACCATAGTACTGGACCAGGGACTACTAGAGAGTTCTATCACCCGCAATTCCAGCATTTTAGAGACTTCATTCTTAATGCTGGCCCTCAGCTAATCAGAGAACCCGTAAGACTTATTCTTGACAAGGAGGTTGTCCCCTGTGTCCACATCATGGGTACACAAGTGGGTAGTCCCAGGGATGAGGGAAAACAGAGAAAAGTACTGCCCTACACTAGGTGGCAGGCCCTCTGTGGTCAGGAGTCAGAATGGGAGACAGTATTACTCCCTCCACAGCTCCATATTTCTCCTTGAAGTTTAAGAGGTCAGGGAGAGTGTTTTTCCTACTTCTCTTCTCCATATGGGATGGTGGGCTCAGACATCTCAAAGTAGGGTTTGAGGCAGTTGATATGGAGCACCCTGTGGGGTTGACAGGGGTCTTGAGGTCCATCAGATAGGTGGCCTCACCCGCCTCTCAATCACCTCATAGGGGCCAGTTCAAGGGTCCTGAAGGGCCATGGGCTCCACCAGTTCCATCACCCACTCTTTCTTCCCAGGAGTCAATTCCACAGTGGTAGAATTTTGGTCATACCACTGCTTTATAACATCCTGACTGGCTTCTAAGTTATTTGAAGCTTGCTTCCACAACATATGCAAAAAGAAGAGATGATGGACGGAATGCTGAACAAATCAAACATTCACCCCAGTCACAGATCTGGGTTAAATCCATCATTTTATTTGCACGCCATGCCATTCCAGTTTAGACACAGCCATATGCATATCAATCTTGACCCTGCTCACCATTGTAACAGTCCATCCACAACTGCCAGGGCAGGTTGTCCCTGGACCAGAAACAAGCATCCCGGGATTGGTCTCAGGGTATCACACCTCATGAGCTAGGCCAGCTTGAATCTGGTGGCATAGCGAGCGTGGAACCCACATTTGGGCATACCCTTCTCACTTAGGGTGACAAATTCAAAAAGAACAGATGATGGAAAGAATGCTGAACAAATCAAACATTCACCCCAGTCACAGATCTGGGTTAAATCCATCATTTTTTTTTGCACACCATGCCATTCCAGTTTAGACTCAGCCATATGCAAATCAGTCTTTACCCTGCTCCCCATTGGAACAGTCCAGCCTGAACTGCCAGGCCGTGGCATCCTTGGACCAGAAAAAGCATCCTGGGACCAGTTTTGGGTGTCACCCCTCATCAGCTAGGCTAGCTTGAATCTGGTGGCATAGTGAGCACAGGACCCACGTCTGGGCATACCCTTCCCACTTAGGGTGACAATGCAAAAAGAACAGATGATGGACGAAATGCTGAACAAATCAAACATTCACCCAAGTCACAGATCTGGGTAAAATCAATTGTTTTTTTGCACCCCATGCTATTCCAGTTTAGACCCAGCCACATGCAAATCAGTCTTGACCCTGCTCCCTATTGGAACAGTCCAGCCCAAACTGCCAGGCCAGGTCCTCCTTGGACCAGAAACAAGCATCCTGGGACCAGTTTTGGGGTATCACCCCTCATCAGCTAGGCTAGCTTGATCTGGTAGCTTAGTGAGCACAGGACACACATCTGGGCATACCCTTCCCACTTGGGCAAAAAATGCAAAAAGAACAGATGATGGATGGAATGTAGAACAAATCAAATATTCACCCTACTCACACATCTGGGTTAAACCCATCGTTTTTTTGCACGCCATGCCATTCCAGTTTAGACCCAGCCATATGCAAATCAGTCTTGATCCTGCTCTCCATTGGAACAGTCCATCCCCAAACTGCCAGGCCAGTTCCTCCCTTGACCAGAAACAAGCATCCTGGGAATGGTTTCCGGTTATCACCTCTCATCAGCTACACTAGCTTGAATCTGGTGGCATTAGGGTAACCCCACTAAACTGGAACTACTAACTAGGTAACTAACTAGGACAAACTCCTCGCCAGCACTACACTAGCCACCCCTGGAATCTTTCTTCCAGTGGGGGGTGGTGCTCTTTTTGGACACTTGGGATCCCCTTGTAGTGTCCATTCTCAAAACACACAATAGCACTTAATGGGCTTGGGCTGTTGACTCTTGTTAGTGTAGTTTTTCTTCTAATGGCCAGATTGGGAATGAGAACCAGACCCTTTCCCCTGTAAGTTGTTTTGGGGGCTTTAGATAATTCTTTATTTTTGTCCCCCCCTCCCTCTTTTTGTGAGAACCCTGGCCACCCTTTTGGGGGTCCCCACAGATACCTTATTGGACACTGGTTCTGACCCAGATGTCTGCATCCTCAGCAAGTTTCCTGGGGTCACAAAGCTTACTATCCACTAGGTTTTGGCACAGCTCTGCAAAACAAAGATCAAGCAAGTTGTACAGCCCTGAATAATAATCTACTTTGCTACCCCTCTCAGCCCTTCAGTATCTTGCTAGCATAGTGTAAGCAGTCTACTTAGCTCTGTGATGTAATCTTGTGACTGGCCCTGAACCTCTGTTGGTATTTCTCAGGTGTCAGCCCAAAGTTGTTGACCAGTTGGGTCTTCATAGCAGTGTAATGTGTCTGGTCGCCCACCTTTAATGTGAGAAGTGTATCCCTCCCCACTGTGGGAATGTACCTCCACAAACTACCACACCAGGACTTATCTGGGACATTGTGCACTTTCAGAGCCACTTCATAGGCTGCAAACAATTTGTCTATGTCATCCCACACCACATAACTGGGCACCAAATCCATGGGTATCCGGACTCTGGACTCATTGGAGGACACTGCAGGTATGCTACCACCATTGGTGCTGGCCCCTACGTTCGAGACTCTTATATCCAGCTTATTCAAACTGAGATCATGAGCCAATTACTTCTCCTCAAGAGCAAGTTTCAACTTTGTAAGCTCTAACTTGAGCTTCCTCTGCTCCTGCCTGTCTGGCAGCTCCACTAGCGACAGTGTCTTAGAGGAGACACTGCACCCTGCTCTGTGAACCACCATTGATTCCAGCAAGTCATTGGCTCCCTCCACAGGCAGTTCTAGAGCCACGTCAAACCCCAGAATCAGGTCATCCTCCTCCTCAGAAATGTCCTGCTCCTTTTCTGGATTGTCATCCCCTGCAATCTGGGTTTGCCCAGGCCCTCAAACCTTTATGCCACAACACCTTCCAAGTGATGCCTCAAGTAGAAATATAAAAAACCTTGCAAAAATCTCTTAGCTGGGTCACCATGTAAGACTCTGACCTGACCAGCTCAAAATCAATTCCTGCAGGTACAGGTGCTGCTTCTCCAGGCCAATTAGGGAGAATTAAAAAAGGTTCAAATTGGTCTTGGTAGAGAGTTGTAGCAAACAATATGTTACTATATGGTATTGCACAAACACAAGTCCTATCCTCACCACTGATCACCAATGTTAGATATGGGGTTTGTGCTTGGTAATGGTATGCACCCTATCCAGGCAGGAACTATAACTCTAGTCAGGGTAAGCTAGATACACACTAAAAGATAACCTGTGCTCACCCTCTGGTAGCTTGGCACAGAGCAGTCAGGCTTATGTAAAGGTGCAATGTGTAAAGTATTTATGCAACACAGACACACAGTAACAGAATGAAAACATCACAGAAATACTCCACACAGGGTTAGAAAAAAAGATGATATTTGTATGAGTAAAACAAAGCCGAAATGACAAAAATCCAATAAGCAGAACCGGAGTTATGAATTTCTAAAAATAAAATCAAAATATAGTGCTTAGAGTCATAAAGTGCCAACTGGGGACATCTGATTGCGCTAGACTGGGATATATCCAAACTTTAGGCCAACCATGATGAAAGGCAGGATGGCTACAGGACTCATGCAGGTCCCGCTGAAAACGTACCTTGGATGGAGGACCGGATGCGAGGAGCAGAGCAAGCGATGCATCGTCATCTAGCCCATGGACGCAGGCGATGCGTTGGTTCCAATCCACGCAGTCAGTGAAGCCTTGTAGATGAAACCCTTTGTGATGCAGGCAATTTATTGTTGTCAAGCTGTACAGTCCGTCATCATCAAGCTGCACAGTCTGTTTAAACATGTTGCCGGGCAGCAGCTGTGGCAGCTGTGTCAGCATTGAAGGGTGATGCGATTGTTCCGATCGGCGCAAAGTCGTCGATGGTGGATTCTGCTGGATCAGCACAGAAAAAGGTACTTCCAAGGGCCCAGGACTGAATCATCACCACTTGGCAAGGCAGGACTCACAGATGGCAGTG
This sequence comes from Calotriton arnoldi, assembly GCA_963921515.1. Lineage (NCBI taxonomy): Eukaryota > Metazoa > Chordata > Amphibia > Caudata > Salamandridae > Calotriton > Calotriton arnoldi. Next base: position 586,580 of record CAWUFW010006798.1, on the reverse strand, counting down.
TCAAGATGCTGTTGCAGTATTGTAGGAAGTCTTTGATGGCCCTGAGACTTCAGCACAGGGGGCAAGCCCTTGCAGTTACTCTGGGTTCAAGTGAGTTGGGCCCAGTCCTTTTCCTCAGCAGGGCAGAGGGTAGCAAGAAGCTGGCAACAGGCAGCACATCGGGGCAGAAAAGCAGTTTTTCCAAAGCAGCCATTCATCAGAGTTTCAGTCCTTGTACCAGCACAGTATTCCTTCCTGGCAGAGTTCTTCACAGGTCCAGTAGTGTACAGTCTTGTTAGGGTTATAGACCCAGTACATATACCCAGTTGTGCCTTTGAAGTAGGAGTGACTTTAAAGAAGAATCTTTGAAGTAAACACAGGTCCTTTCTTCCCAGCCCTCGCTCCAGACTATCAGTAGTGGGCAATCAGCCCTTTGTGTGGGAAACATGACACTGCCTATTCAGGAATAAGGGTCAGCTCCCCCTCGCTTCCTGCTCAGGAAGAGCCATCAGAATGTAGAAGAGTATGCAGGGACACCTAACCTTCCTGTGTTTGTGGCTGTCTAGAGGGAATGGTCAAGTTGTAGCTAACACCCACCCAAACTTGTATTGGAGACAGGCTGCAGACACACAGAGCAGTAAGAGCAGAGATATGCCCAGTTTCTGAAAGTGACATTTCTAAAATAGTAATCTTAAATCCAACTTTATCAGTACAGAGGATTTATCAATACCATTCCAAAGATATAAACAATGAATCAGCTCCTCCTTTCAAATCAGGAATTACAACTTAAAAGTGTATTAAGAATATCCCAATGTTAACCTATGGGAGGAGTAGGCCTCACAGTAGTGAAAAATGAATTGTGGTGTTTGTCATTAGCAGGACAAGCAAAACGTAGTAGTACATTTATTTATTTATTTAGTGTTTTAGATAGCACGAACATGACTCACTTGGGTATCAGAGCGCTTCACAGTTATATAGTGTTCACCGTTGTAACAGTTTAATGGAAGCATTTAAACATAACCAGAGAGCGTAAAAAGACATTTGCAATTAAAATAATACGTGAACCTAAAGAATACATAGTATAAAAATTAGTACATTCAAATGTAAATAACAAATAGTCTGATTATATATTTTACAGTTATAATGGGCATATGCCTCTGGCTAGTTACTTGGTTAGTCTCTCCGAGTTAAATTGAATAGTTCAATTATGCTTAATTTTGGGATTCTTCTAGAGAGAGCAGATTACATACCTAGAGGGATTATGTGATAATCTCTAAAGAGACATTGATATGTTTGGGCTGCAGTTGGTTGTGGTAGGAATTTGCTCATTAGAAAGATCTTAGCTTCCTTCTTGAAGATAAAGGTGGTCGGGTTTCTTCTAATGTTTGGAGGAAGCGAATTCTAGCTGCAGCTCCAGAGAAAGCTCTGTTGTAAGTTTTCTTCTTCTGGAAGAATGGAGGTTTCAGCACTAGATCTCTGGCGCTCTGAGAATATCTGCCTCCTCCAGATTTCTCAATTTTCTGAGGTAGGTACCTATGTCCTACCTTTTACTTACAGCACCCTGCCCTATGGGCAACCTAGGGCCTACCTTAGGAGTGAGTTGTGTGTAGTAAAATGGAAGTTTAAGGCTTGACAAGTAGGCTTAAATGCCAAGTGGAAGTGGCATTAAACTGCACGTATAGGCCCTGCAATGGCAGGTCTGAGACAGGTTTGGAAGGCTACTTGTGTGGGTGGCACAACCAGTGTTGCAGGCCCATAAGTAACATTTAGATTACAAGGCCTGGGTATATGGTATACGACTTAACAAGGGACTTACAAGCAAACTAAATAGGCCAATTGTGTATACACCAATATGCTACAATGTTTAGGGTAAAAGCACATGCACTTTAGTACGGGTCAGCAGTGCTAAAGTGCTCAGAGTCTTAAGGCCAACAAAATGAATCAGCAAAAACAGGAGGTAAGCAGGCAAAACGTGTGGGGGAAGACCATCCTAAGGATGACAGGTCTAACAAGAATACATTGCAGCACTCCAAGATGTCCCAGGACATTTTAAGACACATTTTGAAATAGCAAACATTTGGCAAGGATAAACAATCAAATTTGTATAGATAAACTTCATCTACAGCAATACATTCTCCCAACTCAGTTATATCATCACAACACATCCAATGGTATTTAGTCTTCTCTGCAACACATTCCTGTTCTGGCCCATCTCCGGCCCGGCCTCTTCATTGATTAACTTAAATCTGGCTAACAGCTCCTGCATGGATAAAGCTTATTGGCAAAATAACTACTTGGAATAAAACATATCTGGATAGTTTGTGCCTTTCTCAGGTATGGTCACTGCATACCCACTCAGGGTGGGTGTTTTGCCAGTTGGCCAACAAAGCGTGGTGTGTTGGTCTATGTCTTATGATCATTTAGCAAACAAACTACAGAGCTAATGGTTCTCTTTCTCCTTTATTCAAGTTCATTAGACAGCAGTAGCTCATTCAATATTTGAGCAATCTAAAGACCAATGAAAATTTGACCTTGATTGAATAACCACAGAGTTATCACATTGAGACTACTAGGCAGCCCAAGCTGTTTGGCTGCACAAAAACCTATTGCGGTTTGTTATGCTATATTGATTTGTATAGCGCACTAATCACCTGAGAGGGTATCCAGGCACTTGGGCAGGAGTGTAGTTTTGTGGTCTCCAAAGTGCTTATACGAAGAGCCAGGTCTTTAGCTTCTTGAGGAACTCAAGAAGTGAGGAAGAGGCTCTGATGTCTTGAGGGAGGTCGTTTCATGTCTTGGGTGCGATGTAGGAGAATGAACAACATCCAGTTTTGCTTTTGCATATGCAGGAATGTGTGCAACTAAGAGTGAGGCAGTAGGTGTCTGGTGGGTTGGTGAAAGTGTATTGGGCTGTTCAGGTATTCTGGTCTTGTTTTGTGTAGGGCTCTGTATGTGTGTGTGAGAAGTTTGAATTGGCAGTGCTTGTGAATGGGAAGCCAGTGAAGCTTCCTGAGGTGCGGTGTAATGTGAGTGTGGCATGGGATGTCAAGTATGAGTCCTGCAGTGGTTTTCTGGATGGTCTATAGTCTATGTAGGAGTTGTTTGGAGATTCCGACGTAGAGAGTGTTGCCATAGTCCATCCTGCTGGTGATGAGCGTTGCATGATGGTCCGCCTGGTGTTGTGAGGCAGGAAGATTTTTCCCAGCATGCATAGGATGTCTCTTTAATTAAGTTATTTCTTTCAGGTAACACAATTACTGGTGGGACTCTGACTGAGTGGCGGTCCACACCAACCACTGGTTTAATATACCTCTTTTTTGGTTCTGTATGTTCCTACAATACAATAGGAGTCATACTGTTTCACTATTGGTCCTGAAGAAAGCCGCTACACCTCTACCGAGAGTATGAGGCTGAAACATATCGACTAACACTCTGCTGTGACAGGTTTAATCTACTCCTGTCATAACGTTTGCACATAATCCTAACCCTTGAATGCCCTAATAAAGTCTTCTGTATCCTCTGAGTTAATTTTAATTCACACACACTTCCTGCAAAGCCCTTGGACACCCCTCACCACACCGTGCTCATCTACAGGTTTTAGCATACCTTTAATCTGTTATCTAAAAACATCCCTGATCTCCTCCATCTCAGTGAGTGGGTTGTATCCTGCTTTGCGACTAGGTTCACATTGTGAGGAGGCTGCCCTATGATGAAGCATGCCACCTTCGGGTGGGTGAGGGAAACCATCCTATCAAAGGGACACTCCTGCGCTCCTGCGCTATTCTCTACTAGACCCAGGGGCCTTTCTGTGTTTTATAACTTGTTTAAGAGGAGTCGCCCTCTGCTGGTCTTTAAATCTCCTCAGGCCCCCCACCCCCCTTTTCGTTTCTCCGGTAACTTATTTGTAAAATGTTAGTTTTACTTTTTTTAAAAAATTATTATAACATTTTAGGAATTAAGTGCCAGATGATGCATGAAACATTTCGATTAGCAAACCTGCTTAAAACTGGTTTGCGGAAACAAGAGCAAGTTTTTGGAATGTATCAAAGTATATTTTAGGTATGTTTGTTAAAATAGCATATCTAACATTCATTACTCTTAGTATTAATCATTTGTTAATAATGAATAGTTACAAAACCAGCATACCACAAGTGGTAAGTGAGTGTAAAATGCACATTTTTTTTAATAATCCTACTGTATTTCACATCACAAGAATGCCTTCTTATAAGGATGATAATATTATTTATAGATGCCAAATATCGAAGAAATAGGCGACCAGAGATTCTTATTTCACCGACAGTGATAATTATTAGCAAGACTACAGAGGAGATTAATGTGTAGTATTGGTTTATAATCACATTAATAAATATTCATTAATCTTACCATGTGCTAAGGAGTAAAGTGCTTGTTATGGAATGTATCTCAAAAATGTTTCTTAATTATTTATATGAATGATTTTTTATGTTATTTATCTCTGTACTGCCAGCGGTTGGTGTGTGTCCTAATGAGTTATTCAACCTGTAATAGTGTGCTAATTTTTATATATAGACTCATTTAATACAAAATTATGTTTTTAAATAACATCCAAAAGATATTCAGACCATATCATATATAATATATAATATATATCATAATGCTACACATTTGTAGTAAAAAAGACAAAAATACAATAGTGATGAGTGTTTTTTTATTTAAAAAAAAACTTGTTAATAACTACGCCTCACAAGTGCCTGGTCCTGCATTTGTCTTGCACTCTTAATTTAAGGTGAAGTGTGCTGCCTGACACGTTGCTGTTGTCTGGGCCTTGTTGATCCAGCTCCTTCAGGCAGATTAGGAGTGCAGACCGGTTCGCTATTGTCATCCGAATCCAATGTCTCTGTTTCCTCTAACATCCTTCCTGCTTCTTCTTCCTCAAACGATGGCATGTTTGTTAAGAAATATAAAAAATAGACTGATGTTGTTTTGACATGAGTACAATAAAAAATGTTTTTTTTTAAAGAAGAAAATATTATGTGTATTTTTATAATAAAATATACTTTTCACATAATATAAAAATACACATTTTATATTATTTCTTTACAAGGTTATTTGCCTATGGAAAAACTACCAATCCCATATTACATTATTTCTATTAGCATTAATCCTACCATGGGCATAATAATTATATAACATGCCCAGAGATCATAATGTTTAAAACATGTCATTTAACTTTAATAATGTTTCTATGTGAATAAATGGAGACATGCTATTATAAACATTTTCCCCAAAATCTGGTGCAGGAGCAGATTATCAACATTTGTAACTGCAGAACCTGCCTTAGCTTGACAGGTGGATTCAATTAATTGTTCCATTGGAGTGGATGTTCTGTAGACAAAGGACCACCTCCAGTGGCATGTGACTGTTTTCTTTGTGTTGCCAGACTCCTCTTGGTGCAAAAACGTACGTCGTACCATTGTTTCCTGGATTTGTCGATGCTATGTTGTGTGACATGGTACTCTGTGGGACACAGACCGCATTAATGCATTCCAGATTTTTTCCAGATTTTTGGGGGTGAGTCTGGAACTTCAGACTTCGGAAAACGTTCGTCATTTTAAGCAACACATTGTTTAACAAAATGTCAATTTTTTTCTGAATGAATTTGCTCTTCCTCTTTCTGTCTCTATCTTCCCTCAGTGGAATCTGGCTAGCAGGGATTGCAGTGGAATTTGAAGCAGGTCTCCTCCAATCCTGTATTTTCTCCTTGTTTACACTAGTAGTACTTCCTGGTAGTGAAGTCATCAAACACTACCAGAGAGACATTCGCAACCGGTGTCTCCATTCAGCAAACAAGCTTAAAAATATATTTTGTGTGTGGCCAATTATTATAACAGCAAAATGAGATATTCTAGAGTGACGCTTCCTGCTTGTGAATTATTCTAAAGCCTATGGGGCATATTACCAAGGAAGTGGCAGAGAGAGACGTTAGCCGTCTTGGCTTAACGCCTCTCTCCGCCACTTCAGAAACGCCAGGCTGCACCATATTAACAAGGATATGGTGCAGCCTGGCGTTTCCCCCTGCGATGGCGCTAAGTTACACAACTTAGTGCAGGCACCCTTGCACCAGAGTGCAAGGGTGTCTGCGAGCAGGGAGGTTTGTTTGGGGCATATTAGCAAGAAGAAGCGATAATCATCGCTAACCCTGCTTAGCGTGATTTTTTTTATCGCCGGCTATCGCTGGAATATATCGCCACGCTAACGCTGTATTAGCAACGATTAGCGCTATGGCGATGAATATTCCAGCGATAGCGGCGAAATGGGCCAACATCGCTGAAAACCCAGCGATGTTGCATGGAGAAAGGAGAACACCTTGCTGATACGACCCTGTGGTCGTATCAGCATAATCCACCCCCATGTTAGGTATGGCTAACACCTGCTAATTGCAGGTGTTAAATAAATGGCGATGACCCCGGTTAGCGCGACTTTTCACGTCGCTAACTGGGGCCATGGCCACCTTGCTAATAGGCGAAAGGCCTGTTAGCGAGTGTTTCCCAGGTTTGTTCGTCGGGAACGCCCACTTTGCATGTCATTAGCGATAAATATCGCTGACATGCAAAGCGGTAAAAACGGGCGCTAATGCCCGCACACTGTCGCTAACTGCTGTTAGAGACAGTTTGCTGATAGGGCGATATAAATATCGCCGCTTTAGCGGCAAAAGTGCCGCTAAAGCGGCGATAGTGCCCTTGCTAATATGCCCCTTTATGTGTAGGAAGGAGTTCCTTCCTGCATATAAACAACCTAAAATGCCATTTTGTAACTTTCATGTGTGCTGCTTCGTGCAGCACACATGGAAGTTACAAAATGGCATTTTAAAAACGGTTTGTTCATGTACAGGAAGGGACACCTTCCTGTACATGAACAAACCATGGCATTTTGCTTTTCCATGTGTGCTGCACAAGGCAGCACGCATGGAAAAAGCAAAACGAGGAGAAATAAAGCATTTCTCCTCGTTTCGCCACCTATAAGACCAGGATTTTTCTGGTCTTAAGTTCGGCGCTGCCACCTATTATCGCCAAACTTGATAATAAGTGGCAGCGTCGACTTCAATGGGTGTTGCGGTGGAACGCCCACCGCAACACCCACTGCACGCCCCTTTCACGCTAAGTTTAGCGTGAAAGGGGCCCTATTATCAAGGCAGCGTTAAGCCACTTAACATGGTTTTAAGCCACGTTAAGTGGCTTAACGCTGCCTTGATAATAGGGCGCTGACCCTGTCGCCACCACAACATCACAAAAAGTGACGTTGTGGTGGCGATAGGGGTTTGATAATATGCCCCGTAGTCTGACTATCTACATGTTTCCATGCATCTGTTGTTAGGCTTACTAGTCATGGAACTCAGCCCTATGCATTCCTCCAGCAATCACCAGTCCATGATTTGTGTGTCCCTCTGCTCAGCATTTACCTGGTACCGGTGATATCGACTGAGTTCTTGTTTATGATCGTCACATGTTCACCCCAAAATAAACAAATTATGGGGCATATTTACAAGGACGGCAATAAATAAACGCAAAGCGCGCTTAGTGCTTTTCTATTTATCGCCGTCTATCGCTGGATTATATCGCCCTGTTAGCACGTTATTTACAACGCATTTCCCCAGGGCGATATAATTACCAGCGATAGCGGGGAAATCGCCGTTTTGCAGGGAACATCGCTGGTTTTCCAGCGGTGTTCCCTGCAAAGCGGCGATAACTTCTGCTGATACGACCCTGTGGTCGTATCAGCACAATCCACCCCCATATTAGGTATGCCTAAGTCTGCATTTTAGCAGACATTAGTTTTCGGCGAAAACAGTGGTTTTCGCCCAAAACTAACGTCTGCTAAAATGCGTTAGCAACCTTGTAAATATCGCGATGTGCACATCAGCGATATTTACAAGGTTGTACTGCCCAGTGACGCCAACTTTGCATCTCATTAGAGATGCAAAGCGAGGCGTCGGGTAAAAGGGTGCTAACATGCGCTAATGCATGTTAGCACCCTCTTATTAATAGGGTGATAGTTTTATCTCCGCTTTTTTGGCTTTAAAAGCCAAAAAAACGGAGATAAAGCCCTTGTAAATATGCCCCTAAGTTCTCTCCTTCTAATTCATTAATAGTTTCAACTGAACATATTATGTGTATGCTTTGCATTATTCATTACCATTATGATTACTACTTCATCTCTCTGTTTCATCTCATGGTGGTAATGAATACTGCAAAGGATGCACATAATATGTAAAGTTGAACTGTCAATGAATTATGGATCAATAAAGTGAATATATTAGCACAAGAAAAAACTGGATTGGAGGCATCAGGCCCCAATCTTATTTCCCCATCAATTGCTTTTCCAGCACTGTTCCCAGAAGAACAAATCACGTTAGATCTGAGGATTAGTCCTAGAGGCCTACTATGATGCATGATAAGAGACACTGGACCAGCCAGTGAACGAGCTTGGGGATTGAAAAGCTCAGCATAAGGAAGGAAAATACCTACCATGAGAGATTCTGGGGCAAGAGGGATCACAGGGTTGCCTTTTAACTGAGTGAAAGAAGCATATTCTTAGAACAGAAAAGGAATTATGTCACATTGCTATGTCACGTTGCTGCAAAACAATGGACAGTAAAGTGGAAATTCTAGCTCATCGCTAGTGGCTAAATGGTTTTACCCTTAAACCTGCCTTGCTTGATCCACCTTTATCATAGATCTAAGTCTATTAGAAGAAGAATGAAGTATTCATGCTTACCTATCAGAGGACCATGGAAATAGCTGTTTCCCCATCTGTCATGATTCCTCCGTCCCTCTGACAGGACAGGATTCATCTTTTGAAAAAACCCACCCTTTCCCGTGCATTCCAGCACCACCATTATGTAAGAAAATGCGTGACTGTGATTGTGATTGTAGCAGGGTGAACATATACTGAGAAATTGTAAGTATGTTTCGTTATTGTAAGTGTATTTCTTGTGGCTTAAACTTGGGAACACAATGGAACATAAACACTTGTTTGTACTCAGTGTTTGACCGTTCCTATTTCTGTTCCATTTGTGCTCGAGAGCTGAGTTCACAGCAGCGGTTCTAACGCGCTCTCAGGAAGATTGAAACCTGAGACTGAGGAGCGCTGAAAACACCATGCATTAGCGGCCAAGGCAACGGAGGAAATGCCACCACCCTCCCGTTACGTCAGTACACGTAACATACGTGGCGGCCATTTTGGGTGTGGCAATCTTATTTAAAGCCACACCCAGTTTCTAGAAAGTGCTTAGCCTTCCTCCGGTTGTTTTGGAAGGACGGTTCTTCACAGCGCTCCTTACCTGAAATGTGATGCGGCGACTCTTCAGTCTTCTATCGTCTTCAGCAACATCTTCACGGCATCAGGAGCAGTTTCACGTCCTCTGCAGAGCTGAACGTCTGAAACTACAAAGGAAAAGCTAAGTTATTTTCTTGTTTAAAGGCGCCCATCGCAAGACAGATTTCTGAATAAGAAAGTATAAAGAAAAATTTTTGGACAGTTTTTTCCTCTGGAGAAAACGCTTTGAACTTGGAAGAGTTTATTTGGGACAATGTTATAAAACCTTATTTGGGAAGCTCATTCGGGACAATTTTATGAAACCTTCTTGACTAAACCTCATAGTTAAAGAATTTTGGGGACAATTTTGTATTAGCAGTTTTTGTTGCTTTGTGTTTGTTACTTTCTTTTAGTGATGGAACTACTGTGAAGAAATCAGATTTAGGAAAAAATACTGAAAAGAGGTAATTGTAGAAACAAACCCCCTTCAAAAGTAATAGAATTGTTTTTCTGAAATGCATTAGTAGTGGATGAATGGGAGGTACATTAATGTAATATTCTTTCTTTAAAGACAAGAAGAGTATCTAGCAAGAAAAGCAAGAAGCCTTTTCTACAGAGTACACACGTCTCATCTCCCCCAAACAAAGAATTCTTCTAGTGGACAACTCATCCATCACACAAAAAAACTAGGACGCTAATCAACCTTACTTGAGTTCGCAGGTAGGAAAGTTAAAAAATTCTAAAACATATAAAAAGTGAGCACATGTTTCTTTCTCTACATAACTTTATTTCTTAAGTAAGATTCATATTGTTGCCTCGCAGGTCGACAACAAGAATACATCGGCATCCTGAATCCGGCCCTCCTCCCTAAGCCCTATTGAGTAGCTTAAGTGATCGAATAACCACTGGTTATCAGGTAGGGTTAAGGGAAGTTGGTCCATAGCGTCTCTGCGAAACCTACTGTGCACCTACAGGTAAGAATGCATGGTTATTCTGACAGAAGGCTAAGCCCACAAATAACGTTTCGCCCAGACGCAATGGACCAAGCTCAGCAAGTATCATTACAAGATATAGCCTCCATGTTAGCTGACATCAAATCCAAAAATGCATCTTTATGTAGAGATTTATCGACATTGCAAAACGCAATGCAGGACCGTCCAAGTTGGAGTTTTTCTCCAACACAAAAACCAATTCTAAAACCACCTACCTTTCAACATGCTTTTCAATCAGCAACCCATACCCTGCATTCTTCGACGGCCTCGTCCCCTACCCAAATTCAAGTGGTAACCCCTGTATCGGTGCCTTTAGCCCCCCCAAAAAGATTTCATGGGGATAGTCGTAAGTTTACGATTTTCTTAAATCAATGCCATCTGCATTTCATTGCAAAACCTACCGCCTTTCCTGATGATTCCTCTAAAGTAGCTTTTGTCCTGTCATACTTAGGGGGTGACGCGGCCTTGTGGTCCGTTCCTTTAGTAGAGCGTGATGACCCATTGCTTTATGATTTTGGACGTTTCAAAAATACGATGAAAAAATTATTTGCAAAAAATGTATTTGTGCAATCAGCAGACCATGAGTTGCTAAATCTAAAACAAGGCACATCAGACCTCCTACATTACATTTCCATGTTTAACAGATTGGTCATTGAAGCAGAATGGCCAGAGGAAAAAGAGTCTCCCTCTTTAATAGAGGCTTACGAGATGAGTTGAAGGATATGCTAACTCAGATTTTAGACCCTCCTAAAGATATCGGAGATTTCATAGTTTTGGTGGTAAAATTAAATCATCGCTTACTGGAACGCAAAGGAGAAAGGGGCAAAGTAGAACATAAAATGTTTGTATTCAAGGAAAAATCTTATTCAAAGACAGAAACAGTTGACAAACCTGATTTAGGAGAACCAATGCAAATTGGTACGATTAGAGGACCCCTCACCAAGGAGGAAAAAGAGAAACGTCGTAAGTTAAACCAGTGCCTTTATTGTGGCAAAACTGGACATTTCGTATAAGAATGTCCTACCCGTCCAAATAAAGGGAAACCCAAAACAACTGAAATAGCTGTCAGCCAATTATCGGAAAACTAGAAAACTCGACGAAAGACGAGGTCAGTTTGTCGAGTAGGTGTTCTAGTTTGGCCTCCACTGCTCCAACAACTTCTTTTCAACACCTTAGCATTCAGATTACTTTAGCATCTTTAAATGACAACACACATACTTGGTCTGTGGACGCTTTGATAGACTCAGGTGCCACTGGCAATTTCATAGATACTCAGTTTTTATACAAATTAGGATTAAGAATTTGCCCTAAATCTCGTCCTGAAATTGCACGTGCAGTAGATGGAAAGGAATTAACTTCAGGTCTCATACAACATCATACGGAGTCTTTAATTATGACATGTTCACCGATTCATAGTGAAAAAATAGTTTTTGATGTCATAGATGCCCCTCAATTTCGCCTCATTTTAGGTATTCCGTGGTTAGTCCAACATAACCCCAGAATTGATTGGATTAAGAAAACAATATCATTTAATTCAGAATATTGTATTGCCAACTGTTTTCAACACAAAGTATTAGAAGATATTGTACAGGGTTACGATTTTCCAAAGGAATCACAAAGTGTCCTGCTCATTGATGGTGTTCCAAAAGAATATTCTGATTTGATAGAAGTATTTGATAAAAACAAAGGCAAATACTTTACCACCCCATAGGGATTTCGATTGTCGAATTGATCTAATGCCTGGGGCCACGTTGCCTTGTAGTCGGAATTATGCCCTCACTGAAAAGGAGAACGAATATTTAAGAACTTACCTTGATGAATATCTTGCAAACGGATTTATTCAACACTCCAAATCCCCAGTCTCTTCCCCTTTATTCTATATACCAAAGAAGGGAGGAGAATTGCGCTCATGTATTGATTATCGCGCACTAAACAACGTAACTATTAAAAACCGATACCCTTTGCCTTTAATTCCCACATTGTTAGACCAAATGAAACAGGCAACCATTTATACTAAACTTGATTTGCGTGGAGCATACCATCTAGTCAGAGTCCGAGAGGGTGATGAATGGAAAACTGCGTTTTGCACTAAATTTGGCCTTTTCGAATATCAGGTCATGCCTTTTGGACTCTGTAACGCTCCCGCAGCTTTTCAGTTTTTTATAAATGAGGTTTTGCGGGATTACATAGATGTTTGTTGCGTTGTCTATATTGATGACATACTGATATATTCCAACTCAGAAACTGAACATGTGAAACAAGTACGAGCCATTCTTCAAAAACTATTGGAAAATTCATTATATGTGAAATTAGAAAACAGCATGTTTCACACCACCAAGGTGGGTTTTTTAGGATATATCATTAGTCCTAGTGGGATTGAAATGGACCCAAAAAAGATTGAGTCAATACTTACCTGGCCTAGTCCTGTGTCTGTTAAGCAGATCCAAAGTTTTTTAGGGTTTGCTAATTTTTATCGGCGATTTATACCCAATTTTTCTCAAACTATTACGCTGATTACCAAACTCCTCCGTAAGGGAGTCAGATTCGAATGGGATGACTCAGCCGAACAGGCCTTTCAAGAATTAAAGAAAAAATTCACCTCGCCTCCTATTTTGATGCATCCAGACCCTTCCCTTCCATTCATAGTAGAAGCGGACGCTTCACAGTTTGCTTTAGGGGGTATTTTGTCGCAAAGACATAAAGACACTGGGCAAATGCACCCTATAGCTTATTATTCTAGGAAATTATCCTCACCGGAGCAAAATTACGCCATCGCTGATAGAGAACTCTTGGCTATAAAAGCTGTTTTTGAAGAATGGCGGCATTACTTGTTAGGGGCAAGACATCCAATAACAATCTATACAGATCATCGTAATCTGCAAACTCTAAGAACTGTTAAGGCCCTTTCAGCTTGTCAACTTCGCTGGACGTTGTTTTTTAATGATTATGATTTTGTTATTACCTTTCGACCAGGGAAAGAAAACAATAAAGCGGATGCTTTATCTCGAATAGTTATAGACGAAAATGTTACCAAACATCAAGAGGAATCTAGACCTATTCTCCCTACACAATGCTTTCAAGCTGTCATTACTAATTCAGATATTATGGTGAAAATACAAGAAGATCTGAAAACAAAAACAGTTTTGGAATGTCAAAAATTGTACCCATTGCTCCAATGGAAAGATGATGTATTATTTCTGAATGAGCAAATATTTGTACCATCGACTACCTCCCAAAAACAAGTTATACAGTTACATCATGATTCCCCTTTATCTGCTCATCCCGGGATTACCAAAACTTATCATTTAATTAAAAGAAGATTTTGGTGGCCTTCCATGTTTAAGGATATTAAAGAGTATGTCGACACATGTGCCATATGCATTCAAAATAAATCTGAGCATCACTCCCCAAGTGGTTTGTTACAACCCTAACCAATACCACCTCAACCATGGCATACTGTCTCCCTTGACTTTATAGTTGAATTTCCTCTTACCAAAACCGGTTTCACTACTATTTAACGGTGATTGATCACTTCACACGTATGGCTCATTTCATACCATTGAAGAAACTTCCTTCTGCAGTCTATTTGGCTCATGTCTTTTTACGAGACATAGTACGTCTTCATGGAATACCAGCCATTATAATCTCTGACAGAGACCCTCAATTTAGTTCCCATTTCTGGCACACTTTAAGTAAAACCTTAAATATGGAAGTGCATACTTCTTCAAGTTATCATGGATTAACTGAACGCACCAATCAGACTATAGAACAGTATTTACGATGTACCATAGGAAATTGTGATATAGAATGGTCTGATATTCTATGGGTTCTAGAATTTGCTTATAATAACGCTGAGCATTCCTCCATTGATATGTCACCGTTCTTTTGTGCATATGGTTTCCATCCCAAGGATATTCCTGGACAAATACCATCATCTTTACCTGTTCCATCTATTCATGAATACGTAGCTAATTTAGTATCTGTTCAACAAAACGCTCTTTTTGCTTTAGCGAAGGCAAAGGAAAGTCAAAAAGAAAGGGCAGACCAACATCGCTCTACACAACCCTCATATGCCATTGGAGATAAAGTTTGGTTGTCTACCAAACATTTGCGTTTAAAAAGTAATAGGAAGTTTAGTCCTCGACTCATTGGCCCATTCCCAGTAGAAAAAATTATTAACCCAGTTGGTCTCAAAATTACACTTCCATCTAGATACCGTTTTCATCCCGTCTTTCATGTATCTTTGCTTAAACCATATAACCCAATGACTCGCATAAAGACACCACCTCCTCCCATAGATATTGAAGGTGTTCCAGAATTTGAAGTTAAAGCAGTACTTGATTCAAAAAGAGTGAGAGGAAAATTTTACTATTTAGTGGATTGGAAAGGATATTGTCCTGTGGAACGGTCATGGGAACCTCTTGCACTTTAAAAAAATGCTCCACGTCTAGTCAAAGCTTTTCATCTGCGATATCCTGATAAACCATGAAAAATCCCTATGGTTTTAGGGGGGATTTTGAGAGGGGAGTACTGTCATGATTCCTCCGTCCCTCTGACAGGACAGGATTCATCTTTTGAAAAAACCCACCCTTTACCGTGCATTCCAGCACCACCGTTATGTAAGAAAATGCATGACTGTGATTGTGATTGTAGCAGAGTGAATGTATACTGAGAAATTGTAAGTATGTTTCGTTATCGTAAGTGTATTTCTTGTGGCTTAAACTTGGGAACACAATGGAACATAAACACTTGTTTGTACGCAGTGTTTGACCGTTCTTATTTCTGTTCCATTTGTGCTCGAGCGCTGAGTTCACAGCAGCGGTTCTAACGCGCTCTCAGGAAGATTGAAACCTGAGTCTGAGGAGCGCTGAAAACACCATGCATTAGTGGCCAAGGAAATGCCACCACCCTCGCGTTATGTCAGTACACGTAACATACGTGGCGGCCATTTTGGGTGTGGCAATCTTATTTAAAGCCACACCCAGTTTCTAGAGAGTGCTTAGCCTTCCTCCGGTTGTTGTGGAAGGACGGTTCTTCACAGCGCTCCTTACCTGAAATGTGATGCGGCGACTCTTCAGTCTCCTGTCGAATTCAGCAACATCTTCACGGCATCAGGAGCAGTTTCACGTCCTCTGCAGAGCTGAACGTCTGAAACTACAAAGGAAAAGCTAAGTTAATTTCTTGTTTAAAGGCGCCCATCGCAAGACAGATTTCTGAATAAGAAAGTTTAAAGAACAATTTTTGGACAGTTTTTTCCTCTGGAGAAAACGCTTTGAACTTGGAAGAGACCTGGGCACCCCCATCTTAGCTGCTTTTCATGCTCTGAGCATTTTGTGGTTAAGTTTGAGGATACAGTGGGACTACTCAGCAAAAAGATCCAACCACTTGAAACCCTTCTGAAGTGTATCCTTGCTGAAGATCTTCAACCACGAGAAAGGGTTCTAAGGTGCAGGTGCTGCGGGACCATTAAATAGATAGCTTCAGCCACATGGACTTTTTTTGTGCATAGCTTCCACACTGAAGATCTTTGACCACCAGAAAGGTTTCTAGATTCGAAGATAAAATATTTGATTGAGATGAACAAAACAATACTTACCTGGCCAAATTTCAATGTGAGTTGGCTGCATAGTAGCCCAGGGCCTCATCTACTCCACCTATTACGAACAGAGTGTCAGATCACATGGCAAACAATATCTATTCATAGGTTTTCCAGGGCCTCTTCATTCAATATCATCAGGCTCTTTTGCTCAACGAATTACATGCACAATGGCTGGAGAGAATGTTTCATGTTCCAGGGCACATTCAACAAAAGGAAACACCGGTAGCATCATCATCATAATCATCATCAACACATTGTGTAATAAAACTGATAAACAACTTTTAAAATACATGCTGAACATCCACAGACACCAAGTAACAATGAAATGAATAAAATGAACCTAGAACAATACAGATACTGTGTTAATAAAGTGTTAAAGATTCTGAACAAATGTAGTAGGTATTACCAATTAAAGAAAAAAAGGCAAAGCACTGCTCCCTGCACTGTTCTCATTTTTTTTGTGGAAACATCTCAAAACGTGGCTCTTCTTTTTGTAAACTTCGTCCTTAGTGCGTCTCCGGTTCTGCAGACTTTGTTACCTTTTTGGGTCGGTGCTTCGCTATCTTTGGGTTTAGTGCACTTTATAAATTTGTTTTCATTCCTTTAATCTCATTTTCATTTCATTTTTTAAAAACATTAGTTTTATGCACATACAGTGGTGCAAGGCTAACACTGGGCACACATTAATAAAGTTTGAGGTTTTGTCTGTGAATAAAATTCTATACATTAATATACTTGAGGGAGCTTTCCGTCAACCCTTTCATCGATTGGTCTATTGTTCTGTTATTTACAATTTTGTCCCCCTCCCCAACTACAAAAGACAGCATGGGGCACTGGGCCAGCCAGCTTAAGCCATTGGTTGACTAACTTCACTTTGAGTCACAGCATTCTGGCCTTTTACAACAAGCATATCCACATACAAAGAAGCCCCCTGCAGTGCCAAGGACTGATGGACTAATGAGTGGTGTTTCTCTTTGAATAATACTCATTTCCCTTGTATACCTTTTTTTTAGCATTTTTACCCCAGCCAGCCCTCCATCCCCAGTGTGAGAAGTTGGCCTGGCATATGCTGTCCACTAATTATAGTGGGCACCTTGCACCAGTCCAAATCGACTCTTATGGTAGGTAGGTTAAAGACAACCTTATTGAAAGCTATCCTAGTGGTAGCTGTGGAGAGCAGCCTTCAGGCTAAGTCTTGAAGGAATGTAAAGCAGCTTGTTTTACCAGTCTATAATCTCTTGAGTGACCAAATGAAAGAGCACCACACCAGGTATATATTCAAAATATATGTATTTATTACTAAACACACCCCTCTAGTCTCTTTATGAGGCTAGAGTTCGAAGTACATAGGTTATAAGATCTTAAATCACAGTAATAGCACAAATACACGTTTGGGCCCTAGGGGCGTACCAAACCATATACCAATAAAGTGGTATGCGAACCACGACTGAACTAGACACTAGGCCTAGAGCCTCTAGAAGTGCTTGGACCACAAGGAACCACCCAAGGTAGTGACACAGGGGACCCACGGGAGACGCGTGCAGTGTAAATACACAACCGCGATACGCCGTTAACTTCTATGGAGAAAGTCGGGATCGGAAAAATAGAGGAAAGGGACACTTTAAAGAGGACTAGGACAAAACCCTTTGAGATCTAGGACTTTGAAGAGTCTCTACCCACGGGAGCACCGGAGTACTCGTGTTACCTCACCCAGGGAAGCCGGGTGCATAGGTGCCTTTCGGGGTCGGGTTTCGTCGTCGGTTCTTATGGCGATCTGCTGCAAAGTGCTGCTGGCGACCAGGAGAAAAGTGCCCGGGTGGATCCAAGAGTGGATCGGAGTTCTGAAGAACCTGAAAGCAGAGGGGACAGAGTCTGGGTCACTAGCCAGTGACCAGGGAGGTGATGGACGGATGCCCACCGATGTTGAGTGCTTCAGGTGCATTGACGGTCGTCTCGTTTCTGCAGCCACGAGGTCCAGGAGGCGTTGTCGGCGACCAGGAGCAGGATTCGGGCTGGTACACGATGTCTGTCGAGTGCTGCGGTGTCGGCGACCAGATTGGACCCAACAAGCCTTGGCAACGGCAAGTCTCGATGTAGCTGAAGATCGTCGATGGTGCAGACCAGCAAGGTCTGGGGAACTCACCCAGCAAGGGTAAGTGAGGGCAGGCCTGGAGCAACCAGACTGCCAAGTAAAGAAAAGATTGGCCTTCAGTAAGGGCTACTAGCCAACGGGCTAGCGACCGCGAAGGAGCCTCGTGACGCCGCACGTGGAGCTGGCTTACAGGACACTCGTGGAGTGGGGGCCAGTGATCTTCGGTGCAGGTGGTGCTGGAGGCTAGGGCTACTCGGAGCCCAAAGCACGACTTCTTGGGAGACCCAGAAGATGGTGCACTTGCAAGTGTGCTCGGTGTCCAGGGGTCACGGTCTCACGTTACCCACGATAGCCACGGGCCTCAGCTTTGCTGGGGACTCAGGGTAGCCTCGGGAAGTCTGAGAATCCACCTCTGGTGATGCGATGACTTCGGCGTCCGACGGGAGCTTCAGTGATGCGAACCGGACAGATGCTTCTTTGGTGCCTGCCAAGCAGGGGAGTCACTCCTTGACCCCAAGGGAGATTCTTCAGTCCTCTAATCGTGAGTAGAGCGTCGAAGGTCCAGGATTCTGTTTCAGAGTTTCGTCCAGGTATAATCTAAAGTCCTAAGGACTGGGTTCCTACCTTTATTCCAGAAATAGGGGATGGACTACTCTGTGGCCCCACCTATGGGTGGGTCAGGGCAGAGGGGTGGCTACACCCCTTTCCCTTTGTCCAGTTCGCGCCAAAGCAGGGGCTGCAAGCCCCTGATCCGGTTTGAACTGGGGTATGCACTAGGGACACCAAATGTGCCCCCAGTGCAGGACTTCAAAGCACCCGAAAGTGCTCCCGCCCAGCCCCAATACACTTTGTCCTGTCTGGGGAGGTGGTCACACCTCCCTGGGACAGGAAACCTATTGTCCAGGCCTCCCCTGCCGGAGTTTCGTCCAGCAGCAGGAGGCCAGACTCGTGTCTGTGGCAGTAGCATCCATTTTGTGATGCCAGGCTCTGGAAAGAAGTTACCGGACTCGTCAGAGTTAACATGCCTTTCCCTCTAGAAGGGTGGAATGCTACCCCCGCCGCCAGAGTTGGCGGGGGGTAGTATTCCAAGATGTTTGACACCAAACACGACATGTTTCGGTGCAGCCAGTCCATAGTTAGCATTTTACCGCGAGGATATAATGCGTTTAAGAGTATATGGTCAGGCTGCACTACAAACAGCATCAGAGATGGTCTCCGAACGCTGCAGAGGGGCCCTGCTCATGCAGGGGCACCCTCTCACATAGAAACCATGCACTCTGCCTTTAAGATTGATAAGGCCTGCCTTAGGAGTGACTTATAGGTTTATATGTGTGTATGCATTTAGTGATATAGGTAACCTATACCACAGCAAGGGGTGCATGCACCACCTTACCCAGGCTGCAGTAGCAGACCTGTGGTGTCAGTTTGGATGGCCTACCAGGGGTGGCATAATATATGCTGCAGCCCCTGGCAGGCCTCTGAGGTACCTATGCCCTTGGTACATAGTATACCATATACTAGGGACTTACAAGGGCACTCCAGATCCCAATCAGAGATGTGCCTAAGGCACATGGATACCCTTTTAAAGAGGAAACAGCTAGGCTGGGGTTCTGAATAGCAGGGCCCCAGCCAGACTAATGTCGAAAACCAGTGAAGTATCAGCAAAAAGTGGGGGTACCCCTGTGAAGCAGATCCTACTCTCCTACACAACCCCCCCAAACGTAGGGACATTAAACTAACCTTGCCCAGTTAAGTCTTCATGTTCTAAGTGGAAATACCTAGAGAGTCCATCTGCATTCGCATGGTTACTCCCAGGCCTATGTGCCACTGTAAAGTCCATCCCCTGTAGGGAAATGGACCACCTAAGCAGTTTGGGGTTTTCACCCTTCATTTGTTTTAGCCATAAGAGGGGCTTATGGTCTGTCTGAACCAGGAAGTGTGTACCAAACAAGTATGGCCTCAACTTCTTCAGAGCCCAGACCACAGCAAAGGCCTCCCTCTCTATGGCTGACCAACGTTTCTCTCTAGGGGTCAGCCTTCTGCTAATAAAAGCTACTGGCTGATCCTGACCTTCTTCATTCAATTGTGACAGTACAGCCCCTACCCCCAATTCAGATGCATCAGTTTGAACAATGAACTTCTTGGAGTAATCAGGACTCTGCAGAATTGGAGCAGTGCACATGGCCTGCTTGAGGTCATCAAATGCCTTTTGACAGCTAACTGTCCACTGAACCTTTTTGGGCATTTTTTTAGAAGTTAAGTCATTCAAGGGTGTCACTATTGATCCATACCCCTTGACAAATCTCCTATAGTACCCAGTCAGGCCTAAGAAGGCTCTCACCTGAGTCTGGGTAGTGGGAGCAGTCCAGTCCATGATGGTCTGGATCTTGCTCTGCAAAGGTTGAACCTGGCCTCCACCCACAAGGTGGCCCAGGTACACAACCTGACTCTGCCCTATCTGGCACTTAGTGGCCTTGATAGTCAGGCCTGCCTTTTGCAGGGCCTGTAAAACATTCCTGAGGTGGACCAGGTGATCCTCCCAGGTGGAGCTAAAGACAGCAATATCATCTAGATAAGCTGCACTATAGGCCTCCAGTCCTGTGAGAACTGTGTTCACCAACCTCTGGAAAGTGGCAGGTGCATTTTTCAGACCAAAGGGCATCACCACAAATTGATAATGCCCACTAGGGGTTGAAAATGCTGTTTTGGGCTTTGCAGCATCAGCTAGTCTGATCTGCCAGTAGCCAGCTGTTAGGTCAAATGTGCTGAGATATTTGGCAGAGGCCAAAGTATCTATGAGCTCATCTGCCCTGGGTATTGGATGGGCATCAGTCCTAGTGACTGCATTGAGGCCCCTGTAGTCTACACAAAACCTCATCTCTCTTTTCCCACCACTGGTGTGAGGTTTAGGTACTAGGACTACTGGACTAGCCCAAGGGCTATCTGAGGGCTCAATCACTCCCAATTCCAACATCTTCTGGACTTCAGTCCTGATACAGTCCCTGACATGGTCAGGTTGCCTATAAATCTTGTTTTTAATAGGCAGACTGTCCCCAGTGTCCACTTCATGAGTGCACCAGGTGGTCTGACTGGGTGTCAGAGAAAACATATGTCTAAACTGATTGAGGACTTGCCTGCAATCAGTTTGTTGCTGGGTAGTGAGGCTGCCTGCCAAGGCTACACCATCTACTGACCCATCGTCAGGGTTCTGTGAGAGCAGGTCAGGGAGTGGGTCACTCTCTTCCTCCTGCCCTTCATCAGTAGCCATGAGCAAGCCCATGTCTGCCCTGTCCACATATGGCTTAAGTCTGTTGACATGGAGAACCCTGTGGGGACTCCTGGGTGTTCCCAGGTCTACTAAGTAAGTGACCTCACCCTTCTGCTCAACAATAGTGTGGGGTCCACTCCATTTGTCTTGGAGAGCTGCTGGGGCCACTGGCTCCAACACCCACACCTTCTGTCCTGGCTGGTAAACAGTTAGGACAGCCTTTGGTCATGCCAGGCCTTCTGAAGTTCCTGGCTAGCCTCAAGGTTTTTGGTTGCCTTTTTCATGTACTCAGCCATCCTGGAGCGGAGACCAAGTACATAGTCCACTATATCTTGCTTTGGGGGCTTGAGAGGTAACTCCCATCCTTCCTTCACCAAGCACAGTGGACCCCTCACAGGGTGGCCAAACAGAAGTTCAAAAGGGCTGTAACCAACCCCTTCTGAGGCACCTCCCTATATGCGAATAAAAGGCAGGGCAAGAGTATGTCCCATCTACGCCTAAGCTTTTCTGGGAGCCCTTTAATCATGCCCTTCAAGGTTTTGTTGAATCTCTCAACTAAACCATTGCATTGTGGGTGATAGGGTGTGGTGAACTTATAAGTAACCCCACACTCCTTCCACATTGCCTTTAAGTACCCAGACATGAAGTTTGCACCCCTGTCTGATACCACCTCCTTAGGAAAGCCCACTCTTGAGAAAATTCCCAGGAGGGCCCTTGCCACCACAGGTGCTGTAGTGGTCCTAAGGGGTATAGCCTCTGGATACCTGGTGGCATGATCCACTACCACCAGTATAAATCTGTGCCCAGATGCTGTTTGGGGATCCATGGGACCAACAATGTCAATCCCTACCCTCTCAAAGGGCACCCCCACCACAGGTAGTGGTATCAGGGGGCCTTTGTAGTGCCACCTGCTTTGCCACTGGCTTGGCAGGTTACACAGGAGCGACAAAACTCCTTACTGTCTTCAGACATGTGGGGCCAGTGAAAGTGAGGGACAATTCTGTCCCAAGTCTTGTTCTGGCCCAGGTGTCCTGCTAAGGGAATATCATGGGCTAGGGTCAATAGGAAGCCCCTGAACTTCAAAGGTATTACCAACCTCCTGGTAGCACCAGGCTTGGGGTCTCTACTCTCTGAGTACAGGAGTCCATCATCCCAATACACTGTATGGGGACCACTAGCTTTCCCAGCAGCCTCAGCAGCAGCTTGCTGTCTGAGGGGTTCAAGGGAGGGGCAGCTCTGCTGCTCCTGGCTCAGATCTGCCCTAGAAGGTCCCCCTGTCCCCAAGAACTCAACCTGGTCAGGCTCAAGTTCCTCTGGGACAGTTCCTTCTTCAGGGCTGAGATCATCCCCCTCAAGGGACTGATCGTCTTCCTGAGCCAAGGGGGAAGGCACTGCCTTAACCCTACTACTCCTCCTCTTGGAAGGCACTTGGTCCATTCTTTCAGAATCCAAGGCCTGTTCAGTTTTAGACAGTTTAGCTTGTGACCTGGTCACAGCAAACACATCTGCAGGGATCCCCAGCATTTCTGCATGGGTCCTGAGCTCCACTTCTGCCCAAGCAGAAGTCTCTAAGTCATTGCCAAGCAAGCATTCGACTGGTAGGTTTGCACTTACCACAACCTTCTTAAGGCCAGTTACCCCTCCCCAGGAGAAGTTAACAACTGCCAGAGTATGGTCTGTTCTGACATTGCTAGCATTGGTCACTTGGTACATTTCACCAAGTATAACTTGCCCAGGTAGCACAAGGTCTTGTGTCACCATGGTGACACTTGCCCCTGTGTCCCTAAATGCCAAAGCCTCTCGTCCATTGATTAAAGGCTGTTGTCTGTACTTGCCCAGATTACTGGGACTCACAGTGGAGGTCACATCCATGCCTCCATCACAGACTAACACAGCCTGAGTCAGCTCCCTGACTAAGTCAGAGCCCAACTCAGTTCCCAGGGTGAACCCTACTAAACCCTTTGCTGGAGCACTTCCACCAACTGTACTAGGGGGAACAGGTGCCTTAGGGGCATTGGTGGATGCTGGACTGGAGTCTTTGGACTTGGTGCAATCACTGGTCCAGTGGGTCTTTTGCTTACAGACCTTGCACCATGGTTTTCTTTGGCCTTTACCCTTGGTAGACTGGGAATCCCCACCAGAAGAAGATTTTGGGGGCCTGATGAAGACTTTTGGTCTTTACCCTTCTCCCCACCCTTGTCAGAGTTCTTAGCATCTTGCTTCTTGGTTTCCCCACCTTGGTTCTGTACCTTCTGCTTCACCCTGGTTCTGACCCATTTGTCTGCCTTCTTTCCCAATTCTTGGGGAGAGGTCAGATCAGAGTCAACCAGGTACTGATGCAACAGCTGGTTTTGACAGTTATTAAGAATCTGCTCCCTCATTATCAGATTATACAATCCTGAGAAGTCACACACCTTACTGCCCATCAACCAGCCTTCCAGAGCCTTGGCAGAACAATCCACATAGTCTACCCAGTCTTGAGTCTGTGCCTTTTGGGTGTCTCTGAACTTCAACCTGTACTGTTCAGTGGTTAGGCCAAACCCATCAATAAGAGCACTCTTCAAGACCTTGTAATTGTCAGCATCCTCCTCTCTAACAGTGAGGAGCTTGTCTCTACCTTTGTCAGCAAAGGAGAGCCACAAGATTGCTGCCCACTGCTCCTGAGGGACCTTCTGTACCTTACAGGCCCTCTCTAAAGCAGTTATCCATTTGTGGATATCATCCCCACTCTGGTAGGGAGGGACAATCTTGCTCAGGTTCCTATGGTGATAGGACCTTTCCCTATCTCTAGGGATATGGCTGCCACCATGGGACTCTAGTCCCAACTTTCTTCTCTCTTTAAGGAGATCTAGGGACTCTCTATCTAAAGCCAATTGCTTCTTCCTGATCTCCAGTTGAGTTTCCTCATACTGGACCAGTCTCTTTCTTCTCTCATGAGAGGATTCCCTCCTGTGAGAAGAAACAGAGCTCCCTATTGAGGTGCCAGAGTGGTTAGACTCCTGAGAAGGAGACCTAGACTTTCTGAGCACACTCATAATCCTTCCTGGGGGACAAAGGTGTGGTTCTCTAGATCCTCATCTTCATCTTCCCCAGAAGGGATTGGGTTCTCCAGGTCAGGGTCATTGTCACCCTCCTGGTCAGTTTCAGAGGGGGGCTGGGGGTAGTGGTACCCCTGGCCCCTTCCTCATCTGCTGGCCCACCCTCTGCTCCTACCCCTTCAGTCTCTGAAGACTTACTAAGATCATAAGCCACCAACAACTCCTGGAGGTGTTGGGTGGTGGGACTTTGGCCTGTCCTTAATTTCCTCACGTTACACAAAGCTCTCAGTTCCAAGAATGGGAGTGTGTCATACTTGGAGGGGGAAGCTCAATGGCTTCCTGCAGGGCATCTTTGGATCCTGCTTTTAAAGACATTACTAGTGTGGTGTGGTGTATGCACTACCTACTCTAGTGTGGCCTACTAAACTCTCTTGAGTTGTAGAAAGGGTTGTGCTATCCCTTAACACACAACTCTAAGTTCAGTAGAACTTACTGATATTCTAAGCTTAAATTATATGTACCTTAGGTACCTTTAGTGGTTTTCAGTTGATCAATTCAATTGAGATTATCTGGTAAAACAATAGCAAGCTGGAATCCCACACGCTGCACACCAATGTGAGAAGTTGGCCTGGCATATGCTGTCCACTAATTATAGTGGGCACCTTGCACCAGTCCAAATCGACTCTTATGGTAGGTAGGTTAAAGACAACCTTATTGAAAGCTATCCTAGTGGTAGCTGTGGAGAGCAGCCTTCAGGCTAAGTCTTGAAGGAATGTAAAGCAGCTTGTTTTACCAGTCTATAATCTCTTGAGTGACCAAATGAAAGAGCACCACACCAGGTATATATTCAAAATATATGTATTTATTACTAAACACACCCCTCTAGTCTCTTTATGAGGCTAGAGTTCGAAGTACATAGGTTATAAGATCTTAAATCACAGTAATAGCACAAATACACGTTTGGGCCCTAGGGGCGTACCAAACCATATACCAATAAAGTGGTATGCGAACCACGACTGAACTAGACACTAGGCCTAGAGCCTCTAGAAGTGCTTGGACCACAAGGAACCACCCAAGGTAGTGACACAGGGGACCCACGGGAGACGCGTGCAGTGTAAATACACAACCGCGATACGCCGTTAACTTCTATGGAGAAAGTCGGGATCGGAAAAATAGAGGAAAGGGACACTTTAAAGAGGACTAGGACAAAACCCTTTGAGATCTAGGACTTTGAAGAGTCTCTACCCACGGGAGCACCGGAGTACTCGTGTTACCTCACCCAGGGAAGCCGGGTGCATAGGTGCCTTTCGGGGTCGGGTTTCGTCGTCGGTTCTTATGGCGATCTGCTGCAAAGTGCTGCTGGCGACCAGGAGAAAAGTGCCCGGGTGGATCCAAGAGTGGATCGGAGTTCTGAAGAACCTGAAAGCAGAGGGGACAGAGTCTGGGTCATTAGCCAGTGACCAGGGAGGTGATGGACGGATGCCCACCGATGTCGAGTGCTTCAGGTGCGTTGACGGTCGTCTCGTTTCTGCAGCCACGAGGTCCAGGAGGCGTTGTCGGCGACCAGGAGCAGGATTCGGGCTGGTACACGATGTCTGTCGAGTGCTGCGGTGTCGGCGACCAGATTGGACCCAACAAGCCTTGGCAACGGCAAGTCTCGATGTAGCTGAAGATCGTCGATGGTGCAGACCAGCAAGGTCTGGGGAACTCACCCAGCAAGGGTAAGTGAGGGCAGGCCTGGAGCAACCAGACTGCCAAGTAAAGAAAAGATTGGCCTTCGGTAAGGGCTACTAGCCAACGGGCTAGCGACCGCGAAGGAGCCTCGTGACGCCGCACGTGGAGCTGGCTTACAGGACACTCGTGGAGTGGGGGCCAGTGATCTTCGGTGCAGGTGGTGCTGGAGGCTAGGGCTACTCGGAGCCCAAAGCACGACTTCTTGGGAGACCCAGAAGATGGTGCACTTGCAAGTGTGCTCGGTGTCCAGGGGTCACGGTCTCACGTTACCCACGATAGCCACGGGCCTCAGCTTTGCTGGGGACTCAGGGTAGCCTCGGGGAAGTCTGAGAATCCACCTCTGGTGATGCGATGACTTCGGCGTCCGACGGGAGCTTCAGTGATGCGAACCGGACAGATGCTTCTTTGGTGCCTGCCAAGCAGGGGAGTCACTCCTTGACCCCAAGGGAGATTCTTCAGTCCTCTAATCGTGAGTAGAGCGTCGAAGGTCCAGGATTCTGTTTCAGAGTTTCGTCCAGGTATAATCTAAAGTCCTAAGGACTGGGTTCCT
Organism: Calotriton arnoldi; assembly: GCA_963921515.1. Taxonomy (NCBI): domain Eukaryota; kingdom Metazoa; phylum Chordata; class Amphibia; order Caudata; family Salamandridae; genus Calotriton; species Calotriton arnoldi. The sequence goes on along the minus strand of CAWUFW010006798.1, from coordinate 560,034 downwards.
ACCTTTATTCCAGAAATAGGGGATGGACTACTCTGTGGCCCCACCTATGGGTGGGTCAGGGCAGAGGGGTGGCTACACCCCTTTCCCTTTGTCCAGTTCGCGCCAAAGCAGGGGCTGCAAGCCCCTGATCCGGTTTGAACTGGGGTATGCACAGGGACACCAAATGTGCCCCCAGTGCAGGACTTCAAAGCACCCGAAAGTGCTCCCGCCCAGCCCCAATACACTTTGTCCTGTCTGGGGAGGTGGTCACACCTCCCTGGGACAGGAAACCTATTGTCCAGGCCTCCCCTGCCGGAGTTTCGTCCAGCAGCAGGAGGCCAGACTCGTGTCTGTGGCAGTAGCATCCATTTTGTGATGCCAGGCTCTGGAAAGAAGTTACCGGACTCGTCAGAGTTAACATGCCTTTCCCTCTAGAAGGGTGGAATGCTACCCCCGCCGCCAGAATTGGCGGGGGGTAGTATTCCAAGATGTTTGACACCAAACACGACATGTTTCGGTGCAGCCAGTCCATAGTTAGCATTTTACCGCGAGGATATAATGCGTTTAAGAGTATATGGTCAGGCTGCACTACAAACAGCATCAGAGATGGTCTCCGAACGCTGCAGAGGGGCCCTGCTCATGCAGGGGCACCCTCTCACATAGAAACCATGCACTCTGCCTTTAAGATTGATAAGGCCTGCCTTAGGAGTGACTTATAGGTTTATATGTGTGTATGCATTTAGTGATATAGGTAACCTATACCACAGCAAGGGGTGCATGCACCACCTTACCCAGGCTGCAGTAGCAGACCTGTGGTGTCAGTTTGGATGGCCTACCAGGGGTGGCATAATATATGCTGCAGCCCCTGGCAGGCCTCTGAGGTACCTATGCCCTTGGTACATAGTATACCATATACTAGGGACTTACAAGGGCACTCCAGATCCCAATCAGAGATGTGCCTAAGGCACATGGATACCCTTTAAAGAGGAAACAGCTAGGCTGGGGTTCTGAATAGCAGGGCCCCAGCCAGACTAATGTCGAAAACCAGTGAAGTATCAGCAAAAAGTGGGGGTACCCCTGTGAAGCAGATCCTACTCTCCTACACCCAGCAAGGCTCTCTCATCTCTCCTTCTTGCTACAGATCTGCAAAATGTCAGCCAACATATTAAAAGCAATAACTGAGTGCATTGCTCCGCCCTGGTGGATCTGTGTTGTACTCTGACTCTTGCCCTCGTGACGTAACTGGTTTTTCTCTTTGCACTTGACAATTTAGTTACTATGACTCCATATGTACTTTGCATGAACTTGCGCTATGGCAATTTATATATGACTAATGGGATTGGTGCTTTATGTGAAATATCTTTGATTTCAACAAACTGTGCAATACGAACCTTTCTCCTTTTGGGTTTGGGGTGTCTTGAATCTGGTTTTTGACCCCACAATGTAATTGGTTTTCTTTTTGTTCTTTCAGCTTTTCCTTTGTTCCTTTTTTTGTTTGTTCGTTTGGCTTATTGCCCTTCGATATTTTGATTTATGGATCGCCTGGTATGTGCGCCACTAACATATCTTATATAATCAGCCTTGAGAAAGCCACAGGCCTGCTCTCCGTAATGGGGTGAAACACGTGTTGGCTGTCCTTCCTAGCAGAACTCTCTTAGATTACGAGAGAAATAAACTTATCACCAGGAATACGTATTGGGCACTCTGGATTCTTTATTCATTTTAGAATCAGAACAAACAGGTTGACATAGATATCCAGCTCTGCCCTTTTTTCCCACAAGAATATTTGTGGCCTGGATAGGATCGAGAGGTTGAGAAGAACATTAGAAAGTGTGCATTATGTGCTTGGAGTGATAAGTCACAGAAATCCTTAAGTTATCCTCCTGTGGAATCTGATATGTCAGATGGTCTATGGAAGAAGATAGGAATTCATATTACTGGTCCATTACATGTAATGGGAAGCTGCCCCAAATATGCCACTGTAGTAATTGACTACTTTTCAAAATGGCCTGCAGTTACATTTGCTGGGAAAGTTACTTCGGAGACAGTAATTGTGTTTTTGAAAGAGTTGTTCATGAGTGAAGGGGTGCCAGAGATCATGTGATCGATAATGGTGTCCAATTTGAATCACAGCGCATGAAAGATTTTCTTCAAGAGCATGGAATTAAGCACATCCGTTCATCAGTGTACTATCCCCAAAGCATTGGTCTTGTAGAGAGGTGGAACAGAGCATTGAAGGAGGGTTTGCAATTGGCATTGGCTGGAGGAGAGGATTGAAGAGTGGCAATGAGGAAGTTGTTGTGGTCGTAACATACCACACTCCACTGTGTGACGGGGAAATCTCCTTTTAAGGCAATGAGAGGCCGCAAGGCCAGGGCATTGATATTCAAGGGAGTGGAATGAACAAAGGTTGTGTTGGAAAGTGAAACCGGTAAACATGGTGATTGAGTTTGTGTGCAGAATGGGCGCATGGTTAGAAAAGGGCAATCTAAGTATTCTGAACCTCTTCAGGTTAGGAAAGTGAATAAATACACACTTTTGCTGAGTGACGGAAATGTATGGAATCAGAAAAAAATTATGAGAGCTCCCTTGAGGAATGAACAGAAAGACCAGAGTAAACTAGACTGTGAATCCAAGACATGGGTGTGTGATAAAAACACGAACAGAGTCCTTAGGAATCACAAAGAAATCAAAGCTGTGAGGAAGTTCGATGAATTCCTGATGTAATTCATGCAATGATGTATGGTATTATGTTTTATTATGTGACAGCTGTATGCTCACATTCTATCTTGTAACTTTGAATTTATACACAGCATTTGGTTTTTATAGGTTTTAAGTTATGGTTTTCTATTATTTGGTTTCATCATATATGTACAGTAGCAGGCAGTGTTTAAAATATATATATTTAATATTTTCTATTTCAAATTAATTGCTTTATTGCTAAATTATTGTTATTCATTTTTGGGATTGTTAAAGGATGGAGATGTGTTGTGTTCTAGTTTAAAGGGCTTACAGAATGTTGGTGTAGTGTTCTGGAGCTTGGCTGGGCCCAGGCTCTAGAACACGGACAGCGTTGGCAGTTAGCTGTGAGTCTCCCTCCCGGTCAGATGAAATAAACTTACCTTTGAATTTCACTTTGCTCCGGCCTCCATGCTTTTCAGTGCTCTGACATCTTTCACAGAGTATATTCTCACACTACTGACAGCACACTCATACGTCTCAATTGCTATCAGTCACACATTACTGAAAAGACTCCCACATCTTTAACAAATATTAAGTCCTGCACTACTGACACTGATCTCACACCCTTCAGACTAGCAGTGATACACAGCCAAAAGCATATTTACAGCCCTCATAGACTAGCAGTCATGCTTTAGACAGCACTCTTACACCTATCATAGATTAGCAGTCTCACACTGTCACATGCACTCACACCTCTCACACACTATTAACCTCACACTAGAGACAGCACTCTCACTCCACTTAAACAGTAGCAATCTCATACTATTAACAGCATTCTAACACCTCACACAGTATCATCATGCATTAACAACAGTCACATCCCTCACAGACTAACAGTCATACTACAGATGGCACTTTCACAGACCTCAAAACAGCAGGATCATGATACCAACAGCACTAACCCCTCACAAACAAGAAGTCTCACTCTAGTGATGGACACTGTCACACCCTTCACAAATTAGCAGTCTCTCACTGCAAACAGCAATTTCACATTCTTTACAGATTAGCAGTCTCACACCATCAGAAGCCTCTCTTGCACCCTAAAGTTGTAGCCTCATGCTACTGACTGCTATTACACCATTAACAAGCTAGCAGTAAGACACTACCAACAGCATCGTCATACACAGCACAGTACATAAAACCCTCTCATCCCTGACAGACTACCAGAGAATAGACCACTGAACGCGCTCTCATACTCCTCATGGAGTACAGTCTCACATTACTGACAGCACTCACACCCCTCACACTAGCAATCTAAAACTATGACAGCACTCACAAACTCATCACAACCTAGCAGTCTAACACTGCCAACATCACTATTACGAGACTCTTACATCCCTCAAAGACTAGCAATCACACAAAACTAAAAGCCCCCTCTCACTGACTAGCAACAAAACCAATAGACTATGCTTCTAACGGAAAGTGCCTCTTCATTGACTGGTGTATTTCTCTGTGTGGTACAGTCAATGGATGAGTTTGTGAATGCAAGAATGAGTCAAAGCGTGAATAAATAAATTAATGAGTGCAAGAATGAATGGCAATGCTCATAGTTAATGAGTGATCGATTGCGTGGATGGTGGTTTAGCGACCGCTGATCTGGAAGCATGCAGGCCATTTCAATTATAATCCAGGCCTATCGGCTTTTTCAATGGCTCAGCAGCTTCCCTAACAATGACTTTTCGTAAAAACCATGACAAAGCAAAACAAGCATTGACAAACCAAAAAGACTGGAAGTCAACTCCAGATCCATTGGCTTTGCATCAAAGGGATTTAAATTGACCAACTTCCGTATTTATATATGTCCTTCGATAAAACTGGTAAATCGCTGGATGAAAGACAGGTAGGTCGGCTGTAAAGGCTCATTCCTGAGAAGGTAATTAGCTGTGCCTGGAAACTCAGCTCGGCAAGGCTCACTTTCAAGTAACCTAATGATGCACAACGCAATACTTCCTCAGCCATAACATTTGTCATCGAGGGTGTTAAGGTTTGAACCTGCATTTTGTTGAAGTCCTTGCTGAGGTTTTTCATCACACTTCAGGGAAAGCCATAATTTGATTGACTTCGAAAGACAGAATTATCACTCTCAATATTAACTTCTGGGTTCAACTTTCCTCCTGATTTACTGGTTTAGTTCATTTGTTTTGTCTGGTGTGAATACTGTGTCCCTCTGTTGGACTAGTCATTGTGCAGCTGCAGCGCACTTTGGATCATATGTAGAGCTCTGCTAGTGACGTCTAGTTCGAGTTCAGCATGTTTGAAAAATAGAGTAAGTGCCCCAGAATGAACACTGGCTGAGATCACAAAAAGTCAAGTAGTCATGCAAGGGCCCATGGGAATTATGGTTGTTATATGAACTTTTTAAAAACCTTTAAGATGTTGTTGGTTTCACTTAAATAAAAAGAGTGCACTACATTCTGCACCTTTAATAAAATTAAAGAATTTCTTCAATTGTCTCTCAGGAAGTTTCCAATATCCCTTGCGATATTTTAGCGATAGTTCACGGGAATAATGTCTGATTATTTGAACAATTCACTATTTGGCCTGCTGTACCATCATGTAATTTTAGCTAGATTGACAAAATGGCTAGGTTATTTCTATTGTGACTCAACATGCTTATTTTTGATCAATTTTTGTATTCAAAACATTTACTGATGAGGGAACAGGCTCAAGAAGACTATAGAAATCAGACCAATATTATACACTGTGTCAAAGGTGGGATGGGGCATAAAATAAAACCCACAAATACAAACTTATTAGTATCTGCTACTTGAGATCTGCAATAAGCCTGGGGTAAATCACATCTTTTTCTGTTGAAATTCTGAGAAAATTATGCTAAGAAATGTGAAATTATGGAAACGGCGCATAGTTTGCCAGTGTATTGCGGAAATTCTCAAATAAGTACTTACAGCATGCACAACCAGTCAAGTAAGACATTGCCAGGAGACTTCTTTCAGCCGAAAATGCCTTGCATCAAAGCCATTTCTGCCCAAATCAGTCTTTCGCTAGCAAAAAATGACATACATTTGTGCATCATGAAGTGTGCTAATTTCACAAATTCCACAATCATAATAAAAATGTTGCCCTGGCCTAATTGATGAAGTATACAAAAAGTGATCGATGGAATGCTTGAATTAATCTCAGCCATTGGTAATTACTCGGGCAGCATCCCAAACCATCTGTATTTTTGCACAGCAAGCCGCCTGAGTTTGGACCCAGCCATATGCAAATCAGTCTTAACACTACTCCAATGGGAACAGTCCAACCCAAACTGCAAGGCCAGGTCACTGGAACCAAGCTATATCTGGCTGTTGAGCCCTAACAAGGGCAAAACCAGTCCCGGGATGCTTGTGTTCCTGTTTAGGGAGGACCAGGCCTGACAGTTCAGGCTGGAATTTTCCCAATGGAGCAGGGTCAAGACTGAGGTGGGTCCAAACTGAGTTGGCATGGTGTGCAAAATATTGATGGATTGGGATGCGGCCCAAGTGATTAAAGTGGCTGAGTTTATTCAAGCATTCCATCATCACTTTTTGTATACTTTAGTGTGTTGCCCTAAGTGGGACGGTTAAGCCCTGACGTGGGTCCTTTGCACACTGTGTCACTGGAACCAAGCTATACCTGGCTGATGAGCCCTAACTAAGGCCACACCGGTACTTGGTTGCTTGGCCAGGCAATTTGGGCTGGACTGTTCACATTGAGGCAGGGTCAAGATGATTTGCGTATGGCTAGGTCCAAACTGAGGTGGCAGTGTGCATAATAAAAATGGATTGACATCTGGCCTGAGTAATTACCAGTGGCTGAGATTAACTCAAACCTTCCATCCGTCATTTTTTTTTATACTTCACTGGTCTAATTTATAACATCTGAGCTGTGCTTAATGTTTGATCCTGCCTAGGGAGAAAGTGCAAGGTCATCATTTGTCCCAGTCCCACCATCATACATCGCTTATACAGTAACAAAACGATTTTAAAGTACACTATAAGAAAACTGGGATCCTTTTTCAGAGCAGTAAGTTCTGTAATTCTATACTCTCAACTAATTGGACACAACAGTAGGTATGCATGCATATTTCAGATTCCATTTCCCTTTTCTCCCAAAAGCCAGTGATGTGAATTCAGGACTAACTTTTCTTTCTACCATAGAAAGCAATGTCATTATCCCTTCATTATGATTCCTTGATGTCAACATCAGTTATTTTATTAGCAACAATATGACTGCTACTATGTCCCCAAAGATAAGATTTAAACACTTTGACTGTAAGTAGAATATTAAGTATTTCAGAAAGTTCAAACTGAACAGCATTCCATCTCTAAGGTATAAAAGACTTTAGAATAATTTTAATGCCTACCCTGGGTATATCCATCTTTAACTATAGACTTGAATTCCCATGAAGAACTAAGGTTCTTGTTTAGAGTTGCACAGTCATTGAAAATCCTGGTTCCAAAAGAAGTGCTAATTCCAGAGAAGAATTAAATAATTAATAATAATAAATTATTATTATCATCATCATCATCACTATAATTATTATTATTGCTACGATCATCACCATTATTATTATTATAATTATTATTATTTTTATTATTATCATCATCATCATTATTGTTATTATTAATTTTAATGGCAGTAGTAATATTAGCATTATTATTTATTAAGTGCAACATACACTTGTAGAGCATATTGGCACTGACGATGAGAAAAGCTCCTGACCCCTCAAACAGGGAACCACCAATGAAGACAGAGGGATCAACTAAAAAAACAGGAGGGTCTTCAAAGCCCATCCAAAGAAAGAGCAATTTTTAATCCTCTGCAGTTGAATTGGCAGATCATTCAATTGTGTGGGCCCTAGCTGCCTAAAACCTCTTTCGCAGGTGTAGGCCAATCCTACTCGAAGGAGATGCAGCAGGAACAACAAGTCCGAGCTCAAGGACCTTACTGGATCTATCTTTAAGGCAGGAGTTGTTTGAGCTATAACAGTCCTTAAGCATACAGCAGGTGACTTTAAGTAGCAATTGTTGTATCACGGGCAGCCAATGGAGCACTGTATTCCTGGGAAGATGTAGTCATGTTTTTTGTGACCAGCAAATGGTTGCTGGTCACAAAAACAACAAAGTTTTGAATTAGTTAAAGTTTAGCTACGGTGCTTTCTGGCAGGCCTATCTAAAAGCCACTACAGTAAACCCTCCGGGGAACACCCTAACTGAGATGGCATTCGGAGGAGTGGCAATGAATATATAAGGCTGGATTTCACCCAGTTGGTGCAGAGTGAAAGCAGGAAGAGGACCACCCACTTATCTGTAACTTGAAGGAGAAATCTTCATCAATTACAACACCCAAAGATTAATTGCTGGGGTAGGCAGGGGCACCAAGATGGAGAGCCAGAAGGTCTGCTATTAGTAATGCTTGTTTATGCTCACAAGCAGTAACCTGATCTTGTTGGTATTCAATTAGAAAAGATTGCTGCTCTTGCACTGCACTCTCAAAGGCTGAGCAATGAGTGAGGGGTATTTTGATTGCAATGAACAAGCAGAAGAGAATCACTTGCTTAAGGCAGAGCTGAATAGTCATTGAATCTATTTAACTGGCCCATTAGCTAAACTAAAATGCTTAACAAAATTGGTGAGAGAAAGAGGGAATCCCAAAGAAGCCCCACAATGTACCACTGAACAAGTCGATCTTAAGGATGGCAAAGTAACAAATTGTAAACGCCCTTCCAGGAAGGAGAGAACCCTACTGGCTAGCACATTATAAATGCCAATCCCTTAAACCGGGGCAGAAGGATACTATGATCTATTGTGTAGAACCCAATAGAGAGATTCAGTAGGATCATGGTCTTTGTAAGAAATGTGGTTATTAGTTGATGGGGGTGAGAGCCCCACTCAAGTAATAAGAACAATCCTTGTCAGGGTGAACCACAAAAGTAACTAAAAAATCTGTACTTCACCTTATGTAGCTTGGTAAAAAAGCAGGCAGGCTTATCTTGGATGCAAAGAGTAAAGTCTTTATGCAGCACTCAAACAGTAATAAAGCAAAAACATAACACAAGAAAATTCCCAAACAAATTAGAAAAATAATGTAATATGTTATAAACAAAATGAAACCAAAATGACAACCATCCTTTAGTACAACCAGAGTTATGAATATTTAAAGTTTCAGGTAAAAAGCGCAATGCGCCACTCATGGTTATCTTATCACACTAGACCGGGTCAAAGTAACAAGAACAGTCCGACCCTGATGTAGTGCGGGTTAGATACAGGGGACGGGTTTGTCTGGGTGAAGAGTAATCCATGTGAGCTGCCTCAACTGGAGCTTTGCATTGGTGGAGGAGGTTGCAAGGAGATCATTGTCAGCACGAGGAGCAGGTCATTGCTGTAGCTTTACTCTGGCGGGAGACCTGGTGATCGTTGCTGACGGAAGAGTTGGTCATGACTGGAGCTTCGCATTGGCGGGCATCATGGACAGTCGTTTGTTGATGTGAAGAATGCACGCACAGTTGCGAGGAGCCCAAAAGTTCTGGATTTTTACCTGCAGTTCAGTTTTGAGGCTGTAAGATTGCACTTTGATGCCAGGCAAGAATCCAGGATCGGAGGAGTACGTCTTGGAGATCAGGACCACTCCAGCAAAGGCAAGCGGCAGGCTGAGGCAATTCCAGGTGGTGCTGGTCAACTGGGCAGTTGCAGGATGGCCTCTGGAAGCTTGTTATGTTCTTTTTGCTCAAACAGGAGGTAAGCAAAGGGACCCTTGGAGTCACTTCTGGGGATCCAGGGTTCAAGGCAAACAGGTCCAGTCTTCTTCCTTTATGCAGCAGGGCAGTTCTTTTTCTGAATCTTCCACAGATCAAGAGTGTTCTGATGGAGGGTTCTGAGGGTACCATTCTTATACCCAGTACCAGCCTGTGTGTGGGGGCGCTCCCCTGCCTACTCCCAAACTAGTTCTGTCCACGTATTCCTGTTCCCCTGGGTTTGGCTCCAATCTGTCTAGGGGGACAAAGGCAAGGGCAGGCCTGGTGTCTTTGTGTGTGATGCAGGTAGGGTCTATTGAAGTGTAATCAGGGCAGGGTACAACCCATCCCCACCCATCCTATCAGGAAGAGCCACTCCCTGTACACCCCGGCTCATTTGTCCCCATGTCTGGAAGGAATAAACAACACACCACAGGAGGGTCATTCACAGTCGTGTGACCCTGGATACTAGCAGAAAAAACACATTTGGATAAGGCAAAAAAATGTCAAAGTGGAATTCTCATAAAAGTAATTTATAATCCGACTTTACCAATAGAGATTATTTTAAATTACCATTCAAATGAGTGGAAGAAGTATCTCTCTATCTATTCCCAATCTGAAGTTGTCGCTTATTAAGTGTAATATGGTAACCCAATCATTAGTCAATGGGAGGGATGGCCTTGCTACAGAGAAAAATGACTTTGAGAGTTTTTCACTGTCAGCACATGTAAATCTTAAATATATATGGCCTACTTTTTAAAATCTTTGCACCCTGCCCTAGGAGCTCATAGATTCTACTTTAGGGGTAACTTTTAAGTGTTAAAAAGCAAGGGTTAGGCCTGGCAAAATGTTTATTTTGTCAGGTTGGAATGATAGTTAAAAACTGCACTCCAAGCTGCAGTGGAAGGCCCTGGGTACAGGTGGTAGCATACACTAGGGACTTACACAGAAATAAAATGTGCCAGTTAGGTGAATGCCAATCTTACCATGTTTACGGGGGAAGTACAAGCACATTACCACTAGTTAGCATGGGTAAAGTGCACAGGGTCCTAAAGCAAGCAAAACAGAGTTCCGCAAAAATGGGTGAGTGAAGGCAAAAAGTATAGGGGAATACCACACCAAGGATGTCATGTCTAACATTAACCCTGTCCTGTCCATCAAGTATATAACTAAGATCATCCAATTCTGTCTCTGTGCCTTTGCCTGGGTGAAAACTGAATTGCCATGAATCTAGGAGAATGAAGTCCTGCAAGTAGGCTAGCTGTCAAGCAATTCCGTTTTAACAAAGTGGTCATCACATCCATCTTTTAAAATACTGGGACTGAACCATTAGCCAGGAAACAGCTGAACATATCTGTAATGTATGACATAATTGCCAGAATCAACAGCCGAAAAATTCATTAATGGTAATCTGGATTTTACTTTGGATATCAGTTTCATTATCTCCTAAGGGAAAGTAACATTAAAGGTGTTGTGTGTTTCCTGCGTGGCTCATTGTAGTTTTCCCTATGTTAGCCTAACTAAGCATGTTGTAGGCCTAATTTTCCTTTGCACACGTTACTATATAAACACACTTGCTTTTGTGCCGCATTGTGCTTTCACACGGATTCATTTTCCTGGAAATTAGTGCGAACACCATAGACAAGGTCAAACAACAATGTCCCTTGTTATTCTTTCTGGCCAGGCACTAGCACTTAGACATAACACAAGAATGCAGCTGTTGTTTAGGTGCATACATGTCCTATCATATAGATGAGCGCATTAGCCAAAAACACACATGGAAAGAGAGTTCTGGGAGATGTAGACCGTCCATCTGTGAATGCTAAGGTACGGGGTCTGTCAGTAATCCCAGAGATCTTTGATATATAATCATTTGGCTTTACTAGCGAGGGAGGGGGGTTTTGGGTTCCTCTGTCCTATAAAATGACAGGGCTTTTTATGGTCTATGGACTATTAGCCATGCTAGCAGTTTTTTTTACTATACATTTATTTTCTAATTGTGGCACAGATACTGCATTTTCAGAGCACAATAATTTAAATAAATATTCTAAACTTCCTTCATGTCTCCTGGTTATCTTATTGTGGAAGTACGGGTGAGAGAGCGAAACGGTGCGTCCTGTTACCACGATCCCTGAGAGGGCCAAGAGTGTTGTGTTCTGGGGTGCCAATTCACTTGTTTCTCTGGTAAGGCACTGTAGTTAGTCGGACTCTGATTCATAGATACTGAGGTGGTAAGGTGACTCAGTCCCTGCATGCTGATGTTCTATGGTTCCAAGCATAGTTCTGTTCTAAGAGCAGAATCCCTGCAACAAAGCAATGCCAGCCACACTCAGTTGTGGGTGAGCTACATGGGGACAACCAGAGCTATGATGATTGATACTCTTTGACGGTGTGGTAAATCTTTTGAATTTTAGAATATGCCAGATTACTACTGAGATCTTCAAAGTGTCAAGCTCTTTGTGATGCTATAAGGCTGAATAAAGTTATTTATCAGGAAGAACAATTGACCAGAATAATTCCCAGCTATGGTGATGGACTTACAACAGAATTCTGACTTACCACAAGAGAGGTACTTTTTAAATGCCTCTAATTGTTGCTTATAGTGGATGCCTTCCTCTGTATAATAGGAATACAGCCATTTACACTCTTTATGGCGGACCAATAGTTGTTTCGTCTTTAGAGCAGTGTTAAAACCTGAAATATATTTGGGCATTTTCACTAAAGTATTTTGAGTACATAAAGTAGTACACCTGTGATGCTACATTACATGCACACAAATGTTACTCACTAAGGTCCAGGCAGATATCTCTACCTATAGATAGGAAAACAAGTCACTGCCCAAAAAACTTTTTCGAACTTGGCCAATGTCTTTGTCACCTTGGCCCTCAATTTGTAAAACAATTATTTGAAGAAGAGAGAGTGGATCTGCAAGCAGAGAATCAACATCTTTGGTGTGTCCAGGGAAAGGTATTTGGTAGATACAGCTTCTCTCCTTGACATGTAAGTCTAATGGCAGCAGGGGCTCACTTTACCTGCAGCCCACTTCCAGGCCATCCCACACATGTCAAAATATTGGCTGTCCTGCACATGCTTGTCTCTGCATCTTTCCAAGGTGGTTGCTGTGACCACACAGAGGGCACCTTACAGGTAATCAAATCACTGTGCTTGTGCCCGGTACTGAGATGCATCACCATGTATGTGCACAATGGCACAGTCTCTAGTGAAACTGTAACAGATTTCAAAGGAATCCTATGCCATTATCCACATACGTCTGCTCTCAAGCACCATTGCTTCCACCCATGCGGCACTTCAGCCTGGCGCAGGGAGCACAATTTCCTTCACAGTCACTGCTGTCCCTCTAGCAATGTGCAAGCCGTTTCCGCTTGTGGAGGATGCAACCCATAGATATATGCTGATTTTCTTCAGTAAACCACAACACCGACATTTTCAGCTAATTGACTACTGCTTGTTTGCTGATTGATAGGAATTTCAGTGAAATGTGGCTGCTAGGTAAGTTCACATAACTCTCACTGGCCTTGCATGTACACCTGAAGGATGTGGTCACAATCATAGACAATAATAAGTTCAATCATCTTAATACCCCCATGAAAGTAACATTGGTTGCACCCATGCAAGGAATGTCTGCAGCTGTCCGGTCCTGATACAATGTGGGTTCATCAAAATTAAGATTTTATGGCCCTAAAATACCAAAATGATTCAAGGGCGAAACACAGTTAAGGGGATACAAAGACAAGATTCTTGGATGTGCTGATGTGAGGTGTTTCAATTGGACTGGTAATTCTGCAAGAATAATATTGAATTATTAACAACTTCAAAGACTGGTTGCTTATAAAAATCTGTTTACTTATGTTAATTGCAGTTCACCTGTGTGCTAAAAGATGACCCATGCTTCCCTTGGATTTTTTTACACACCCAGTTATGTTTTTATCCAGGCCTTTTTAGGTCGAGCTTAGCAGCGCTCATGTGCTGCTCTGCGAGGCATGCTGTATCTCCTCTAGGGGTATTGATCTCGCCCTTTGCACGCCCCCTGCTTTTCATTGGTTCCTTTCAGGGCCTTTCTAGATACAGTTCTTTTGTGTGGCAAATGGGTCACATTATGGTTTGCTTCATGCCCATGGGGAATGGCCCTCTCGCATGTCTCATCTCTCCAAGGGGGAATTAGATACTTTGGCAGGACAATTTTCTTACTTTGCATTGCCTTGGGATTTTGGTTTGTTGATTTTTAGGAGTGGGGAAAACAACCGAGCTTAAGCGGATGACATTTTTGCCATGCCGTTGCCCCGCACCACTTCTGCTCCTATCACTGCTGCTTTTAATGCGGCATGACGGCTGCTTCCTGCTCCCATTCATCATCCCCAACATACCTACGACTGGTACATGTTGGCTGCCATGTCTGCTGGGCTCCAGGAGTGGGAGGGGTCGCTGGACCGGGTCATAGCACAGCAGAGCACAGCACAACATGAAGCATTATTGTGTGATTAATGCCTGGCAATCTGCTGATGTGGACATGTTGACTGTGATGATACTTGATGATGCACCTTTGGCACTGCTCTGCAGGAACGGGCAGTACTGGGGTGCCTGTGAAAGGGTTAAGGATGCCAAATAGGCAGAGAAAGTGGGAGGGAAGGAGGCCGGGGGAGATTAGATTTTCCATCACTGCTACTGGCCCCTCCCTGTGGCTGTTTGTGCAGAGGGACCTTCTCTTACATCCTCACCCTCAGGAATGCTCTCGGCTGCCTGCCCTTTCAGCTCAGCCTGCCTCGAATATCTGCCAGCAGCTTTTGTCCCAAGGTCTTCTCACCATCCTTCCAGAAGTAACAGAAGGGTGAGCAGCACCCCGGCACTCTGCCGACAGGACTCACAGAAGGGTGAGCAGCACCCCTGCACTCTGCCGACAGGACTCACAGAAGGGTGAGCAGCACCCCCGCACTCTGCCGACAGGACTCACAGAAGGGTGAGCAGCACCCCGGCACTCTGCAGACAGGACTCACAGAAGGGTGAGCAGCACCCCGACACTCTGCCAACAGGACTCACAGAAGGGTGAGCAGCACCCCCGCACTCTGCCGACAGGACTCACAGAAGGGTGAGCAGCACCCCGGCACTCTGCCGACAGGACTCACAGAAGGGTGAGCAGCACCCCGGCACTCTGCCGACAGGACTCACAGAAGGGTGAGCAGCACCCCGGCACTCTGCCGACAGGACTCACAGAAGGGTGAGCAGCACCCCTGCACTCTGCCGACAGGACTCACAGAAGGGTGAGCAGCACCCCGGCACTCTGCCGACAGGACTCAGCTCTTGTCAAAATTCGCAGCTGGGGCCCTGTTCTGTTTCCACAGTTAGCTGCGTCCAACACTACACCACTGTTAGCTGAACTCTTTTCTTTTAGTCTGCACCGGTCTTTGCTTTTCTTCTTTAATAATCCCAGTAGTTTACCATCACTATTCCATTGTATTTCTGAAACCTCACTTCTTGTATCTGCAATATTATGGAAGGCCGTTTCTTCTTTTAGATTTTGCATCGTTTCTTCTTTTTTTGTCTCACATTCATTGTTATCTCTTCTTCTAATGTTTTATTTACTCGTTTGATTACTCTTCCTTCATTCTTGCCCATGTTCTGTGTTGAGCACACAGGTGCAGACATTCCATGTTTAGTGCTGCTGAGCACATATGATCAGACAATCCATTTTCAGTGCTGACCACACATGGTCCGGCATTCCATGTTCAGTGCATAGCACATAACTTCAGACCTGTGCACACACAGTCAGACATTCCATGTTCAGTGCTGCTGAGCACATATTATCAGGTGGTCCATGTTCCATGCCGAGCCCACACTGGCAGACCTTCCATTTTCACTGCTAAGTACATATGGTCATGCAGCCCATGTTCAGTGCTGAACACACACGGTCAGATATTCCATGTTCAGTGCTGCACACACATGGAGCACACATGGTCAGACATTCCTTACCCACTTATCCCAGATGGTCCTGTCCATGCTCAACGCCCACTGCACACAGATAATGACGGACGTCCTATACCGAGTGTCCCAGCACCATTCCAAGAGCATCTTTCTCTGTATGCAGGTCAGACATTCCGTGATCAATCTTCCAGACATCGTGGAGAGGGTGGAGAAGCCACCATAGAGAGAAGAGCGAGTGATAGAGAGAGGCAGGGACAGTGAGAGTGACGGGGCCTCCAAAATATGTTTGGCCCAGGGCCTCAAAAGTCCTTAAGATGTGCCTGTGCGCATGCGTGCTTCCTTTCACCCTTCAGCGCTTCAGAATCAGGACATGCATGTTCTGCTTGTTTGTCTGGGGTCAGCTAGCCCAACCTTTTCTTAAACATGATTTTCACATATGTACTGCTAATTCTCATGCGAGAATTTTTAGTTTTTAATGTATTAAAAGTGGTTTTAATAGAGGAATAAGAGTGGTGTTAGAAAGATGTGAATTGGTGCATGAAGTAGGGGTGAACCATCAGCCTGTTTTTGGTATATAATAGTGGACCTCTTTTATTGAATTTATTTCATGTTTTTATTTGTAGAGTGAACAACATTATGTTTTCTAAAATAGGCTTGTCCTGAAGAAGGTGGTGTCAATCAACACAAGTCTACCGAAACGCCGCGTCGACAATTTGTTTTTCATTGTATTGTTTTTTTATTTGTACTGGTTTTAATGATTTTTTCGAGATTCACAGTTTAAGTGATTATTGGAATAGTGCTGCCTATTAAAATACTTGTATCATGAACAAAGTTATATGAAAATATTTGCAGTAGGAACAAAGTAATATTAGGCTTTGTGTTTACAATGCAAAACTAAGTATCAGCAGAGCAAAAATCTATTAAAGAAAAGGATTATTATGTATAGGCATTAATGACTCAGTATATTAGAATAACCTTCTGTGACCTCTTTTACACAATTGATTATGAAATGAGTTTTAAATAGATTTTATTATTGTATTTGAAAAATTGTTTTATTAAAGGAGGAGATACTTTTACAAAAACAGGACTTAAAGTTTGGGATGATTGTGTGTGAATGTGTGTGAAACAATAGTTGGGAAAATTAAGTAAGAGATTAATGAGTACAAAGGGGACATATAATTTGGTTGGTTCCAGATTTATTGCTGCCACTGTAGTAAAGACCCTTAGGAGGTGAATATATCTAAAACACCCAGGATAATGTGCTGCATAGCTAAACACTTATACGGTCTAAAGGATGAGACCTATTGGCAATGCCAATGCTTGTTCTAACTTGTAGCCCACAGACTCTCAACATTGTCTCTTGGGTTTTGTGGACTTTGTGCCACATTTATTTTGCCAAATGATGTTTCGCCACCTGCACTGCAGTACCTAATTAAACAACGCTGCAGTTAGAGGTGGTGAAATGCCAGTGGGCAGGGTGGGGCAAAGGCATGGGAGCACTCCCCGTATAAAAAGAAACAGCAGTCACCACAGACCAAACACTGGCGTCAAGAGTGTGTCGTGTTTGCCCCGCAGTGAAATGTCCACAAATAGTCTCCTGGGTAACAACCAGCTGAAACTTTAGGTTTGCATGTCTGCCCTCGCTCGCTGGCCGATAACAACTGATGTTCAGGTTGTTCTTCTTTGACTTTTACATTTTGTACTACGATACAGTGGTGTAACGATAATTGAGGTGGCCCCCCTGCAAGGTACGTAGAGGGGCCCCCTCCGGACTCTATCAGGTGCTCTCCGGCCGAAGTGCTGTGCTGAGGGGGCCCCCTGGAGCTTGGGGGCCCCCCCGCACTGCGGGGGCTGCGGGGGGCCTGTGTTACGCCCCTGCTATGATAAAACAAAGAAAATGGTAGATTTATGTTAGCCAAAACACACAAGATGATGGACGGAATGCTGCACATTGGCAAACATTCACCCCCAGTCACAGATCTGGGTTTAATCCATCGTTATTTTGCTTCACCATGCCACCCCAGTTCAGACATAGCCATATGCAAATCAGTCTTGACCCTGTGCCTCATGGGAACAGTCCAGACCGAACTGCCAAGCCACGTCTTCCCTGGACCGGAATCAAGCATCCTAGGACCGGTTTCAGGCTATCAGCCTTCATCAGCCAGGATAGCTTGACTCCAGTGGCGTAGTGAGCACGGGACCCACGTCTGGGCATACCCTTCCCACTTAGGGCAAAATGCAAAACACACAAGATGATGGACGGAATGCTGCACATTGGCAAACATTCACCCCCAGTCACAGATCTGGGTTTAATCCATCGTTATTTTGCTTCACCATGCCACCCCAGTTCAGACATAGCCATATGCAAATCAGTCTTGACCCTGTGACTCATGGAAACAGTCCAGACTGAACTGCCAAGCCACGTCTTCCCTGGACCGGAATCAAGCATCCTAGGACCGGTTTCAGGCTATCAGCCTTCATCAGCCAGGATAGCTTGACTCCAGTGGCGTAGTGAGCACGGGACCCACGTCTGGGCATACCCTTCCCACTTAGGGCTGAAATGCAAAACACACAAGATGATGGACGGAATGCTGCACATTGGCAAACATTCACCCCCAGTCACAGATCTGGGTTTAATCCATCGTTATTTTGCTTCACCATGCAACCCCAGTTCAGACATAGCCATATGCAAATCAGTCTTGACCCTGTGCCTCATGGGAACAGTCCAGACCGAACTGCCAAGCCACGTCTTCCCTGGACCGGAATCAAGCATCCTAGGACCGGTTTCAGGCTATCAGCCTTCATCAGCCAGGATAGCTTGACTCCAGTGGCGTAGTGAGCACGGGACCCACGTCTGGGCATACCCTTCCCACTTAGGGCGAAATGCAAAACACACAAGATGATGGACGGAATGCTGCACATTGGCAAACATTCACCCCCAGTCACAGGGAAGACATGGCTTGGCAGTTCGGTCTGGACTGTTCCCATGAGGCACAGGGTCAAGACTGATTTGCATATGGCTATGTCTGAACTGGGGTGGCGTGTTGAAGCAAAATAACGATGGATTAAACCCAGATCTCTGACTGGGGGTGAATGTTTGCCAATGTGCAGCATTCCGTCCATCATCTTGTGTGTTTTGCATTTCGCCCTAAGTGGGAAGGGTATGCCCAGACGTGGGTCCCGTGCTCACTACGTCACTGGAGTCAAGCTATCCTGGCTGATGAAGGCTGATAGCCTGAAACCGGTCCTAGGATGCTTGATTCCGGTCCAGGGAAGACATGGCTTGGCAGTTCGGTCTGGACTGTTCCCATGAGGCACAGGGTCAAGACTGATTTGCATATGGCTATGTCTGAACTGGGGTGGTGTGGTGAAGCAAAATAACGATGGATTAAACCCAGATCTGTGACTGGGGGTGAATGTTTGCCAAGGTGCAGCATTCCGTCCATCATCTTGTGTGTTATGCATTTCGCCCTAAGTGGGAAGGGTATGCCCAGACGTGGGTCCCGTGCTCACTACGTCACTGGAGTCAAGCTATCCTGGCTGATGAAGGCTGATAGCCTGAAACCGGTCCTAGGATGCTTGATTCCGGTCCAGGAAGACATGGCTTGGCAGTTCGGTCTGGACTGTTCCCATGAGGCACAGGGTCAAGACTGATTTGCATATGGCTATGTCTGAACTGGGGTGGCGTGGTGAAGCAAAATAACGATGGATTAAACCCAGATCTGTGACTGGGGGTGAATGTTTGCCAATGTGCAGCATTCCGTCCATCATCTTGTGTGTTTTGCATTTCGCCCTAAGTGGGAAGGGTATGCCCAGACATGGGTCCCGTGCTCACTACGTCACTGGAGTCAAGCTATCCTGGCTGATGAAGGCTGATAGCCTGAAACCGGACCTAGGATGCTTGATCCCGGTCCAGGGAAGACATGGCTTGGCAGTTTGGTCTGGACTGTTCCCATGAGGCACAGGGTCAAGACTGATTTGCATATGGCTATGTCTGAACTGGGGTGGCGTGGTGAAGCAAAATAACGATGGATTAAACCCATATCTGTGACTGGGGGTGAATGTTTGCCAATGTGCAGCATTCCGTCCATCATCTTGTGTGTTTTGCAGATCTATGTTAGCCGCCATAGCGCAGTGCCTGCATCCAGGAACTATTGCTGTATTAGCAGACGAATCCCCAGAGGATTCTGCTTCAGTCCTGTCCACAATTGAGATATCTTCTTAAGGTGACAGGAATACCATCATCTGATAAATTAGTGTGCTATCCTAGAATGTGGCTGGTCTATGCAAAAAATAAGTGATGAAAAATGGGATAATTTTATAACGCAATATAATACTATTTTATTGCAGGAGACCTAGGCAATACTCTTTTGTTGGATTTAATCCTTTTATGTTCCTGCTACTCTATCCACCTCTGTTCAGGTCAAAGGTGGCTTGGTAATCTGACTAGCAGTAAATGTACTCAGCAGAAATGAAAATTAATTCACCAAACATACAAGCTCTTGAACTGACTTTTAGACAAGGCTGTAAAACTATTTAAATGAATTTCTATACTGACCATTTCGGTTCATTTCCATCTGTAACCTTGCTCTCCATGCCTTGTTTCAGAGTGAGACATCAGATTGCCGCCCCTGTACAGCGTGCAAAGCTGCTAAAAATGTATTAGCTGCTGAATTCAATACTACGTTAGGCAGGATGGGCAATAATTTCTCTTTGGATAAGCAAATAGAACCTAGGACCTATGGCCAGCTGGACTTAGCTGCAGGCTTGTAAGATATTGATCCTCAAGGATGTGCCAATTTTTGATGTTGTTGCTACTTATATCCTCATTTGTTTAAATGTATATTATGCAAATGATATTGTAAGTGAACCTGCTTCTCAGGCTAGAGGGTCGCATAATATAATTGACTTTATCTTTGGCAGTACTAGTCTTCTTGGCACTACTAGTCTTCTTCGGTAGATGGTGGATTTGAAATGATGCTTTTAAATAGCAGGAGCGTTCATACTCATCTTGTTGCAGCACCTGACTTCCCCTGTCAATGAAACACTAAAGCATGTCTTTTTTGTCAGGGAAGTGAAACTGTTGCACAGAAAATATTAACTCTGAAGTGGGTGAAAGTAATCCCATTGTTCTCCTGGAAAGGATAGTTGTTCTGTTTTTAAGATTAATTTGAAACCTTGTCTGAATTTGTTTTCTAAGGACTCTAAACTTTTGTGTCATATACAAATTTCACACACAATATAGCTGAAACGTCGAGGGCCACCAATAGCAGGTTACTACCCCAGGGAAGTAAATGAGTAGACATAAATGTAGGCAGGTTAACAAAGCCCTGCACCTTAGGCAAAATAACAGATACTAATTTGTATTCGGTGAGTGTAGAAAGCAAATTTCATGTCCAGGAAAAAAGAAGTGTGGGTAAAACCATCCGATTCTTTAATAGAGAGAGTTTTGAAAGCTTGCAAATACTTCTGTCCCCCTCTCAGTTGATGGAGAAGTCATGTGAACATCCCTGGTGTAGAGTAGGTAACTCATGTAGACACTCTATGGTGCTCAGTGGACATTTATAAGCATAGAGCCTGATTCACTAACTGAATTTTGAGGTAAGTAAAGTAGTACTACATTAGTTCTACCTACTTAATACAAAATGCAATGCTCAATCCCAAGGGTAAATATCTCCATTTCCTCCTCTTCTATCTTTTCTCTGAAGATCTCAGCACATGTAAGATTACTACTTAGGGCCTGTTAGAAATGGGGGTCTCTAGTTGGCAGAGGTATGTATCTTTGTCCAAATAGGGGCCCTTGCTTCTACTCAGGGTAAGGGGGATACACTTCTAAAATAACCCCTGCTCACCCCCTTGGTAGCTTGGCACGAGCAGACAGGCTTATCTCAGAGGCAGTGTGTAAAGCATTTGTGAACACATACAGTAATACAGTGAAAAAACTACAAATGGACACCACGCCAGTTTAGAAAAATAAGCAATCCTTATCTAAACCAAAACAAAACCAACAACAAAAATCCACAATACAGTTATCAAGATATCCTCACAAATAGGTTATTCACTCAATTAAAGTTTGTAGCAACAAAAAACTCCACCTGGAGCTATTACGATGTTGTGACAGATAAAAATCCCAAAGTACGGCGCCGACCGCGAGGTGCGCGGCGTTGGGCGTGAAGTCAAGCAGACCCACAGAGAACAGTACCTTGGAAACGATGAAAGCAAAGACGGTGCACGCGTCAGGGAGGTGATGCTTCGTTGGCGCCAGGCGGCATCGGTTCCTTACGACCCCAGGGGAGGTGAAGCCTCGGTTCCTTACTGCGGTGCAGGGGAGGTGAGACGTTGGTTCCTTACTGTGTCGGGGAGGTGACGTCATGGTGGCGGCGAGGCATCGGTTCCTTACGACGGTGCGATGTCGTTGGATTGAGGAGTCACCCATGTCGAGTATCGGCTCCGTGTTGATGAAGCACCAACGTCACTGAAGTCGAGGCTGTGGTGCGAGTCGGGATGGTGCGTCGTGGACGTCACGAGTGGTGTCCTCAGCTCCGGTGCAGGCAGCGGCCTCGGTGACAGCTTCGGAGTCGATGCAGCAACACGGCAACAGGCGTCGGGCCGACAGTGCAAGTCGGGCAGTGCGTTGTGCTCTTCACAAGCGGTGCCCACGACTTTGGTGCAGGTTACGGTGTCGCTCGCTGGCGTCGGTGTTGCAATTTCCTTCTGTGGCAGCTGAAACAGCAGTTCTAGATGCAGAAAGACAGAAGAAATGAAGTCTTTGTGTCCCTGATGTGAGAAGTTGGCCTGGTATATGCTGTCCACTAATTAAAGTGGGCACCTTGCACCAGTCCAAACGACTCTTATGATGTATGACGTCAAAGATAACCTTTAGAAAGCTATCCTAGTGGTAGCTGTGGAGAGCAGCCTTCAGGCTTAATCTTGAAGGAATGTAAAGCAGCTTGTTTTACCAGAACATCACCTTCTATATTGACTTAATGAAAGGAGAACCACACAGTAGTTATATAAAAATATGTATTTATTAATATAACACTCTCTAGTATCCTCTACACGAGGATAGATCACCAAGCACACAATACGAGATCAATAGAACAGTTGTAAGTAGCACAATACACAGAGGGCTCCTGGGGGAGACCAAACCATATACTAAAATAGTGGTATAACAAACACGACTTGAGTCAAGACAAGGTCTAGAGCACGTAGAATCGCTGGGACCCCAAGGAACCACCCAAGGTGAGTAGATAGGGACCCCATGGAGGACGGGTGCAGTGTGCTAACACGACTGCGGGCTCCGTACAATTCTATGGGGAAGTCGCGGTTGCAATTTTAAAGTTTAAGGACCCTTCTAGGAGGACTTCGAGCAAACCCTTTGGAACTTAAGAGGTTGGAGAGCCACCCCAGCTGTGGATACCGTAGTACCCGAGTTACCTATCTCAGAGGAGCCGGGTGCATAGGTCTGGTGTGGTGTCGGAAACCGCTGTCATTCTCAATGGAGGGCTGTGAAGAAGTACTGCTGCTGTGAAGGTGAAAAGGGTCCGGTGGAATCCAAGCCTGAATTCTGGAAGGAAGGAACATGAAAGCAGAGGAGACAGAGTCTGGGTCACTTCAGAGTGACCAGGGGCTCGGTCGACGAATGCCCACCGATGTCGGGTGTTTCAGGTGCGAAGAAGGGATGCTTGACTCTGCAGCCACGAGGACCAGGAGATGTCGATGATGACCAGGAGCTGGAGGTGAGCTGTCCCACAAAGGATGTCGAGTGCTGAGGGGTCGGTGTCCGGCTGGAGCACCAACAAGCCTTGGCAAAAGCAACCCATGTAGGAAGGTCAAGCAGGTTACGGTATGGACCAGCAAGGTCCAGGGGACTCACCAAGCAAGGGGGAGTCAGGGCACGTCTGGAGCAACCAGGAAAGCCCAACAGAAACCAAGATGACCCTCAGGAGGACCCACAGGCCAAATGACCAGGAGTCACGAGGGGACCTCGAGTCAGATTGCAAAGTACCAGCCCACGGGGCACTCGGTGTGAAGAGGCTGTAGTTCTTTGGTGGAAATACTGCTCAGGGTCATGACTACTCAGAGTCCAACGCACAAGCTCGGGAATCACCAACAAGCATATGCACTTGCAAATGGACGCGGTGCACAGGGGTTTGGGTCATGCAGTCCCCACGAGGGATACTCGCCTCAATCTTGCTGAGAGGGCAGATCAACCTCAGGGACCTTCAAAAACTCACATCCTGTGTTGCTGAAATCTTCGGAGTCCACAGGAGCTCAGGAGCAGCAGACCAGTCAGTTGTGTTAAGGTGCCTGCAAACACAGGGAAGTGACTCCTTCAAACAAAGGGAGATTCTTCAGTTGTCCTTAGTGCACCACAGGTCCTGCATGGAACCTGTATGGAGCACGGGCACAGACAAAGCTTTGAACGGAGAGGGAGACGAAGTCGGGCCCAGTCGAATTCCAGAAAAGTTCAGAGTGTCCAGACGTTAGAAGGTCAGTGGTTTCTTCTTGTAGAATCTTGTCCATGTAAAATCTAAAGTCTTACAGCCAGGTAAGCCCTTTTGTACCCACTGGAAGGGGTTGGATAGATTCAGGGGACCCTCCTAGGGGAAGGTCAGGACAGTGGGGTGGTTACACCCATGTCCTTAGTCTAGTTTCATGCCAGAGCAGGAGCCAATGGCTCCTAGAACTGGTTTGAGCTGGGCTATGCACAGGGACACCAAATGTGCCCCAAGTGCAGACTTTCAGACACTCTCAGAGTGCACCCACCCAGCCCCAATACACTAAATCCGGTCTGGGAGGTGGTCACACCTCCCTGGGACAGGATGCCTATTGTGCTGCCTTCCTCTGCTCGAGCTTGGCTCAGCAGCAGGAGGGCAGAAATGTGTCTCTGGTCGGCAGCATCCATTTTGTGCTGAC
This sequence comes from Calotriton arnoldi, assembly GCA_963921515.1. Classification (NCBI taxonomy): domain Eukaryota; kingdom Metazoa; phylum Chordata; class Amphibia; order Caudata; family Salamandridae; genus Calotriton; species Calotriton arnoldi. Next base: position 535,742 of record CAWUFW010006798.1, on the reverse strand, counting down.
CGGGTCGAGAAGGCTGGCACCGTATAGACCAGTGACCCCACGAAGCTCGCTTCAGAAGGGTGGAATCATACCTCCACACCGGTTACAGGTGTGGAGGTATGATTCCAAGGTGTTTGATACCAAACACGATATGTTTCTATGTAGCCGTTTTCGAGATAGCATTTACCGCGAGGTTATAATGCACCTCTACCTATATGTCCGGCTGAGTCACAGACAACCCGGGAGAATGGTCTCCGAAGGCTGCAGAGAGCCTCTGCTCATGCAGGGGCACCCTCTCACTAAAGACCCAGCACCTCGCCTTCAGGATTGATAAGGCCTGCTATAGGGGTGACTTATAAGTTTTAAGTGTAGTGACCTATAGATATAGTGAACCTATATCTAAAGTAAGTGGTGCACGCACCATCTTACACAGGTTGCAGTAGCAGACCTGTAGTTCCATTTTGCATGGCCTCTCATGGGTGGCATAATACATGCTTCAGCCCATGGGAGGCCTCTGGGGTACCTATGCCCTGGGTACATGGGTACCATATACTAGGGACTGATAAGGGTACCCCAGTATCCAATCTGGAGTGTACCAAAGTACATGCATGACAATTTAAGGGAGAAAGCAGATAGACTGGGGTCCTAATTAGCAGGATCCCAGTCAGACTAGTCAAAAACAGTGCAACATCAAGCAAAAAGTGGGGGTAACCATAAGAAGCAGATCCTACTTTCCTACACCTGAGACTTCAGAACAGGAGGCAAGCTCAATTTCAAGCCCTTGCAGATCTTCTTTTAAGCAGGGGACACAGCAAATGGGAAAGTCCTTTTCTCCCTTCCTTGGCAGCAAGTGGCCACTGCATGCCAACCCCAGACAGCAAACAGCACAGGGGCAGTAGTCCTCCTCAGCTTCTCCAGCTCTTCTCCTTGGCAAAGGTTCCTCTTGATTCCCAGAAATGATCTAAAGTTCCGGGGTCTGGGCCCCAATATTTATATCATAAAATCCTTTGTTCTCTGGTGGCAGAGAAGCCCTGTGCTCAGTCCAAACCAGTTCTGTCCTCTCTGGCGTGGCTTCCTGGCAAGAGGTGGAGATAGAATTGTCCTTGGCAGACCAAGCCCATTCAGGTGAAAGGAAATCTCCTCCCCCTACTCTAAATGCAACCCAGGTCTATTCAGCCCAGCCCTGACTCATCAAGCTCTCTGGAGCCACTGCCCCTCTCCAGCCCCTGTCATCCAAAAGCCCGACATGCTATACACAAACCTAGCAGAGGCACACTGGATGGCTAAGCAATAAAATGCCTACTTTCTAAAAGTGGTATTTTCAAACACTGAATGTAAAAATCACCCTCACTAAAAGATGCATTTTAACATTCTGAGTTCAGGCATACTAAACTTTATTTTCCTACCTGGTTCCCAGGAGCAGTTAGGTTTATAAGATGTTATAAACAAACTCCCCATTCTGTCCTATGGGAACAGGTAACCTTGCAATAGTGAAAAACGAAATTGCCAGTAATTCACTATCAGGTCATGCCACATACACCAGGGCATGTCCTACCTTTCACAATACTGCACCCTGCCCACAGGGGTACCTTGGCCTTCCTTAGGGGTGTGGAGGGGAGAGGTGTGGTGCAGCGGCCAGGGCAGCTGACTTCGGAGCACAGGGTTCACGGTTCGATCCCCGGCTTTGGCGGCAGCTCAGCTCAGCACCATGTGACTCTGGGCAATAGCTCACTTAATTTCCACTACGGCCCCCAGCGCCTTGAGACCCATAAGGGTGAGTAGCTGCGCTATATAAAAACGGACTTACTTACTAGGGGTGTCTGATATGTAAGAAAAGAGAAGGTTAGGACCTGGCAAGTGGGTGCACCTCCCAGGTCGACATTGCAGTACCAGACTGCACACAGGCGCTGCAATGGCAGGCCAGAGTTACATTTAGAGGCTGCTTATGTGGGTGGCACAATCAGTGCTGCAAGCCCACTAGCAGCATTTGATTTACCGGCCCCGGGCACACACAGTGCACTGTACAAGGGACTGACTAGTAAATCAAATCAGCTAATCATGGAAACACCAATTCATAACAACAATTTACAAAGGGAGCACTTGCACTTTGGCACTGAACAGCAGTGGCAAAGTGCCCAAAGCATCTAGACCAGCAAAACAGAGTCCAACACACAGCAAAAACACAGGAGGCAAAGGCAAAAGATGCAGGGGAGACCCACGCCAATGGTGCCAGGTCTAACAGGGCCTGATTATGATATCGGGTGGACTCACGTCCGCCTGACACCACCGCGGTCTCGGGACCGACCGACCTCTGGTCGGCAGTCCTAACACTGATATTACACATGTGCAGTCGCATACTCCCATTTCTCTATGGGAGCTTGTGCTGCAGCCGTAAACCGGCAGCAGCACAAGCTCCCATAAAGAAACGGGAGATTCTTTTAGTCTCTGAACCGTGTGGCAGGCACCTCAAGGTGCCTGCCACACTGTGGAGGGATTAACAGGGGTCAGCCCACACCCTGGAGGCCGTGGAGGAATGGGGTCCCTGCTAAGGGCTACGAAAGTCGCTTTCAGAGAGGCTTTCCATATCGGAAAGTCCGACATGGAAAGCCTGTAGGAAACCGACATCGTAATCCGGACGGCGCAAACGCCGTCCTCAGGAATAACAGTGGGGCCTTAAACTGGCCTACGGGCTCCTTGAGCCCATCGGAATCCAGCCGGAATGACCAGCCGGTTTCACTTTCGACTGCCGGCATTGTAATGAGGTGTTCGAAAGTGAAACTGAAGATGTCGGTCGGAACGGTCGGAGGATTTCTGACTGACATCAAAATAAGGTCCTTTGTATCAAATGAGGGAGGGACTGTGGGAGCAACTGGAAAATGGAGTATATCTACCACCAGATGGAAGAGCTTTAGGGAAATTTAGAAAGGGGTTTAGGGAGGGACATGCTAATACAAACATACACCCACCCACAAAACGTTTAAGAACATTGCTATTCACAAACTACACTTCTAAAGTTACTACAATCCTAAAAGTGTCAAAACAGGCTCAAATGCACTTTCAACCCAGCCTTGGAGTAAATGAGGCACCAAACTTGGGGGCATATTTACAAGAACTTAACGCCGCTGTAGCGTCAATTATTTGACGTTACGTTGACTTTTTTTTATCGCCGAGTTTACAAGTTGCCGCTAACTGCGGTTACCGGCACTTTTCCAGCATAAACAGCAATTTTCGGGATCGCCATTTCTGTTAGCGGGACTTAACAAAAATGAGATGCAAGCTAGGCAATTCTGTGATAAAACTGCCGCTAACCACACTTCGCGATATTTACAATGAAATTCCCGTGCAACGATAACCCACCAAAACTGCTGTTAAGTCCAGTTAGAGGCAGGTTTTAAGACCAACAATTAGCTGGTCTTAAAATTGGTGCAAACACTTGGGCCCACATATAAGATGTTTGGGTGCTGGACAGAGCTGCAAGGAATATTGCTGCATAGCCCTGCGCCAAAACAAACGGTCAGGGATGTGCCCTATCAATAAGATAGGGTGCATTGCTGGCCCTCATTCATGAAAAGTGTTACATCGCTGCGACAAAACAGTGTTACGACACTTTTCACTGCGAGCTCCTTGCGACACCATGGATGAGCCGTATTCAATGTACGGCGCTCCATGTCACAATCAATGACAGATATGTCTGGAATCCTGGTGCATCTGTCAGCGCTAAAGTCACGCATGGCTGCAGCTGTGTCGCTAGCATGATGCAACTCCAGCAATGCATGGGGCCAGCCTATCCCTATGGCACTGCGTCACCCTTACGCCTGCCATGAGAGAGGCTTAAGGTTGTGACACAGTGGCGTCCTAGAATTGTCACAGTGAAATCTGAGAGACTTCACTGTGCCACTCCTACGAGGCTTTGTTGCGTGGGAACGTACACCCTGCACACATCATACCTGACGCAGGTATAATGTGGCACAGGGCTTCACAACGTCATGCATATGCCTAGATGCGTCACTTTGAAAATACGGTGCAACCTGGTGCAAGATTCACGCTGCAAGTACTTCAAGAAAATCATACACCGGCAGCATCGGAAGGGGCTCATGAACAATCCCCCATCTTTTTCTCTTACGATGGCGCACAATGGCTGCCATGCGCCAACGCAGGCACCCTTGCGCCATGGTGCAAGGGTGACTCTGTTTCGGAGTTGATTGATGTCGTGGCTCCATCTCTTCTCGAGACGTCTGCAGGTGCGTCTGGACTAGTAGAGGGCGGGAGTGAACCAGTTGGCCTTCTTGAAGTGTTGTTTGCCTGTTTTTTTCTTGAGGGGTGCCAGGGTGTCGGCGCAGTTAGATATCCATCGTTGGAGGTTGCGCACTGCGGGGTTGGTGTCTGTAAGCGTTGGCAGAGTGGTGGTGCTGAGGGAGTTCTTCTGTGGCCTTGATCCAGCTGTGACAGGGAAGGTGCAATGATGGTGGTGGTGTACAGTGGGTATGGTGAAGGAGTGATGTATACAATGATGGTTGATCCAGGAGAGTTTGGTGGTGTGGCAGTAGTTGAATGTTCCCACTGGCGGAGAAGACGGGGTTGAGTGTGTGCCTGCTATGTGGGTTGGTGCGGTGACTAGCTGCTTGAGTCCAATGTTGGCGAGGTTCTCCAGGAGGGTGGAGGTGTTCTGGTCACTGGGGTTCTACAGGTGGAAGTTGTAGTCAGTGGATAGGAGAGCCTGGGGTGCGATGAGGTCTACAATGGTATCGGTGAATGGGGGGTCATGGCCCGGGGGCCTGTAGATGAGGGTGCCGGCTGAGGGTGATGTTGGGCTTGGTCTGAATCTGGAAGTGGAGGTGTTCCATGGTTGCCGTTGGGTCATTAGAGTGCGAGGTCAGTCGGAGTGTGCTTTTGTAGACAATGGCAATGCCTCCTCCTGGGCGGTCGTGGTGGTCCTTGCAGGTGATTTTGTAGCCACCGGAGATAGAGATGGCGATGTCCGGTCCGGAGCAGAGGTTGGTCTAGGTTTACATGATGAAGGCGATGTCTGAAGAGTTGGCGTCAAGGAGGTCCCATATTTTTGTGACGTGTTTGTGAAGGGACCACACGTTGAGCAGGATGCAGTTGAGACGGTCGGGTGCGCTGTTAATCGGCTGGTGAGCGAGAGGCACTGATGTGTTGATGTGGCAGAAGGTGTGTTTTCAGTTTCGGCAGGCGAAGTGTGCAAGGGTATTCTTCGGCAATGCTAGATGGCAGGCAGAGTGGCATCCAGGGATGTGGGCAAGGAGGGTTCTGGCATCATAGCGGTGGAGTGTCCGGGAGGCAAGGTCCCTTGCACTGGACGTGGTCCATGCGCGGACGGGCTTGCCTTTGGCATGCATTCGACGCACCAGTGGCACACCTGCTGCGCATGACCGCACAGCAGCCGCCATTAAGTAGTGCTGCGGGGGACTGGACAGCTGGGGGGTGGAAAACATGAGAAAGGACACTGGAGGGGCGGGCTGCGGGGGATCAATGAGGGAGATGACAGGGAAAAAGGAACTGTACAAAAGCACAGGAAAGACAAAGCCAAACAAAGCAAAGAAAAAATTACAAACCAAAGGTAGAAAGCAACGGAGAAGAGCAGAAAGAGGGGCAGGAACAGCAGAAAAGAGGGACCAGAGGGCAGTCAAGCAGCAGAGCAGTGACGCTCTACCACTGGACCACCAACGATTAGGCGCAGGCTGGAGCCTGCAGGGGGAGGAGGGCCTCAGACACCTGACCTCTGGGTCAAAGGAACCAGCAGCAGCAGCTGGGGAGAGCAGCAGCAGCCACTAGATGACACTGTGCTGTGGGAAGAGCAAGTCCACTAAGGGATAGACCCCCGTACACCCAGGAGCTCACTACCAGGGGGCAAGGAAAGGCAGCACCACCCGGTTGCCTCTTCCGATCTAACAGTGGTGACCAGATTCCGTGTTCCCCAGTTCCCTAGCAAGTAACGGTGGATCAAGCTGCATACCCAAGTGCCTGGGCCCGAACCCGCCCCGTGCCCCTGGCACCCGCTGCCAATAATGGACAATCTCAGTGACTTGACTCAGTTAGTGGAGTCCCCCAACAGTCTTGTGCGGTGTCCTCTGCAATGGGCGTCCTCCGCATCGCAGGGATTGCTCAGAGCACATTGTGCGCCACTCACAGGTGCTAGGCCTGGGCCCGACACGACCCCCAGGCCTCCTCCGCTCCCCATCCTACCTTCTCCTCACCTGGACATCGACACCGGTGCTAAATCCGCTGCGCTCTCTCCGAGTCTGTCTTTCAGCCAGCAGGAGCCTCAGTCATTTGGGATTTCACAAGCCTGAGTACAGCAGTCACCGCCAAGTCCGCAGGGGAACCTCACGATGCAGGTGATATCACAGGGCCCCCATAGGCGTGATATTGTAGCCCCTGAGCTGCACCAAGTTTGGTGCAGCTCAGGGGCCTCACCCTCCACAGCATCCGGGCCGTGCCACATCCTGTGGCCTGTGGTGCAGAGAGGCGCTGCCCACCATTGTCAATCTCCTCCGTGCACCCCGGTGTAGTGGTGGTGCCTGTTATGCGATGCAGACCTCCCTATGTTGGTGTGCAGGAGTGCCTCTACCGATCACAGCTCCAAGGGGCGCCAGGCGGTCTTCTCACACAGGTCAGCAACGTGTCTCCATGAGACCTGCAAGTCTTCACCACCAGGTAGGGGCGATCGCCGATGCCTCAATGTCTACTGCCACGGCTCAAAGGCTTGGTCCCGACGTGGACCGCCTCCACCGTCAGGCTGCAGCAGCTCCACAGCACCTCCGCCTCCCACTCGGGGTCTCAGACGCAGGTCCAGCGAGGCCTTCGGGCCCCGGGGACTGTCCACGCTTCCAGGCTTCGTCTGCCATGGTGTCACAAGGGTAGCGCTATGAAAAGTGATGCATCACTGGTTTTCCCCAGCAATGCGCCTCTTTACATATATGGAGGCCTGAATCTACATTTCCTCTTCCCCTCGGACTCTGGCTGGTCATGCTGGCTGTTGGGGGTTTTTGGGGTGTTGTTTACCTGTACTGAACTTGGCCCTGGCTGCTCCGTTCTGCATTTTCTTGTTTTTATTTTCTTTTTATCATTGGTGGTGGACTTATAGACTATTTTTGCCTCTAGAGGCAGAAAAGTGACGTTGGGCTGACTAACATGAGTTTTTTTTGCCTCTAATTGGCCTTTTGTCACTTTTCTCTCGCTAGCAGCAATTTTTTTTTGCCTTGACGCTAGTGTTAGCGGCAACATTCGCCGCCACAAGCAGATCCTATCGCCATGTAGAGACGTATTGTAAATACGTCGGTACCATGGCAATAGTCTTTGGCGATACGCGGAGCTAAGAAAACTGCTGCTAACGAACGCTAACGCTAGTTAGCGGCAATTCTTGTAAATATACCCCTTGGTGTGTGTGTGTTTGTGTGTGTGTGTGCGTGGGTGTGTGCGTGTGTGTGAGTGTGTGCGTTGTAGTTAGGAATACTTTATTTATTCTTTCAATACAAACCAAAATTATACTACACAGACATTAGAAATTCCAAAGTTATAGTTATACCCTAAAGCTGTAAATCGCACATTAAATTTAAATACTATAACTTTATTTATGCTTTATTTGGAAACTAAAGTTAAACTTCACAAAAATTCGACATTCTAAATATATACTTATACCTTTTATTTGCAATTTATTCACCACCTACAAAGTATTACAACGGGCACACTTCCATACACACTGTTCTGAATATACAGTAGCCACGCTACATTAACTATAACTTGTGCCTTTCACATGCACTGCTTATACCCTTACATATACCACGTATACAATCCAAAATTATAGCATTTACAACATCCCAAATCACATCATTTGTGAGAACACAGTGCATGGTAGAGTGGCGAGTTATAGTTAATGTAGTGTTTTTAAATACTTAATATTTGTGATCACCAATCATATCTTAACTGTAGTGCGAACTGCAAAACTTTAGTACGTCTGCTGCCAAACTCAGCAGACAAGCATGCGCTTCATGTCTGAGTGCTGACTGGTCACTAGAAGTACTTTGAAGTCCTTCTAACACTCATTTATAGCAATATTTTAACCCGTTGTGTGCGTCTGTCGGCCAACGGCCGTCGCGAGCACTACCTCTGTAGTGCTGCGAACGTCCGTTGGGCGACGCGGCCCCGCCCACTCCGCTAAATCGCCGCACCGCGGCGGAATTGCCGCCGCGGTTAAGCGGTTAATATCGTTCATTGAGCCATTTACAGGCTTGATCTATGATGGGAGAGCCAGCCTCCCAGTCCCACAGCACGGAGCATCTGTTAATGGTGCCAGACTTTCCTCAGGAAATGAGCTGTGATACCAGGATTAAATAAATGGTGCAGTGTTCCGAACTAGCTCACCCTGGCGGATTCACGCACAATCAGGCCTCAGAGCTAATTGAATTTCCCACACATTAAGAGTGGAGACGTCAGAGGTGACCATGGTGTGAGCTGTTCATTTGCTGAGACAAAGACGCCTTTTTCTGCCATGCTGAGATGGGAAACAAACAGCTTGGTATCTTTTTGAACGAAGTGAAGTGATACGTGAACTCAAACGTCTGAGGCTATGGTCATTTAGCCAGTGCTTAATTTCTAAAAAAAATATGTGCCAGGGCATTCGTCAGGAGGCCACAGCAGCGTGCACCACACATTGTCCCTGCCAGCGCTGCCAATGATAGTAACAACACAACTACTAACCATCCCACCCCTACAAGTGTGACAATTCCAGGCCCCCAAACTTATAAGAATAGCTTGGACGGCAGGTATTAGGCAGTTTTAATGTATATTGAATTAATAATTAACTGGTGTTGTGGTCATATCTAAATTTACAAGATAGCGCCACCTTGCGGCAGACTGTCACAAGAGCCGGCGTTGACAATAAAGTGCCGGCGTTTAGCACTGGAAACCACTGTGTCAAACTAAGCACTGCATTAAGCACAACATTTCCAGCTATGAATCATATATACAAGTGCGCCATATCTGGTCAAGGAAAATGCACTCTTGTAGAGTGATGAGGTGACAGGCGTCCTGAAAAGCATTAATCGAGCAGCAAACCGACATAACAGAGGCCAATAGTAACATCTTGTTGCTAGCGGTTTATTTGTATAAGTAAATGAATAAAAATGTTTGAGATGCTCAAAATTCTTCCCTAGGAGCCTGCCACCAGTGCTCCAAGTTGTCGGCGTTTCCGAATCCCACTGCTGTCTGTTTTTTATTCCACTTCATGCCTCCCCCAAGTCCTCCCCGACTTTCTGACCTTTTATCTCATTCACTCTTACAGGTTTTGTTTCGTCCTCAGCGTCTTCCTTTGCCACTGTTTTCCTAATGTCCTCTTTATATAAAATATCAGGCCCCAGATATAAGCTCGGCTGGCCCCACCTGCAATCACTGGTACAAATAAAGCACTTCATACATCATGCTGGATCACACATTGCTCAATGCCCATGAAGTTATCTATATGTCACGAAGTTCTATTATCTAGGGTTTTGCAGCTAAAATTATCCAATTCTCCCTAGAACAAAAGACAGATGCTGCCACAGACCCCAACAATAAAGCAGGTTTGTGACTCAGAGTGAAAAAACAATAGTGTGATGTCACTAAAATTAAAGGGACGTAGAAGTGGCTGTAACACGCATTTCTAATACAGCACTTCACTTCATGCTGAAAAACACTGACCCTATCTTCTGTCCACTAATTGGATTTCATTTTGTACAACACCTTATACTTGAAACTCCAATTGAAAAGAGTGACATTATGGGGGATATGTACAATAGAAGTGGCGGGGCGTGTCGTTAGCCTCCTGGGCTTAACGACACGCTCCGCCACTTCGGAACGCAAGGCTGCACCATATTTACAAGAATGTGGTGCAGCCTTGCGTTTCCCTCTGCGATGGCGCTTAGTTTAACAACTTAGCGCCAACGCAGGCACCTTTGCACCAGAGTGCAAGGGTGTCTGTGTGCAGGGGAGGATTGGTTATGTGAAGGAACGTGTCCCTTCCTGCACATAAACAATCCTAAAATGCCATTTTGTAACTTTCATGTGTGCTGCTTCATGCAGCACACATGAATGTTACAAAATGGCATTTTTTTAAAAGGTTTGTTTATGTACAGGAAGGGACACCTTCCTGTACATAAACAAACCATGTCATTTTGCTTTTTCCATGTGTGCTGCACAAGGCAGCACACATGGAAAACGCAAAAAACGAGGAAAATAATGCATTTCTCCTCGTTTCGCCAACTTAAGACCAGGGTTTTCCTGGTCTTAATTTTGGCGCTGCCTCCTATGTACGCCACCCTTGTACATAGGGGGCAGCGTCAAATACAATGGGTGTTGCGGTGGAACGCCCACCACAACACCCACTGCACGCCCCTTTCACGCTAAACATAGCATGAAAGGGTACCTTGTACATAAGGCAAGGCCCTTATCGCTACGGGAACGTCACAAAGAGTGACGTTCCCGTGGCGATAGGGGCTTGTACATATGCCCCTATGTTTGTTATGTGCATTTGTATAGCGCGATAATTACCAGTGAGGGTATCCAGGTGCTTTGCAGGTGGGTAGGCGGCTGTTTTTTTGATGGGATTATTCAAAAAGACAGCTTTTCAGTTTTGTGCAAAACTTGAAAAGTGTTGGGGAAGTTCTGATTTGTTGTAGGATGTTGTTCATAGCTTTGGGGGGATGTATGAGACGGCATTGCCTCTTGCTTATGTTTTGTGAAAGCAGGGTATGTGTGCTAGTGAGAATCCAGCTAAGCTTAGATATGTGGGGCGGAGTGGAAGAAAACGTGGCTGTTGAAGTAGACAGTGCTATGAAGTGCTTTGTATGTGTGTGTGAGGAGTTAAACTGGATACATTTGTGTATGGTTGGCCAGTGAAGTTTCCTGGGGTGTGGGGTGATGTGGATGAAACAAGACAGATTGACAATGAGACTTGCTGCAGCATTTTGGATGGTTCGGAGCCTGTTCAGGAGCTACTTGGTGATTCCTGCGTAGAGTGTGTTGCCGTAGTCAAGTCTGCTCATGATCAGGGCCTGCATGTTTTCCTTGTGTTTTCTGATAGCCACTTGAAGTTCTTTCATGGTATGTCCAGGGTGTAGAAGCATGAGGCGGTTAATGCATTTAATTAGGCTGCCATGTCAAGTTTGTCGTCCAGAATGATTCCTAGATTTCTGGCAGGGGTGGTGGGGGTGGGAGTGTGGACGAAGTCTGCTGGCCACCAGCTGGAGTCCCAAGTTGAGGTTTTCCTTCCAAAGATCACAACTTGCGTCCAAATGTTGCTTCTCACTAAAGGTTTTGTGCTTGTATATCAGTCGCCCTAAATACACCTTGGCCAAACTACACCTTGTCCAAAACTCGTCTACATGCTTCATTCTCAGTCTATCCCAATGTGATCACATCTCCCACCATCCACCTAGGCTTCTCCAGCTCCCTATACTCAAACGATAACTGTGCATTTGCTTCAAAACATTGTAACATGCTAACCCTGCATTTGTAGAGTTACAGGTTGTGGCACACTGGCATTCCTCTTCTTCCAACCTTCTTTCTGTGTTGGCCATACCTTCCCTTATTTATAGCCCAAACTGTGGAAACTATTTCCATGTGTTTCAGAAGAACAGTCTATCTTCTCCTTTTCAGGAATTTACTTAAAATTATTTTTTCCTCCGTCTTCATATAGGCAGGTACTTTCTGCTCAGCTATTGTTCTGTAACATCAGGATACTCCTCGGGGTCTGGCTGCACTTTACTAATCATTATCTATCTAGCCAGCTGCACAAGAAAAGTGAGGCAACCATGGTTGTGAGGCTGAAGCAGAAGTTGTGGCGGGTCAAGCCTTACAGGGAGCATGCTGCAGGAAATGTGCAAAATATTTTTTATTCATAATGTGTTTTGGTGAGGCAAATCTTAAACCTGTATATGTTAAATGATAGCATTACACCCTTTAAATAGCTAAAATAGTCTTAGAGCCTGATTTATATTTTGGTGGATGGGTTACTCCATCACAACGGTGACAGATATCCTATCCACTAAAAAATAAATCCAGTAATATCCTATGGGATTTATATTTTGGCAGATGGGATATCCCTCATAGTTGTGACGGAGTAACCTGTCCGCCGAAATCTAAATTAGACCCTCGGACAGAGTTCATTTGTCCACCGTCCACATTCTCTGAGTTTTCAAGTTTCCTAGGTCTTCACATTTTTAGCTCACCATGGTCAGGTTTTTTTCTTTGCGTTCTGCTTCTTATATTTAATTTTATCTGACTGAAAATAATTGATCATAAGTACCAGACGGTAAAGAAATAATTCTGGATATAATGAGCTACTCATCCACATTACTGGGAAATTGAAGTGTTCTGGTCTCTACATCTGAAGCAACAGACTCAATAATTTTTGCAACGTCTCACCCTCTTCATTTTAAAATCTGAAATTTGAGGAATTTGGAAGATAAGACAACAAGCCTATAGTATTCCCTTGGGAGGCACTAGAATTTTTTTGGGCCACTAGTGGGTATTGTTCGCTCAAATATATAGCATAGAATGATACATTGTACCCACCCATCGAAATGCAGTATGAGTAAAGTAAGAAGATGTCACCAGCAGTCCAGTCCTGGGCAAGTTACGTTACAAATCATTATTGTCAAGTGTGTTAGCTCAGCTGGATCGACTGAGGTGAACCTGAACTAGATTGTCCGCAATACTTGCCAGAAGTTCAGGTAGGCGTGCTATCCACTCTCTTCGTTCAAGCCAAGATCCTGGAATTTCAATTGGACAATGATTTAAACTTTGAAAACCACATTCAAAAGTTGTGTTCTGCATGTTTCCGTAACTGTGCCCAGTGGCCGAAGTGGGCGGGATCGGCAGGGCACAGCGTGCACCTACTTCTTTAATTCAATAGATTCCGTTCCCCTACTTTTGCTATTTTAAACATTCATCCCAGGTAGACAGAAATAGCCAAGGCCTACAGATAAGGCTCGGCGTTCGGGATGGGCGGGTGGGCAGAGAAGGAAAAGGACTCCGTCTTTTCCTTCTTGCCCAGAGAAGACAAGGGCAGTGTCCACTTCTGCTCTGCCGCTGGCAGCTGCCCCCTCTCTCTTTCTTCCTCTTATTCCCTCTCTTTCTGTCTAGCTCCTCCTCACTTACTGAAGACCGCGACTTTTTAGGCAGCATATTGCTTTTGTTCTTTGCGTAATTTTAATTGCGTCGCATCCAGGAGTTTATAGCGGGCGACAATTGGGTTGTAGTTGAAGGCAGTGCAAGTTTCTCTCAGTGGGGCAGTATGATGTTCAGTGGGGCAGAGAATGTGGCCACTGTTCCCTTTAAGGTGTGCGCGTGTGCGCGCGCGCACCTCTCTTACAGTGAGCGCGCACTGCCGTGTGTGGAGCGCGCACACACACAGGACATCCCGCGAGAGAGTCGCGCCGCTGCTTTAAAAAAGCGAGCGGCGCGAAAAACTGGCACTTCATGGATGCGGTGTTACATCGGAAGAGTCGGAGTGCAGGTAAGGCTTGGGGGCTTGCGGCTGTTGGCACTTGCTGGTGCGGGGTAGATTGTGGGCTTTTGTTTAAGTATTCATGTTAATCGCAGCCCCTTCACGAGCTGTGATTAACATGAATACTTAAACAAAAGCCCACAATCTGCCCCGCACCGCGCTTTACTAACTAAAGACTACAGTAAGTTTAAAAACACAGCGTGTACTTTCTGAAAGTACACGCTGTGTTTTTAAACTTACTGTGCTCTTTAGTTAGTAAAGCGCGGCTGCGAGGGAGATTGTGGGCTTTTGTTTAAGTATTCATGTTAATCATAGCTCATGAAGGGGCTGTGATTAAGATGAATACTTAAACAAAAGCCCCCAATCTGCCCGCACTGCGCTTTCTTCCTACCTTTCCTCTTTCTCTATAGTACTCCTTTAATCAAGCGTGTTTCAATCCCCACCCCTCTCTTTTCTCATTGCCTCTTTTTCACCCTGCCATTTAAAGCACTGGCATCCAAGGATGTTTGTCAAATGCAGGCAGGGTGAAAAAGAGGCAATGAGAAAAGAGAGGGGTGGGGGAGGTAGGATTGAAACACGCTTGATTAAAGGAGTACTATAGAGAAAGAGGAAAGGTATAAAGACCCCCCGAAAAGGCCGTCAGAAATACAGACACAAATCTGTTTATTTATGTGTGCGGGGGGCAGAGTCCAGCATACAAGGGGTTATTTGTGTGTGATGGCTGGGCTCACCACGGTTTGTATAAAATAGAACGGGTGAGTCTTGGGGCTGTAATTGGAGAGTACCGGCACTTCTCAGAAACAAGCAGGTACTCTGTTCCAGAGTACCTGCACTTTTATTTTTCCATTTCAAGCACTGTTGGATCGGATGCCAATTACCGAGCCCCCAGACTCACCGGTTCTATTTTATACAAACCGTGGTGAGCCCAGCCATCACACACAAATAACCCCTTGTATGCTGGGCTCTGCCCCCCCCCCCCGAACACATAAAAAAACAGATTTGTGTCTGTATTTCTGGCTTCTAGAAATGTCAAAATGGTGCAAAAATTGAAATTTTTAAGGTTGTGGCCGAGGCACACATTTCAAAATGACAACAATGAAGAAACAAACAGCAGGTGGAGAAAGCAGCGAACAATTTGGGAAAGGGTCATCTATGCTGCAAGGATCACATGTCACCAATTTGTTAGGGGTCCACCTATAATTACCAAGACTGAGTTATTAATATGTAAAGGCCCATAATGCCAACAGTACAAACAGATCAATAAAAACAGTAAAACACCCATGCACCCAAGACTGCCTCAATCACCTCCAGGAAGTTGTGTGTTGGCTGATTAGCATGATTCATTTTAAGCAAACGTTATCATGCCAGTAAATGATAAGTACAGCAGAATTTATCACTTAAAATTAAACAGAATGTATGTTGTTCTGTCTAAATTGCAACTTTCAGTACAGTGTTAAATGTTTTATTTGGGGCTAGCCAGGGGTAGAAGTGGCTCGCAGTGGCTTTCTCAATGGATGCTCTAGCACTGTCCCTGTTAAGTTAAGTAAGTTAAGTTAATCTGGTTTGTAAAACGTGCAGATACTCAGCACAGTGTCCCGGCGCTTAAGCAGTGGGCATTCGACTGGGCACCAGATTGACTATTTAAAGAGCCAGTTCTTAAACTTCCTCTTGAAGATGTTCAGGTTGTCTACTAAGTGAAGGTCGACTGCACGTTTGTTCCAGTTGAGTGGAGCCAATTTAGAAAAAGATCTCCTGCCTATTCTAAGGCAGTTGATGCAGGGCACTCTTGCAAAGCGCACAGAGGAAGAGCGCAGGGTGCGTGCTGGAATATATTTGCTGATCCTCTCTCTGTGATAGACTGCGCCTGTGTCATGCATGGCCTTATGCATTAGGACAATAGCCTTGAAGGCAACCCTCGTTTTTTTATAGAGAGCCAGTGGAGTCTGAGTAGCAGTCTCGCAGCTGCGTTCTGCATCACCTGCAGTCTGTTAAGGAGATAGTCAGGGAGACCAAGATAAGGAGCATTCCCATAGTAATCAGGGCCTGCACTACCTTTCTCCCAGCAGACTCTGATAGAAGAGGTAGAATTTTTTTTTAGCATGCAGAGCATGCTGATGTAAGAGCCAGCGAGGGCTTGAACCTGTGGTTGGAAGGAGCGGGAGCTGTCAATTTTAATCTCTAAGTTCTTTACACAATTTTGGGGGAAGCCAGGGTGTGGTTTATCGCTCGGCCAGCAGGTTTCCACTAAATTATGAGGGACATCTCCAAAAATCACAATTTCACTTTTATCCAGGTTGCACCTCAGATGGTGCACGTCCAGCCAATGGAACACCCTGGCGAGACACCGAGAGATAAGCTTCCCATCTAAGTCATTTCCCTTTTTACATGTGAAAAGAAGCTGCATGTCATCTGCGTAGGAGATGACTTTTGCACCCAAGGACTCAGCAAGAGTAGCCAAGGGCGTCAGATATATATTAAACAAGGTGGGACTAAGAGCCGAACCCTGTGGAACACCCACAGTCAGGGTTCTGGCTTGTGAGGTGTGAGGAGGTAGCCATATTTCCTGAGTATGTTTGTCCAGAAATGATGTGGCTCCTGCTCCCATGGTTTATGAAGGCAATGACGGGAAGTGAAAGTAAACTGGCTCATAGTGGCTTATTTACATTCTGTAGTCTCTACACCAGGTGTCTCCAACAAGTCAATTGGGAGCTACCCATAGCTCCCAGAAACCTTCAGAGTAGCTCACAGCCTTGTGTTCATTTTTTAAAAAAGCACAAGGTCATATTTTCCTTTTAAAGTTAAGGTACGGCTGTGCTTATTTTACACTATTATCATCAGGCTGCAGATAGCAGGGCCTGATAACAAGCAGTTCTCAGTCAGATTTATGACCCAGGCTGCAGCTGGGGCACAGAGGTGAACAAAGGAAGCACTGAGGTGTTTAAGTCTTAAATAAAAGTCCTTGTCAACTCAGTATTGGAGCTGTGAACAAAATGATGTTTCTGACTGCTTTTAGATGGGAGAAAATTAAAATGAAAAGTTACCTTAATGGAGAACTCTTCATTAAAATTCTCTCCCATTTCAAAGTGTCACATTTACAAACAGCAGGCCTTTTGCTCCTAGTGGCCAGGAGACTCTGTGCCATAGTTATAACCACTGTTCCCTGTAAGGTGTGCGCGCACCTCTGTCTTCCCGAGCACGCAGTGCTGTGTGTGAAACGCACACACACAGCACATCCGTGGAGAGCGTTCGTGCGCCGAAAGGCAGAAAATGCTCCTGCACTTGATGCCTTTCTTTTCTAACTAGAGCGCAGCTGTGGGGCTGATTGTGTGCCTTTTGAAAGTATTTATGTTAATCACAGCGCCCGTCAAGGGCTGCATTTAACATAAATACTTTCAAAAGGCAAACCATCAGCTCCGCATTTAGAAAAGAAATGCTGCAAGTTTTATATAGTGTTAACTCAACCCAAAAGTATTGGAGCGCTTTACATGATTTTTTTTTTTTTGGTATGCATGGGGAGATTAATTGATTTGCCCAGAGTCACAGGATGTAAAGCTGACCCGATACTCAAAACCCATCTCCTAAGTCGGCACCTCGAGCATTAAGCCACAACCTCTACCACAAGAGCGGAAGCATTTTCAATATTATATACAACTTTATGCAACAAACAACCATTGACAAAGCCAATAGTCCTGGCTTCTTGTAGGTGTAATGTTACTTGTATTATGTATTTGGATGTAATGACAGAAGAAGCAAAATATCAGTCAGGTGGCACACTATGCTAAGCACAGATGTTTAGCTTAATTGCTTTAAAGCCACGCCCTTAATTGCATCGGTCACGCAACTTTGAGAGACCCCCTTGTTTTTTCATCCCACTTAAAGCCCTGGTCTACACGTGTGGTCGGGTTCTTGGCGCACATAGCCTTGGCTGCAGCGCACAGAGACCTTACTCTGCCGCACACAGAGGAAAAAAATTAGAGGGAACATTGAATGTGGCACTAGGTCAGAACTTCTGAATTTGGAACTGGGGAACCAGGTTCAGCCTTCATGACCAGTCCACAAGACCACTCTCCTGAGGAAGCACATTCCCATGCTAGACGTTAGAAGTCCCTGCAAGACCTTAGAAGCCCTGATGTCTTAGAACCAGCAGGTGGACCCTTGCGGTGGCAAGTGTGGGTTAACCTGGAAGGCCTGTCCACCACAATCCATGAAGTTCACATCCAGTCTTGTGGGCAGGCCTATGAAGCAGCATACCCTAGAGCGACAGTTACTCTGTCACTGAGGTCACAGGACCCTTGAGAAGGGCCGGCTCGAGGGCAGTGCGACCGGTGTGACCTCAACAGGCACTGACTTTGGTCGGGGGCGTTGTGTTTGCAAGTATATTATGGTTTTAAAAGGGTTTGCTGCCTCCTTCCTGGCCTCCAGCAATTTTCGGCAACAATAAAAATGTCATGATAACTCTGGTGATTAATGTTCTTCCTAGAGAAAGATTGGAGTTTTGTCTAGTGGAAGTTTTGACTCATGGAAAGGTACTGCAGAGTGTTAATGTGACTTCTGCAAAGAACATGTACCATGCAGATTACAAAGTGCACATAATGAAAATAGGTCAGTGGGTTACCTCTTTTGTAAGAGAGATCCTTTTGTTATTTGCAGTTTATAAGTTAAAATCCTAACATAGAATAGTGAACTATTAACTATCATCTAAGAGCTGCATGCAAACTGCAAGGTACAAATTTGAGCGTTATGTTTTTTTTCTCCAGTCTTTGATTATCCTAATGTTGCAAAAAGTGTTCATTTGGACAGAAATCAATTCTGGTTATTAAAGAGAACCCCCAACCATGGTATTACGTTTTAAATTCTGAGTTTGTGTTTCTCCGGACCAACGACTATTAAACTATACTGCCTACTAGTATGGTAGTCATGTGACTCATACACCTTGTAGTCCTTGGTCTTATGTAACATTTCCTATACAGTGATTTGCACACGTATAATTGATTGTCTCTGTGTAATGTGTGTGATATAAAGTGCTCTGACAACCTACACTGGTATGAGTGGCACTGTAAATCAAATTAAACGCATCTGAGAGAGAATGTGGTTATGGAGACTTGAGGGGCACTGTTAAAGTTTGGTTGTGAGGGAATCTGTGGCGGAGGTGGTCATTGGGGGGCACCAACAAACATTGTTGCACAGGGCACCGCCAGCACTAAAGCCGGCCCTGCCCTTGAGGTCTGTACACCTCGCCCACTGGTACCTCCATTGGCCTCGTTTCAGCAGTAGTGGCTGCAACTCACCAGGGATCGGCAATGCAGAATTTGCACGCACACCAAACTAAGTTCGCAAACTTCACAGTCTCTCTGCAACATGCACAAGCACTTTTAACATGCGCTACCTGCTTTGGGGCTCCTGGAATTATGGAGCAGAGGAGGACACAATTATTCTGCTGTGTTGACTAAATTAAGCAGCACAAAGGCTGCAGCGTAATGCAGTATATTGTCTGATACTTTATTATTTTGACTTTTTTACACATGCTAACAGTTTCTGGGAAGATTCTGCCTTATTAGTACCAGTGTAACATACAAATGCAGCAGTGAGAAAGATGATCAGTCAACCTTTGCAAAGGGCCGTCTACTTCGCAGCAACACAAGTCACATTTTTAGTAACTTTTGATCCGTTTGAGCTACAAACAATTTATTAGCTAAAATTGTCAGATTATGCAGCAGATGTATTATGTGGCAAATGTGGCAGAGCCATAATTATATAGAAAACATATGCAAACTAGGATATTTTGCCATTCATATTTGAACTGCTCTTGTGGAAAAAGGGAGGAGAAGCGCTGATGACAAAAACTCCATGGCTAGGAGACAAATGGCTTGTGCTTCCACTTTTAAGCGTATTTGGGACATTCTGTGATTAGAAAAGTATCCCACTTTGTGGATGTATTTTAATGTCAATAACTCATATTAAACCTTTAATAATCATATGTATCTATTGGTTGAATTAAATAACATAATAAGCTGTAACTGGTCAGTGAAATGCCAAACAAATACTAAAAATCGGGATGTTTTGCGCATTCTGGCCTCACCTCTGACTCAACCCACTGATCCAATCCTCTGGTTATTCCCGCCCTCAGATTCTCCGCCCACAGTTTCCCTCCAATTTTTTCGTCACTTCGACCGCTGACTGTGCCTGATGCAGAAAATTCTGCCTTTTTTTCTTCCTGCCTCGAGGTACAGCATGGTTACTGGCACATGTTTTCTCTAATGGCTGGACTATGCCAATACCCTAGACTTCAGGCTGTCTGGCATGCTGCTCAATAAGCACCCAAGACTACCGAACATATCTGCTATAAAAGCGCCCAAGACTACTGAATATATCTGCTACACTTGTGTGTGGATTCTGGAAGTTTAACCAGGTCTCTGCAGCCATTCATTCCTTTCATTTTCTTCCAGTGAAGAAACTTATTGAATTCAAAGACCTGTTCTACAAGGCTCTGAAGATGTACCTGTTTTGCTAATTGCTGTTAGTGTGCTGTGCCTTTCTTTCAGCCAGGTACCTATCTTGTTTCCTAGCACAATGACACATTTAAGTGATTTTTTACCTCTAGAAAAAAATAACTAAAAATGTAATGATTTATGGCCTCATGTAGGGCCTGATTCACAAAGGTAAACTTACACTTTTGTAGAAGTTTATTCTTTGGTATTCATAAACTACAATTTAATAGTAGCTTTTTCTACTGTGGAGACTCTGCAGCAGTGGCATAGCTATACCTACTGCCACCTGGGGCGGCCCCTAAGTTTGCCACCCGGTGCAGGTGAGAGCGGGGGGTTGACCAAAGGCCGACTTGTTCCAAGGGTGGGGTGTGGCGGCTGACGGACAACTTGTTGGTGGGGGGATGGTGGTAGTGTACAGACACGACTTGCTCACCTCCGCCGCCCCCAAAAACATTGCAGCCCGGGAAGGGACGCCCCCCCTCACCCTCCCATAGATACGCCACTGCTCTGCAGTCGGAGCGGAGAACTCTGCACATAAAATAATAGGCATGTTACTATTAAATCGTAGTCTGTGAATATCGAAAAAGAGTAAACTTACACAAAAGGGTAAGTTTGCCTTTGGATCATCGATGTAAGTACCTCAGACTGCCTCCCTACCTTTTCTTCATTTTTAGGTTGAGCCTAGGCAGCGCGCTTGTGCTGCATGCAAGACCTGTTGTCGTCAAAAAAGCGACTTTGTTCTCGCCTGCTGCTTGCCATACGTCCACGGCAGTGTCATTCTTTTATGCTGCCTCCTTACTCGTTTGGCAGCCCATAAGTCACTTCAGTTCGAAGGCAGAGAAGCACCGGCCAAGTACGGTTTCCTTAACGCCTTCATTGTTGAACAGTTGGTTGGCAGAACTCTTTTTTTTATTTGTTGCTTCCCGCCTTTAGCTACTTTTGGCACAAACATACATCCACGCTTACTTCAAACAGCTGGGGAATCTCTCTCCTTGCCAGGTATTCCTTGGCATCCTTGACATTAATGATTTCAGCGGCCTGCATGTCAGAATCTTTGCATCCCTGGAGTGCAAGTGTAACAGCCACGAGCACGCAATGAGAGGGGTAGGGGGCAGGCGCTCTTCGTGCACCGGGTGTTGACTTTATGTGTTGCCCACTTTTAAATGTTCCAGATAGCGCGTGCTACTCGCCGTAAAGCGCTGCAAAGCACTCATCGGTCTAGTTAGCGCTATATAAATACCATTACAAAAGCTGTTCAGCTGTGTGCAGCAGTAGAAGTCTGTCTTTGCCATTATCTTTCACCCATCATCATCCTCATGACGGAGACTGCCTGCTTCGCGTTTTATTCAAAGAGCATGGGGCTTGTTACATACACCTTTTGATCTGTAGAACAATGAGGCAAAACACTGAGCTTGCCGATTGACGTGTGAAAAATCCAGAGTAACGTTGTAGGTGAGCAACTATTTTGGTAGTAGAGTCTATACACCTATTCTTAAAAAAAAAATCAAACCAGCTGTCAAACATGTCAGTAGTAGCTTACCACATCCCAGCTAGCTTATGAATGATATTTATCATGACATGCATAGTGAATTGTTCGTCAATAGATGTTTGTGGCATTTGATGAATAATACTAGATGTGATAGGCATTTCCTTTGGCAAATAACTGTTTTGTTGCTGGGTAATACCTCGTATTTACTCCATCATCATACATTTATTGTTTGTTAGCGATAAATCCGACTACATGTGCAGAATACATGACAAACGGAATTATCCTCAGCCAACTCAATAGAAGCAAATATATCGACCTCAGAAGGATAAAATGCTAGGTGTGCCTACTATAATAGAAATCTACGACCTGCAGACTTTTGGTAAATGCTCTATCAATGATGTACAATTTAGTACAATTCAAGGTTTCCATGTATGGCATTGTAGTTTGAAGTTGATTAACTTCTATTTGAAATAATCACTAACAAATATTTGCTTTTCCAGGGTTGGTAATGTTATATAAATATACTCTAGGCCACACCGGGATGTCACCTTAACCCAAGAAAGCCTCTTTAGAATGTAAAAGCATTGGCACTTTATATATGCCTGCGGGTTGCACCGTCATGGTTTTATCCTTTTTTTTAAATATCCCTTTTTAATTCATGCATGATTTTAGGTATGAACTTGTAGAAACTCGTAAGTACAGCTTTTTAGATAACTGTTTTTACGTTTTGTGGTGCAATACCAAGTTTAAAAATACTGTGTAAGCACAATCTCCAGTTCAATTATGTATTAACCAATCATTTGCATCAATTTATTTCTTTTTAACCACTGTACAAATGTCGCACAATGCTTTTATGATACAAGTTATCGAAATAAAGCAATTGATGATAAATCAACTAGAGTTTACCGAGTATATCACTAGTTTATTCATCAAAATACATCTGTCATCAATTGCTTCAGTTCCACCAATTGCCTAAGGGCATACTATGGTCAATACCCGATTGTGTTTTTACTGTATTATAACAGAAAACAACCAGAACGGATTCCGAAACATCACCATCTGGTTGTCAGTCAATTTGCTTTTTTTTCACATTTAAAGGCACAATGGCGTGCACTTGGTTGAACGGTATGTGCTGGAAGAATGCAACACATGTTTCGTGCTGGTAGCAGTATTATAATGTGGTCTTGTATTTCTTTGTTAAAAGAGTAAATAGCTACCACCCTTATATCAGTCATATCATTTTTTCAGCTTCTTAATAGCAGTGTTATTATCGTTCAAACTAAAATAAATATTGCCATAATTAAATTGCAAAAAAGCATTTGACCGAAAGCACACATATGCAATAAACATGCAAGATATCTCCTGTGATTCTAGAGCAGGTAGGGTAGTAAAGTGCAGTCTGGGCCTTATGCAGACTCCCTGATTTGCCTGGTAAATTTGTCTTTTCAGAGGAGGGTTACAATGTACGGTGGCAACTTTAGCAGGGAAATGTATGTGTAATCATATACTGTAACTATGTACTTGTGATCAGTAACTGGTCACTTATACCAGTGTGATAGCAGTTCAAACAAGCATTTGCAATGCAATAGGTCTTGTATTTGCGAGAGTTTGAGCTATTGGCATTGTAAATGACAATGTCTTTTATTTATGTTTTCAAAACATGCAAGCAGTGTGTAAACACGCACTTTGTACTTATAGTCGTTGCTTACGAAAAGCAAGGTTGTCAGTAACAGCGCCTCTTTTACTGCCAGCCTTGCTTCTCGTAAGCAAGGACTATAAGTACAAAGTGCGTGTTTGCGCACCGCATGCAGGTTTTCAAAACATATAAATAAAGACATTGTCATTTCAATGCTAATAGCTCAAACTTGCGCAAATGCGAGACCTATTGCATTGCAAATGCTTGTTTCTGTTCGGGACTTCCAAGAAAAGCCTGGCTGTCCAGAACATAAACGAAGATTAAAAAAATTCACACTCTTGGAGAAAATTTGCATTGTCCCGGTCTTTACTGTTTTAAGTTAACATAACAAGCTTTCCACTTTGAAGTTTCTTTTCAGAAAAAATAGAGTTTGCTAAACTGCCGCTCAAGCTTTCAGGGCCTGCTAATGTCCCACCTAAACTTTAAATGAAGCTCTCCATTGTTAAACCAAAACCCAGGAATGGAGTACTGCATCTTTGGTGACATGGAGTCATCAGGTAACCCTAAGTTTTGGATATTGTGCTGCAGTTTAGGAGGAGAACAACTAAAGCCAAATTATAAACAATGATTAGTCAAGTCTACGTTTTATTGACTCTTGCATGCAAAGGTCTTTTCTGGTATGAAAACCAAGGGAGTACAGCTTTCACATTACAGTTTACTTACTACCACAGTCCATTTTGAAAACATTTAGGCACCTAGAGGTAAAAAATTAACTATTTGTGATCTGATATTAGCTGGTAAACTCTGTATATAATGGTACAAAAGAATATGAAGCTAAAACTAAGTATTCTGTCTTAAATGCACTATATTCTGCTGTAGCATTGGTATAGCGTTTCATACTGCTGAAGAGGCCAGGAAAGACTAATATTTTCATTGGTTCCTGGGGGCCTTTCCGGAATTGTGGGGTTGGAAGAATTTTAGATATTAAATATAGCGTGCAAGATATTGGTTGAGGTGGATGATGTTTGAAGACATGCTTCCAACATGGTGCGACATCAGACATGCAGTGCTTAAGCATGACATTTTGCATTGAGCATGGGAGCAGACACGGCTGCACATACCTATGTATCGAACTGTAAAGATGATAGTCTGCATCTTTTGTTTAGAATGATTGGAAGTCCCAGGTCTTTCCAAAATTGGAAATAGTTGCCAATTCCTTTTATTCAAGCAGGCCTTGGGTCCTAAAATGTGGTTGTCTGGATGGAGAAGTCCTGCGATATACCCTTTAGAGACCATAACGCGAGAGGCCGTGAGACCGGAGTCATTTCACCATGAAGACGCCTTGTTGAAGACTTTGGGGCATATGTACAAGGAGTTAACGCCGCCTTAGCGGCACTTTTCCGACGGTTTTGCAGCGATATTTTTATCGCCATATGTACAAGCTGTCGCTAACCTCTGTTAGCGGCAGTTTTCCGGCGAAAACGTCCATTATAAAGATCGCCACTTCTGTTAGCGATAATGACATGCAAGGGAGGCGTTCCCATGCAAAAACGGCCGCAAAACCCACTTCGCGATATTTACAAGGGGATTCTTTAAGTTTGGAGGACCAAAAAAACTGCCTCTAACTGCAGTTAGAGGCAGTTTTTTAAGACCAGAAAATAGCTGGTCTTAAAAATGGAGATAACACTTGGGGTCTCATTTCAGCAGGTTTTGTTGCTGGACTGCGCTGCAAGAAATGTTGCTGCGCTGCCCTGCGACAAAACTACAGGGCAGGACTGCGCACCATCAATAAGATAGTGCGCATTCCTGGGCCTCACTCATGAAAAGTGTTGCAGCGCTGCGACAAGACAGCGTTGCAACACTTTTCACTATCCCCTTCTTGCGACACCACGGATGCGCTGTATTCACTGGACAGCTCTCCATGAGTCAAGTAATGACAGATACGTCTGGAATCCTGACGTATCTGTCTGCGCTAAAGTCACGCATTGCTGCAGTCGTGTCACAACCATGACGCAACTCCAGCAATGCATGGGGCCAGCCTATCCCAGTGGCACTGCGTCACCCTTACGCCTGCCATCATGCAGGCGTAAGGTACTGACGCAGTGCCGTTCTTGAGGGATGCCCGGGTGTCGGCGCAGTTGGAGATCCATCGGTGGAGGTTTCGCGCTGCGGTGTCATCGTCTGTAAGCGTTGGCGGAGTGGTGGTGCTGAGGGAGTTGACAAGACGTACTTCGGTGGCCTTGATCCAGCTGCGAGGGGGGGCGATGATGGTGGTTGTGTACAGTGGGCATGGTGAAGATGTGATGTATACAATAATGGTCGGTCAAGGAGAGTCCGGTGGTGTGGCTGTAGTTGAAGGTCCCGCTGGCGGAGGAGACGTGCTAGAAGGTGTGTCCTGCTATGTGGCTTGCTGCGGTGACTAGCTTCTTGAGTCTGATGTTGGGGAGCTACCCCAGGAGGGGGTGGTGTTCTGGTCACTGGGGTTGTCCAGGTGGAACTTGAGTTCGCCGAGTAGGATGTCGTTGGTGGATGGGAGAGCCTGGTGTGTAATGAGGTCTACAATGGTATTTGAGAATGGGTGTCCATGGCCCGGGGGGCCTGCAGATGAGGGTGCCGCTGAGGATGGGGTTGGTCCGGATCTGGAAGTTAAGGTGTTCCATGGTCGCCGTTGGGTCATTAGAGTGCGTGGTCAGTCGGAGTGTGCTTCTGTAGGTGATGGCAATGCCTCCTCCTGGACGGTCGGGGTGGTCCTTGCGGGTGATTTAGTAGCCGTCAGTGATGGCGATGGTGCTGTCCGGTCCGGAGCAGATGTTGGTCCTGGCAGGCGATGTGGCGTCCAGGGTTGATGGCGAGGAGGGTGCTGGCGCCGTAGGGGTGGAGTGTCCGAGAGGAAGGGTCCTTGGTGCTGAGCGTGGGCCAGGGGCATACGGACGCAGACGGGCTTGCCTATGGCTTGCCTTTGGCATGGGAGACGTCCATTACAACGCAGGCATTACATCGTAATGCCTTTACAACGCAAATCCAACAACACAGGTGCCTTTACATCGCATTTCATTACAACGCATTGTGAGGTCAGTAATGGGGTATTTAAAATTTTTAGGGTGGGTATGGGTTTCGGGTATCGGAGATGAAATGTGGGTTGTATTATGGGGTAATATTTGAAATTTGGGGGTGTTTTGGGGTCAATCATGAAAATTGGGGTGTACATTTGTGTCAAATATGAAAATTTGGGTGTGCATTTGGGTCTAATATGAAAATTGGGGTGTGCATTTGGGTCAAATATAATTTTTAGGGTGTGTCGCTTGGGGGCTCACAGATGAGCTTTAGGGTTCAGGGTTTGCTTTGGGGTGCAAGGGTTAGTTTTAGGGTTGCACTCACTGAAGTGGGAATAGTAAAGTTTACATCTCCGCAATCCAACACCTTCCCTACTGTTGCAATATGCCTAGTATTAGTATGCATTGTAATGGAATGCGATATAATGGTATGCGTCGTAACTCCATATATACCTTTGGCACACCAGTGGTTTGCCCGCTGCGCATGGCCGCACAGCGGCCGCCATTAAGAAGTGATGCGGGGGGGACTGGACAGCTGAGAGGTGGGAAACGCCGGAAATAACACTGGGTGGGGCGTGGACACGGGGGTGTGTGTGTGAGCGAGTGTTGTAAATATTTAAATGAGAGAAATCTTACCTCGAGGCCGGGTCCCGTGTCTTCGTTGCTCCTGCTCTCCTGAGTCTGCTTCCAGGAACAGGAAGTAGGCAGCCAGGCTCCCTCCCCTAAGCCAATCACAACGCTGCAATGCGGCGTTGGGATTGGTCATTGGCGCTGGGACGAGGCGTTCAGCCAGGGGCTGGAGGTGTGGGCATGTTCTCCATGCAGGCTGTAATGCAGCCTGCATTGCGAACAGGACAGTGCGCATGACTGCTTTGTGCGGCCTGAGAGAGCCGACCAAACAGTCACTGCGCACTTGAGTGGGCATGCCACTCCGCCCCTGCCCTCTTCCGTGAGTGGAGCAACCCTACCCACCCTCCCGCCCGCAAAGGAACGATTACATCAGGGAGTTATCATCATGTGATTATTGTTCCTCTTCTTGCACTGCTTGAAAGCAGTGGGGCGACGATCTTCCAACATAGCGGATGAGCTGACACTGGGGGCGCATCATCTACAGGTACTAGGCCTGTGTGACTCGACCCCCGGGCATCCTCCGCTACGTGTCCCACCTTCTCCTTACCTGGACATTGACACCGTGGCGCAATCCGCTAAACTCTCTCCAAATCTGTGGCTCAGCCAGCAGGAGCCTCAGCCAGGTGTGATTGCACAAGCCTGGGTACAGCAGTCACCGCCAAGTCTGCTGGTGAACCTCCCGATGCAGTTGATGCAGCAGGGCCCCCTTAGGTGTGAACTTGCACTGCTCCCACCGCACAAGTTTGGCGCAGCTCAGGGGCCTCACCTCCACAGTGTCCTGCCAGCGCAACCTCATCCGGCCTGTGATGCAGAGAGGTGCCGCCCACCGTTGGTAATCCCCTCCATGCACCCCAGTGTAGTGGTGGATTATAGTATACGATGCAGATCTCCCTACGTTGGTGCACAGGAGCGCCTCTATCATTCACAGCTCCAATGGGCACAAGGTGGTCTTCTCACACAGGTCAGCAACGTGTCTCCATGTGACCGGCCAGACTTTACCACCAGGTACGGGCGATCGCCATGCCTCAATGTCTACCGCCACGGCTCATTGACTCCACAGCTCCTCCGCATCCCACTCCAGGCTCCAGACGCAGGTCCAGCGAGGCATCCAGGCTCCAGACGCAGGTCCAGTGAGGCATCCAGGCTCCAGACACAGGTCCATCGACGCATCCAGGCTCCAGACGCAGGTCCAGTGAGGCATCCAGGCTCCAGACGCAGGTCCATCGACGCATCCAGGCTCCAGACGCAGGTCCAGCGAGGCATCCAGGCTCCAGACGCAGGTCCAGCAAGGCATCCAGGCTCCAGACGCAGGTCCTGCGAGGCATCCAGGCTCCCCTCCTGGTCATCCTGCATGTTGGGTGGCTTGAGGGGGTTGTTGATCTGTGCTGCACTTGGCCCTGGATGCTACATTCTGCATTTCATTGTTTTTTTTGCCTATTTTCCTATTGGAGGTTGACTGATAGGCTATTTTTTCCATTAGAGGCAAAAAAAACTCACGTTGGGCTGACTAACATGCGTTTTTTTGCCGCTAATGGGCCTTTCGTTGGTTTTCACCCGCTAACGCCGGAATTCCTATCGCCATCATGCTAATGTTAGCGGCAGTTTTCACTGCTGATCCCTGAAGCTATCGCCATGTAGCGACATCTTGTACATATGTCGCTAACAAGGCGATAGTTTTCAGCGATACACAGCGGTAAGAAAACTGCCGCTAACTAGCGTTAGCGGTAGTTTTCCCCAGTCCTTGTACATATGGCCCTTTGTGTCTCTCAAGACTAAGAATCGAGGTTGTGCCTTTATCCTAGGAGCATCGCCTTTTGAGCACTACAATATTTGAGTAGCTTCCGCTACCGATTAAAGACCCGTTTTTTCTGGCTGCGTCAACGCCCTCGACGAAATATCAGATTCATCTCTATTTTACTTAATGATTTATCATCATTTCACAAAAATTCCATTCCTCTTGGATTTCTTGATGCCCCTATGCGGCCCCTTTCCGAAGGACATATAAATTTAAAGATACCTGATTAAGTTTGGTTCCGGTTATTTCCTTCAGTGTGGGTTTCCTGATGAAGGCGCCATGTTCACCAAAACGAGCGTCGGATTTCTGAGGAACCAACATTGTATTATTTTATCAATCAACTGTTTTTCTTGTGCTTTATAATTTCATTTGGCTCGTTTTATGTGTACTCATTTGTATTGTTTTTGTATAGTTTGATGTATAGTTTGTAGCTATATCTATATTTCGTGAACTTCTAGATTTTACTACGTGAAAGCAATATCGAAGTATCCACAGTTACATCAATTTCACTTTAAAACTGTCCCTTATTATTATTTTTGTCCACACTGTATTATATTGTTTGGCCATCTTATGTATATTTCTTTGACATCATGACTCATAAAATTTGAGCCTTCATTTTAATATATTATATTAATACAATTTTGTATTTTATATTCAATTATGGTACTTTGGGTTTAGCATCACTACCTGCTATTTATGGTCTAACAATTTAATTTACCAATATGTTGCCTAGAGATTTTTTCATATTCACAATTGGAGAAGAAAATGATGCCAGTTTGAGTTTTTCGAACAGTGAAGCAATCAATAAAGGGGCAAGCCATGCTTGCAGAAATCTGATTTAGCAATGTGCATGAACTTTTATTTTATAAGGAAAAATTGCCTACATCCATGCATTGCTTTGTGAATTATACACACTGCTTTAAAGGTGATCGTTCAGTTACCGGGAGCTGATGTAGAGGCAGAGGTCTGGAGTGATATGGGTCTGCCACAGTAGGTTGTGAAGCTTTCTGGGAGCTTCATTTGAATGTTTCTCTAGTTTACATGTAGTGGCGACTTGATGATCTGTCCAGTAGTAAAAATCTCCATTTTAGAGATATTGAACAAGAGGTGGTTAGAGAACATCAGCAACTTTATTCGGCGAATTATCACCATCAAAGATCACAACAATACAAACATGTAAAGTTAGTTTAAAAGGAGCAGATAAATAAACTTTAAGACAATAAAATGACAACAGAAATGTTTCTAAAATTACATACACATAAAAGATAAAACTGTCAAAGCCTAGTAGCAAACAGGTTATCTACCAAATAGTATACGTGCAACATATTTTAAAGTGCTCTTTGCCTGATCCTCCACATTGCCATTAAAAACTGGGAAATTGCAAAAACCACAAATTGCCTGTTGTCATACTTTATGATTCTAGAAACTTCTCTGAAGTCTCTGACACCAAGGTTTCAGCCGAGCGGCACGGTCCACTTACTTCTTATTCTACGATATCTACGCCACAAAAACAAGACATGTTCAATTGTTTCGGACCATGTTTCACAAAACGGACAATGAGCATTACCAGAATTTGCTGTTTGCCCCCAGTTGGCTGTGGTAATAATTTTCCCAAGTTACATGAGAAGTTACATGAGCCTATTTTTAGAATGATTTGTGTGTCAACAGAACCACTCTACTAGCGACAATGATTGCTTTGACAGTATCCAATGTTGCACTCAGAGATGCCTCAATGCCATGACCAGGATGGAATCCATTTTGATCGTCCGGCAGCAGGTTTTTATCTCATGTTGAATGGTGATATTTGTTTGAATGCAGGTCTTTCAATTAGATTGCCTAACAAAGGAGAATTAGCTATTGGTCAGTAGTTATTTGGGATCATATGGTCCAGAACTGGGTTGTTTATGTTTAATATGTGTCATTTGGAGTTCCCTTTGGAAAGTGTCAGTTGGTAATAAATGATTCATTTTGGTTTTGACCAAGATGGCCACAAGAGCAAGGCAAGGGTCCACTGGTGTTCACAATGAACTACAGGCTAATATTGTGTTGCAACAAGTCTTCTAGTGATGGAGGGTCAACGAGTCGTAATTTCAGACTGTAGTTTGGTTTATGGTTAGTTTGAGGCTTTAGCAAAAGTGCTAAAATGCTGTTTCTTAATATCAAAGTAACTTTCAAAGTCACTTGGGTTTTGTATAAAATAGTTTTCCAAAGAATCTCAGCTATATTGGGAGTTTATCACTTTCACGACATTATACCCTAGGTTGAGGAATTGAAGATTTTATGTTGTTGGCATGAGACTGTTGAAATGGAGTGTGATTAGTGTTTCTTTTCTGCTTTCATTCTTCACAGTAGAATTATTGATATTTCCATGTGTTTAGAGAGATATATTTTGGTGTTTGTTGTTGCTGTAATTTTTATTCCAGAGCTTGTCAAGGGTCCTTTTTTACTGATCTTAGAGAATTTACTTTGGGTGTCAGCCACCCAAGATGCCTGGTATGTTTTCTGACAGTAAACAATTTAAGTGTTAAAAGAGCATCAGAACCAGCTGTCAAAACATGATAGAAGTGTCCAGCAGTTATTATTATGTTGGCTGTATGGGGGGGAGGGTCGAATGGAGAGAAGAGGAAGACAACCAGTTTCTTCTGGGATTTGATGGTTTTATGTTTGTGTTTGTTAGACCTGGCATCCTTGGCATGGTTTTCCCTGGCTTTTTGCTGCTACCTCCTGCATTTTTTTACTGTGTGCTGGACTTCGTTCTTGCTGGTTTTTGTACTCTAGGCACTTCATTACTGCTGATCAGTGCTAAAGTACATGTGCATCCCATGTAAATTGTGATTATGATTGGTTACCTATGATTGGCATATTTGATTGACTGATAAGTCCCTAGTAAAGTGCACTGTGTGTGCCCAGGGCCTGTAAATCAAATCAAATAGTGGACCTGCAGCACTGTAAACGTGTCTCTGACCTGCCATTACAGTGTCTGTAAGTGCAGTTTTTAAACTGCCATGTCGACCTGGCAAGTGCACCCGCTTGCCAGGCCCAACCCTTCCCTTTTACTACATGTAGCACCCATTAGATAGCCCCATGGGCAGGGTGCAGTGTATGTGAAAGGTAGGACATGTCCTGGTGTATTTTACATGTCCTGATAGTGAAATACTGCCAATTTCGTTTTTCGCTATTGCAAGGACTATCTCTCCCATAGGTTATCATTGGAGCTGCCTTGTAACATCTTACAAGTGTAACTTTCAATTGGGAAGAGATAGAGATTTGGTGTTTGGGCTCCCTGGGCTCAGAATTTGAAAATGCATCTTTTAGTTAAGTTGTTTTTTAAATTGTGTGTTTGAAAATGCCACTTTTAGAAAGTGGAAAAACAAAAGAGGAGTTTGGCCCATAAAGACAGTAGCCAGGTAGGGCCAAGATAAGTAGTACACGACAATGGACCCGGCTACTCGTTAATTTAACTGCTCAACAATTCAAGCAGAGATCCCTGGAACCAATCCAACTAGATCTGGTTATTTATTTAACCTTTTAATATCTCATTTTGTGAATCTTTTTTCTTTTTTCCAAATAGTCTGAGATGAGACAGAAACTTGTTCATTCAGAGATAAATATACGGTACAAATACAAACAACAACATGTATATACATTTAACATTCCTACATATGAAACAAAAAAGGTTTTGATACACCAATCTTAATAAACAAAAGGGGGCAAACCCTTCAAATTACAATTCCTTTCATCATAGAAGGAGGATGCCCAACACTGGGAACCTTAATGAAAACAGTGGGGTTGCATTAATTTTTTAATTCCCTCAAACTGTCAAAAGCCACCATATGTCTCTTCCTCAATATGATTCCAAAATGCCGTAATTCCAAAATGCCGACGCGTTTCGAGACCCTTGTCAACTCCAGGGGCTCTCATCAGGGCTTCATATTTACATGAGATGGTGTGATCTGATGGACGTCGCTCAATGCCATCAGTGTGGTCCCTTGTGAACCATGTGGAGAGTGTTTTAAACAAAAACTCTTTTTGGTGCAGGAGCTGCTGTGGTGCTGCGATTTATAAAGCTAGTGCTTGGCTCCTCTCTTTTTAATCCACGAATTCCTTGAGATGATATATTAACTCAGGAAAATAGTCCACCGCCAGGAGACATGCCAAATGAGCTTCGTTTAACTAGCTTCTGACTAACCATGCGGAGGCGTTGTGCTGAAGTTAAATCTTTTAGCAAATATTGACTTTACCGGGAAATTTGAAGACAGGAGAACTGATTAATTGCTCCTGCAGAGACAGAATTAAATGCAAGCAACAGCCTCTTGTTCAATCCTAAGCCAAATATTCAGAAAGTAGATAACGATAAGCTGCACGCCAGTTGGGCCAGCATTATTTGAAGATGCGACTATTTTCCTGAGTTAATATATCGTGTCAAGGAATTTGTGGATTAAAAAGAGAGGAGCCAAACATTAGCTTTATAAATTACAGCACCACAGCAGCTCCTGCACCAAAAAGACTCTCCACATGGTTCACAAGGGACCACACTGATGGCATTGAGCGACGTCCATCAGATCACACCATCTCCATCACCAGGCTGATGGGTCCTCCTGAGCTAGAGTGGTGGGAGGAGTTGTCACTGACACCTGCATAGGGCTGTGCCTATCCTCTCACAATGCTGTCTCCACCACCCTGGCATGTGTCAGGAGCCAAGGGAGGGTAAGGCAGGATCTTGTGAACAACAAAGACTTTGTAGAAGTATGCCTACTTCAAAGGCCAAAAGGGGTATATGTACTGGACCTGTAACCCCACGTTTTTAGAACACTTCTGAACTGAGAACTCTGCCAAGAACAAGAGCTGAGCAGCTGTCAGGAGGTATACTGGCCCTTTGCTGTGTGTTGCTTTGCTGGGTTTGCCTGCAGTTGCTGCTTCTGTCTGTGAGCAGG
Source organism: Calotriton arnoldi (assembly GCA_963921515.1). NCBI lineage: Eukaryota > Metazoa > Chordata > Amphibia > Caudata > Salamandridae > Calotriton > Calotriton arnoldi. The sequence continues at coordinate 502,231 of CAWUFW010006798.1, read as the reverse complement.
GAAAGAACTGGAGTTTGCTTTTTGAATCTTGCTTTTCCAAGGTTCTCCAAGAGCTTGTGTATGCTTGCCTCCTGTTGGAAATCTCAGGACCATTAAAACACTTCATTTGCAGCTCCCTTGAACTCCATTGTTGGGAGTTCTGACCTCCCAAGTGGTGCCAACTCCAGTTCTGGGCCATGGAGGTTACTTTGCTGCTTCAAGATCTGAAAAATCCATGCATCGCTGTTAGACTTGGCCCTTTTCGTAGGGTCATCCCTGAACGTTTTGCCTTCTTCCTGGTATTTCTGACCTGGTGTTGGTGGTTTTAGGACTATGGGCACTCTATCACTGCTGTCCAGTGTAAAGTGCATGTGCTCTCTGTAGTAAACATGGCAAGATTGGTCTACACCTGTTAGGCGTATTTAATTTACCTACCAGTCCCCAGTAAAGTGGTATCTCATATACCCGGGGCCAGTAAATTAAATGCTACTGGTGGGCTTACAGCGCTGCTTGCGCCACCCACCAAAGTAGCCTTTCAAACCTGTCTCAGGCCTCTGCCATTGCAGGGCCTGCGCGCGCAGTTTACTGCCGCTGTGACGTGGCACATAAAGTGGGTGCCACATCTGTGACTCCCCTTTTACTACCTATCAGTCACCCCTAAGGTAGGCCCTAGATAGCCCTATGGGCAGGGTGCATTGTAGGTAAAATGTAGGACATGTGCCTTAGCTGTGTGGCATGTCCTGGTAGTGACAAACAGCCATTTTAGTTTCTCACTGCTGTGAGGCTGCCCTCTCATAGGAATGCATTGGGGATTCCCTGATAAGTGTTTCAGTGGTAATTCCTGACATGAGAGGAGCAGCGTGGTCAAGTTTAGTTAGAGGGATAGTCTTTCTCACAGAAGGAAGTTCATGTAACCTCTTCCACAGCACTCTGTGTGTGGGACTCTGATACTCAAGATGGATTGTTGTTGAGGATAATCTGTGTTTTTGTAACTCTGTCCCTCTTTCAAAGAGGCCCCAATGCTTTGAATGGTTCAGAGTACTTTACCATTCCACCTGCTACTTTCCTTGCAGTCATAAATACAGTTATTAGGCGAGTGCATAATTGCTGATATCTCATCCTCCAGTGTGTGTTTGGAATAGTAATAATAAATGCTGCGTAATGGTGTTCGCAGATTTATTATCACTATTTTAGAAATGCCACTTTTAGAAGTTGGCATTTCTGTGTGCTATGTGTCTTTGTGCCTGCCTGATGTGTATTGCATGTCTGGCTCTGGAGTGACAGGGACTAGTGAGCTGCAGTGGCTCCAGAGGGGCTGGGTGAGTCAGCGCTAGGCTGAATGGGCCTGATCTGCATTTGGAGTAGTGGGAGGAGTAGCCCCTGACCCTGAATAGGTCTGTGCCTGGCTGCTACAATGCTGGCTCCGCCCCCCTGTGGTGTGTCTGGGGCCAGAGCCTACACTGACAAAGGAGGTGGTGGTGCACCTTTAGAGAAAGGTGTGAGTACCCCCAGAACTGGTTTGGACCGGGCGCAGAGCCCTGGGCCAAGGGGAGAACAAAGACATTTGGGGTATAAGTATTGGGGCTGTGACCCTATGAAAGGCTTGCTGTGTGTGCTGACCTGGAACTGGTGGCCGGCCGTCTGCTGGACTGCCAGGAGGAACCGCCGTGGGACCCAGCTGCTGCTTCCTGGGGGTCCCTACGTGCTGGCCTGCCTGTGCCCAGCCCTGCCCCTGGTGATCTTGGGCTTAGAGCGTGGCAGCACTGGATTTCCCCTCCTGCTTGATGGGGAGCTGGTGGCCATTGCCCTGAAGAGTGCACTCAGTGCGAGGAGGACACTGCCCAGACTTGAGGGGGGTGATCTGCAGAGAGCACGTGCTGAGCGCTTTTGCTTCTTTGCCTTTGAGCCCTAGAAGTGGGCTCAACATTCCTAGGTGAGGTGGGCGCAGTGTGCATTCGCGCCGTAAGGAGATCGCCTGGTCTTCCCCTTGAACGGTGCCGTGAGCAGCGTGTGGCCATGCTTGGGGCGTGGGGCAGCCGTTCCGACACCAAGAAGTTGCGGAGGCTTCACTCCGTATTGCGTGGCAAGGAAGCTGGAATTCGACGGAGGTTCCGCTCCGTGATCCCCAGAGTGCCGGAAGTCAGGTGAAGTTTGCGCTTGGTTGTGGGCGGGGCCATTGCCGAATTCCACCTATTGACAAGAGCGGTCCAGGAGAGGCCGCCGGAAGACAGGCAGAGGGCGCCTGGGTGGGGGCGGGGCGCGGCCGAAGTTAGAGCCGGCGCCTCGCAGGTGCCCGAAGCCGAGGGGCGCCTCAAGGCGGGAGAAACGGAGAAGAAAAGCGGCCCCAGCATAGAAGCCTGTAGTGTCCCGACGGAGGCTGAAAGGGAGGTGAGGACTGTCGGTGGTAGCGGGAGACCCGCTCCTCGCTGGTGGGGGATCATTGATTCTGCAGCTGCAGCCCCTCTGTGCGACCGTGGGCTGCCGCACTCCAGTTTGCTGCAGGGAGCTGCTTACAGCTACACCGCCAGATCGCGGGTAGCTGCCATGAAGGAAGAGAAGCCCAGCTGAGTGGGGCTCACACGGCACACCGATTGGTGCCTGCTTGGGCAAATTTTCTCCCAGAGAGGAGCCCCGGTGAGAGGGGCTCCCAAGGCACTCTGTTGGTGCCTACTTGTTCCACAGCTGTGCCGCCAGATTGCGGCAGCTGCAACGTTGGAGGCATTTTGCGTCTCAGGAGAGACAAGGGTGAGTTGCACCCTCGCCCCCCCATTTCTGGTACCGGCCTGTTGGGTCTGTACCCTGCTGCAGTGGCAGCCTGTTGTCAGACGGAAGCCACAGACTCCTAGAGCCCTGACTTTTATGGACATAGGGCATTGCGGGGAAGCCCAAGACGGGCCCCCCGAGGAAGGCCGGTGGGCCTGAGAGCACCTTGTGTTCTGGTGGAGCGCAAAGCCCTAAGAGGATGTATGCACCGTGTTAGGGTTACTGTGGTGCATTGCTAATATGATTGATGCATAATATGGTTTATGCCTGATCTAATGTGATTTATGCATAATGTGTTTGTGCTAAGTGCCTGTACGAGTAGTCACTGGTTGTGTTATTATCTGGGCCCATGAAGGTTACTTTGCTGCTTCAAGATCTGAAAAATCCATGCATCGCCCATCCAATGATGTTTTTCCCGCCACAAGCTTGCTGTGTGGTGAAAAACTAACGCATCGCAACAGTGCTGCTGAAAAATCAGCACAGCGCCTGTTCGCAGCCCGAGAACCACTGCAACCCATGTCCAGAGCACAGAGTCTCAGCCGTCCGATACCCCTGCTCTGACTTCAACCAGGCCCTGCTGTGTGGCTGAAGGAATCAAACCACTATCTGTCTGCGGCTGTGGAAATCGATGCAGTGCCTGTTTCACTACCACATAGACCAGAGAGCCTGCATTTTCTCACGCATCGCACCTGTGTGCCGCTTCTTCATCAATGGAGCCCCGTGGCCAAGAAGCAAAACAGCGTGTCTGAATTTTGACTCATCGCTTCCCCTTACAGTAAGGATTCCATGCAACACTCTTCCTGTGTGCAGGAAGAACTGACGTCTCCACTCCTCTGGGACTAAGGAATTGATGCCTCACTTGTGTTTTCCGGCGCATTCCCCTCTTGCGGCTGTGTTTTGTGTTGAATTTTGACACATCACAGGGACTTTGTATAAAATCACCACATCCATAGAGTTCTATGGACAAAATTGCTTAAACCTTTTAAAAGTGATATTTTAAGTTCTGTATGTTGGATTTTTGTCGTTTTGGTCTTGTTTGGTTTAGATAAAAATTGTTTATTCTTCTAAACTGGTCCATTTGTAGTGTTTTCATTGTGTTACTGTGTGTGTGGGTGTGTGGTACAAATACTTTACACATTGACTCTGAAATAAGCTTGGCTGCTCATGCCAAGCTACCAAGGGGGTGAGCAGGGGTTATCTGGGTGTGTAACTCCCTTATACTGACTAGAAGGAAGGGTCACTACTTGGACAGGGTGCCAACTACTGCCAACTAGAAACCCCCAGTGTTGAGTCCCAGAGTTTGCATGATGATTTCGGAGCTCAGGATCTGCCTGTGGGGAGAGTACCCTTCAGGACTCTCAGCAGTGTGTCATCTCGAAATCTGTCCCCAGAGGAACTGGAGGACAGGCGACAGGCCAGAGAGCATGAGTTGGAGCTTGAGAAGCTCAGGATGGAAAGTAAAAAGTTTGAAATGGAGCAAAAGCAACAAGATAAGGATAAAGCCCTTGCTATAGAGGTGAAGAAATTGCCTTTGGCCCATGAGTTGAATTTAAAGGAGCTGGACATCAAGGCCAAGCAGGCAGAGCTCACCACAAATGGTGGCAGCATACGTCTAGCACAACCTAAGGAGATTGCCAAGGATATAGTAAAGGATTACAGAAGGGAGGGTGACATACACAATTGATTTTTGGGTATGAATCAGCTCTCCATGTGTACCAGGTCCCTGGCATACACTGGGGGGCGGTGAAAGCACTTTGAGGTAGAGGGGAAGGACACTTTGACAGTCCTAGTGCCAGTACAGAATCTCACCAACGCTATCATGAAGGATGCCCTGATCACCAGTTATGGTCTCACCCCAGGGCAATACAAGACAAAGTTTAGGGGGTACAAGAAAGTTGATTCCCAAAGTTGACTTGAATGTGTTGATCATTTTTGCGGAGCACTGGATGGTTGGGTAAAAGGAAGCCATGTAAGAGATTATCAGGGGCTGTATAATTTGATTGCAAGTGAGAACTTGTATAATCTTTGTTTTCCAGAGCTGCACCAGCATCTGAGTGATAGCAAGCTGGCTGACCCCAGGAAGCTTTCTCATGAGGTGGGCTGCTGGATGAGTACCAGGGTCCACAAGGAGTATGGGGGAGATTCTGCCAAGGGTGGGGAGGATTCCCAGCAGAAGGGTAAACAGAAGGAGTTCTCTGCAGGGCCCCAATTTAGTTCCCAGGGTAAGGATTCCCAGCCCCTCAGATTAGAAGCTTTGGATCTCTACAGGGAAGCCTGCAGAGAGGGGTCCCTACAAGTGTTTTGCATTTGGTCAGGAGGGTCACACGAGAAGGGATCCCAAGTGTCCCGAATGGACACCGGCACCCACTGGTGCACAGTCACGGGGGTTGGCCAGTGTAGCGCTTCCAGAGGAGTTTGTGAGAAGTTGGCCTGGCATATGCTGTCCACTAATTATAGTGGGCACCTTGCACCAGTCCAAACAACCCCTTATTGGAGATAGGTTAAAGACAACCTTATTGAAAGCTATCCTAGTGGTAGCTATGGAGAGCAGCCTTCAGGCTAAGTCTTGAAGGAATGTAAAGCAGCTTGTTTTACCAGTCTATAATCTCTTGAGTGACCAAATGAAAGAGCACCACACCAGGTATATATTCAAAATATATGTATTTATTGCTAAACACACCCCTCTAGTCTCTTTATGAGGCTAGAGTTCGAAATACACAAGTTATAAGTTATTTAAACACAGTAATAGCACAAATACACGTTTGGGCCCTAGGGGCGTACCAAACCATATACCAATAAAGTGGTATAAGAACCACGACTGAACTAGACACTAGGCCTAGAGCCTCTAGAAGTGCTTGGACCACAAGGAACCACCCAAGGTAGTGACACAGGGGACCCACGGGGACGCGTGCAGTGTAAATACACAACCGCGATACGCCGTTAACTTCTATGGAGAAAGTCGCGATCAGGAAATTAAAGAAAAGGGACACTTAAAGGAGGACTTGGAGCAAACCCTTTGAGAACTAGGTCGTTCTAGAGTCTCTACCCACGGGAGCGCCGGAGTACTCGTGTTACCTCACCCAGGGAAGCCGGGTGCATAGGTGCCTTTCGGGGTCGGGTTTCGTCGTCGATTTGAATGGCGATCTGCTGCAAAGTGCTGCTGGCGACCAAGTGGAAAGTGTCCGGGTGGATCCAAGAGTGGATCGGAGATCTGAAGAACCTGAAAGCAGGGGGGAAAGAGTCTGGGTCACTAGCCAGTGACCAGGAAGGCGATGGACAGATGCCCACCGATGTCGAGTGCTTCAGGGGCGGTGACGGTTGTCTTGACTCTTCAGCCACGAGGTCCAGGAGGCGTTGTCAGCAACCAGGAGCAGGATTCGGGCTGGTACACGATGTCTGTCGAGTGCTGAGGTGTCGGTGACCGGATTGGACCCAACAAGCCTTGGCAACGGCAAGTCTCGATGAAGATGAAGATCGTCGATGGTGCAGACCAGCAAGGTCTGGGGAACTCACCCAGCGAGGGTAAGTGAGGGCAGGCCTGGAGCAACCAGGATGCCCAAGAAGAAAAAGATTGGCCTTCGCGAAGGCCTACTAGCCAACGGGCTAGCAACCGCGAAGGAGCCTCGAGACGTCGCACATGGATCTAGCTCACAGGACACTCGTGGAGTGGAGGCCAGTGATCTTCGGTGCAGTTGGTGCTATAGGCTAGGGCTACTCAGAACCCAAAGCACAACTTCGTGGGAGACCCAGAAGAGGATGCACTTGCAAATGTGCTCGGTGTCCAGGGGTCATGGTCTCACATTACCCACGATAGCTACGGGCCTCAGCTTTGCTGGGGACTCAGGGTAGCCTCGGGGAAGTCTGAGAATCCACCTCTGGTGATGCGAAGACTTCGGCGTCCAACGGGAGCTTCAGAAATGCAGACCGGACAGATGCGTCTTTGGTGCCTGCCAAGCAGGGGAGTCACTCCTTGACCCCAAGGGAGATTCTTCTGTCCTCTAATCTTGAGTAGAGCGTCGAAGGTCCAGGATTCTGTTCCAGAGTTTCATCCAGGGATAATCTAAAGTCCTAAGGACTGGGTTCCTATACTTATACCAAGTTTAGGGGTTGGACTACTCTGTGGCCCCACCTATGGGTGGGTCAGGGCAGAGGGGTGGCTACACCCCTTTCCCCTTGTCCAGTTCGTGCCAAAGCAGGGGCTGCAAGCCCCTGATCCGGTTTGAACTGGGGTATGCACTAGGGACACCAAATGTGCCCCCAGTGCAGGACTTCAAAGCACCCGAAAGTGCTCCCGCCCAGCCCCAATACACATTATCCTGTCTGGGGAGGTGGTCACACCTCCCTGGGACAGGAAACCTATTGTCCAGGCCTCCCCTGCCAGAGTTTCATCCAGCAGCAGGCGGCCAGACTTGTGTCTGTGGCAGCAGCATCCATTTTGTGATGCCAGGGCTTTAGAAAGAAGTTACCGGGCTAGCCAGAGTTAACATGTCTTTCCCTCTAGAAGGGTGGAATGCTACCCCCGCCGCCAGAATTGGTGGGGGTAGTATTCCAAGATGTTTGACACCAAACACGACATGTTTAGGAGCAGCCATTCCAAAGTTAGCATTTAACGCGAGGTTATAATGCGCTTAAGAGTATATGGTCAGGCTGCACTACAAACAGCATCAGAGAAGGGTCTCCGAACGCTGCAGAGGTGCCCTGCTCATGCAGGGGCACCCTCTCACATAGGAACCACGCACTCTGCCTTCAGGATTGATAAGGCCTGCCTTAGGAGTGACTTATAGGTTTATATGTGTGTATGTATTTAGTGATATAGGTAACCTATATCACTGTAAGGGGTGCATGCACCACCTTACCCAGGCTGCAGTAGCAAACCTGTGGTGCCAGTTTGGATGGCCTTCCAGGGGTGGCATAATACATGCTGCAGCCCCTGGTAGGCCTCTGAGGTACCTATGCCCTTGGTACATAGTATACCATATACTAGGGACTTATAAGGGCACTCCAGATTCCAATCAGTGATGTGCCTAAGGCACATGGAAACCATTTTAGAGAGGAAGCAGCTAGGCTGGGGTTCTGATTAGCAGGGCCCCAGCCAGACTAATGTCGAAAAACAGTGAAGCATCAGCAAAAAGTGGGGGTACCCATGTGAAGCAGATCCTACTCTCCTACACAACCCCCCCAAACGTAGGGACATTAAACTAACCTTGCCCAGTTAAGTCTTCATGTTCTAAGTGGAAGTACCTAGAGAGTCCATCTGCATTGGCATGGTTACTCCCAGGTCTATGTTCCACTGTAAAGTCCATCCCCTGTAGGCAAATGGACCACCTAAGCAGTTTGGGGTTTTCACCCTTCATTTGTTTTAGCCATAAGAGGGGCTTATGGTCTGTCTGAACCAGGAAGTGGGTACCAAACAAGTATGGCCTCAACTTCTTCAGAGCCCAGACCACAGCAAAGGCCTCCCTCTCTATGGCTGACCAACGTTTCTCTCTAGCGGTCAGCCTTCTGCTAATGAAAGCTACTGGCTGATCCTGACCTTCTTCATTCAATTGTGACAGTACAGCCCCTACCCCCAATTCAGATGCATCAGTTTGAACAATGAACTTCTTGGAGTAATCAGGACTCTGTAGAATGGGAGCAGTGCACATGGCCTGCTTCAGGTCATCAAATGCCTTTTGACAGCTAACTGTCCACTGAACCTTTTTGGGCATTTTCTTAGAAGTTAAGTCATTCAGGGGTGTCACTATTGATCCATACCCCTTGACAAATCTCCTATAGTACCCAGTCAGGCCTAAGAAGGCTCTCACCTGAGTCTGGGTAGTGGGAGCAGTGCAGTCCATGATAGTCTGGATCTTGCGCTGCAAAGGTTGAACCTGGCCTCCACCCACAAGGTGGCCCAGTTACACAACCTGACTCTGCCCTATCTGGCACTTAGTGGCCTTGATAGTCAGGCCTGCCTTTTGCAGGGCCTGTAAAACATTCCTGAGGTGGACCAGGTGATCCTCCCAGGTGGAGCTAAAGACAGCAATATCATCTAGATATGCTGCACTATAGGCTTCCAGACCTGTGAGAACTGTATTCACCAACCTCTGGAAAGTGGCAGGTGCATTCTTCAGACCAAAGGGCATCACCACAAATTGATAATGCCCACTAGGGGTTGAGAATGCTGTTTTGGGCTTTGCAGTATCAGCTAGTCTGATCTGCCAGTAGCCAACTGTCAAGTCAAATGTGCTGAGATATTTGGCTGAGGCCAAAGTATCTATGAGCTCATCTGCCCTTGGTATTGGATGGGCATCAGTCCTAGTGACTGCATTGAGACCCCTGTAGTCCACACAAAACCTCATCTCTCTTTTTCCACCACTGGTGTGAGGTTTTGGCACAAGGACCACTGGACTAGCCCAAGGGCTATCTGAGGGTTCAATAACTCCCAACTCCAACATTTTCTGGACTTCAGTCCTGATACAGTCCCTGACATGGTCAGGTTGCCTATAAATCTTATTTTTAATAGGCAGACTGTCCCCAGTGTCCACTTTATGAGTGCACCAGGTGGTCTGACTGGGTGTCAGTGAAAACATGTGTCTAAACTGATTGAGCACCTGTCTACAATCAGTTTGTTGCTGGGTAGTGAGGCTGCCTGCCAAGGCTGCACCATCTACTGACCCATCGTCAGGGTTCTGTGAGAGCAGGTCAGGGAGTGGGTCACTCTCTTCCTCCTGACCTTCATCAGTAGCCATGAGCAAGCCCATGTCTGCCCTGTCCACATATGGTTTTAACCTGTTGACATGGAGAACCCTGTGGGGACTCCTGGGTGTTCCTAGGTCTACTAAGTAGGTAACCTCACCCTTCTGCTCAACAATAGTGTGGGGTCCACTCCATTTGTCTTGGAGAGCTGCTGGGGCCACTGGCTCCAACACCCACACCTTCTGTCCTGGCTGGTAAACAGTCAGAACAGCCTTTTGGTAATGCCAGGCCTTTTGAAGTTCCTGGCTAGCCTCAAGGTTTTTGGTTGCCTTTTTCATATACTCAGCCATCCGGGAGCGGAGACCAAGTACATAGTCCACTATGTCTTGCTTTGGGGAGCTTGAGAGGTAACTCCCATCCTTCCTTCACCAAGCACAGTGGACCCCTGACAGGGTGGCCAAACAGAAGTTCAAAAGGGCTGTAACCAACCCCCTTCTGAGGCACCTCCCTATATGCAAATAAAAGGCAGGGCAAGAGTATGTCCCATCTTCGCCTAAGCTTTTCTGGGAGCCCTTTAATCATGCCCTTCAAGGTTTTGTTGAATCTCTCAACTAAACCATTGCATTGTGGGTGATAGGGTGTGGTGAACTTATAAGTCACTCCACACTCCTTCCACATTGCTTTTAAGTACCCAGACATGAAGTTAGCACCCCTGTCTGATACTACCTCCTTAGGAAAGCCCACTCTTGAGAAAATTCCCAGGAGGGCCCTTGCCACCACAGGTGCTGTAGTGGTCCTGAGGGGAATAGCTTCTGGGTACCTGGTGGCATGATCCACTACCACCAGGATAAACCTGTGCCCAGATGCTGTTTGGGGATCCATGGGACCAACAATGTCAATCCCTACCCTTTCAAAGGGCACCCCCACCACAGGTAGTGGTATCAGGGGGCCTTTGTGAGTGCCACCTGCCTTGCCACTGGCTTGGCAGGTTACACAGGAGCGACAAAACTCCTTGGTGTCTTCAGACATGTGGGGCCAGTGAAAGTGAGGGACAATTCTGTCCCAAGTCTTGTTCTGGCCCAGGTGACCTGCCAAGGGAATATCATGGGCTAGGGTCAATAGGAAGCCCCTGAACTTCAGAGGTATAACCAACCTCCTGGTAGCACCAGGCTTGGGGTCTCTACTCTCTGAGTACAGGAGTCCATCATCCCAATACACTGTATGGGGACCACTAGCTTTCCCACCAGCCTCAGCAGCAGCTTGCTGTCTGAGGGGTTCAAGGAGGGGCAGCTCTGCTGCTCCTGGCTCAGATCTGCCCTGGAAGGTCCCCCTGTCCCCAAGAACTCAACCTGGTCAGGTTCAAGTTCCTCTGGGACAGTTCCTTCTTCAGGACTGAGATCATCCCCCTCAAGGGACTGATCTTCTTCCTGAGCCAAGGGGAAGGCACTGCCTTAACCCTACTACTCCTCCTCTTGGAAGGCACTTGGTCCATTATTCCAGAATCCAAGGCCTGTTCAGTGCTAGACATTTTGGCTTGTGACCTGGTCACAGCAAACACGTCTGCAGGGATCCCCAGCATTTCTGCATGGGTCCTGAGCTCCACTTCTGCCCAAGCAGAAGTCTCTAAGTCATTGCCAAGCAAGCATTCGACTGGTAGGTTTGCACTCACCACAACCTTCTTAAGGCCAGTTACCCCTCCCCAGGAGAAGTTAACAACTGCCAGAGTATGGTCTGTTCTGACGTTGCTAGCATTGGTCACTTGGTACATCTCACCAAGTATAACTTGCCCAGGATGCACAAGGTCTTGTGTCACCATTGTGACCCTTGCCCCTGTGTCCCTAAATGCCAAAGCCTCTCGTCCATTGATTAAAGGCTGTTGTCTGTACTTGCCCAGATTACTGGGACTCACAGAGGAAGTCACATCCATGCCTCCATCACAGACTAACACAGCCTGAGTTAGTTCTCTGACTAGGTCAGAGCCCAACTCAGTACCCAGGGTGAACCCTACTAAACCCTTGTCTGGAGCACTCCCACCAACTGTAACTGTACTAAGGGGAACAGGTGCCTTAGGGGCATTGGTGGGTGCTGGACTTGAGTCTTTGGACTTGGTGCAATCACTGGTCCAGTGGGTCTTTTGCTTACAGACCTTGCACCATGGTTTTCTTTGGCCTTTCCCTTTTGTAGACTGTGAATCCCCACCTGAAGAAGATTTTTGGGGGCCTGATGAAGACTTTGGATCTTTACCCTTCTCCCCACCCTTTTCAGAGTTCTTAGCATCTTGCTTCTTAGTGTCCCCACCTTGGTTCTGTACTTTCTGCTTCACCCTGGTTCTGACCCATTTGTCTGCCTTCTTTCCCAATTCTTGGGGAGAGGTCAGATCAGAGTCTACCAGGTATTGATGCAACAGCTGATTTTGACAGTTATTAAGAATCTGCTCCCTCATTATCAGATTGTACAATCCTGAGAAGTCACACACCTTACTGCCCATCAACCAGCCTTCCAGAGCCTTGGCAGAACAATCCACATAGTCTACCCAGTCTTGAGTCTGTGCTTTTTGGGTATCTCTGAACTTCAACCTGTACTGTTCAGTGGTTAGGCCAAACCCATCAATAAGAGCACTCTTCAAGACCTTGTAATTATCAGCATCCTCCTCTCTAACAGTGAGGAGCTTATCTCTACCTTTGTCTGCAAAGGAGAGCCACAAGATTGCTGCCCACTGCTCCTGAGGGACCTTCTGTACTTTACAGGCCCTCTCTAGAGCAGTTATCCACTTGTGGATGTCATCCCCACTCTGGTAGGGAGGGACAATCTTGCTCAGGTTCCTATGGTCATAGGACCTTTCCCTATCTCTAGGGACATGGCTGCCACCATGGGACTCTAGTCCCAACTTTCTTCTCTCTTTGAAGAGATCTAGGGACTCCCTGTCTACAGCCAGTTGCTGCTTTCTGATTTCAAGCTGAGCTTCCTCATATTGAACCAGCCTCTTTCTCCTCTCATGAGAGGATTCCCTCCTATGAGATGAGACAGAGGTCCCTATGGAGGTGCCAGAGTGGTTAGACTCCTGAGAAGGAGATCTAGACTTTCTGGGCACACTCATAATCCTTCCTGGGGGGACAAAGAGGGTATCATTCTGATCATCCTCTTCATCTTCCACAGGAGGGATTGGGTTATCCAGGTCAGGGTCATTGTCACCCTCCTGGCCAGTTTCAGAGGGGGGGCTGGGGGTATTGCTACCCCTGGCCCCACCCTCATCTTCTGCCCCACCCTCAGCTCCTACCCCTTCAGTCCCCAAGGGCGTACTAAGGTCATAAGCTACCAACAACTCTTTAAGGTGTTGGGTGGTGGGACTTTGGCCTGTCCTCAATTTCCTCAAGTTACATAATGCTCTCAATTCCAAGAATGGGAGTGTATCATACTTGGAGGGAAGAAGCCCAGTGGCTTCTGGCAAGGATTCTTTAGGTCCTTCCTTTAAAGACATTACTAGTGTGGTGTGGTGTATGCACTACCTACTCTAGTGTGGCCTACTAAACTCTCTTGAGTTGTAGAAAGGGTGTGCTATCCCTTAACACACAACTCTAAGTTCAGTAGAACTTACTGTATTCTAAGCTTAAATTATATGTACCTTAGGTACCTTTAGTGGTTTTCAGTTGATCAATTCAATTGAGATTATCTGGTAAAACAATAGCAAGCTGGAATCCCACACGCTGCACACCAATGTGAGAAGTTGGCCTGGCATATGCTGTCCACTAATTATAGTGGGCACCTTGCACCAGTCCAAACAACCCCTTATTGGAGATAGGTTAAAGACAACCTTATTGAAAGCTTTCCTAGTGGTAGCTATGGAGAGCAGCCTTCAGGCTAAGTCTTGAAGGAATGTAAAGCAGCTTGTTTTACCAGTCTATAATCTCTTGAGTGACCAAATGAAAGAGCACCACACCAGGTATATATTCAAAATATATGTATTTATTGCTAAACACACCCCTCTAGTCTCTTTATGAGGCTAGAGTTCGAAGTACACAAGTTATAAGTTATTTAAACACAGTAATTGCACAAAATCACGTTTGGGCCCTAGGGGCGTACCAAACCATATACCAATAAAGTGGTATAAGAACCACGACTGAACTAGACACTAGGCCTAGAGCCTCTAGAAGTGCTTGGACCACAAGGAACCACCCAAGGTAGTGACACAGGGGACCCACGGGGGACGCGTGCAGTGTAAATACACAACCGCGATACGCCGTTAACTTCTATGGAGAAAGTCGCGATCAGGAAATTAAAGAAAGGGACACTTAAAGGAGGACTTGGAGCAAACCCTTTGAGAACTAGGTCGTTCTAGAGTCTCTACCCACGGGAGCACCGGAGTACTTCGTGTTACCTCACCCAGGGAAGCCGGGTGCATAGGTGCCTTTCGGGGTCGGGTTTCGTCGTCGATTTGAATGGCGATCTGCTGCAAAGTGCTGCTGGCGACCAAGTGGAAAGTGTCCGGGTGGATCCAAGAGTGGATCGAAGATCTGAAGAACCTGAAAGCAGAGGGGACAGAGTCTGGGTCACTAGCCAGTGACCAGGAAGGCGATGGACAGATGCCCACCGATGTCGAGTGCTTCAGGTGCGGTGATGGTCGTCTTGACTCTTCAGCCACGAGGTCCAGGAGGCGTTGCCAGCAACCAGGAGCAGGATTCGGGCTGGTACATGATGTCTGTCGAGTGTTGAGGTGTCGGCGACCAGATTGGACCCAACAAGCCTTGGCAACGGCAAGTCTCGATGAAGATGAAGATCGTCGATGGTGCAGACCAGCAAGGTCTGGGGAACTCACCCAGCAAGGGTAAGTGAGGGCAGGCCTGGAGCAACCAGGATGCCCAAGAAGAAAAAGATTGGCCTTCGTGAAGGGCTACTAGCCAACAGGCTAGCGACTGCAAAGGAGCCTCGAGACGTCGCACGTGGATCTGGCTCACAGGACACTCGTGGAGTGGAGGCCAGTGATCTTCGGTGCAGTTGGTGCTGGAGGCTAGGGCTACTCGGAGCCCAAAGCACGACTTTGTGGGAGACTCAGAAGAGGATGCACTTGTAAATGTGCTCGGTGTCCAGGGGTCATGGTCTCACGGTACCCACAATAGCTACGGGCCTCAGCTTTGCTGGGGACGCAGGGTAGCCTCGGGGGAAGTCTGAGAATCCACCTCTGGTGATGCGAAGACTTCGGCGTCCGACGGGAGCTTCAGAAATGCAGACCGGACAGATGCGGCTTTGGTGCCTGCCAAGCAGGGGAGTCACTCCTTGACCCCAAGGGAGATTCTTCTGTCCTCTAATCTTGAGTAGAGCGTCGAAGGTCCAGGATTCTGTTCCAGAGTTTCATCCAGGGATAATCTAAAGTCCTAAGGACTGGGTTCCTATACTTATACCAAGTTTAGGGGTTGGACTACTCTGTGGCCCCACCTATGGGTGGGTCAGGGCAGAGGGGTGGCTACACCCCTTTCCCTTTGTCCAGTTCACGCCAAAGCAGGGGCTGCAAGCCCCTGATCCGGTATGAACTGGGGTATGCACAGGGACACCAAATGTGCCCCCAGTGCAGGACTTCAAAGCACCCGAAAGTGCTCCCGCCCAGCCCCAATACACATTATCCTGTCTGGGGAGGTGGTCACCTCCCTGGGACAGGAAACCTATTGTCCAGGCCTCCCCTGCCGGAGTTTCGTCCAGCAGCAGGAGGCCAGACTCGTGTCTGTGGCAGCAGCATCCATTTTGTGATGCCAGGGCTTTAGAAAGAAGTTACCGGGCTAGCCAGAGTTAACATGTCTTTCCCTCTAGAAGGGTGGAATGCTACCCCCGCCACCAGAATTGGCGGGGGGTAGTATTCCAAGATGTTTGACACCAAACACGACATGTTTAGGTGCAGCCATTCCAAAGTTAGCATTTAACGCGAGGTTATAATGCGCTTAAGAGTATATGGTCAGGCTGCACTACAAACAGCATCAGAGAAGGGTCTCCGAACGCTGCAGAGGGGCCCTGCTCATGCAGGGGCACCCTCTCACATAGGAACCACGCACTCTGCCTTCAGGATTGATAAGGCCTGCCTTAGGAGTGACTTATAGGTTTATATGTGTGTATGTATTTAGTGATATAGGTAACCTATATCACTGTAAGGAGTGCATGCACCACCTTACCCAGGCTGCAGTAGCAGACCTGTGGTGCCAGTTTGGATGGCCTTCCAGGGGTGGCATAATACATGCTGCAGCCCCTGGTAGGCCTCTGAGGTACCTATGCCCTTGGTACATAGTATACCATATACTAGGGACTTATAAGGGCACTCCAGATTCCAATCAGTGATGTGCCTAAGGCACATGGAAACCATTTTAGAGAGGAAGCAGCTAGGCTGGGGTTCTGATTAGCAGGGCCCCAGCCAGACTAATGTCGAAAAACAGTGAAGCATCAGCAAAAAGTGGGGGTACCCATGTGAAGCAGATCCTACTCTCCTACAGAGTTGGTTCCAGGAGAAGGGTGGGAGCCAGCTGAGATGACCCTTGTCTCACTAGGGGACAGTGAGATGGTCCAGAGAACCCTCTTGCCTGAGAACACTAGAAAGTACAGGCAGTGGGTGACCATCAATGGACAGAGGGTCGAGGCTTTGAGAGACAGAGGAGCCAGCGTGACTACTGTCAGGTGTGGCCTCGTGCCTGAAGAGCAGGTGGTCCCCATATGTGTTTCACCAAGTAGTTGCAGTGGACAACTCTGAGTGCCAGTACAAGGTGGCGCAGGTTCCCTTTTTTTGGAGGGGGGGTCTCAGGTTCCTTGAGGGTAGCTGGGAGCCCATCCATGCCTGTTGATTGTCTGCTAGGTAATGATCTGGAGGATTCCCCCTTGGTATGAGGTGGAACGCCAGTCACACTAAGAGATGGTGGGTCTGCCTGAGTGGGGATGCATGACCACTCGGTCCATGGCAGCCGGTAAGGACAATCAAGAGGACCTGGAGCTTGAAAGAATGGGCCAGGTGTCTGCCAGAAAGAGGAGTGGCAGGGGGTGCGGGAAACCTGTTCCAGAAGTTCCCACTGTCTGGGAGGAGGCTGACCTTGTGGCAAAACGCCCGGAACCTACAGGGGAGTACGTGGTCGAACTGGAAGACTTGTCTGAGCTGACCTATTGGCAGCAAGAAGGGGGTCCCACCAGGGAGGAATTCTACAAGGAGGAGGTGGAATACCCTTCTCTTGAAGGTATGCGGCAGATGGCTGCAGACCAGGCAGCTGGCAAGGAGTCTGGATCACAATGGGTTTACTGGGAGAAGGGTCTCCTGTATAGTGAGCCTAAGGTTGCTGAGCCTGGGGCAGCCCGTGTGCTGGTTGTACCCCAGGGCTTCAGAACCTTCCCATTGGGTCTGGCTCATGATGTGCCTTTGGCAAGACATTTGGGGCAGGACAATACCTTTGAAAATATTGTCACCCACTTCTTTTGGCCCCAAGTGAGAAGGCACTCTGAAGCACATTGCAGGTCTTACCAAACTTGCCAGGCAAGTGGCAAGAGTGGAAGGAGATGTAAAGCTCCACTCCAGCCATTCCCTGTTGTGAGCACCCCTTTTGAGCGGGTGTGGATCGACATCGTGGGGCCTTTGGACCCCAAGACAGCCATGGGCAACAGGTTCATCCTGGTTTTGGTGGACCCTGTACCCGCTGGCTATCCCTCTGAGGACAGTGATGGCACCCGTGGTGGACCGGGCACTGATGGGGATTTTTCCCACATGGGTTTCCCAAAGTAGGTGGTATCCGACCGGGGTACCAATTTCATGTCAAT
Organism: Calotriton arnoldi; assembly: GCA_963921515.1. Classification (NCBI taxonomy): domain Eukaryota; kingdom Metazoa; phylum Chordata; class Amphibia; order Caudata; family Salamandridae; genus Calotriton; species Calotriton arnoldi. The sequence goes on along the minus strand of CAWUFW010006798.1, from coordinate 485,038 downwards.
GTGCATCAAGGCCTTGTGGGAGGAGTGTGGGGCAAACTACAAATTCACCACTCCCAATGTAATGGGTTGGTTGAAAGGTTCAACCCTACCCTGAAGGGCATGATTAGGGATCTGTCAGACTCCATGAAGCGTAAGTGGGATGTCCTCTTGCCATGCCTTCTCTTTGTATACAGGAAGGTACCACAGAAAAGGGTTGGCTTTAGCCCCTTTGAGCTGCTGTACGGGCACCCTGTGAGGAGACCTCTTAGTCTGGCGAAAGAAGGCTGATGAAAGCTCCCAGGATGTGTTTAGTTACATGCTGGCCTTCAGAAACCAGACTGCGCACTTCAGGAAGCTCGCTCAGGCTCACCTAGAAGCCAGCCAGGAGGACACGAAATGCTGGTATGACCAGAATACCACTCTGGTTGAGTTTCAGCCTGGCCAAAAAGTGTGGGTCATGGCCCCAGTGGAGCTCTGCGCTCTACAGGACAAGTGGTTCGGGCCTTTTGAGGTGAAAGAGCGCAAGAGTGATGTCACCTACCGGGGACTTGCAGACTCCAAGGAACTGTTTAAGGGTCCTACATGTGAGCCGCCTCAATCCACATTTTGAGAGGTCTGGATTGACCATGCTCTTGGCAACAGATGATGGAGTGAAAAAGAAGAGTGAACCTCTTCCTGACCTCCTGTCTACCAAGGAGCAAGGTGGGTCAGTGGAGGGTGTGAACCTCTCCCCTACAGTAACCCTGAAGCAACTGAGTGACTGTCGCCAGTTGCTGGGACAGTTTGCCTCTCTGTTTTCCTTGACCCCAGAAGTCACCCATTGATGTACCCACAATATGAATACTGGGGACAGTCCACCTTTGAAACATAAAATCTACAGGTTGACTGACAAGGTCAAAGCCAGCATCAAGGAAGAGGTTTCCAAGATGTTAGCACTAGGGGTGATAGAGCCCGCCAACAGTCCTTGGGCCAGTCCAGTGGTCTTGGTCCCAAAGGCTGCTGCACCCAGTGCCCCACCTGAACTGTGGTTCTGTGTGGACTACTGTGGGCTCAACACCGTGATTAAGACTGATGCGCATCCCATCCCCAGAGCTGATGAGCTCATACATCGGCCAGGAGCTGCCAAGTTTCTCAGTACGTTTGACTTGACATCTGAGTACTGGCGGGTTGCCTTGATCGATGGGCCAAAGAGAGGTCAGCGTTCTCAACACCGGAGGGGCACTTCCAGTTCCATGTAATGCCCTTCGGGTTGAACAACGCCACTGCCACCTTTCAGAGGTTGGTCAACCAGGTCCTGGCTGGGCTGGAGGATTTCAGCACTATCTACTAGGATGACATTGCAGTGTTCCGTTCCAGCTGGGAAGATCACTTGCATCACCTCTGGGAAGTATTGAAGGACATCCAGAAGGCAGGTCTCACTATCAAGGCCAGTAAGTTCCAGATAGGGCAGGGGTCTGTGGTGTACTTGGGACACCAGGTAGGAAGGGGCCAGGTGGCACCCGTACAACCCAAGATTGACACCGTTCTGGCTTGGGATTCCCGAGACCCAGACAGAGGTGAGAGCTTTTTTAGGTCTCACCGGTTATTACAGGAGATTTGTCAAGGGCTATGGCATCCTTGTTGCCCCCTTGATTGAGCTGACTTCCAGGAAACAGCCAAGGAAAGTGATATGGACTGAGGCTTGTCAGGTCACTTTTGATGCCCTGAAGGCAGCCATGTGCATGACGCCGATGCTCAAGGCACCCAACTTTTCCCTAGAATTCATGGTGCAGACAGATGCTTCAGAGCATGTTGTGTGGGCAGTACTCTCACAGCTGAATGAAGAGGGCCTGGACCAACCTCTAGCCTTCATTAGCAGGAGGTTACTTGCTAGGGAACAGAGGTGGAGCACAATTGAGGGAGAAGCTTTTGCTGTGGTCGGGGCACTGTAGAAGCTAAGACCCTACTTGTTTGGGACTCACTTCCGGGTTCAGGCAGACCACAGGCCCCTCAGATGGTTAATGCAGATGAGGGTCGAGAACCCAAAACTGTTGAGGTGGTCCATATCTCTACAGGGAATTAACTTTACGGGCTCGCGGCCCGAAGAATTGCTGCAGCCCGAGTCCAGAGCACCAAGCCTCCGATGTCCGAGACTCCTCCTCCGACTTCGACGCAGGCCCTGCTGGGTGGCTGAAGGAATAGACACATCACCTGTCTGTGGCTGTGGAAATCTACACAGCTCCTGTTTTGCCGCAGCAACGGCCGACAGTGTTTGGATTTTCTCACGCATTGCACCTGTGCACCACTTCTATGTCAACGGTGCCCCACATCCAATAAGCAAGACAACGTGTCTGAAATTCAATGCATCGCTTCTCCTTGCAGTAAGGATTCAATGCATCACTTCTCCTCTGTGCAGGAGGAACTGATGCCTCCACTCCTCTGGGACTAAGGAATCAACGCCTCACTTGTGTTTTCAACCGCATCCTTTCTTGCAGCTGTTTTTCATGTTGAATTTTGATGCATCACAGGCACTTTGTGTAAAATCACCACATCCAAAGTGTTCTATGAACAAAATTGCTTAAACCTTTTAAAAGTGACATTTTAAGTTCTGTAGTTTGGATTTTTGTCATTTTAGACTTGTTTGGTTTAGATAAAGATTGCTAATTTTTCTAAACTGGTCTGGTGTCTATTTGTACTGTTTTCACTGAGTAACTGTGTTTGTGGTACAAATACTTTACACATTGCCTCTGAGATAAGCTTGACTACTCGTGTCAAGCTACCAAGGGAGTGAGCAGGGGTTATCAGTGTGTGTGTAGCTCCCTTATCCTGACTAGAAGGAAGGGTTCCTAAATGGACAGGGTGCAAACCACTGCCAACTAGAGACCCCCATTTCCAACAGTTTGAATGGTGACTTATTAATGGCATAGAGTTCTGAAATGAAAATACATATTGGTCACTTCAAATGACAGGGGAGGACACACTCATCAAGACTGAGTTGGGAGAGGCAAATATCACTTCAAGAAAGTCCCTGGCTGTGTGGGTGTGTCCAGACTAAATACAGAAAATTCCCTGATTTCAGGTTTGAGTTAGGTTCATCAAACCATGTATTGAAGGCTCCAAGAATCTAAATGTTAGGGTTTTTTTAAGGTATGTTCAGCAAAATGAAGTTGTGAAAGGGCTCTGCAAATGCTGCTTTGTATGGTGAGGGTCTTTAGTCCAGGAGGAATAAGTAGTTTAATGTGGACAATGGAGAGCATTGAAAGAATTATGATTCACATGCAAAGGCTTGGATGACCTATATTTGTTTAGTCTGAATGGCTTTTTGGTGGACAATGGGTTGTCCACCACCAGCCTCTTTTACCAGATGATTCTTATGTTGTATTTTATATCTGACAGGGGTGGTTTTGTAACGAATGGGTGACATATCACTCAGCCAGGTTTTAGTCCCAAATAGTAGATCAGTTCTGGAATCAGATATTAGATTTCACATGGTGACATGATTTTTATTCATTGATCTGTCAGTCAGCAGCTTACAGCAGTGGAATTACGGTGGAGACAGTGAAATGGATAAAGGGCCAGAGGTGAGGAGATGAACGCGTATTGTTCCGTGACTGTGGCTTACTAGTATGTTGAAGAATCTGTGAAAAATCTTACACAAGTGACTTACTGTACAGCTTCAGCAGGCTTCAGCAAACAACATTAAAACATGTCACCCAGACTGGCAACAGAAGGTAAAAGGCTTGCCAAAAAGAATCTTTTAAGAGCCTAAAAGCCTCCTCCACTGGCCGCATGTGCTTTCATGGGCCTCATTGAAGCAGACTTCCCCTGTCGTTGTTGGATTCCTCAGCGTGCCAACAACCATGGTTGGTTGGGATACACTGAGTCTCCTAGATGGAAGACAAAAAAAGTGCCAAAAAATGTGAAACAATTTTAGATTATTCAACTAGAAATTCCCCAAGAAATATTATGAAAGATTGTATTGACCAACAAGCCAGGCCTCTCAGGTCCAAGTTGTGACATTTGCAGGGGTATGGAGCTCTTTCCTAGTACAAAGGAATCATAGGCAGAGCAGGGGAAATGCGCACAGATGTTTGTGATATACAAATGCGGTAAGCAGACAACTTGCAGGCTGATTGAATGGAAGTGTTTCCGATTCCAGTAGACCTGTTCTCTGGCGTGCGGTGGCACTAAGGCAATATGTGTACCATCATTGGCTCCAACCACATGTGATAGGTGACCCAAACCATAAAAGTCCCCCTGCACATTGGCAAAATCCTGCTGCCGTGGAAACTGGATGATGCTGTTGATGTGTCTCATCATTGAAGATACAACTTCTTGTAGCACATCACTTAAAGTTGGTTGTGACATTCCACCAGATACTGCCACAGTGTATTGGAAGGATCCTGCGGCCACAAAATGAAGAACTGTAATGAGTTTAACAATTGGTGTAATAGATGTGGGATTTCTGTTGTGAGGCTGAAGATCTGGCTCCAGCTGATGACATAAATTCAGTATAGTTTGCCTATTCAATCTGAACTTCTTGATTATATCCCTTTCTTCCATGGTGGCAAGGTCTGGACATGGGTGGTACACATGAGGCTGTCGTCTCCTCACTCTCCCAGGGTTCATATGTCTGCATTGGAAAAACATTTGAACATTTTTCACAATTTACACAGCAACATATTTGATCATTAACACTAAAGTCATGTAGGTCTACAAAATACATATGGTTGCATTATATATTTTTACCAAACATTTGCTTTTTGCCCTTTGTGCTTCGAAAATGACATTTATAGCCTAAAATACATTTATATTATTTACACATCCTTTTTAAAAAAGAAAAAGTCTCCAAAAGGCGGTCAACGGAGGTGTAAACAACATAGCGCAAATATCACATCTCAGCACAGTAAGGCACTACCTATAGATCTTTATTTTGTTTTAAACAAATGTCCATTGAAGTTTGAATATGTAAAAAAATTAGCCCCCATTTTGAGTGGTGGTTATGCACTTAACAGTAACAAGCACATTATTTTGAAATTCTAAAATGGCGTGTGCCTAACCTCGCCGATAGTACATTTGGAATCAAACGGGTGAAGTCGGCGGTAAATTCCATGAAGGACACAGCTATAGGCTAACGTTGGTGAAAGTAATGTATGAAGGCCAATGACTGTGTTCGTCTCCACTGACGCTGTGGTTGGAAAAAGATGCTGTATGCTGAGGTTGAAAAAAGAGCTCACTTGTCTTCTAACACTGCTGCCATCAAGACTTCCTCCACTTTTGCTGCTGTCTGTCACCTCTGGAAGCAACCATGCCAGGTCAAGCACATGAAAAGGCCCTTGCCTTCATTCCAGAGAAGCTGAAGTTGCTGGCAAAGGAGATCCTTCCCCTGTACGGCCAGCTCTATGGCTCAAAGATTCAACAAAGGGCTAATGTTCCTAAGAAAAGGGGGCGGGATCTCTCAAGTGGTAGAGAGTGCCCGGACTAGGATCTTGGTCAGGCTGGTGCTGCAATGCCCTACAGGTACCCCAAAGGGTCACTTTGGCAGAGATCTTTTCAGAGGCTGCCGTATGATGAGTGCAGGTGAGGTGATTCGTGATGTGGAGTAGTGGGGTGTGAATAGAGGTTAAAACTGATAAGGGAGATCCTGCACTATACTTTAATGAGGGGATCACCCTTCCAGGGATGAAAAACCTATGACAGGTGAGTGCTACCTTGGGGTTTAAAAGGAATCCTGGTTGTCAGTATGTTGAGACTGAATTGGGGAAGAATCCTATAGTCACGGGAGGGAGACCTATCCCCGGTCATCCCTTCACAAGTGTGTCAACATATTTCGCGCCTGGTGTGGTCATAAGGATCCGTGGCGCTTCATCAGGACAGAAAACATATAGTGAAAAAACTACCCACACTGAGTTGGTGCCCCTAAGTGCTACCTACTGTGTGTGTTGTTCAGGGTCCCACCTGTAGGGAAAAGAAAACATCGGGAGAGAAAAAGGATTAAAAACCCTGGAAGGGCAGACCGCTATCCATCAGGGGTGTCCCTAAGTCGTGGACCCAAAGAAAAACTTGGTACCCCAACCATGCAGTATGATGAGAGAACATGACAAAAAGAATGTGCAATTTTTGGTAAAAACAAGTAAGACACAAAGCAAGTACCGCTGTAGGGCGCCCCAAGGTTGAACTGACACAGTGATGTCCGCAAGAGACGTTGTCACTGCGACGCCTGTACATATGGTCAAGTTAGTTGACAGCTGTATGTATCTGGGATATGTATCTAAGGCATAGCCTTGAAAATGCAAGTAGTCACATGAAATGGAGGTTATGTAGTGGCATCGCAAGTCCTGGCTGAAGCTCAAATGGCGTATATCGCAGCTCTTTCTTAAGAAAAAACAGCTTGCTAACACAGAGAGCTGTGGAAAGGAATGACCGGTTTCTTCATAAACATACCAGAGACATATATCGTAAAACTATACAATACATAAACAACACGTAATTGTGCCCATGCCTGAATGTGCTCATGGTGGCTGATTCATCAACAAATAGTAAGCCAATTTACAGTAAAACATGTAGAGCACTACACTGACACCGTGCTCGTAAACTAGTTGTGTGGTGTCATCACCAGTTTTTCTCAGCTATGGGGGGTTCCTTTCAAGAGTCATCGAGACGTGATTCACAGCGCTTACCTAAAAGTAACGGGGATTAATGCCACATCGGATGGCGCGGAGGTGCTGCATTGAAGCCTGCCTATCTGAAAAAAATGTGGCAGATATAAAGGCAGTTTGGTCATAAGAAAGTGCGGGCAGAAAAGAGATGTCGGCCGGCCATGGAGGTGGCAACAACACTTACAGTTCAGGCGTGCGGACTTCGTGCCTGCACCTACCCTGCCCGTCTCTGCGTCCCCAGGATTGTGCTCCCGGTGGGGAAGGCGGCTGGTTGTGACTCGTTTGTGTGGCTGAAGACTAGAGCACTGAACCACAGAGGTGGTTGTACTGCGCAGGTCTGGCAGCCATCTTGGAGTGGCCAGACGTATCTAGGGCATATCGATAGGCATGCTGGGGGTGATCTCGCAGGGAGACAAGATGAATTGGTACGGCTGATTTTGAAAGAAGTGAATGCATGGTACCTCGTGCCAAAGGGGTATCTCGAGTGAACCCATGTAGGCATGTGGCGGATAGAAAGGATGTTATTGCACGTAGTGGTCATTGATCTGTGATACATAGAAGGGGGTATAGTACCATAATGTCGGGGCACAATACATAGTATAACGGTCGACTTGAAAGGCTGTCTTCCTGGGAGATTCAATGAAGGGGGTAAGGCAAGTGATGGGCTTCCTCATAGAGGACATGAGCCCCTGTGGATGTTGATCTCCTGTGGTTTGAGGGGGGGGTTGTAAACAGGACCCCATGTAGGCTTTCCCTGCAGAGAGTGTACTAACAGTGTAACCAAAAGCCTGTGCACAGGAAAGTAGATCTCTTAATGTACCCAGGAATGGATGCACAGGGAGTAGTGCTGTATCTATCAGGTCATGGAGGGGTGTGGATTAATTCATACTACTACGTATAAGTCTTGGCCTTCGGTCGGTACGGATGCCTAAACCTCAGTCCAAGGGATCTCATCATTAAGTCCACTTTTGTTAGTCTGGAGGTGAAACACCCGCCTTTTTTCCCGTCTGAAGAGGGTGCTCGCATTCCAGAACGGGTTTGCTTCCAGGACCATCCATTGCAGGTCTTCGGTGGAGTGGTTTGCCTCCTTGTAGTGGTTACGCATTTTGGTCGCACTCCGGCCACATCTGATCGTACTTCTGTGTTCTCCCATTCTGATTTTCACTGGTCTCGTAGTCATCCCTACATAGTACATGGTGCAGGGGCTAGTAATCAGGTAAATGCAGTTCTTTGTGTTGCAGTTTGTATGCTGCCTTTGTGTCCATTGGAAAGTCCCCAACTGGAGGATGGTTGAATGGGTTGTAGAGTTGCACGCCATGCAGCTGCCACATGGAAAGTGTCCTGTGACCCGTGGGAGATTCCAGAGTTTTCTGCCGCTAAACCGGCGATAATTTTAACGCCGTTCTTGATAATATGCCCCAAAGCAAGTTAGGCAAGCAACTCCTGAGAGAGCTAGAGCATCTCAACTTTTGGGCACTAAACAGCTGCTTTCTGGTGGAAAACCCACCCGCAGCAACCTTTCACTCCAAGATGGCCACATCAACATTAGATTATACATTTGTTACTTTAACACTGTTTCATAAGCGTCTGGCTGAGGAGGACTGCAGTGATCATTTCCCACAGGTAGTCACATTCAAAGTAAACCCCAAAGATGCCTGCCAACTGACTGAAGTAGCATGCACTGCACATACCATTAACAACAAAAGGATTAAGTGCAACATCACTTTCAAAGACCGACTGCTGAAGGCCACCAAGTATATATTAAAAAAACAGCAAGATAGCTTCACAAACCAGGTAATTGCATAGGGGACCCTTACGAAAGAGCTAGGAAATATATTTGTCACCCCAATAACGAGCAGAAACACACCACTGCAAGGAACCTGTCAGGGCCATCTCACCTTTCTCCTTGCTCAGCTACAGCAAGTAAAGACACTTAAGAGATGCCCAAACTCAACACTTAGAAAACTTTGCAGGAATCCGTGTAATGATTGCCTGCAATGAGAGCTGAGACGGAACAAAGCAACACTGAAAAAATGAATATGGACAACAAAAAGGGCAGGAGAAGGCCTGCTCTGGACAAGGCTCCTCCACGACATAAATAGTAATGATCACACACGGTTATGGAGCAAAGTAAACAAGCTACAGCATCCCGCACATAAAGGGATCAGTTCTCATATAACTGAAGAAGCCTGGACAAAGTTCCTGCACAAGCACTTTAGCCTCCACGAGGAGGCACAGAATCAATCAAGTGTGCTAGAAGAAACTGCACACTATTCCCTCACCAACATAGATAAAAAGGAAACTAGAAGCAAGGCTCATGTTTAACACCCACCCCAAGGCCCTACTACCGACTCTTTCACACCAACTAAGCAGCAAATAAAGAGACCGATAGCCTAAGGAACACAGGAGGGGGCTCAAACGAGATCCCACCTGCACTATTTACAGGATGCCAGCTATTGGTCAGAAAAACTGGAGCGAATTTTCCAACAAATATCAGCGGATGCCGTAATCCAACCTCATGGAGAGGACCAATAATCTCACCGATCCACAAACACGGCAAAAGAGCAGCGCAAAAAAACATCGGCTTGTGACACTGATTGACAACGTGGCCAAATGCTTCTCCGGAACCATCCTAGAGGATCTAACATCGTGGACTACAACTAACCATATCATTCCACTAAACCAAGCCAGCTTCTGCAAACATACAGGAACCATAACGAATATCATGGTCCTTCAAGAACACAGATCCAAACACACAAAACGCAGATCTATATCTGGAACTGTCGATCAGGAGCAACTCCCCCGCTAAGGCCTACCTCAATGAAACAGTCACTCAACTTGACCTACAGGACCTTTTGGAAACACCTGCAACCCACGCCAGCTTTAAAAAGCTATTAAATAAAACCATCAAATTGGTTTTGTCAATTGAGGACAAGTCAGAAGTGGCAGGCAGAGCCCACATCTGGTATGTGCTGCACAGTTATGGTAAAGCAACACCTCAGCCCTACTTCCATATGGGATATACAAACTGAATTAAAGAAAAATTTCTGAGATACCGATTTGGCTTATATCCTGCACCGTGCACCCTGGAAACGTACCACCCCTATGACCGACTGCCGGTTGTGCAGAAAACGTAAATAAGACATGGTACACTTGGTGTGTACATGCACGGAGCTAAAGGCTGAGCGTAGAGCCATTCCACGCCCACTCTTCAACCAAAGTGGAATTCGATCATGCAGACAAGGGGTATTCGCCCATTTCGTGCCCACGGACACACAGCTGAACTGCATCTTTGTGAAAATTTCTTGCAAAGGCAGAAAATAAATTTCCCCATGAACTGGTCTCATGCACCTCGCTAGAATGAACACAGGGACATATGAACGCCACTGCAACCCTTTTTCCCTTCTCCAGTTTAGAAAACCTTAGAATTATTGACTACATAGTACATAAGTCACCTCAAACACCAGAATGCAAACCCCTTATTCAATCATGCTCACCATGGCGATCTCACTGGTTTTATTGTTACTGTAACGGCATTGTTAATCAAGGTTTGGTGGGGCAAAGCTCCAGTGGCCAAAACATCCTGCTATTGCACACATAGGTGCCAGAAAATGTCTCTGCACTTACTTATAAAGCACTGATGACCGTTTAGTTGCACCTTAAGCTTTTAAACTCCCTCCTTGATGTCCCACTATGCCCGAAGCCCAACCCGTAATGCTCAGCCTATTTGCACCACAAGCCTAAAGGCACTTTAAAGATATGCAAGGCCATTATGGCTTTTTAAATATATTGGAAGCATGTTGATTTTGCACATTGATAGATTAAATGTCCATGTCCCTGATGATCTCACAGCAGATACTTTTTAATTGCTGCTGCAACATTGTTAATCAAGGTTTAGAGGTGCAAAGCTCCCTTGACCTAAACATCCCGCTATTCTGCACATAGTTAGCCTTCAATGTCTCTGCACTTCCTTAAAAAGCACTGATGACGCTTAATTGCATGCTAAGCTTTTAAACTTCCCCCTCAATGTCCCACTATGCCCAAAGCCCAATCTCTAGTTGTCAGCCTATTTGCACTACAAGCCCTAAAGGCACTTCAAAGATATCCAGGTGATTATGGTTTTGTAATTATATAGGAAACCTGCCGATTTTACACATTGGTAGATTAAATGTTTATGCTTCCTTTCAGATATGTACTCTGTAGTATAGAATGCCTAGATTGCACCTTAACCTTTTAAACTCCTTTTTTTCAATGATACAATATGCCCAAAAGTTTTGCTTTCAACGGCCTGCCTTTTTGTACTGTAACAGCTAACTGCTGTTCAAATATATGTCAGCACATCACACAGAGGGATTCAAACAGCAAACTTTGTCGATTCTAACTCTGCAATTACTGTATGGTGACACCGCCATCTGAATTATTTTTACCATGTTTTATCATTGTTTTTATGTTGCAAAGGTTTTAATTAACCAAGCAATACTAAATAAACGTGAAACTTGAAATGTGTTCATGTGACATCATGATCATCAGGCTGCAGATAGCAGATCTTGACAATGAGCAGTGCTCAGTCAGAATGATGGGCCAGGCTGGGGCTGAGTCACAGGGATAAACAACTGAAGCGCTGAGGTATATCTGTCATAAACATATATCCTTGCCAGGTCAAAATTTGAGATTTACTTAAAAATATGCCCCTGAATGCTTTTAAGGGAGAGTTACCTAACTTCTTAAGCTAACACTTCGTATCATTTTACTACCATTTCAAAGTGTGTCATGTCCAAACTGCAGGCCTTACTCCCAGTAGCCAGTATTTACTGTGACATAAGTATTTACGTTTAGCCTTCAGTAGTTCACAATGTTTTGCACTGATCAGAAGTGTCTCACATCACAAATTATATAGGAGCCCCCTGGGCTAGATGATGTCACATGCCTGGATTAGAGAGTTTAGGCCATGACATGGGATGAGTGTAGTCAACAGGTCACTACAAAAGTGTGTATTAAGATATTTGTTTTGGTCAGCATGTAAAAATACACATGTTGTATGGTAACTTATGAGTCATGCCTGTGATAGATATAGAAAAATTGTTTACATCAATACAGACAAACAAAAAGTCGCAAAACCATTGTTTTTTCTGTCATTTCTTGTATCCATACAGATCAACGCCAATCAGAAGCGTGACATTTGGTAGGCCATCTCCAGGAAGGTGCGGACCCCCGCAAAGGATGGGAGGACCTCCGAATCTGTACCAGAAAGTCAGCTGAAGCCCAGCACGGGCAGTCCTTCACAGTGTGGGAGATGCATGGGCGCACCCTGACCCCTCTAATGGCTCGCATTCTTGCGGTGGCCTATGCGGAGCTTGATGGCCAGTTGAGGGCCCAACAGCAATAAGGGGGTAAGTTCTAATTAGAGTTTCACAGGTTACATGACAAATTTTTTGTTACAGACAGGATTTTTCCCATCAACATTAAGGGTGACCCATGTCCAAAGCACAAGAAGAACTGTTGAAGGTGTAAGTTTTGCACAATTTGTATGATGATGTGCTTTGTCTACTAATTTGTTGGAAAGGATCAAACCTGATTCTTTTTCACAACCACAGGACTGTTCTGAGCAGACACATGGCTGCCTAAACTCCACATTTACATCAGGGGGCTTATTTATAAGCCCCCATACGCTGCCGGTGCATCACTTTTTGTGACGCTCGAGTGGCTCAGAAGCCTGCTCCATATTTATCAGGCAACAATAAGTCACTTTCTTTGGCATAATGCTGCCTAGTAAATATCGTTCCCTCTAACGCAGTTTTCTGCATTAAAGGAGGCGTGCAATGGGTGTTGCTGGGGGTGTTCACAGCAACATCCATGACTTTTTGACACTGCCCCAAATTTATGAGAAATAGTAACTCTGTGCAGCGCCAAAAACTTACGCTTCCCCAGGGGAGGCGTAAGGGAGGCACAACGAGGAGAAATCTCTTCATTTCTCCTTGGTTTCCATTTTTTTATGTGTGCTGCAGGATATAGAAAGAGGAAAAAGCCTCTTGTGATTGTTTTTGTGCAGGAAGGTTTCCCTTCCTGCACAAAACCAATCATCCCTGCAACGCAGGCAGCCTTGCACCATGGTGCAAAGGTGCCTGCGTTGGCGCACAGTAGCCCATTGTGCACCGGGGCAGGGGAAAAGGACAGGAATGCGCCGTATCTGATATATACAGTGCAATCCTGCCCTTTTCTTTTGCCGTAGGGCAGCACTGCAGGAAGACCTACGGCGATGCCCTACGGCAAAAACTCATAAATGAGGCCCCACGTTCTTTGATGTCATGAGGGACAGTTGTACCAAACAGGCCAATAGTCTTTGTTGTGTCAGGCGTGACGCTCCTACACTATTGTGGATGATGTAATAGTAGACTAATTACATTTGACATTCCATACTATGCAGTTATGATACAGTGGATGTCCCCAACGTCACACTGTACTAATTTGAGATATTTTGGAGTCCAATGTGAATAAGTAGTTGTTCTGTACTAAAGTGGATTAGAAATGTATCAAGACCTATGTATTTACTTAGGCTATTGGAGTCATTTGTCAATCCACAATGACAATATGTCTGCATGTCTTCAACAGCATAGGTAAATGCATATTGTGTGTTACATTGATAAGCTACTTCAGTACTGAAAGCATATAATATGTTGTACATTTCTACAATACTTGAGTGACTTGAGGTAAGTTTTACCACTGTAAAATAGCCAAACAAAGGAGACAGGCTTTTAATTTCTACAAAAATTGCTACAACTTTGCAGTATTTGTTGACACACATTGATTCATATTTTACTTTTAATGTATGTCATTAATGCAGCTTTCTGGACCTTGTACACACAGTGTCCAAAGGCATATTTGGTGTATAACCTAATTGGTGACATAGGTTTGCTATTCTGGAGAACAAAGGCCAACCATCCAGAGGTGTTCAACAGTTCTTCAAAATAAATGATCATGGTTAACAGACAAGATCATATTTGATGTAGGACCTTTCATGGAGAATTACAGAACTGTGAGAAAATTGTGTCTAAAGATAATCCCTACATGCATGATATAATGATGTAAAGAACCAATGTTTATGAGCCTCGTAGCAGGTGCAAAATGGAAACTAGGAAAATGTTTTTTTGCTCAAAGTTGTTTGTCAGTTCTATTCACACAGCTACAATAAAACTATTGTGTATGCCTTTTCAAAATCATCTGGAGCAGACGAAGGAAACATTGGCCATGAAGGCGGGATAGTAGCTGGACACTGTGTCTCACCTTATGAGTCCACCGATACCCAGGGACACAGTGCCATGGAGGGTGAGGGGACTGGTGAGGAGGGCTCCAGCTCAACATCTTTTTCGGAGGCCTCCCCAAATGACCAGTCCCTAGTGGTGGCAGACCCTACTGCTCCTGTTACAGCTGCATCCTTGTCCTAGATTCCAGAGTACCATCTCCACCCTCCCTCTGTCTCCCCCAGTTGGTCAACCCCATCCCCCTAAAAGGGGTGGCATCTCCTTTGCTCCAGGCACACCCACAACCCCTCTCCCTGTCCCTCCAGCTGCGCTGAGTGAGGAGGCTACTGACCTCTCCACAGCATTGCTTTAGGCTAGACTGCACTCATGAATGCCCTACAGAGTCTTAGCTGCCATATGCAACAAATGCTAGCTTACCTGGAAGACATTCATAGTGGTATGTCTGTCTTACAGCGGTCTTTTCAAGGTCTGACCTTCTCACTGACCGCAGCCTTCCAACCATCCCAACCTTGTGCCCCACCTCCTGCTCCATCCCCATCCTAATTCCCCATTCTCAGCCCTGTCCCAAGCACACTCACACCTTTGTACACATCCACTCCAACACACACAAGCAGCACACACACAAATAAACACAGAGACCACAAAAAACACAGGCGCACAACCAAACATACAGATACCGCAAACACCACCACACCCACAGGCAGCACCCTCACCACCAGCACATCCACAGACACTGCAGCCACCACCACAACCACATGCACAACCCCCACCACCAGCACATCCACAGACACCACAGCCACCACCACACCCACATGCACCACCCCCACCACCAGCAAAACCACAAACACTGCAGCTGCCACCACACCCACATGCACCACCCCACCACTAGCAGATCCACAGGCACTGCAACCACCACCACACCCACATGCACCTCAACCGGACCCAGCACCTTCAGATACTGTAGCCACCACCAAACCCACATGCACCACAGCCACACCCAGCATTTCCATAGCACACCCATCCACACACACACATTAGAATTCACACCCACAAAGCTCAAACACCCACACTCATCCAAACAACAGACACCGATGACACAAGACACACCCAAATGTGCACGACACACACCAGACCCACAGACACCTGCACCCTCCACAGACACATGTACATCAGACACTGCCACTCCCTCTTCCTCTTCCTCCCAAACCCAACTCCCTGCTGAACACCCTACCCATTTTCCCATAGAAAATTTCCTTTTCAGCCTTGCCTTGACCCCCTTCCCAATCCCAACCCACCCTTAGAAAAACACAAATCTATCCCTTCCACACTGCAACTGACCCCTTCCACATCCCATGCCACCAACACCAAACCCAAGAGCACCCCTCCCAAACCCCCCCACCCCAAACCCAAGGGCACCCCTCCCAAGCCCAAACACCCCTTCCCATGTAAGATCTTTGCGGTGCCTCCTCTGCCCCTTCCTGAGGAGGATCCCCTTGGCAGTAAATTAGGAGGCAAGCTTTGTGCCACTGCACAAGAGTGCACAATTTTGGACTTTATGGACTGCCATTTGGCTTTAATTTTATTTTGAGAACCTTATTTCATTTTGTGGAATAAATGCATACTTTTGATTTCACTAAAATAGTCCTGCCATTAATTTTCTGTAGCAATTGTTTGATTCCTAGCAATGTTTCTGAGTAAAATGGGAAGTACTTATTTTTCTTTACCATGATAGCAAGTTATGCAACTGATTTATTTTAATGTCTCCTTTGTTAAGAGCATACACTGGTTAACATAGTATGTGATGGTCATTTGAATTTAGGTGTAGGCATGCATCATAGTAATGGCCAATTGCACCAACTAATTGATGTTACAAATTGTATTTGGATGTTACTACAGGTGTATTTGTTTCCCCTTGATTACTGATCAGTATGACTATTGAAATTGGATACAGTACAGGACTTGCACTAGACAAGGGGAAATGTTACCTGGATGTATATGTTGAATACTTCTAATTTGTGACTGAAATTGATTTTACTGTCAAGTTCTAAGGTAGAGGGTACACCTTGTCTAGTGCAATTTCTACATCACGTTACATTGCACTTATCCCTATGATGTATATTGCATAAGTTTTTAATGTGGGAATTTTAGAAATTTCTTTAAACACACCTGTATGGTGACTTTTTGATTTTTATTTGGATATTGTTTTTTTTGCAAGTGTCCATTTTTTAAGGCAACTTGCACCAAATTTATGCATACAATGTGATCATTCAGGCGTGTTTCTTTAAATTTCTTAAACTTCAACATTACAGACATATGCATTGCACATTGATATGCTATTGCTTACAAGAGAGATTTATAAATGCACGAGTCCTGTGCAAATGTTAACAGACAAGTAAATAGGTAACTGGTAAAAGTGGAGCTTATCATCGATTGCATCCACGGCGGTGTTGGTTTTGTTTGTCATCAAGCAACAGCGGCAGGACTTGGACAATCAGATTCCTGGCAGAACAGGGAGTGTGGAAGTGAGAAAAGGTGAGTTTCTTCCTTATATCCCTTCCATTCCGCCAACTCAGGTGTGGAGGTTTTCCTGCCACAGTCACAATGGTGGGAATGCACATCGTGATTAGCCCAGCTGGGGAAACTGGCAAACCTCCATCCGACAACCGTTTTTGCGTATTTCACCATCTGCACGGTCGAGATTTCCTGGTGGTGACTGCGGGACTCCGGCGGTCTTTCGTCTATGGACCAGCTAACATCGAAATAGGGCGGGTGGACCGCCAAGCCGGCGGGCGGGAAGACCTCCAAAAAAGCCATGGCGAGACTCGATTCACCAGGATCTAAATCATGCCCTTAATCTATCTAGAAAATCTGATCCCATCCCTGCACTATATGTATTTTCCCTGATGTTTGTAAGATTATAGATACAGTGGTACATTTGATTTTTCTCAATATGTTTTGGATTGACTTTAGTTATTAATTTTTATTTAACTTTGTATTTTTTATAATTATATATTGAGGGTATTTTTTTATTGTGTCTCTTTTTACCCATTTTTGTTACATGTTTTAGTATTTATAGCGATTAGTTTCAGTAATATATTTTAAATGCTTATTTAATGGTTAGAATGTAGACATGTGTATACATTTTTAAAATATTATACATTTTTATTTTGTATTTTATCATCTATTGTGTGATAGGTTTATTTACATTTATAATTTAATGTTAGAATTTTTATATTATTGATTAAATCTATTTTAAATTTATATACATCTGTATGATTTGTTTTTTTAAATTATTTAATTAATGATTGCATGTTTTCAATGTTGCATACCTTTTAAAAATGTATTACTTTTTTTTTAAAAACATGTTTCCTTTCTAAAGTGACAATAATGTTAATTATATTTACAAATATATATGTAGATACAAAATGTAATGTGAATATTTTGGTCCTAGACATTTTTGTGGTCGATATTTTGATACTGGGATGAGTAGTGCTATAAAAGAATGAATAGAAAATACATTAGAAGGCGCCACACACATACACAGATAGTTTGTGCACTCTCACAGTGCATACATATCTCTTACATGGGAGGGTTAACAATGTCAAAACCTGCCTCCAAATTATTTTTTCTCTAAAGTACTTGTAAAGTGATAGGCCTTTTGCCTTTGTTTCCTTCCATTGGATTGGCATGTAGGTGCTAGCCTCCAGATGACTCCCAGCCAGGGTGATACACAGAATAAAAGAAGGGCTGATGCCCTTCTAAACCAAGCTTTTGTTTGTACCTGGCTCGAAGTGAAAATAAGAAAGCCCCTGCGCTGGCTGCAAGGTGCTGCACCAAATGGAATTCAAATAACATATGGGTACTGCTAAATTCTGTCCTGGTGTCAGGAAATGACACCAAGACAAATTCAGCATATTTCCTTGAGTTGACCAGATCCGACCCGGAAATAGCTGCCAGAACCAGGATCCGGCGCACTCTCCCTACTTTCCAGTGCTGGTTCACTTCGACAGCAAACTGAAATAGAATCATGGGGCCATATTTACTAACGTTTCACGCAACACAGGGCAGCAAGAAGAATTGCTGCTCTGCATGAAATGGAGAGAGCAGAAATGCTTCATAGGTACCAAGATATGGCTGACACACTTCTGCTCCCTCCTATCAATGGCGCGCTGCGTGCTGTCTAACACCAATGCAGGCACCCTTGCTCCATGCTGCAAGGGCACCTGCACATTTTCCTCATTCTATGTGTGCTGCAGAAAGGAGCACATGTGGAAAGAGGAAATAATGAGGAGAAATAAACATATTTTCCTACTTACATCATGGTCGGAGTGGTGTGCCATTTTGGCACAATCCCAGGTTTACTAATTTCAGAAAATCTGGGATTGCATCAAATTCCATGGGTGGATGTAGGGTAATACCCATGCTCCACCCATGGAACACCTACCACTATAAAGTGTAACACAACGCAGCACATGGCACAGTGTTGTGTTACATTTATAAACAAAGTCATGCAAGGTTGCACAAATCCCTACGTGCTTGGCTTTGTAACTCTTACTGAGGATTTGTGTTGTCCTTGCATTGATTTGAATGCCAGAAAGACAATGCAAAGGCTTAGTGAATCCTGGCTGTTATTTGTCAGCACAGAGAGCACAAGTGCAGAGTATACTCACTTAATTACCATCTCAAGTTTACCCTGTTTACAGCCTGAGTAACCTACATGAAGGCAAAAATGTGGTCCATAAAGAGTCTGAAAAGGTATGGTCCAGAAGGTCACTTCTCCACAAGTATCTGAGGCTAGTGGTGGAGAGGGAACCCAAGGACTGCCACAGACACCAACAGTAGTTAGTGTATGAGGGCCACCCAGAAGTGGTGGAGGTGAAACCAAACAATACCACGGCCACCACAGTAGAGAGACTACTGGGGTCAACCTCGAAGTGGTGGAACTAGAACAATGGAAATACCACAGATATCACAGTCACTGATCTATGGGGCCAACCCTAGAGCAATTAAGACAGAATACAAAGAAATTCCACAAACAGGAGTATTGCTATCAGATCCGCAAGAAGCAGGAAATGGAACCTGAGGAATAACAGAGAAATACCACAATATCGGGACTGGAGGGTTCACATAGAATAGATGGAGACCAAACACATGGAATACCACAGTCACAAACAGTAGTCAATCTATAGGAACCACCCAGATGCAGTGGAGATGTAACTCAGGAAATACTAGAGGCACCCCAGTGGTGGGTGTCCTGAGATCAACCTGAAGTGAAAGAGTAATACACAAATACTCCAACAGTGGGTGTATAGGATTTTCCCAGAAGCAGCGGAGGATGGAACCCCAAAAAATTATAGACATGAGACTGCTTCTCTTTGAGCGAAGTCCACTCAAATTACACAAGGCACTACACAATGGAGTCAGTGTAAGGAACGGAAAGGAGATGATAACCGTTAGTCTTGTGAGGAAGTAGTAGGTAGAGTCAAGATGATGAAAAGGTAAGGCAGGAGGCAAAAAAGAGGGCGAGATAAAGGTAAGGAGTGCAGGGGTTCTCGCCCAAGAAGCAACCTGTTCTTAACATGGGAGAGGCTGCAGAAAGATTCACAGTTGTGTACCTTGATGGAGTTGTAAATTAAGCTACTGAATCTCTTCATATCATGGGGAAGGATTGGTGAAAAGGAAGAGTTGAAGAGGGTCATCATGTTCCAGTATTTGATTTCCATTGGGCAATCTAATGCATTAGTGGATCCAACTTTTGCAGTACTGAGTCAACAAAATGAAGCAGGTTCCATCATAGGAGAAGGAACATTTTCAATGTTTTCAAAATAAAAAAGTTCTGCAAATAGAGAGAGAAAACAAGGCGAATCTAGAATCTGCTGCCATCTAGTGGCGATAGCCCTCTCATCTGACTCGAATAAAAAACAAGCCAGTTTTGCTTTTTATAATCTATAAACAAATGTTGCAGCCCTAACACTGGCCCAGAAAAATTGTACCAACTAGATTTAAATAGCAAATTACACTGATGTACACTTAGCTGTTAACGGCGTCATATAAAGAGAATAACATTCAGCCCGTCAAGGTTTGTCGGCTTGTATCACTAAGAATGCTGGGTCTTGCAGTTTAATTTTGGCTAATGTCCATTAGGGCCTCCATATCCCACCATGCATTGTGCTGATAATTTTATATACTGACAGGTTCGGACTAGCCTATATGGCAATCAGGCAGTCTCTCATAGGCTGGGCCAGTTTTACTGTTGATTTTCCCAATATTAAAAGAAACATTGCCTCTAGCAAACTGAAATCCATGTAGTCCTCCATTCATTGCACAACATTTATACAGTGTGTCATTACAAGGTCAAAACTGCCCCAACTTTCCAACATGGGCAATATTTTCAGCTATCTAATTCACTAATGGGGCGACTATTATTTTGGTGCCGGGGCCTATTTTGGTCCCAGCCCAATAGTGGGTATTCTGAAGGTCACACTTTTGATGTGGTTCCTCCTGGCAGCTTTGTTTGTATAAAAGGAAAACAAACAAATGGGTCAAGTAATCTCAGGTGATGTGAAACCATCCAGCATTCCTAGCTGTGAACACTAAGGCCCTCAATACGATGGCGGTTAAATGAGCGTCCGACCACCATTGCTGCGGGATGGAGACTGCCCGACATGTAGTCGGCGGCTCCACCCACCATATTACGATCCAAGCGCCGTGAAGGCAGTCGGAAACATGCAGTTTACTATTGCAGCTTGTGCTGCGGCTCGGAAAAGGCCTGCAGCACAAGCCACAATAGTAAAATGCATGTCTACAAACATCCATGCACCTTGTGCCAGCCACCATGTGGTGCCTGGCACATGGTGTATGGATTTTTGGGGGGCAGCACATGTGCCCCCCTGGCCCCACAACAGAGGCCCAGGGGGGACGGTGGCCCTGCTAGGGGCCCCAAAGTCCCTTTCCATCTCCCTTAACATGGCGGTGGGACTGCCATATAAAGGCTGAGGGAAAGGGACCTCCTAATCTCTACGGTGGTGCCTCTGCAGGCACCGCCTCCATTGTAGGGGTTAGGCTATAACCACTGCCCCGACGGGCTCCTTGAGCCGTCGGAGGCAGCAGTCTTTCCCCCCACCCAAATCGCTCCGACCACCAGTGTCTTAATCCAGTGGGTGGATTAACCTCAGAATGATGAAAGCCTGAGGCGGCAGCCCTGGGCCACCTCACCTGCCGATTTCACATCACACAGCCTGCTGCTGCAGATACATGGAGACAATGAATTAAGATTACCATATGACTCCATGTTCACATCGACAATGGCTCGTGCCTATACGTTTGTGCAGCATCAATGTGCAGAGGAAATTGTATCTTAATTTGAGACCCTGGCCTGATGACTCATTCCAATGGAAATCCATTGAAACTAGTTTTAGGCTTTCTTTTTGCAATCCTGCGTAATAAATTACTTTTGTCAAATGCATTCAGTTTAATTAAAGGAAGTCACAGAAGACATGAGGTGGTTAAATACGATCCCTGGACTGTAACACGGTGTTTCCTTTGACAAGGAGTAGTCGAAATCTACATGTAATTGAGAAACAAAATTGTACTTTGTGACACAGTTCATTTCAACAAACTTACAGGAAACAGTTAACTGGCAGCGTCTTACATCCTGTGCCGGCTGTTCTATTTAATAATCACACTAGAACTTCAATAATAAGTGGGTCAAGCAAAGCAAATCAACTGCAACTCCTGACAGTGGCGTAGCAAGGGGGGGCGGCACAAGTTTTGGGGGCGGCAGCCTCCCCCCCACTCTTACCTGCCATCTCAGGGTGGCAATCGTCCCCCTGCTCTTCAATGCAGCCGCCGCGGGGCGGCAAACGCAGGGACCGCCACGGGCCGCCAAAGGTCTAGCCACACCACTGACTCCCAAATTGCATTCGATTGTTCAATGAAAATCATTGCTTGCTCCACGTAACTGACTTGTGTCGCAGCACATACAGGAGAACACAGAGAGAGAGACGTGGTGCTAGTTTGGTCTTCTCGTGCTAAGTGCCTTGCACCGGCTGCAACTGAGCCTCATATTTACAACATGCTTACGTCAGTCGTCAGACAAGAAACCATTAACTCAACACTTCAGGGATATTCACCTAAATAGCTGTGCATGCAAAATACTACAATCATGACTCCAAAAGTTGACATGGAGTCACGTGATAGCCCTACATCAGATCACCACACTGTAGGGTCTGGCTGAGACAAGAGAATGCTAGGCAGTCGAGAACCTCTCAAATGTGGGTAAGGTGAGTAATCCTAGGAAAGAGTCAACCAGATACATGGCTGCCAACTGCCCCTATCAGGGGAGCAATTTTTAAATGGTTTTATTTTGTCATACAACACCACTAAGCATGCTAGGACAATTAGGTCTACACCTAAAATGGTAAAGTTGAGACTGCAAGCCTGTAGGCTGTAAAAATGGGGGAAGGAAGGCCCTCCCTAAGATACTTTTAGGTCCAAGAGGAGGGAGGAAGGAAAAACCAAAATTAGTGTATACCTCTAGACTGACCTATTTAATTTGACAAACTGACCTGTCAAGGTTCAAGTTACCAAAGAAACCCCTTCCACAACGTGCATTTATTTGAAAACCCCATAACTAAGTAGATTTGCAAACAGCATAATAAACAGTATAACTTTTTTTAGAAAAATTCCTTTTTATTTAAATTTGAAAAATATATTCGTATCTCTAAGATTCACACAATTACATATATATAACACATCCAATGATTTTGATTATTCTAACATTTCATCATAATACTTTTACAGACATGAATTTATCACATTAGACATCCCATATAAAAAACAACCAATGTAAAAATCTCACTAGCGTAATTCATTCAAAACCACTGTCATACTATCAAACACTCTCATTCATTCCGCAAACTACGACCACAATTTACTTTCAGATTAGAGAACTGGGAGAATTTTATCTCCTAAAATTGGTGTATTTTGGAAAATAACTACATTAATTTGTTTACAAACACCGTTTAATCCACCACAGGGTCAATAGATTCGTTTTTTCCGTTTTTTATAGTATGTTGTTGTAGTTGATTTGTATGAATGAGAGTGTTTGATAGTATGACAGTGGTTTTGAATGAATTACGCTAGTGAGATTTTTACATTGGTTGTTTTTTATATGGGATGTCTAATGTGATAAATTCATGTCTGTAAAAGTATTATGATGAAATGTTAGAATAATCAAAATCATTGGATGTGTTATATATATGTAATTGTGTGAATCTTAGAGATACGAATATATTTTTCAAATTTAAATAAAAAGGAATTTTTCTAAAAAGATTATACTGTTTATTATGCTGTTTGCAAATCTACTTAGTTATGGGGTTTTCAAATAAATGCACGTTGTGGAAGGGGTTTCTTTGGTAACTTGACCTTGACAGGTCGTTTGTCAAATTAAATAGGTCAGTCTAGAGGTATACACTAATTTTAGCCTGTAGGCTGTAAACACGGCCTCAGAGACAAACTACAGCCCATACTGGATACCCAGTACTGAGGAAGACCCTTGTACCCAGCCCACAAGGGTTGAAATTGAAACATGTAGACCAGCATACAAAGGAGGGTCAAACAATTCATCTTTCTGAAGATGTACGAAGAACTCATATGTAAGGCTTTCTTGGAAACTATAGACGTGAATAGCCCTGTACAGCCCCCTTTATGGACCGGAAAAATACACATAACAGTAGTGCTGTGTTTTTCATTCTGTTTTTTGAAGTACACTTAGTAGTGTGGATGCATTTTCCTCATGTTTTTTCAAGCGTTTTACTCTATGCATAATATACTGAAAAGTGAATGTTTGTTGTGTTTGCACTAAATGTACTGTATGACAGTTGATATATGTTTAAACAATTTCAGAATACACAAATCTTTCAATACCTGGTCACGACTAGACAGTGTTTCCTACTACACCAAGGGGCATATTATCAAGAACGGTGTTAACATTATCGCCGCTTTAGCGGCAGAAAACTGCCGCTAAAGCGGCGATAATGGGCTTGATAATATGCCCTGGAGAATTCCAATAGAAGCCCATGTTCACTTCCGGTCGGAGCACTTTCAATGTAACACTCATAGTGCCAATATCGGCAACACTCACCAGTCCTCCCACAGCAACATACATACATAATAAATAAGCAGACAAGACAAACTTTTGGTGGGAAAAATTGCTGCAGGTTTATTAGCATACCAAATATGCCAACATGGTGGGTTATCTTACAGGCGATCCAAAGGCAAGCCGCCCCTAGCGGCCTACCACCTGATGGGCCAACTTGCATCGTGCCCTTAGCCAATCGGTGTTTAGCGGTTGTGGTGAGGGGATAGCCCCTCCCACTTCCGGTGAACCATCGGTCCACCCTATTACTCACGCCCCCTACGAGGGGCGGAGCGTTCAAGCGACCCCCGGTTGTACAGGTTTCCAACCGCCCGTAGGACAGACGGGGCGCTGTCGCACCCCAGGGTCCACCGCACAGACTTCCTGGGGATATTAGGCCTCAGCACCCTTTGTGCTCCTGAAGAGGGTACCCCTGAGTACCTTTCCGCCTCCGGATCGCCCTGTAACTCCACCTACAACACAAATAAAGAGGATTAGAAGAACCTTCCCCCCCCACCCTGGAACGCAGGGTAAGCGGTAGGGAGGGAAACGGCGTCAGGGTGAGGGTCACAGAGGCCGCCAGGTGGGCGGGGGAGGCATTTATACCTCTCCCCTTCTCCCACCTCGGCCGGAAGTGACGCGCAGGACCCCAAGGGGTCACCGGACACTAGACTGTCCAGTGTGCCATCTTGTGGCACTAGAGGGGCCGCCCTCTTATGAGGGTCCCCTGCGGGGACGAGTCGGTCAGCCCGCATAGTGCCAATATCGGCAACACTCACCAGTCCTCCCACAGCAACATACATACATAATAAATAAGCAGACAAGACAAACTTTTGGTGGGAAAAATTGCTGCAGGTTTATTAGCATACCAAATATGCCAACATGGTGGGTTATCTTACAGGCGATCCAAAGGCAAGCCGCCCCTAGCGGCCTAC
Organism: Calotriton arnoldi; assembly: GCA_963921515.1. NCBI lineage: Eukaryota > Metazoa > Chordata > Amphibia > Caudata > Salamandridae > Calotriton > Calotriton arnoldi. The sequence continues at coordinate 460,089 of CAWUFW010006798.1, read as the reverse complement.
CACCTGATGGGCCAACTTGCATCGTGGCCTTAGCCAATCGGTGTTTAGTGGTTGCGGTGAGGGGATAGCCCCTCCCACTTCCGGTGAACCATCGGTCCACCCTATTACTCACGCCCCCTACGAGGGGCGGAGCGTTCAAGCGACCCCCGGTTGTACAGGTTTCCAACCACCCGTAGGACAGACGGGGCGCTGTCGCACCCCAGGGTCCACCGCACAGACTTCCTGGGGATATTAGGCCTCAGCACCCTTTGTGCTCCTGAAGAGGGTACCCCGAGTACCTTTCCGCCTCCGGATCGCCCTGTAACTCCGCCACAGCCCTGGGTGTGGCGACCGTCGCACCCAGGGCCCCCCACCAAGGCCGGCATTCCTACCTACATCCTGCTATCTCAAGGGCCTCGCCAAGACCCAGCAAGAGCAGGTTCATGCCTATTCTGGACACCCTGTGGATTTGGCTTGTCGCAACCCCTGTCTGTTGAAGCCAAATACCCTCTGCTCATTGAATTTACGCATAGCGCAGAAGACCCTCCTGCGCGCAGGTACAATCGCCTCCCCCGACTGAGCTCCATGCCACGGGAGCCCGGGGGTAAATTCAGACCACTAAAGTTCACCTGTCCCCAACTGGTTGCTACTTTGCACCCTGTGGTCTTCTTCTAGGGTGCATTACTTCGCCACATTGACCAGACAGTTTCCCAGTTCTTTTCAATTGCTACCTGGCGAACATGGTAATGGTGTCAAAACAGGCGTGAGGGAATATGTGTATGGTGCCCGTTAGACACTGCACCCTTTCGTGGAGTGACAACTCACTCCGCCCACCCTGCCTGCTGAACCCTCAACCGGTCACAGATGCCCAGTCCCTGCTATCCACCTGTGACCCTTGATACTTACACCAGTAATGGTGTCGGACTACAAGCTTCTGTGTCACATGTTTCGCTGCAGTACCTTTGGAGGATCCGCTGGGGCCCTTCTGCATCCCTGCAAATGCCTTGTCACGAACTACAGCCCTTTAAAGCCCTTGCCCGTCCCTCAGACACCTGACAGCAAGATGCCCCCCACAGCTTTGGTGAGGGTTTTTTTGGGCCCAGCGCACCCCGGACTGTGTTTCCAACAATTGTCCTCCCTAGAGGCTCCAGTTAGTGTGAGTGGCTATCACTGTCCTGGCAAGGCATGCCCATGGCCTGTCCTCCCCCCTTAGTGACTATCCTGCCCTGGATATGTGACAATAAGCACGGGTGTTCTCGTGTACCTGACGTATACAGGGGGGAACAACATGTATGAATACCTGCCCTTCCTTGTGCAGTGGGAACGCCAAATCAGTCCTTCTTCAATCATAGTAGCCAAATTGTGATCAGACCCCATATTCCCCGCAGCTTATTGCACCGCAACCTACTAGCTCGATGGCAATATCCGAAAATGCCTGGCTGCCCTGGCTACAGGGTGGGTGTTTTTATCTGACATGAGCAACTGGTCGCATGCCCATGCATACAGAGTGCACCTGCTCTGCTGCATCGACCAGACATTTGCGCGGGCAATTCAGTAGTTGAATTGAGTCGAACAATTGACTGATGTCTCTCTGGTTTGTGTGACTGACTGTCTATCGTGCATCTTACACTGTGTGCCCTGCTATGGTTAGTGTGTGAAGCCACCACCGGTGCCAGACTACAATGCCCCATCTCCGTGATACTTTATCAGCTCAAGTATTGTCATAAAATTAATTAAACGCCTTCGAAGGGTGAGGGCTTAAGGAGTGCCTGTTCTCTTGAGAGAGAATGATGCACATTTGGACTGGTAGCCATGAGGTTGCACACGCCTGCATATACTATGTTCGGGACAGGCAAACCCTGCCCAAAGTCCCCTGTATTCTTGCCTGGCATTCTTTTATGCCCAACTATACAAAGCGATCATGCTCTACCTGGTCATAACGACCCCAAGAGACCTCCATCCTCCAATCCCTGTACAATTCAGATTCTGACTGTAATTGGAAATAGTTCACCTCATGGTATCTTGGCGCTGCATAACATGTTTATTGTTACTCAACTCAATGGTACTCGTTTTGCCGACCTCAGAAGGATGAAATGCTAGGTGGACCTACCGGGCTCTGAACCTGTGACCAAGAGGTCGAACACAAACCCCTCACATTTCTGCCGCTCCACGGCCTGTGAAATTGTATCCCAGGGCCGACTTCTGGCACCTGGACCCTTACTTGGACATGCCCGAGCTAGAAACCCAAATCTAGAAAGCATGCCAACCGGCTGACCACCTCCAACACCAGAGTGTCACGCCGCCACTCCGTAGCCGGGAACTAAACCAGGTATAGATGTATCGGGCGACCCATTTCTTGGCGCCTGCCTGCCACAAATTTCACTGTGTATCCTAGTCTGAACTGCTTTGGATTTGACCTCACCAAGCCCAGCCTTCTGTCCTGGACCTACCTCCAAATTGATGTGTATTTGAGTGCGCTGTCCCCCTGGGGGTCAGCTGGCTGTGACAGAAGGGACAAGATGAAGCATGCTAACCTGCCCCCAAACTCAGCAGAACAAACACATGGGCGCGCTTGCCCCAAACGTCTGTAAGAGCATGCCAACCCATATGTTGTTTTACCTCCCTTTGCTCAAGGGGGAGCAGTCCTGTCTGGAGGTGTGTGTCTTGAACGACATGCGTCCTGGAAGTACCCAAGAATCGAGTGCAAATGTCACTACCTCAAAGTACCTAATAACAAGTCACAAATCAATCAGGCACCCTCCCTTACTTTAGGCGTGTTGGATTGAGGGATTGAGGGGGGGTCCAGTGCAAGATGGAAGATAACTCCCTTGGCATGCCATCCCTTTAGCACAACGTTACAGCTATAGGCATATCACTTAACTCGTCTCCATCATGTGTTTAAGGCAAATTAGTTTGAGTTCTGCTTTTGACAACATCCCTTCTAACCAATAATGTTGAGAAACCACTCATGGTCGTTTATTGTCCAAGTCTTCCCCGTAAGCCTGGCACTCGTTAGACCAAATGAAGCTTTTAACAAGCACCCTATACAAATGTATATCTTGTTGCGCAACTAGGGACACATACTTCATCACTACGTACTTCAGGCATGGAAATACTGGAGAATGGTCTTAGAGTGAGCCCGAATGGAAAAGGTATCTGAATGGCTAATGCAGGTCCAAAGTTTTGTAAACATTGACGCTGCATCACGAGGCTGACCAATTCAGTTTGCACCACACGTTGCTCCTGCCGTGCTCCCCATCCGGGTAACATCCCCACTGCTAACCCTAAACCTTGTGCAAGTGTGCCGAATCAGACTGTTCCAGGCCCCCGCAGCTATGAGAATGGCTTTGGCAGCAGGCACTAGCACTATCAAAGCATTGAGTGACTCAATGCATGTTGACGCGTTGATCTCTAAGATAGACAGACAGCGCCAACTGGTGGCAGACTGTCCCAAGCACCGGAGGTGACAAATACGTGACCGGAAAACAGCCCCTTAACAAAATGATCTGCAATAGTCATCCATGTACATTACAGTGTAATCCAGTTAAGGGACGGGCGACCAAGGTTGTATTTTTTCCCTTATATCCCTATGATTTCTGAGTCCCTCCTACTGTTATTCTTCACTACACCTCATGTGCACTTGCACACCGATTTCCTCATGTGTACTTGCACACGGTGTCACCTCCTTAGTACTTGCACACCTCCTGCGTAAATGCACAGCGTCACCTCATGCGTAAATGCACACAGCGTCACTTCATGCGTAAATGCACACAGAGTCATCTCATGCGTAAATGCACACAGCGCCACTTCATATGTAAATGCACACAGCGTCATCTCATGCGTAAATGCACACAGCGTCATCTCATGCGTAAATGCACACAGCGGCATCTCATGCGTAAATGCACACAGCGGCATCTCATGCGTAAATGCACACAGCGGCATCTCATGCGTAAATGCACACGGCGTCATCTCATGCGTAAATGCACACAGCGTCATCTCATGTGTAAAAGCACACCACGTCACCTCGTGTAAATGCATACCACATCACCTCGTGTAAATGCACACCGCGTCACCTCATGTGTACCCAAGGGAGCATTCCTTTTAAGACACAGGGATATAGCGGCAGGTGCACTCTGTTGTCCCCGCTATAGAGCACACTCTACATTCTAAAATAGTAAAACAGGTAACTGTTTCTCCATCGTGGGAGCTCTTCTCAGTCTTAGCAGCACCCTTGAAAAAGAAGTCAGTGAGTTGGCAGTAATTCCAGCAGCCAGTGGCTCTGATTTCGTGAACCCGGGCAGGGCTAGACTCCTGCAGTCATCCCTAATTGGGCATACCCTTGATACAGTGTGACCACTATTACTCATGAAACTGCTTCCCAAATGACTCTTTACCTGACGCAAAACTTTTAGTGGGCAGGACAAAAGTGAGGTGTAGATGAACACAGTGCTCCTTGATGCAGCCTATGCTGCCACCGCAAACCCGAAGGAGCTCCGGTGCTGTGTCTTATGCCCACCCCTTCAGCCTCTGAAATCAAGGCTGGCATGAATCAGGCTGGCCTGTATCCTGACTGCCAGCTGACATGTAGTTAGTGTACCTGAAGTGCTATCCAGATCATTCAGCTGTACAAAATTAAACGTGACCCCTTCCTGGCAGGTGCCCACCAATTGCCTGACCGGATGCATCATGCCGATTTGAATTTACCTTTTGTGTAGACAGGGCACTATGTTCCATGGCTACCTAAAATACCTGCTCCATAAGTAAACCAGCAGCAGGGGGGGGGAAGAGACAGCAAACACTGAGTAGTCCCCTCTCCAGGCCCTTCATTACCAGAAATGCGAACCAAACAATCCCCGCATCAGCTGGCCTCTGCTCCTATACGGACCCACGCTGTCTCTGCTCGTCTAGGTAGCACAAGAAACGGTTGTTTACTACCAAAAGAAAATGTACGCGTTCGAAACCCAAGGAGCTAGTACCTGCCGCGAGCTCGTGAGTCGCCCGACGCTTCGCGGGGATGCCAAGGTCGGAAGACACAGTCCCTGCACGTAAACAAATGTTAGATCCATACCGGACCTTCCTTTGACCAGTACCCTGGCATGCCGAGGTGGCAGCGCCTGTCGTGCCCCGCCCCTCAGTGCTTGAATGATCCTTGTCTGGGCGGAGCGGGTAAAGCGGGTGGTGGCGAACTGCTGCAGCCCCTGCTGCAGCCCCCCCCCGGGCGTTGCAAGTCTGACCCGACACTTGCTGCGTAATATGAAGTGCTGGCCCACAACACATAGACCCGGGCGCTACAACACATCCACCACCAAGCCCCCAATTGAATTGCTGTTTTCGCTTATTTATATAGCGCCAACTCGACCCTAAATGATGGAGCGCCTGGCCTGAGCTCCAATAAGGGGGAGTCCGCTTCCGACGAGGGTATGACCCATGAGACCGAGAGTACTGCTGTTTCTTCCCAGAGGAGAAGGCTGAACCCACTTTCCCCTACAGAGGGACCCAAAGACTGGATTGGCAGTAGTCTCCCTGTCTGTCACACGACCCCCGACCTGCCATACTTCCGGTGAGCGGCGCTGCGCCCTCTCACAGGTGCAACAAATTAACCACCCGTCTCCAACTGCGGAGCCCGGCCCTCCATGCGGCGCCATCCGCGCTTTACATTAGGACCAGTTGCATTTCACAGGGGCATGGCCACATACTGTAGACCCGGGGCGGAGGCAGCCCCGAGCCAGCACCCCTGTTGTCCAGTCACCCTCGAGATGCCGGAGTGCTGCAGGGCAGGGCCGCACACCAGCCGCAGCACCTGGATTGCCGCTGACCACCGTCCTCCTGCGGGGCCGGGCCCGTGACATTACTGCTGGGGCGGGATCCCACACAGGCCATAGCCACAGTGGTGGGATCAGAAGGGATGGTGAAGAGTGTTGCAATGGAAACGGGACCTGACCGTGTCGGTGCGTGGCCACTCCGCCCTGTTCTGCATGCTGTACTCGCCGAGCTGCATCCCCTACGCGAGAGGGGGGGGGCAACCAACCCCCTTGTGTCACCGAAGGGTAATTGGAGTCAGGCCCCGGGCTCCCAGAGCCCTGCCTGCCGAGTCCTGGCCCAACGCTACCCAGGTAAGGCAGTCTAAAGGGGAGGCAGGCAAAGGAGGCCGTCGCTCCCCCTCCTCCCCGCAACGTTGTACTCCCAGCCTCTAAGCGCAGATGCCTGGGCTCGTCTGCACGCACGTGGAAAGCAGCGCCGCTCTACGCCCCCCCCAACACGCGTCGGCTTTCCCCTAGACAGGCTCTGAAAATTATCCCCGACCCTCGGCGCTGATGCCGGGATCAGCTACTCTCACCCCATGTGCTTGACATTTGTTTATGTGTTTTTATATAGCGCTGACTTAACCCGAGGTGTCAGAGCGCTTCACACTAGGACCGTAACATTACATGAGGAGAAGGTTACAAGTGGTCATATTACAAGAGCAAACGTTACATTACATGAGGACCAGGACATGATATGTGATAGGCGCACACCCCACAAGCGAACCCGGGACCAGACTGGACCCTGTCCCTCAGGTGCGCGTCGGAGCAGTGCCATAATCGCGCCGGCTGCCCCCCCTCCGCCCCCTACGTGAACGGACTCCTCAGGCCTGAGCCCACGTGGGCAATGGCCCCTGTTATCGTGGTGCGCGCCACTGGTCATGCCTGACGCTGGTCGCCCCCTGTGTAAAGGCCCGGCCTGGTGAACGGTGAAAGGATCGCCTGATCTAGGGAGGGCGGGGGAAGATACCCCTGTTCGCCTCACCCGCTGGCCCGGACAGTCTGCAGGGACTCAGCAGCTTGCCCCCCCACGGGCCGCGGCCCCGGTACCAGGTCTGTCGCAGGCTTCCCGCCCCGGGCTGATGGCCAATGCCCGTCGGGACTTGTCGCCTGGGCGCAACACGCTGCCCCCCCCTGCAATGGACCTTAGGGGGGGGGAGGGACTGCGCTGCACTCTGCCCTCCCCCCGACGCACTCCACACTCCAGTAACACTGGTGCCCCGGGCTGGGGGGCCGCGCGGCACCCGCTGTCCTCACCGCAGGAGAAACCAAACAGGGACACAGTCGCGCCCCACCCCCCGCACTCGGCATCCCACGGGACGCTGGTAAAAAGCGGGAGGATAGTAGTCTGAATTGGGTTATGAGGCGCCATTACCTCACCTCAGGGGAGTGCCAACCGCGAGCCACTTCCAATGCCCGGAGGGAGTAAGCATCAGCGCGTACCAGATACACGGTCACGCATCTCCTGCCGCCCCTTTGGGCCCCGGGTCTCTGGGAGCTTGCTCCTCTTTTCAGGGGATGCCCTGCTGGGACAATTACCGACAACCCCCGTTCCTGTCTCAGACCTTCCCCAAGGTACTTGAGTGACATAAGCACTGTGCATGTGACCTCAGTGATAAGCTTCCTCCGCTTAACTCGGACCGGATTGGGCGTGGGGCATTACCCCTGACGATGCCTTTTGCCTCATCGGCCTATGACAAGGTACCTGGCGAGGGCGGGGTGGTGCGCCTCGGGGTGCCTGCACAATATCTGTGCCGTGCGGCTTCCCAGGCATAACGCCCACGTGGGCAGATGGCCCCGTAGGCCTTGGCTGGCCCCCCCTCCTATACCAAGGGGGAGCGCCTCGAACCCCACTACATTTGCCGGCGGCCTCGAGAATTGCGCGGCTGGCATGAAAGCGCAACATCGGGGGTAGCAAACCGGTTCTCTGCCTAGTGGACCGGGGCCCCGTGGAAACAGGCAGTATGGGCCCTGGGTGGCCAACGCCAACATGCGATAAGTGCTCCTGCCCCCACGCCGGCTGAAGCGGGAGCCTGGCTGCTCTCACTTGCCCTCTCGCCCCCGGGACCGGCTACTGCCCAGGGCCCCACGTATCGCCGAGTCGCCTAGGCCAGGGCTACTGGCTTGTGCCCTCTGCCCACACCCCTCCTCACCCTCTATGCGGACCGCAGCCTCGGCGATGGCCGGGCTAGACCCCCCTCCGGCGAGTGCCTTTCTAATGGGGGTTGCGGGGGTGGGCGGGGTAGTTGCTTACTTCGTGAACAGCTCCTGGCGGTCTCGGCACACGTCCAAACAGCGTCAGGGTGAGGGTCACAGAGGCCGCCAGGTGGGCGGGGAGGCATTTATACCCTCTCCCCTTCTCCCACCTCGGCCGGAAGTGACGCGCAGGACCCCAAGGGGTCACCGGACACTAGACTGTCCAGTGTGCCATCTTGTGGCACTAGAGGGGCCGCCCTCTTATGAGGGTTCCCTGCGGGGACGAGTCGGTCAGCCCGCAGTTCCGTTGTTGAGAGTCTCACGTGTCGCAGAGAGCCAGGGTGTAGAGAAGTGGCAGGAGGCGAACAGAGGGTAAACTGTGGTTGCAGGATGCCACGGCTCGTAGATCTGGATCTGATCGGAACCATTGGGGAGGAGGAAGATGTGCCCGAGGAGCCCGAGTCCGATTCTGGCGGAGAGGAGGATAAGCCCATTGTTTTGAGTCGAAAGAAACAGAAGCAGCGAAGTGCAGACTTCAATGAGGATTTTTTCTTCACTGAAAAAGATGGCTTGCATGATGATAACTGGGCGATGGCTGATGTTATGCGCCAGCTGAAGAAGAGAGCAGCAGCAACAACACTGGATGAAAAAATTGAAACTGTGCGAAAGAAAAGAAAAAATCAGGAAAAGTCATCTAAAGAGGCCAAGCGTGTGAAGAGCGGAGGTGATGAAGAAGAGCAGGAAGTAAAGGGTGAGGAGGAGGAGGAGGAAGAAGAAGAAGAAAAAGAGGAGGCAGAAAGTGGCATGGAAGAAGATGATGAAGATGAGGAGGAGGAAGAAATGGCAGCAGATGAAGAGGCAGCAGATGAAGAGGACGATGATTCTGAATCTGAATTTTCGTCCGCGGATGAGAGCGTGTTGACGAAAGCAGACACTCTGAAAGTAAAGGAGCGGAAGAGGAAGAAGAAGAAGGCAGGTGCAGAGGGATCTGAAGGATTTTTTGAAGATGCATCCGGGTTTGATGACAGCCTATCATTCCAGGACATGAACCTCTCAAGACCTCTGCTAAAGGCTATCACAGCTATGAGCTTCAAACATCCAACCCCAATCCAGAAGGCGTGCATTCCTGTGGGACTCATGGGAAAGGATATCTGTGCACGTGCAGCTACAGGAACAGGTAAAACCGCTGCTTTTATTTTGCCTGTCCTTGAGCGCCTGATCTACAAACCACGCCAGGCTCCTGTGACCCGTGTCCTAGTTCTAGTGCCAACTCGAGAGCTCGGCATTCAGGTGCATTCAGTAACAAAACACCTGGCTGAGTTTACTGGCATCACTACATGCTTGACTGTTGGAGGGTTAGATGTAAAGTCACAAGAGGCTGCTCTGCGTGGTGGCCCGGACATTCTTATTGCCACGCCTGGTCGTCTCATTGACCACTTGCATAATTGCCCATCCTTCAACCTGGGGAGCATTGAGGTGCTGATCCTCGATGATGCGGACAGGATGTTGGATGAGTACTTTGAAGAACAGATGAAGGAAATTATACGCCTCTGTTCCCACCAGCGCCAAACCATGCTGTTTTCAGCCACCATGACTGATGAGGTAAAAGATTTGGCTTCCGTTTCCCTGAAGAATCCAGTACGTATTTTTGTGAACAGTCAGGAGTTTATCCGGATCCGCCCCAACAGAGAGGCTGTTGTGTCAGCACTTTTGACTCGCACTTTCCCCGACCATGTGATGCTTTTCACACAGACAAAGAAACAGGCTCACCGCATGCACATCCTTATGGGGCTGATGGGCCTGAAAGTTGGCGAGCTGCATGGGAACCTCTCCCAGACACAGCGACTAGAATCTTTGAGGCGCTTCAAGGATGAGCAAATCGATATTTTGGTGGCTACAGATGTTGCTGCTCGTGGTCTTGATATCCATGGGGTCAAAACGGTGATTAACTTCACGATGCCAAACACTGTGAAGCACTATGTGCACCGCGTCGGGCGTACAGCAAGAGCAGGTCGAGCTGGCCGCTCAGTCTCGCTGGTGGGGGAAGAGGAAAGAAAAATGCTGAAGGAGATTGTGAAGAAGGCTCAAGCTCCAGTGAAGGCCAGAATTCTACCACAAGATGTGATCTCAAAATTTAGAGAAAAGATTGAGAAGTTGGAGAAGGACATATATGCTGTTATGCAGCTGGAGAAAGAGGAGCGGGAGATGCAGAAATCTGAGACTCAGATTTCTGTTGCACAAAGAAAGCTACAGCCTGGAGCAGATACCGATGAAGCCGCTCCTCGTCCTGATAGGAGCTGGTTCCAGACAAAGGAAGAGCGGAAGAAGGATAAAATCTCTAAAGCGCTACAAGAGTTTGACTTGGCTCTGAGGGGCATGAAGAAACGGAAGAAGTTTATGGAGGAGAACAAGAAGAAGGCACAAATGACGCCGGAGGAAAGATCGCAGTTTGAAATTATAAAAGCACAAATGTATGCAGAGCGTGTGTCAAAAGTGATAGGCGGCCCAAGAGAGCAAGAGCCATGCCAGAAGATGACCCCAAAGACACAAAGCAGAAAAATAAGTCAAAGAAAAAAAATTCTGTTTTTGACGAGGAACTAACAAACACCAGCAACAAGGCTCTAAAGCAATATCGAGCAGGTCCATCTTTTGAGGATCGGAAGCGCTTGGGAATTCCTCAGAACAGGAAAGGTGGAGGCTTCAAGTCCAAGTCGAGGTATCGCAGGAAATGAGCATCATGAGAAGCACATGGACGACCTTCAGACCTTCCATCTTGGGAAGAAGAAACAGACTTCCTGCATATTGCAGAGAAACCAGATGGTGGATACTCAAGCCATTCTCCCTCACTGGAGAGGACTCTTTTTATGGGCATTTAATGGACACTATTAAAAGAATGTGTGTGGCTTTCTTTTGTAAGCCTTTACTGTTTTGGAATATGTCCTTTTTAACTAAAATTCGAACAACCAAATGGACTTTGCTTGAGCGATCCACATTATTGCTATGCCCACCCTGGACTTTAGTCATCTTGCGACATTAGCCTTCAGTATCCAGTGCTAAGGGATGTAAGTGTGTGGGCTCTAGGGTTGATGTTTTGGCTCCATGTTACTCCTTGCGTTGAAAAGGTTGGTCACTTTGATGGTTCATCATTCATACCCTACAAAAAAGATTAATGGTGTCTGGTATTGTGATAAATGTGGTCCCCACCATGTGGAGGTGTGTTATAATTTGGTCATAGCTTTGCCTGTACATTTTCAACTCCTAGGCCCTTCCCTATTAAAGTGTTTCCATGTTCACACCAGAACATGGGCTTCTATTGGAATTCTCAAGGGCATATTATCAAGCCCAATATCGCCGCTTTAGCGGCAGTTTTCTGCCGCTAAACCGGCGATAATTTTTAACGCCGTTCTTGATAATATGCCCCCAAATACTTCCTACATTCATGATCAGAGAGGTGTTTATAGGAATTTACATATTCGACTTGGGTTAAACCTCCCCACTAGTTTCTAAAACGGACCTGACTCTCATTTTCATATGACCACTGGTTAAAAAACAGCACTGGCAGAAAATCCACATGACTGTGTGGTCAACTGACATATTTGTCCATCATGCGCCATATTATTTCGAACCATCTGTTTTCAATGTCTGCCTCTTTGGGGCATCCCACCTTGCTCAAGGCCCAGGCAATTGTGCAAAATGATATCTACTCACTCATAGGCCAATTCAATAAAGCTTCTTTGCATGAGAGTGTCTTACTCCAGGAAATTCAGGAGTAAGACACAAGTAGATTAGGAATAAGGAAAAACTGCTTTTACAGAAAATCTTTGTGACTTGGGCCTTCAGTAACAGTTGCTTAAACTGATGAAGCCATTTCCTTCCCTGCGTCTAGCTTTGGTATCGGCTCTCAGAGCTGCCAGTCACTGACAGCGGGCGCCTTGTGGGAGTTTTCCAGAGCAGGACTGCAGCTGTGGCGGTCTTTGTTAACTGGCAGTCCATCACCATGGCAAATCTACAGTGGCTACAAAAAGAGAAAGTGAAAACATACTTGCTTAATTTGTTCTTGCCTCGGTGGTGTCTGTGATTGACAGCCTGAAAGAGCCCTGGCAATGCTGCATACCATTATTACTATGTCTGCATTGTTCTGCTGCACTGTTGTATGTCATTTACCAATTGTTGTGAGACTGAATTAAGTGGAGGTTTTGTTAATGTTAGCACTGCACGTATCCCACTGGTATATTCAATATATATTTCCCGAAAGGGAAAATGTGACTATTAAATTAGAACGCAGCCTATGGGGCGGTCAAGAGCTGTACTCTGCTTAGTCACTAGAACCTTGAACTCTCTGGTGTTGCAATGGGGCCTAGTTAATAAAGGACTGACAAAGTCAATAGGTATTGTTTTCTGTTTCTAATTAAAAGGTAGTGTGTGTTGAATACGTGCATTCTTATGTAGCTTTATACACTTCTGCTTGTGAAGAGATAGTGTACCTGAAAGGAGTGTGATATTTGGTGTTACGTAAATTCAAGGCGAACATTTGTATTATTGTATATTGTAACAAAGAATGCCTGGACATGGAAGGTAAATTATTGCTAATAGAAATGTGTTTTTAAAGTTGAAAATAGTTTTGTCATTCATTGATTTTAAAAGGAAGGATGGCAGCTGCATTAATATGTAAAAATCAATTGTAAAACCTAATAAAACAACACAAAATATTGATACACCTAATGAGTCTCTTGGGACAATATATTCTTATAACATTACTTCCCTGAAAATACATCACACACAGCAAACATACAGGGAGCGACCATCCAGTGACCAATCCCATCCACTGCCAACCAAGACATGCCCATTCAGCAACCCGGAGGAAGAATCTAGGGGTGAAGGCGGCAATCCCACCCTTGCCCAATGACCAGCCCTCAATCACAAACATTATTATTATTATTAGGAAGCTTGTAAAGCGCTATGGTTACTCCGAACGGAGTGTCCCCGCGCTAGGACAAAGATGAAAACCCAGCAGCCCTCCCATGCCAACCAACTTCCTACACAGACCTCTACACAATTACTTTAGACCTCCCGGAGGGTGACGGAAGAGCCAGGTTTTCAGTTTCTTGCGGAACAGGGACTCCGACTCAGATGTCCTCAGATCCACAGGGAGCTCATTCCAAGCCTTGGCTGCCAGGAAACCAAAAGATCTCCCGCCAACCCTAGCCTTCTGCACCCTGGGCACAGTCATTCTAGCACTGCCGAATGATCTCAAATCTCGGGCGGGCTGGTAGACCGTCAGAAGGGGGAGTAAAAAACGCAGCCCCCTTTTCCTGAGGATCCTATGACTGAAGCATAAAGCCTTAAAGGTGACTCTGGCCTGAATTGGGAGCCAATGCAGTTCCTTCAAAGCATCTCCAACCAAGGCCCTCCTTGGGATGTTCAAGATAAGCCGGGCTGCGGCATTTTGGACCTTCTGCAAGATGTTCAAGTTTTTTGCAGTCACCCCTAGATACAGAACATTGCAATAATCCAGGCGAGACGTGACCAGAGCCTGTACAATGGTTCTTTTAGCATCCAGGGGGAGAAGGTCCAGAATCTTACGTAGCATTTTAAGAATGCCGAAACATGTACCGGCCACAGCAGAAATTTGCTCAGAGAAGGAGAGATTTTCATCGAACCACACTGCCAGATTTTTCACCTTGGCTTTCGGTACTGGACTAGGTCCTAGTTCCTCCGGCCACCAATGCTGCGACCAGAGAGAGGGCTGTTTTCCAACAACCATCACCTCTGTCTTCCCTGCATTAAGCTGGAGGCAACTCAGTCTCATCCAGTCCATAAGCTCCCCCAGGCAAGTTTTGAAATCTGCTGCCCTTCCCGATTCCTTTTGTTCCAGGGTCACAACCAGCTGAGTGTCATCAGCCTATGACACCAGCTTAATTCCATGTCTCAAAATAATATTTGCAAGCGGGCGCATGTAAATATTAAACAGGGTGGGGCTGAGAGCTGATCCCTGCGGACCCCCTGGTTCAAAGGACAGACTCTGGAGCTAAAAGGGTGTTGCAGGACCTGGAAGGATCTATTCTCCAGAAAGTTCTTCAACCAGATCCACGTGACACCACCGACCCCGACCTCCCGTAACCTTTCAAGTGGGAGGCCGTGGGACACAGTGTCGAACGTAGCACTTAGGTCTAACAGAATCAAGGCAGTGGTCCTACCTTCATCGGCCGCAATCCTCAACACTTCGGCTGCCAGGAGGAGAGCGGACTCCGTACCACGCCCAGGCCTAAAGCCGGACTGGGTATCGTGCAGAACCCGCCTCTCTTCCAAAAACCTCGAAAGTTATCCATTCAGATGTTTCTCTGCGATTTTTGCTACAAAGGGAAGTAGAGATATGGGTCTTAGGTTTTCAGGAAGAGCGGGGTCCAGTGAAGGTTTCTTCAACAGTGGGACCACCATGGCATGTTTCCAATTATTGGGAACCTGCCCCGTGCTAAAGGACAGGTTCAGTAACGAGGTGAGAACAGGGACAATAATTTTCTTCCCTAGTAGCAGAAATTTTGGAGGGGTCGGGTCCATAGGTGACCCAGATTTCACAGCTTCCATCAGCCCAAGAACCTTGTTTTCCACCAGAGGACAAAGGGCAAACTTGTCCTCGGTCCACGGTGCCTCCAAACTAGGCACAGGAACATGTCTCCTACTGCTTTCTGGAAAGGTGGCATATATCTTATCAATCTTATCAATGAAATAGGCAGCGAATAGAAGCAGGGAGCGCAGCTGACACCCGTTCCAGAGAGGATAGTTGTTTCACTACCTGAAAGATGGTCTTAGTAGAATTTTTCGCTAGCTCAATTTCCCCTGTATAGTATTCCCTCCGCACTCTCCTGATCTGTCGATGGTAGAGCTTCAGAGCCTCTAAATATTTCTGTCTATTTTCATCCCGATAGCTCTTCCTCCACTGTCGCTCAAGATGCTTACAGCTGGATTTCATTTGCGCCAGTTCTCCCGAAAACCACTTCGCAGAGGCGGACATACGCCCACTTTTGCATTGTTTCAGTGGTATCAGGGAGTCCACAGCCTCCATCATCCAACTTGATATTAAGTTATCGGCTCTCTGGACTTTGTCCCCTAACTCAGGAGGACTGCCAGCCAGTGCCTCTTCAAAGGCATCCTGGGTTAATGAGGCCCATTTCCGGACCAATATGGGTTTGGAACAACTACCATGCGAGTGGAGGGCCTGACCTGGCGTCAGTATACTAAAAGGCAATAGGTAGTGGTCTGACCAGGCTACAGGGACCGGCAAAACAGCCACGGTCTCTGTGCAGTTTGTAAAAATATTATCTAACGTATGACCTCTATTGTGTGTGGAAGTATGGACCAATTGGTTAAGGCCCAGAGCCTGAAGTCCTAGTACAAACTCAGCCGATTCTTTACAGCCTCTATTTTCTAAATACAGATTAAAATCCCCCAATAGGAGAAAGTTAGAGTAGCGGAGGGCATGTGGGGGTAGTATTTCCAGAAGCTCATCAATAAAGGTTCTCCCCGGACCCGGAGGTCTATAAATAAGGAGCCCAGAAACAGATTTAGAGCAAGTGCTATTCAGGCTAAAAAAAGCTGCTTTGCAGCTAAAAAGCGGGAGTTTATTCAGTTTAAGCTGAAGATCTCTCCTGAAAATCACAGCAAGGCCCCCCTCCCCCCCCCCCTCTGGACAGATCTGTCCACCCTAAGACTCGCATAGCCTTCGGGTATAGCGTCCAGAATTTCCGGGGCGGATGACTCGTTAAGCCAGGTTTCAACTAAGAATAGTACAGCTGGTTTTAGGTCATTAAGAAGATCACAAATTTCTGTGCTGTGTTTACTAAGCGATCTACAGTTCAAAGAGAAACAGTGTAGAGGGGATCTGGTCATTCTTAACACTTCCCTTTTACCCCTTGCTACCACACCAGGTGTCAACCGAAAGTCACAGTGCTCACAGTCCTTTCGACCGCCACACGCCCGCAAAGAGTGTAGACTGACAGTGTCCAGCGTACATCTGAGGGCCAGCAATTCCTCAGCGGTGTACATTTTCCTGAGCTTCGTGGAAGAAACAGGGGTCCTGGTGCCGTCCAGGCGCGGATGGGCGCGCCAGTGGCGCGCCCGCTGCGCGCGTCCGCTGCGCGCCCGTTTGAGCATGCGCTTTAGTAGCGTGAGTGCTGGGAGCGCCAGACCGCTCCACCCACGCCACACTCGGCCCCGGAAGTGAGGATGGCAAAGAGGAAGCCCAATGTGGTACAGCACAGCGCCCTCCGCAACAATCGGCACACGCCGCGGCGGACCAGGGCGAAAGTACCCTCTGAGAAAAGCCACCAGCCACAACAGACTTCCCCCCCTTTCCCCACCAACTGTACAATATGCCGGTAAGGAGCCGAGATTCAATAAGCGTAGCTTTAAAAAAGTTTAAAAGCAGCATGAGAAAAATAATAACTAATCGGTTACTGCAAGAAAAACCTGCCAAACAGTTCATAGTGAAAGCGTGAGTCCCTTAACTTCCACAGGGGCGCCCAGTAAAATACACCGCCCAGGATACAGTGTAGGAAAGTGCCCTCTTTTTGCATGGTTGCCCACACTTTTGGCCTAATGTTGATGTACTTTGACTGAGTGTGCCCTGGGTTCCTGCCAACCAGCTACCCAGGGCCTATGTTCTTTCCCTGAAACTGTATTGTTGCAAAACCCAATTGACAACTCTCTGGCCACATGTAAGTCCCTTGTAAAAGGTACCATAGGCACCAAGGGCACTGTGATCAGAGAAGACCTCTAAGGGCTGCAGCGCTTATTCTGCCACCCTTAAAGGCCCTGTACCTTTACACACTGCCATTGCAGGCTGCGTTTCTTGGTGCAGAACAAAGTGAAGAGTCGACATAGCGCACATCCCTGGGCCCATGCCTACAGTCCACTGCCCTGGCATAGGTAAGCCACCCCTCTAGCTGGGTGCATTATACTAGTGGTATAAAACGTCTCAGCACATTAAACTCACACTGATGCCAGTGTGGGATTTTATGAAGAAAGCACTCAGAGGGCATTTTAGAGATGCCCCCTGAAAAACGACCTACTTTTAGTGTCCTGGCTGAGTGGCTGCTCGCCAGCTGCCACCACCAGACATGTTTTTGGACCTCTGGGTCGAGAGCCTGCCGCTCTCGGGGTCCTGAAACAAAGCACATCTTGCAACGAGGTGCAAAGCCGCCTCCCCAAGGATGGGCAGGGTCCACGAAGGGGAAGCTTCAAAGGCCTGCCGCCTTTGTGAGCCTACCCCAGCCTTTTACTGCCCCCAGCAACTGGCCCCGCCGGTACTGACCCCCACTTTGGGCGGGAGAATCGGCGGGAAACCCAAGTTAGAAGGAGAGGTGTGCCCACCTTTGCCAACCTCACCCCTAAGGTAGGGGAGGCGAGGTGAAGCACAACTCTCAGTCCCCGCCATCTTGCAGGTGGGGGGACCCAGCCAACCAGAGTGAGGCTTATGCCCCCCCTTCCACTGGAGGGTGGCATAGTAGGCGGTGTACCCACCTCAAGGAAGGGACCTATTGGTCCCGACCTGTACCTACCTGTAAACGCCCCTTAATTTAGTATTTAAGGTAAGCCTGAACCTTGCATCCTCAGACCAGTTCCGAAAAGAAGAAGCAAGAAGAAGAAGTACCGAACATCCATGTGGAGAGAAGAAGAGGAGGACACCAACTGACTTGGCCCCAGTGCTATCGGCCTGTCCCGACCTCAGACTCCTCCAACAGAACCTCGGTGTGTCCAGCAGTCAGCAGTCCTCGAAAACCCGGAGTACCTGCCCTGCCTTTGTAACTAAAAAGGACTTTGTCTCCCGTGAGCACCGGACTTGCTCAGAGGTAATCGACTCTGACTTCGGCTGACTCCGTGAGTCTCCACCACTCCGCTCTCGGCGCCCCGAGCCTTGGTTCGAGTGACCCAATACCCAAAGTATGTCCCCCCAGTGATCCTAGCCTGGATCCCAGTGACCCCTGAACCTCCATAAGTTCCTAAATCAAACCTGCAGCCACCAACTGGAAGGTCCCCTTAACTGCGCCCGAATGCGACCCCCGGACTGACTCCATAACCAAAGCGGTCCAGAAAGAGCAATCACGACTGTCCAACCAACTCCGTCACCGAACGCTCGCGGTCACAGGACTCCCAAAGCCCCCATTCGCCTCAACAGCAGCTGATCGACTCCGAGGGAACCGCATCCTACACCTGGTCGCACCTGTGGTGCTGGTGGTGTAGTTCTTGTGTTGGCCATTGGGCCCTTCAGTGCTGACCTCGATCCCAGGAGCATTTGTTCCCCAATCTGGTGGCCTGCTCATCACAGTCCCCAAGCTCACGACTGTGCTTAGCCTATTGGCTAACGTGTGGTTCCTGCACTCTGCACCCGGCCGCCTCTGTGCCGTTGGCTTGCGACTCGAGTGCCCATTTGACGAATCTTACCGGCAGACCCGTAAGCTCAGTTCTGCCTTCTCTGGACTGAATGTGGCTCATGAGTAGTACCTGTATTAAGTTTGTGAAACGCATTGACTCATTTTTCTTTCCCTCAGGAAATACACCAGCCTAGCATCTAGATATACCTGGCTGCGTAAGAAAAGTAATTGCAGAGTAAATCTGACTGTCTGTGAATACAAAGTAATTATAATGTAACTAATTTATTGCATTCAATCTGTATTTAAACTGCATATGCTTGCAAAGTATCTCTATACTGACTTGTACCAGGTCTGGCTTTGTTCTAGAAAATAAATATAACTAAATAATATTTGTATACAAACCAATCGGTCAGAGTTCAGTCCTTCAGTGTATGAAATCATCCCTTGCCTGAGTTGTACAATAAATGCTTAGCACTACCCTCTGATAAGGCCTTACTGCTCGCCCACACTATCCACAAATAGAGAGTAAGTTACTGTCTACTTTAACCTCTGCCTACCTTTGGAGATCCACTGGACTCTGGGTACACTATACCTTACTTTGGTGTAGTATATGCAGAGCCAGCTTCCTACAATCATAAAAACATTCAAGGCATGATGGGCGGAAAAACATCCAGAGTCGCAGCTAGTACGGTGGAAAAAAGCGAGGAGTGAGCAATGAGTTCTTTCAAGATATTTTTATCAGTAGCACAGCTTTGCCCTAGCAGAGATTGTCTGCATATTGTGAGATAACTTTGACCATAAAACAAGATAATCCTTAGTCTAATTGAACCAAGCCAAGCTGAAAAATCGTATGAAGACTAACTTTGCACCAATACATTTTTCTGAACCTGTGCAAATTCCTTTGGATGTTCACCTTTATGGAGCCATTCAACTCACAATAGCCTTGTGCAAGAGAAGCTGTTTTCTAGGAAGTGCACTTTATGTAGAACCATTTTTAGGTCTCGCCTAGGCAGCGCGCATGCGCTGTCTCTCCGAGACATCAAGTAATCTGTATCAGGGGTGAAACTCCGCCTTTTGCCGGGTAATTTCTCCTGCCGCTTGCCATTAGTAAACTCTGGCATTGCTTTTCTTAGCGGGCATATTATTGGCTGTAGAACCGATGCGTCACTTCCGCTTATTCCGGAAGCAGCACCGCCTAACTACAGTTTTCGTCCGCTTTCGTGGACTTCCCTTCTTCAGCACTTGTGTTTAAGAACTCTTTTTTTAAATTCTGACTTTCGCCGTCCCTCGTCAGTGCGATCCTTCAACGTGCATTACTTTTATTTCTTCACTGTCCCGCCCCTCAAACACCACTCGCGGCAATGGCAGGCGCTTCTTGTGTTTATTTCCTGTGCGCAATGCGCGCTTTTACTTTTAATTGTCACAATGGCGGAAATTTGATTTACACACATACCGTGCTTTATCTTTAACACGGCGCCCGCGTTTACATTCACACAACACGGGCGCACGCAATTAATAATGGCGCTGTGGCTCACAGCCCCTCATCCTCGTCCCGCCCTCGGCCGCTGCGCTTAATGTTTCAGCACAGCACCCGTGGACAACGGGTCACAGTCACTCTCAGCTCTTTCATGCGAGTGGCTTCTTCAAAATATATTTAACTTTACTGTGTCTGCCTGAGCCTCGGTTCACTGCTCTCCTCGGGCCGCCCTGGTGCAGCGGCGGGAGGGAGCTGCGCTCGGCTCTCAGCTCACGGGGAGTGATAGTATGCATATAAATAAAGAGGGAAGGGAGCTCAGTGAGCAGTGGCTTCCTTCCTCCCCCCTTAGGGTGTAAATATATCTAAACATACAAACACGCATAATATCTTTCAATTATGTCAATCCATAGTTTCATATATTGAGCTACGTTAGCAAGCCTGATACAAACGTATTATTATTATTGACATAAAATATATTCATTGTTTATGATTACATAGAAAACGCAAGACTAAAAGCAATCTACTTGTTAAACCCACTACATTCTTCGCTCAAAATAGTGGCTTTACTTATAGTGTTGTAGGGATTCTGCACATACACAGAGCTATGCACAGGATAATAGGACCTCGGAATATAGTGGTGAGCCAACCATAAACCTTAGCACCTAAAAACCTGACCCGACTAGCTGTAGCGTCTCATTAGCAACAATGCTACCAATGATTAGACAACCCAGAACACGGTATCTCTCTCTCTCAGGACTCGCAGTAGCAAGAACACCCTTTCATAACTCACTCATACCTGTCCACAACATGCGTAAGAAGAGACACTGTATAGTTTAAAATGTTTATTTCAACTACCGTGCTCTAAGATACAGTACACGTGCCAGTACTATCAGCATAATGCATAATGATAACATAAGCAGCATAGTTACAACTCCATAGAATACAAACGGGGAAAGCATTTCATAAAGCAGTGGATATAGGGCTAAATGACCTTACCACCCTCCCCGTGCTAGTAGCTAGTTTATTATAAAAATAGAAGACCTCTGGGCTTTGACTAGCGAACCCCCATACCTCAATATCTAGATGCAAGTTTTACATCATCAGATAAGCACAGCTCTTCTCTCTGGAAAGGTTTTTCTCCAAGTGTCTCTAACAGTGAAAAACACAATATTAAAAGCACACAAATTTCTCCAGGGCAGCTGTACATAGAGTGTTATGTCTAAGTGCGAGGGACTGGCCAAATCAGCAGGAACAAGGGACGTTGTTTTTCGACCTTGTACATGGTGTGCAGACGTAGCCCAAAAGGGAACAGGAGAAAAGGTGAAAGATAGAAATGCAGACAGTGCTAAAATAGCCGGGCAGAAGCAGAGGCTTGAAAAACAACGGCACAAAGTAACGTGCGCAAAAAGGCCTCATGGCAGCTAGGCCTAAGCCAACGTAGCAAGGCAGACCAGGAGGCCACAAACCACACGACACCCTCCCCTGGTCAGTCCATCGTCCAAGAAGATGACACAGTTCAAATAAACTGAGCAGAACAGAACGTATGTTGTGAAGCGAATCCCAGGAAGGACAACGAAGGGGAGATGGGAAAGAAAATAAAAATATATATATATATCCAGCGAGGCAGGTCGCAGAAAGTGAAAGCCCTCTCAATCCAATAGAGTGTAAGTGCAGAAAAACGCCACACCTTCCAAGAGGACATCATTGGAATCGTCGGAAAAAAGCGACGCCATCCAGTCAAGTAAATCAAAGCTGCAGTCATGTTCCTCGCAAGAGGGAGCAGCGAACAGCATTGCGGGACAACTTGCGTGGTACTCAATATAACTCTGTTGTAGGAGATTCCGAGCAGCCGCCCAGATATCCCATTGTGCCAAAATCCCCAGTGCAGCCGCACGGCGCCATGTAGCCTGCAGCGGAACAGTCCCGTTCATGGGCCTCTAGGGGACCCACCAACTGAACAAAATCCGGAACAGACAAAGACGTATTGGAGAGGCAATAATCCATGGCCCACGAGAATGGACATCTGATGCAAGACATCACAGGTTGCACGCAAGTGAAATACGCAAAGCGAAAAGAAAGTGTATAGGACACACTCATTGTCGCCAACGGCAGGACGCCGAAGCCAGCGAGGATGCGTTCACGGAGCATCTGGAGCCGACCTGGCTCGAGAAGGGCCCATGGAGGTGCAGCCATTGCGTAGTAAACAGACCAACAGCAGGACACCAGCCGCTAAGGCGAGGATCAGTGGAAAGCCACCAAAGACGCTGGAAAAGATGGAATGAATAAAAGCCGGTATTACACCAAAAATAGTTTGAAAAGAGGTCACAAGGCCAGAGCCCACAACTTTAAAAAAGTGCACCAGACCTTCAGTGCGGGACGCATTAAAAACACGGTGAATCAGTTCACCGAAATGTTGTGGGAGGTTAGTGTTCAAAAAAGCCTGTATTTCACTGTGGGTACTTGCCACCTGGAGAATGAACGTCTCCCGGGCAGATGTGAGCATAACCTCCTGGTTCAATAATAGCGCCTTTATTCTGCTCAATTTATTGAAATCCGCCTTCAGAGTAGGAATGGAAGGCCACACAGAACTATCTATGATGTCGTGCGGGGGAGGAAAAAGCACATTTTTGCAGCAGACAACCCTGTGGGAAACGGTAACAATATATGGTATGCCGGCCAGCAGGCCACAGCAGTCTTGGTTATTTAAAAGCAAATAGCTACCATTAGCAAGCACAGTGAAAGTAGGAGAAATAGCAGGAGCTGGAATACCCTTTAACACACAAGCAAGATTCGGAGCCGAAACGTTACAAGCTCCGTGCAACTTAATGTGTTTGCAAATAAGGGAATGACCCACAGTTGAATCGCATGACTCCCCCGTGAGAAAAACCTCCCTCCCGTCTCTAAGGCATTTAAACATGAATGGCAGGGACCAAAGTTCATGCAGGAAGGCACTGCCCAAAGGCTGGAAACGGCCTACAGGATAATGCTTCATGCACGAACTAAATTCAAACAATGAAAAAGGCAAAGCGATAACCCCGTGTACTAGCCACACAGCAGAATCCAATTCCGCAATAGAGAATGGTAAGGGCTCTATCTTTTCAATATGTAACAGAGTGTATGCTGCATCTTTCATGGACATGAACCGCTGTTTCTCAGTCAAATTAAAAGGTGAAAATAAGGCAGAGGTGTTCAAAAATTGCCAAGGAACTTTCCCCATTTTAAGTGTTTGCAAAGTCCATGCAAACTGCATTACTGAACGCAATTGATTTTGACCATGATATAACACAGAAACATCATCTTGTACAATATCAACAACAGAGGAAATAATATTCTCTAATGTGTAAATGCGGGAAGACAGGGTATTAATACTATTGTCAACAACAGCAAGCACCTTTTCCAAATTTGCTTGATCGATTTCCCGCAGACGGGAAGCAGCTTCAATTTGCGAAAGCTTCCAGAGTTCATTATAAGTTTCATAAATGAATCTCTTAGGTCGAGGACCACGAGGCCCCAGAACAAAATCGGACAGATCAATGTTGCCTGATAGGAGCGATAAATGTTGTTTAACAGAATCTAGGGAAGAGTGCTGCAACCACTGTTTACATAATTTACCAACAGAATATGTTGTCACAGTACAAGAGTCAGAAAACCGTGGATCAGGCCTATCCTGTTTGTAACCAGGAACTGAGTTATGAAAACGCAATTGGCAGGCATTAGATGCAATGGGCCAAGCCAACCAGGGTGACTGAACCAACGTAGAGACATTAAATGAATTGTTCAGAAACAAAACCTACAATTCGGTAAGGGACATATTAAAGTACAAGCTTTTGTTGGGAGTGGAGGACAAGACAGGAAAGGATGGGGCATTCAATTGTTTGGATGTAGCCAAACCCCAACATGTCGTTTGATAGACGGTCTGATTTAAAAATAGAATTTGGGCTGGGATGAGGCAAGCACGGTGCAAGGCTTCTGTGCCCTGCACCTGCCATGCTTTGGTGCCCCAAATAGATTTTAAATCTATGGTGTCACGCCAGTGTTCATACCCACCGACAGCCAAGGCGCTTAAAAAGGAGCCTGAATATAGCAATTTTGTATGGGTCAACATGATTTTCTGTGTAGAGGAAGTGTTTAATTTAAAGAAATAGGACCCAGGGTTCGATCTGTTAAAATCGGTAAAATAAGTAAACTTATTTCTAAGCGTGTGGGAGCTACCTGGCAAAGGAGTCGGACAATGTTCCCACTGGGTGTAATTAAAAAGACCCCGAAGGGTACTGGGTTTATGGAGAAAATGGTTGCCCCAATGCTGGTAACAATACAAATCAGCATAACTTGCAGAATTCATGTACAGATCTTCAGCATGAAAAGCAGCATAATATTTCAAATCAGTAAATAATGCTTCAACTGCATGCACATCCCAATCGTCAGAATGAATATTACTTTTTACGACATCACCCATTGAAACACGAAGGACATTTGGTACATTAATAATTTCGGTTGGTCCATGAATTTGGAAATTTACCGCATCCCAAACGATGCCATCAGCAACTGGAAAAGCTGAAATGTTCACAAATGTGTGGTCTCGCTTCATGATGTGAGATGAAGAATGTGGAGCCAAAGTTCCAGCGACAGAGTTCACCGCAGAGCGTTCTGGCAAATAGTGTCCATTGATGAGCAGAAAAAACACGGTGACAAAGCCAATAGACATGAACAAAAAAATCAGGAAAAGTACCAACCAGATGTATGTCCATGGGGGGATCAAAAAATTGTCTCTGAACCAGGATACAAGAATGCTGAATTTGGACGGGACAAGTGACGAGGTGGAATCCGAGTCAAAGGAATAACTTGTTGGGCTCAGTGGCGTTGTTGGTAGGTGTGCCACCGACTCGTTAGCGGGATAGGTATACTCAGACTCGTCGTTGCAGGGGGAGTCCGGGTAGTCGAGTAAGCGATCAGGCAAATCTACCATCTCGATGGCAACATCAGTGACCGTTCGGGCAGGAGAGCCACAAACATTCGTCCGGGAAATGACAGGACAAGAGACCGCTGGTGTAACACTATTCAGGATCGGCCAGATGTTGTAGCTTGACATTTTCCACTGAGATGTATCTGTTCTCTTTGCGACCAGGAAGCGGAGGTAAGATGACTGTACGAGTTCCCTTCAAGCCAAGGACTGGAACCGGTGCACGATAAGAGGGGCCGAATTCTTTTTTGTTCTCCACCTTCTCTCGAACCAGATCTCCAATCTTCGGAAGCCAGCCGGCAACCGGAATCTGCAGTGCAGCGTCTGTGGCTGAAGGTAAATGTGCAATTGCAAGTTTGTCTCGGGCTTCTTGTAAGTCCTGTAACATAGTAGAATGGTTATCTACATCAAAGATGGCGGATTGCGCCGCCATGTCTAGACCATCAAGGTCAGGCACAAACATTCTTATGCCAAAGAGCATTTCGTATGGGGTCCGCCCACCCAGAGGTCTTCTCGGGAGATTATTAAGTGCACGTTGTACGGTATACAAGTGGGCCAGCCAGTTCCTGCCAGTACCTAAGACTCTAGCTGTCAAGGATTGCTTTAAGTCACGGTTCATTCGTTCAACAATCGAATTGCCCTCAGGCCGATATGGTGACGAAAATTTCACCCGCACCCCCAGTGAACCCATTGCGTCCTTGTAAGCCTTAGAGGCAAACGCTGGACCTTGGTCAGAATGGAAGGTGCCACAGGCGAAAATTCCCACAAAGACACGCAAATCCCTTATGACATTTCGAGCGTCAGCACTCCGTTGTGGCCAGACCCAGATGAAACGTGTGCACGAATCCACTGCAACTAAGATATATTTATATGCAGTGTCTGAAGAGAATGGACCGCAGTGATCCAGGTAAACACACCCAAAAGGTCTGTTTGAAATGCAGAGCGGGGTCTGTGGTGGCCGTGTAACCGTGGAAGGCTTAATCTGCTGACAAACGTCACAAGAAAGCACATAAGTACGGGTTTGTTTGTATAAACCACGCCACCAGTAACGCTGCTGCAAGATGGAAACTGTCGCAGACACCCCAGCATGAGCCGAAGCCATGCCTTCGTGTGCTGCAGTAATGAAGGAAAGTCTGCGGTCCGCGTTGGGAATCAGCCGATCACCAACGTCTGGAATTCTTACATAAGGAGCCTGTTCGGGACCTAATTGATAAGAGTATTTGGAAGGGAAACCCCTAGGGTAATTAGCACCTTCCTTTGTCGCAGCAATAGCTGCTAGAATATCAGAATCTATTTTAGACATGGATCTGGTAACTGCTGCGACTGAGCACGTGGCTACTGCTGATTTGGCAGCTTCATCTGCCAAACCGTTACCGACAGCGTGTGCGCCCACACGCTGGTGGCCAAGGGTGTGAACCACCTGTGTGAGGGGCAGACGCTGTTGCAAATCTGCCACTCGAACCCAAAGCATTTTATGCTTGATTGTGCTGCCTTTTGCATCTCTATAGTCATTTTGTGACCAAAAGAATAGATTGTCATTGTAAGACTGGACACAGTAGTAAGAATCGCATACAATAAGAGTGGTCACATCCGGATTAGCGAACTCAAGTGCTAGCACCAATGCGCGCAGCTCGGCCAATTGTGCAGTACTGTCTCCTAGTGCCTGTGTATGCACTACAGTTGACTTGAACTTAACGTTCACAAAGGTACCTGCAACAATAGCACATGCGGCTGAATAAGCATGCTTGGAACCCGTGGCCGGTTGTGCCGAGCCATCGGTATAAATAATACATTCGTATTCCTCAAGCGGTAGCAAGGACAGAGGAGGAGGATGAACGAATTCATACTGTAAAAACTCCTGAGTCTGAAGAGAAGAATCAAAGATAAAAGTGACATCTGGAGACGTCAAAGATGTTGCCCATTGTATCCAACGGGGGTGCAAAGCTTTAGAGTTCGGAACACTTGCTTTCGTCACTGCCTCTAGGGCAGGATAGGGTGTTACCACCAAAATGCGTTTTCCCTGTGCCAGTGCGCGTTCCTTCAGAATCGCCATCTGCACTGCAGTTAAAACTTTCTCCACAGAGGAAAAGCGCATTTCTGCAGAAGTGTATAGATGTGACTTGTATGCAATCGGTACTGTGTCACCTTCGTTAAAGGTCAAGTACGTGAAACCCACTGCCCCTGGAATGATTCTAATCACCAGGTTGGTGTGGTTGTCACGAGTCAACAAGTATTTAGACTCAAGTAAGTCTGTCTGCAAAGACTGCAGAATGGAGGAATGCTCCGGAAGCCAGCATGACTTCGAAAAGTTAGGTTGTATCAAGGCATACAGTGGCTTGATACGCTGGGCATATTCGGGAATGTAAGTACGCCCGAAGTTCAGAAAACCCAGTAAAGACTGAAGTTTCTTCAGAGTAGTAGGAGGGCACAGAAGTGCACATTTCTCCAGGAAATGGGGGGCTAAGCCCTTACCTTCATTGTTGAGCTCATAGCCCAAAAACAAAACGGTAAATTCAGCAATGTGAGATTTGGCAAAGTTAAACTTGTAACCTAGAACCGCAAATTCTAGAATAATGCGGTCCACTCGGGAAAGATGCGGGAATAATTTGTCGTCTGTCAGATAGATATCATCGACGTACGAACATGCATCTGGGTCTATGCCGTCTAACAAAGAGACAACACGGGCAGCGAATACACCTGGACTATTCTTGTAGCCCATAGGTAAACGCCTGAATTTGAATAATTTACCACCGGAGGTAAAAGCGCTCCATTGGCTACTCTCCGGGGCCAAGTTGTGCGTGTAGAATCCATTGGATAGGTCAAGTGTAGTTTTATATTTTTTACGAACAAGACTGTCTACTAGCGCAGAACTATGTGTGTTTTGCACCGCAAAGGTCCGACAATGAGAGTTCAAATGCCGGTAATCCAAAACTAAGCGGTACGATCCATCGGGTTTAGAAACCGCGAAAAGGGGATTATTCATCGGTGACACGCATGTTTCAATCACTCCCTGATATTCTAACTGGGTCAGAATTTCGGAAACGGGACCTTTAGCTTCCCGTTTGATGGGATATTGGGGTTGTGGCTGTGGTAGGGACCGCAGAGGTATTTCATGGGGTGGTGAATCTTCATCCCAGCCCATGTGGTTGCGGTATAACGCTGGAGCCAGGGACACAGCCCACTCAGCTGCAAGAGCCTCCGCTTTGTCCTTTGGGACATGACGAGAAAAGCTCGGAAGGATTACCTCCTCCCCTTTACGCGCAGCAAGTACGAATGGGGGCGGCCAATCCGCCTCCGCTAACAAAATGTCGTATGAAGAGGTCAGATTTTCCCAAAAAATCCCTTTAATAACACGCTGTATATCACCTTCAATTTGAATGACAATATTATATAGTCTGTCAGGGGGTGCCACTCTGGTGTCTGCCGTCTCGACAGTAATGAATGTTTCAGTTGCTGTCGCCTCCACATGAGGACGTAGCGCCTCCCGCACTATGGTAACTTCCGCGGCGCTGTCTAGGAGGGTCACTGCCCACGTCCAATTCAGGAGCCTCGTTCTCACCGTCTGTGGCATATCTCGCTGTTACAGCGGCAACCTTCTTCTTCTGAAACTGTGGGCGAGAACGGTGAAATTCTTCTGCCTGTCCCTCTGACCTGTTGTCGAGGTTGGTCTCGTCCCTGTGGAGTCTCTCGACCCCTTCCTCTATCCTGGCGATCTCCTCCACCAGCCTGCGAAGATGTTGGTGCCTGTGAAGAACGAGGAGAACGCGAATCAGGGACTTGAAATCTCTCTGGAGATTTAATTCTCGCCCTATCGCGCAAATCATATGTGCGTTCAGAAGAGACAGAAACAGGGGATGCGCCTCGCGACCCCGGCTTCTTCTGTTGCTTACCCTGTTTTTTCAACCTCCAGCTCTTTTTAGTAAAAACTGGTTTCTCATCTTTCTCAGATTGAGTTTTAGGTTGTTGTTGCGATTGTGTTTGCGATTTAGCAAAAGGCTTAACTCCCAGGCTATTGCGACCAATGGTTTTGTAAGCCTGAGCAATAATTTTCGGTAATTCGCGCGGCTTGTCCGGATCTGGGACCAAAGCCAAAGCATTAGCTACTTGAAAGTTAACTGCATCGCCCTTGACATTCGCAAGGATCAAATCAGCCACTACGTCGAACACTCCCACCAGTCTCATCCCTAATTCCACAGCCGCTTCAGGGCCATGTTCATCCTGCACACGTTTAATTACAGAGGGGAGAACCGTCATGGAAGGAGTGCCGAAACACTTCGCATATACTGCTGCGAATACCCTACCCCAGTTGTTGCAGTCTGCCAACTCGGGGATTAAGTCTTTTGGTAAACTAATCGTCAAAATTCTGTGTTTTTCCACGGGAGAGGTATTTGGAAAAACTGCCTCCAGCTGGTCAAATTTTTCTGCAAGCCAATAAGGAAAATCATCCTTATTTTGTGGGCGCTTGCCCATCACCGAATTCACCATGATAGGACTTATGGTTACACCGCCTGCACCAGCTGGATGGGCCGCAACTCCAGGCGGGGCTCCCTGGATGTTGCCTGTAACATATTGTACTAAAGCTCTATGTACTCGTATCAAAGACGAATGCATATTACGCAGTTCAGCGACTGCAACCGTCATATAACGCGGATGTGGGGTATACCCGGCCAAGACAGGCCAAGTGGCCCCATCAATTGATAAGGGGCGTAAACGAACCGCGGTAACCGGTTGGGGGAGGGCGCCATCAAACCAAACACGGTGTTGCCAAGCCGTGAGCGGTACTTCAAGATTCCTATACGGTCTATAGTGATTAGGAACAACGGTGGCTTCATATTCATGGAACATATTATCAGTCCCATCCACCGCTGGAAAGGTGACCCAAGAGTAAAACACCTCAAAGTGGTAAGCTGGATCTGCTTGTACCACAAAGATCAGATCGACACCCGTGTCAGGCACTCCATACACTGTTAAGTGAGCCCGGAGCGCTGCGCGGCTATGTGCCGCAATTTGAACAGCCATTTCAGGCTAAAAGTTTTTGACAACCTAATATGTTGCAGCACAATAGAGGGTATTATTCAAAAAACCTTTTAACAACTTCAAGCTTGAAAGAACCTATAAAAACGTCAATATAGGAGGTATCACCGTCACACACGCTTCCGGAAGCGTCTGCGAAGGGAGTTGTGGACAAGCACAAGTACTACTCAAGCGTCTCGCAGATAAGCAGCCCACTCGTTGGTTGCGCCATGTTGTAGGGATTCTGCACATACACAGAGCTATGCACAGGATAATAGGACCTCGGAATATAGTGGTGAGCCAACCATAAACCTTAGCACCTAAAACCCCAACCCGACTAGCTGTAGCGTCTCATTAGCAACAATGCTACCAATGATTAGACAACCCAGAACACGGTATCTCTCTCTCAGGACTCGCAGTAGCAAGAACACCCTTTCATAACTCACTCATACCTGTCCACAACGTGCGTAAGAAGAGACACTGTATAGTTTAAAATGTTTATTTCAACTAACGTGCTCTAAGATACAGTACACGTGCCAGTACTATCAGCATAATGCATAATGATAACATAAGCAGCATAGTTACAACTCCATAGAATACAAACGGGGAAAGCATTTCATAAAGCAGTGGATATAGGGCTAAATGACCTTACCACCCTCCCCGTGCTAGTAGCTAGTTTATTATAAAAATAGAAGACCTCTGGGCTTTGACTAGCGAACCCCCATACCTCAATATCTAGATGCAAGTTTTACATCATCAGATAAGCACAGCTCTTCTCTCTGGAAAGGTTTTTCTCCAAGTGTCTCTAACAGTGAAAAACACAATATTAAAAGCACACGAATTTCTCCAGGGCAGCTGTACATAGAGTGTTATGTCTAAGTGCGAGGGACTGGCCAAATCAGCAGGAACAAGGGACGTTGTTTTTCGACCTTGTACATGGTGTGCAGACGTAGCCCGAAAGGGAACAGGAGAAAAGGTGAAAGATAGAAATGCAGACAGTGCTAAAATAGCCGGGCAGAAGCAGAGGCTTGAAAAACAACGGCACAAAGTAACGTGCGCAAAAAAGGCCTCATGGCAGCTAGGCCTAAGCCAACGTAGCAAGGCAGACCAGGAGGCCACAAACCACACGACAATAGTAATGAGTGTGTTGTTATGTGTGTTTTTGTGCGTCTTGTGTTTGTGTCTATTCATTCACACACATCCGCATATCTACATATGTTTCATATTTTGCACAGTTCTTGCTGCTGGCGACTTCACCGCCATCTGGGCCCAGTGTGTGAATGATTGCATGTATGTAGTGTATGAAGGGCACTGAGCAGGGTGTGCCAGATAAAAGGTGACATCACTAGAAAAGGCATGGATGCGGAGTTATGCTCGCGTTGCAGCCTTACACATGCATTTCACAATTATCGTTTTTGTTGTTGTTTTATTAAGCTTATTTAGACACCTTAACAACTTAAGAACAAGTTTGATTTTTTCTGTTACTTTTTGGGCACGTACACATGGCATTGGAAATAACTATCGGCAGAGAGGAAAGGCCATAAGTTGTTCTTCCTTCTTATCGCTGTGGCACAGTACACATTTATTTGGCTACGATTTAACTTCTCGGTGCCTTTTTCATTGAAACTGCAACATGTTTTAGAACTAGTGTAGGTGTTGGAGGCCACTCTCTCGAAGTCACTCTCTGTCATTCACGGCTGGAAATCTCACCATGAACATATCCTTTTACATATTGATTGGCTGTCCAAATTTATGCAAAAAAAAACAACTAAATATGCGACGAAGTGTGGGATGGAACATCACATTTCGTTGCTGTTTATGCCAAGCTTATCCCTGCTAGAAGAAGGCGCCCATAAGTACTGCACTTTTAATTATATTTTCTTATATTATGCGACTGTAGTCAGGCTGTTATTAAAGTGGGGCTCTCACAATAATTCAGATTAAATCGCAAACCCTGAATAGACAAACGAGGCAATGTCATATCTCTCCCAGTACTACTAACATGTGCTTTCTCTGCCCTCCCCTCTCTTCCGTTCTTCGCCTCCTCTTGTCTCTGCACCCCCCTCCGGCACACCTCCCCTCCCCCCTCCAAGCTGCACTCATCCGGGTGTTTGTTGTCATCCAGGGCCCGCCTGCGGTCACTTTTACTTTCACAATAACACAGTCTCGGTTCCGAGGGAGGCTTCTCCCGATGCTCCTAGCAGCGGAATGGCGATGATAGGATTTGTTGTGTTGTAGAATTGCCGCATATTTATTGGACATTTGTTATTTCACAAATATTAAAGTATGTCATGGTCTTTGAATTTAAGAAAATGCGCCGCGGGTCTGAGCTTTTTCGAAAGAATGCCTCCTGTATTTCTTGCACAGGCAGCGAGCTGTCAGATAGTGAAAGGAAACCGGACTTTGAGAATGCGGTTGTTCTAATATTATTTTCCACAGAATCGCAGTGTTTGTCAAGTCCACTTTAAAAATGCTGCCTGACCCCCATTTCCTCCTTCTATCTCAGTGTCAGTATTGCTGCTGCTTCTTTCTTTCTTCCTGCTGATGCTGCTTTTTTCGTTTTTTCCTTCTTTCCACTCACACTCCCATTGTCTGTGTTAATTCTTCACCCCACCTCTCACTCTGCCATTGTTTGTGTTACCCCCCCACCATAAATAAAACAAGCATTTGCAATGCATTAGGTCTCGCATTTGCGAGATTTTGAGCTATTGGCATTGTAAATGACAATGCCTTTTATTTATGTGTTTAAAAAACATACAATAATACAAGGCATTGTCATTTACAATGCCAATAGCACAAAATCACGCAAATGCAAGACCTAATGCATTGCAAATGCTTGTTAATCTTTATCTTCAATAATCTTAAATAAGGAAATCAAAAATGCAAATTGTCTCAAAAGTTATACATTTCACTACAATGATTAAATTCAAAGACTTAGGGCCCGATTCACAAAGGCAATCAGAGACAAAAGTCTAACTTTACGACTTTTGGTATTTACAGAGTTCATTTACGAGTCGTGTCTTTACGTCCGCACTCGGGCTGGAATCTCCGCACCCGGGCCGTACTCTCCGCACCCAGGCCGTACTCTCCGCACCCGGGCCGTACTCTCTGGTCGGGCCATACTCTCCGGCTCGGGCCGGATGAAGTGTAATCAATGGGCCGGAACATTCTTTTTTACAAAAAAGAACATTAGGAACGTGTGATAAATGGTAGAGGAGGTCATGAAAATCAGTTTGGGAAGGGAAAAGGGTGTGTCTGAACACTACATCATATCCCAGAAAAGTTTGCTCCTCGGCATCATGGTACATGCAGTCCATGATTTGCGCTCCCCTCACTGTTGACTGTAGTGTTACACTACAGTCAACACTGAAGGGAGTGCAAATCATGGACTGCTCAAAACTGAAGGGAGCGCAAATCATGGACTGCATGTACCTATTAGTATTTTAAAATGTAGTAAAATCATTGAAAAATAGATGAGTTTCATTAATATTGCTATAATTAGGAAATACTTAGGGATTGAATATGAAAATCTTTCTTAAGAAATCGTTTTTTAATCAGCATTATAATTTTCAAATGATTGCAGTATTGACAAATTATATAGAGCTTAATACTACATTGTAGAATCCCTGCTTAGAAATGGCAGTGCTGTCTCATTAAAAGACTAGTATTCTGCATAATAAATGCCAGTATAACTCCCTTAATGACATAGGAGCCCAGTTGAAAAATACTCAAACTAGTTTTAAGTGTAACGCTAATAATGGAAACTTCGAGGTGTACATGGGCAAATTAATGTTTTAAGTTTGCCGCAAAAGGTGAGTGTAACTGTTGGAAAAAGATATCAATTTTATTTGAAAGTATTAATACTTTCAGTGAGGAGGAGGGGGTGTAATTGGCAAAACCATCACTCACCTCACTAGATGAAATCACATGGGTATAACTAGGAGACATGAAAACAAATCCTGGTTTTTAGAACTTTTCCAAAATGTTCTGGCAATAAATATTACATGAACAATCAGGACCGGCACTAGCAGAACCGCTGCCACTCCAGTTGTGAGGTCTAGTGGTCAAGATGGATATCGTGGAACCAGGAAGCATGTTTTCATATCCATTGCCCCTTGTGACCAAGTTATCTGATCTAGGGCAACCACTTTTTGAATTTATTTCACTGCTTTCCTTTACTAGATTGGAAGTACTTAAAATTAGGCCAAAAGCTGCTCGTAAGTTTGTGATAAAAAAACTATACTAACATCCAACATATGTTGACTATTACACAAGAGAAGACAGGGTCCAGTTTCACACACTACGTCCTAGAGTGGAAAGGTTATAGACCTTGGAGTAAGCAACCTTCTGTTGCAGTGTCATTGCTCATCCTTTATCAAACTGTTTGATCTTGGGCAAATCATGTCTTTCCTGTGTCGTTTTTCCCTTTCTTCCAAAATGTGAACACTTTAAAACACTTTAAAATGGCCGTATTTCAAATAGGGTACACATTCCCTGTCTGCGTCATGGCGCACCTTCAAATGGGCGCACCGGTTTGGAAAGAGAGACGGTGTGCCCTATTGCCCTATTACAAATATGAGTCTGCCAAAAGAAGCAGCGCATTAGTGCCTGGCCCCTGTAGGCTGGAAATGATTGGTTGCTGCTTTTGTTACTGGGGGCTGATATTGCAGCACCGCTGCAAAAACTCCCCCCCCCCCAGTAGCACAGCCGGCCTCCACCGCTGCAAAAACAGACCCCACCCCTCCATCCTCCCGGGAAAACGCCTGATGCCCGGTACTGCCAGTCCGCCCCTTATGCAAATGAGAGAACACCCTCTTAAGATACTAGGAGCACTTAATTGGCGATGGCACAATCTATATTGTGGAAAGAGCCACACAAAGGTCTGTGGTCCTAACTGTAATACTAAAATGCTTTGGAGGCATGCCCGTTATGTCCCGAGGGTGATAAATAGCTCTTCCTGTAAGGAGTCAGTTTTACAACTTAAAATTGTTGTAAATATAGTTGGAAACTCAGAATTGGAGAACTCCTCTATCATTTATATACAATCTAATGTAGAGTCCCACAGGCCCCCCTCCTCTCTTTACCATTCATTTAAAGCCTCCCATGGTTCAACTGTACCCCCACCACCTCCAATTCTACTCTTATGCGGATGAAACAAAAATATACATCATTGTCACAGTCTGTCCCAACAAATTAAAAAATATAAGCAAAGGCCACAAAGGCACTTAGATGTGGATGGCGGACAATGGATTTAAATAAAATGACTCAAAAACAGAAATCCTAATACTGGGACCGTGCTAAGAAGGAATCTTCACCGGCAATAAGGTAGGTCCATCAACCTTTATTTCTTAATTCCAGTATTTCATAAGAGAAGCCCACACCCAGCCTGCTTCCTGCACCGCCTGCTTAGACAAAAGCAAAAAGAACAAATGATGGACAGAATGCTGAACAAATACAAACATTCACCCCCAGTCACAGATATGGGTTTAATCCAATATTTTTTTTGCTCACCACGCCATCATAGTTTGGACCCAGACTGGGGTGAATGTTTGATTTGTTCAGCATGCCGTCCATTATCTGTTCTTTTTGCATTTGTCGCC
Source organism: Calotriton arnoldi (assembly GCA_963921515.1). Lineage (NCBI taxonomy): Eukaryota > Metazoa > Chordata > Amphibia > Caudata > Salamandridae > Calotriton > Calotriton arnoldi. Next base: position 424,693 of record CAWUFW010006798.1, on the reverse strand, counting down.
CTAAGTGGGAAGGGTATGCCCAGACGTGGGTCCGGTGCTCGCCATGCCACCAGATTTTAGCTAGCCTGGCTGATGAGGGGTTATACCCCGAAACCAGTTACAGGATACTTGTTTGTGGTACAGGTAGGGCCTGACCTGGTAGTTCCGGCTGAACTGTACCTATCGGGAGCAGGGTCAAGACAGATATTGTTAGAAATGGGGGTCTCTAGTTGGCAGAGGTAGGTACCTTTGACCAAATAGGGACCCTTGCTTCTAGTCAGGGTAAGGGGGATACACACTTTAGGTAACCCTGCTCACCCCCTTGGTAGCTTGGCACGAGCAGACAGGCTTATCCCAAAGGCAATGTGTAAAGTATTTGTACCAACACTCACAGTAACACAGTGAAAACCCCACAAATGGACACCACACCAGTTTAGAAAAATAAAAATATCTTTATCTAAACTAAACAAGACCAAAACGACAAAAATCCAACACACAGAAACTCAGTAGAATGTCTTTAAAAAGGGTTGTTGCAAAAATAAACTTGTAGATGATGAATGCGACACTTTAGTTTCAAAGTACCTGGGATGCGTTATGCAAATCAAACAAAAGGGGCGCAGAGAAGGTGATGCGTCGGTTCTTCCTGCGCTCTGGTTACGATGTGACAAGATGGCGCATCGATGCGTTGCGATGATCCGGTGCGATGCGACAAAATGGCGTCTTTGTTGCGATGCGACAACGTGGAGGCGATGCGTGCACGCCCAACGGCCGTGCGGCGAACTCTGTGATTTTCTGGGCCGCAACAGGCCCTGCGACACGCTTCTCCGGTGATGCGACGACACCCTCGGTGATGGCGACACGCTTCTCCGGTGTTGCGGCGGCGCGCTTCCTCAGCGATGCAATGGCCCTGCCACATGCTTCTCCGGTGATGCGACGGCACCCTCTGTGGCGGCAGCACGCTTCTCCGGTGATGCGACGGCGAACAGCAGCAGCGGCGACATGCTTCCTCGATGATGCGGCTGCTGCGGCGGCGTCACGCTTCTCTCTCGTTGCGTCGCGCTTCCAGCTCCCACCAGCAAAAAGGCCTCACACACAGTTACAGGCCCTCCTGGTAGACTGGAACTCCCAGCAAGGAAAATCAGGGAGCTGGGGATGAAGTCCTTTTGTGCTTGGGACTTCAGAAACAGGAGGCCAGCTCTTCTCAGGCCCTTGGAGACTTCTCTTCAGTTGGACACAGCACACAGCAAAGTCCTTTCTTCAAGCAGGGGGGGACACAGCACACAGCAAAGTCCTTCTCCTTCCTTTGTCAGAAATAGCAACTGCAGGCCAACCCTAGACACACTTGGGCAGTACTTCTCCTTCAGCTCTTCAGCTTTTCTCCTCAGCAAAGGTTCCTTCTTGATTCCAAAGCAGTCTAACTTTCAGGGGTTTCAGCTCTAGTATTTATACCCCAAAAGTCTTTGTTCTCTATGTGTGAGGGGTCCTGGACCCAGTTCAAACCCGTTCTGGGGGCACTCTGCCAGTGCACATCTTCTTCCTTTTGAGTGTGGGCCAGGGTCATCAGACACACCGCAGGAGGTGGAGCCAGCATTGTGGAAGGCAGGCACAGCCCTATTCAGGCCCAGGTGCTACTCCTCCCACCACTCCAAATGCAGATAGGTCTATTCAGCCTAGTGCTGACGCACCCAGACTCCTGGAGCCACCCCAGCCCCTGTCACTCTCAAACCAGACAGTCAATCCACAAACAGGCAGAGGCACACAGAAAGGTTGAACAAGAAAATAGCCACTTTCTAAAAGTGCTATTTTCAAACACGGAATTTAAAAACCATCCTTCCTAAAAGATGTGTCATTAAATTCTGAGTTCAGGGATACCAGATTCCAATTTTCTATCTTGCTCCTATGGGAAGATATGCAGGTAAACATGTTACACAACATTCCCCATTCTGTCCTATGGGCAAGATAGTCTTTCAATAGTGAAAAACGAATTTGGCAGTATTTCACTATCAGGACATGTTACCCACACTAGTACATGTCCTACCTTTCACATACACTGCACCCTGCCCAGGGGGTACCTTCGGCCTACCATAGGGGTGCCCAATGTGTAAGAAAATGGAAGGGTCAGGCCTGGCAAGTGGGTACACTGGCCAGGTCAACATGGCAGTTAACAAACTGCGCACAGGTACTGCAGTGGCAGGCCTGAGACATAATTTTAGGGCTACTCATGTGGGTGGCACAATCAGTGCTGCAAGCCCACTAGTAGCATTTTAATTACCAGCCCTGGCACACTCAGTGCACTTTACTAGGGTCCTACTGGTAAAACAAATATACCAATCATGAATAACCAATCACAATATCAATTTACACAGAGAGCATATGCACTTTAGCACTGATCAGCAGTGGTAAAGTGCCCAGAGTCCTATAGCCAACAACCACAGGTCAGGAAAAACAAAGGAGGAAGAAGCAAAAAGTTTAGGGATAACCCTGCAAAAAGGGCCATTTCCAACAGATATGCATATGGCTGGGTCCAAAATGGAATGACGTGGTGAGCAAAAAAACAATGGATTTAACCTAGATCTGTGAATAGGGGTGAATGTTTGATTTGTTCAGCATTCCGTCCATCATCTGTTCTTTTTGCATTGGCCGCTCAGACAATTCTGAGACAAGGAAAAACGGAGGCAACAATGACCCAGAATTATAAATCAAATCATAACATACCAAATAAGAACAAAGCCCACCAAAGAGGAAAGCTCATTCTAACATGACTACTAGTAGCAAGAAAAGAAATACACACACATGCAACAGAAATATTGTAAACACATTGCTTTCATGACTAACATCAGGTACAACAGACCATCACACTTCATATATGTTTTTGGAGCGCACGTTTCCAACAACAGAAAAGGATGAAAACTGGGATTGTTGCGGGATGAGGACCCGAAAATGAGCTTGCGAGTATGAGCAATTGTGATCATCTTCTTTCATCAAATTAGTCCCTTAAGAAAAGTCTTCCCTTCATCCCTCTCCCTCCAATATCCCCTCACTAGTTGCATGTGTCAGCCACCCCATCTCAGGAGCAATTCACCGAGGCAAACACGTCACTACCAATCATTGATACAGTTCAAATCGAGCCCTAAACTGACCTGTTGTAAGCCCTCAATTCAAGAAAACACCCCTCTCTCTCTCACTCTCTCTCTTTCTCATATTTGCTGTCACAACGTCTCACCTGTTAGGTTGATTGAATATGTTTCATGTGTATTAGGCCTTGCAATTGCGTCCTTGAGCCGGTCATGGTGAACTCATCCACCCAGCCATGACAATTCAAGCCTGAAAGAGTTAACTTTTATGTATCCTATGTAACTGTGCAACTGGACACTTTCACCCCATGTATCTTTTTTCACTTGATCTATTTAAGTTGGCCTGAACTTTGCAACTGATTTCAATGTGTACTACAGTTCAATGCCTTGGCATCTAGTAGAAGGTAAGTTCTGCAGTTTGTGTGTTATAAGCAATAACAAACATAAACATAATATATTTTCATATTTATGCCATTTCTCTTGATTCTTCATTATTATCAAGAATCTGGCCACTTTTCGGTCACCTGTGCATTGCCTTCTTCCAGGACCTCCTAATGTTATACCACTTAGCAATCTTGTTGTTGGAAGGGTCCACCATCCTTAACTCTCTTGCCAATTTTTGGAACACATTGGTCCACATTTCCAGTTTTAGAGAAACAACTCATGCAGCAATTCACAAATATTTAAATCTTGACAGCTGGTCCTCCATGCTGGAAAAAACGATCCCCACCATCGATCATGAGCAGTTGCCCACAGTGATATGCTTAAGAACTCTGTTAAGCACTCGTAGTGTCTGATGAATTCCACAGTGATTGAAATTTGCCATAGTATGGTATTCATACTGGTCACCTAATTTCATACAATAATCTGGCAACTGAGTACAGAATGTTTAAGCTTCCCTTTTGAAATACATTGGTATAGGAAACTTATAAAGAATCCCTACACTATTGGAGTATAGCAGAAGTCACCTCAGCTGTTTTTGATCTCTTGAACATTTGTGATGTCCTTCCTATCAAGGAAAATCGAGATATATCCACCCAAAAATATATTTTGGGATGATTGATACTTTTAATAAATGTGTTCATATGATAAGAGTCAGTGGAAAACAAACCTATATTTTCAATAGGTCATCTTATTCAGATTTCTTGAAAACAACAAGCATAGAACACTCATAATCACCCTTGTAAGTATTCCATCTCCTAGCAAGTATGGAAGGAGGCATAATTAGAATTGTAGACCACTGTATGATATTTAGATTTACAGAATAACCTGACATCTCTCCAAATTCATCAGCCAATTCATTGACTGGAAGCACAGACTGCTTAGAATAAGATGCCAATTTCTATGTATCTGGCAAGTTTGATTTTGTACCTGTGGCAGTGGAAGTAGTAAAAGCTTCTCATTTTGCCTCAACCTTTGTGCAAGAAGTTCACTATACATATCAAAAAGTCATACAAAATGTGAAAACCCTCTACTGTGCCCCTCTCAATGCTAATTTCTGAGGACACAGTATCATTCACCAATCTACTTCCAGGAAGGATTGATACATTGTTTATAGAGCAGCCACCATTCTCTTCCCAAAACCAAAATCTTTCAAGTTTGTCCATCACTAAAAGTTACAGTTTACTATGGGCAATGTTTTTAGCAGACTCCAGTGTGTAGACACAATTTAACTGAAAAATAGGTTTCTGTTCATCACAACTCAAGGGGTCCCCGGATGCATATGAAGCCCCAGTTTGCAATTGTCTTACTTACCAATGAGCACATGTAACCATAATCCCTGGCAACAAACCAAGGTGTGAGAGGTAGCTGACAGATGATGTAACAATTGTGTGTGCTTCCATGAAAGGTAGCATACACATCAGTGAAGCAATCCCTGGCATCACAGCCAGCTTGCACCTTGATGGAGAGACAGAGGTGCGTATGTTGTAGAGAAAGCATGCTGCTTGGTGAGGTGGCTAAAATGCCACATAGGTGCAATCAAGTGCTCCTACCATATGATGGGAAATGGGCAAATGTCAGAAAATTTCCCTTCAACCATTTGCCTTTGCTCCAGTGAGTGTGACATGGAAATAAACGGGTGCACTCTTCTGTTGATGCATCTCGGTACCTGATGCCAACATCAAGACCAGCTTGACTGGGAGATGACTTAATTGTCAGAGCTGATCCTATGAAAAGAACCAGTGCCCATGAAATGGAGTGCAACCAGTATCTTGAGATAAGCAGGGAAAGTCTGAGAATGGGCTGTGGGTGAATCAAAATACTGCTCCTTTCCTGCAATTATTTTAATGAACACTTGAGGTGAGAAGCAATATCTGGCAATGTTTGCTTTCCTGGACAGGCCAAAGATCTTGATCCTTTGCCTGTAAAACCTCTCTCTACTCCCCCAACATGTGTTCCTCCAAAATAAGGAGTAATGGAAAAGAAAAAACATTCATCGATATAGGGAAGGCAGAAAAAGGGTTTGGGTGTGTGAGTTCATTTATCATCCCATTCATTACCAGGTGTGCTGCAAGAATTGTAAGCCTTGTTTAACATTTTTTAAACAATTAAAAATTATTTGATAAAAAATAAATACAAATTTAAACAAAAAAAATCACATTAGTTTACTATATAATTCTACTGTTATTTGCTACCTCCATTGTTTTCAATGGGAGTGTGTTGTAGTAACTGTGAGTGGCCATGAACTGTGCTTGACTTACTCCAAGGCTTCGCTGAAGTACATTTACTACTGTCTTGTGCCCTCTCTGGCTCTAGTAAATTTAGAACTGCAGTTCCCTAATCCACTACCATTTAGTAGAAAGTGTTTCCTATTTTCTAGCCACTCCCACAGATTAGTCCCACATTTACTTATAGAACGCATAGCTAGGTGTGCAGAGTCCTTGCAAGCAGGTTGGAGACCTCCACATGGATAAGATCGGAGAAGCAGAGGTCTCCACACGTAGGTTTGTGAATAGCATTTTGTAGTGTATGAGTAGTAATACTTTACATCCTACAAAATGCAGTTTGTGGATAGGCCTCAATGTTTCTATGATCTATCTCACTGATTCCATTATAGGTGTTCTTGGTGGAGTTCTATTATGTTACTGAAGGGCAAAATGGCACACTTTATAGTAATAGTTATTTAAATCAAAAAAATAAATTGCATCACGAACAATTCGATCTGTTAGGGATATGAGTAAAACATTACAAGTATGCCACATAAGAGACATTGCACTATAGAAACACCAGCCATCCAAAATAGGATTTAGTATACGGGAATGCAAAATACTCAAAGAGGCAATGACAATTAGATAAGTCTTGAGTCAGCAAATGGTTCAACATTTACCTTCAGCCCAGACTCTGCAGAGTTTTCATTTTATGGAGCATCATCAGATTTATCTTTTGAGCCATTTGCAAGTTAGTTAGAGGGCTGGTGTTTTCTGTTTCTATCTCTCTTGCTCTCAGTCAAAATTTGATGAAGAAAAATAAGTTCTGGTCCTCAAAAATGTGTGTCAATACCCACCACCTGCAACCACCAACACAAATTAAGCACTGGATATGAACACAAGGGAAGTGGTAGGATCAGAAACATGACAAAGGACAATATGTTTTCTTAGTAATCTCAAATAAAGGAAATCGACCTGATATATGAATGAGATATTTTTAGAAATTCAGACCAGAAGGTCACCCCGGAGCATCCAAGACCATCCTAAACTTAAGAAACACATAAAAGATTGAAGTTCATGTTTTGTGCAAAGAACCCTATTCAGGAATGGTGTATTTTTGTGACTGTGCTGCACATCTTGGAAAAATATTACAATGGCCTACAGGTTTTATAAAAAAGACTAAGCAAAGTATAGATCATGCAGATGCTGTAGTGGGTCTACATGAACTGTAGAAAAAATATAATTAAATCTACTATCTCAAAAAACCTCACATAAATACAACCCTCCATAAGAAGATATTAGGTATAGGCATCGAACTGTGTCATTATTTTGGCCAACATACCTTTCAATTATCAATTACATGAATATTTTCACAAACATGTAAACTATGTGAGAAGGGTAACCAACACTACGGAGAGATGTTAATAAATTTGTGAAAACAAAGATAAGTACAGTGCCTGGCACTTTTCTTAGGAGCCCAGTGCTGACTACTGAGATTGCTGAACATCAAGTATGCCAAGACATGATTCAACCTAATGTCTCTTTCTTTTCCCGACCCTACACTGTTCCTTTATCTCACTCTTGCAAGTTGTTTATCATTCATCCCAGATTCCTCCCTTTGCCAATGGTTTCCTATCTTTCCCTTCCTCCTGTCTCTCATTTCTGCCTCTTTCTTTCTTGAGCCAAATCAAATTATTATAATGAAAATTAAGCCCAGGTTGCGGAAAATGAGTATTGGTTGCCACCACCTTCAACCACACCACCAAGTGCAAACATGGGCACAAATTAAGCCCTAGGGGCATATTCTCAAGGAGCCATCGCCGATTTATCGGCACTTTAGTGCCGCAAAAGTGGCGATAGACTTATCGCCCCATTCACAAGCTGGTGCAAACTGCCGACATCGCCAGTTTTCCCGCGATAGCTGGCGCAAAAAACATCGCCACGGATGAGAGCGACAACTAACGCTAATGATATGCAGAGTAGGCGTTCCCGTGCAAAAACACATGAAAACACCACTTCGCGATATTCTCAACGACCAGCCAGATCTGCGATGCGACCCAAAAACAGGCGATAATGCGCGTTAGCAGCAGGGATTCAACACCTGCCTCTTACTGGTGTTAAGCAGGACGACAACCTGCAGTATGAAAGGGAGCCCAGCCTAGAGCCACATCTGAAGACCAACAGATGCCATGGAGACAATGATCATGCAGCCTGTAGACCCAAGAGGGCCACAACACCCACCGCAACCACCCCCGGACCCTCCCCCCCAGGTCATGAAGTCCAGTAGTCAACGGTAGTGGAAAAACAGAACTTTATTACAAATACATAAACAACAAGACGAAAAGCACAGCCAACATGTTCCATTCCCAATGGAGAACTTCACCAGGGCAACTTGTGGATCCAATAAACTGCAAATGCTGCGGGAACTCCCCAATACCATTCCATATCCCGAAATCAGTAGTCAGAAACCTGTTGGAGAAATGGTGACAATGGTCAAGCGTCCTCATAGTCACAAACGTAATCTGGTACAGTGTATTGCACTTGGACAAACCGGAATGCATACCGGTATGATGAATCCAGTCCAAACATACTGTAACAGAAGTCTGTGTGCCCGTAACCTCTGCAGGAAAGAAAAGGAAGGTTACGACCACACAAACATCTGTTACGGTCTCATCATGCAGGATTCATCATACCTGTAAACACCACGGTATGTATCATCTTGATACCCCTGCACCTTCACTTCCCCCACGTTGTGCATGAACAGCTGGAGACCATGCAAGGGAATCATGCCATAGCTGCCTTACCGCACGTGTCGGGGGCAATTGACTGTACACCTGTACCACTTGTGCCCCCTGCCAACCCTGCACACAATTACCACTACAGAAAGCACACGCATTCCATCAATGTGCTGGCAATAGTGGACCACCGGGGACAGTTCACCAATGTCGTCGCCAACTTCACAGGCAGTGTGCATGATACATACATCTTCCGACAGTCCATCATCAACCAGCGCTTCCAGGATGGCACCCATGGCAATGCACTGCTCATTGGTAAGTATAACTGAACACACCACACACCTTAACTCCACAATCACACAACTCACAACTGTGGGAGAGCACACGTAACAAAATCACATACAACATGCCAACCAACATGCCCAACTACCGGACACGACAACACAAGTAACTGTGGTAACAGGGGCCAGACATGTAGACAAACCATCCACAAAGGCAGAGCCCCTATGCCACACAATTGCAGAATGTGGGGAGAGGTGGGAACCAAGTATGTGCGAAGGAGGCAAGTGACCCATCACAAAGAAAGGACATAATGCCAAATGTTGCGGAGATGTGCTGGACAGACTGCAGTATGCAGAGCACAGACATGTCCATGTGGACATCTACTGCTGGTGTTTGCAGTGTAGTGGACAGTGGACGCAAACAGGTTACCCCAGGCAGTGTGGAAGCCCTTGGACATGTAGCCATGTGGTCCCCCCCTGTAAGCCTGAGCGGAGCGGCCTTGGCCGGCGTATGTCGCAAATGAATACCCCGGGGCCCTGGGCATGGTCCAGTTCTGGGATGGCCACCACAGTAACTACTGCGTGTGTCTCTGTGTCTGCCATATCATGACCATAGGCCTACACACACACATGCCCGACCACAATCTACGGCCGCATTCACACTGGAGACGAGGTGACTACGTCCCAAGCCAGACCGCGCACATCTCGTCAGCGCATGCAGGGCTGTGTCTGCCAGGGCGGTGCCCCCCACCCAGCCACGAGGCCGCCGCCATGACAGGTGGTGCCTGCGCGATCCTATGCACCTGCTGCACCCCAGCCCTGGTCCCCAGACCGGTCCGCCGCCCAGCGATGACTGCCCGCCCCTGCACACCCAGGCCTCAATGCTCACCTGCCGCCACCGGCGTGTCTCCAAGAGGGCCCTCCACGTGCCGGTGCAACCTCCTCAGCCGATGGCTGGATTCCGCGCCACAGGCCCCCAGAGCACCCTGCGGCACCACACCGCGGAGTCATGTGTGTGCTGACTGCTGCCTGCGTGTACACTGCGGTCCAGCAGGGCTCACAAATCAAATCGAGTCCTGATATGCTGGACGCCGTATTGAGGCCAACGCATCATCGCAGGCTGCACACCCGCTCAGCTCTTCAGGTGGGCCTAACTCAGTGCAACGCAAGTTATCGCCACGTGGCAGTAGGCCCGTGCCGGACCCAGGCCATCGGGTGCCACCAACTAAGTGCAACGCAAGTCATCGCCACGTGGTGGTAGGCCCGTGCCGGACCCAGGCCATCGGGTGCCACCAACTCAGTGCAACGCAAGTCATCGCCACGTGGCGGTAGGCCCGTGCCGGACCCAGGCCATCGGGTGCAACCAACTCAGGACAACGCAAGTCACGGACCCTTTATGATTGTGTTCCGTGGATGCGGACGCCATCATGTCACCTCCGGCAGTGGGGGATGTGCTGTGGTGGGCCCCTTTTATTGGCAGGGTCACATGTCCCATGACGCCTGTGCTGGATGGATGTGGTGTGGGTGTAAACCAGCCCTCAGGGAGTGGCTGTGGCATGCTGACGACTAGACACGTGACCAGCAGATCACTACAGGGAAGATCTGGGACATGTAGCTGTGTTGTCACCCCCTGTGAGCGTAAGTGGAGTGGGCTGGGCTGGGCTGGCATATGCCAGTCCAGCGTAGGGGTGTGAACAATGAGCCCGGGGCTCTGGGCGTGGTTCAGTTCTGGCCTGGACAAGGAATTAACCAATGCATGTGTGTCCGTTGTAGTGTCTGCGCTACCCGGACCGCAATCTGCAATGTTGCACCCTGTGACCCAAGCCCCACAACATGTGCTAATTGGACGTGAGGGGGAATCAGTGACCCTACATTCATCCATACTGGCATACTTGAAGGATCATAGACATGACACATCTGTGTGAATTTGAATGCTTTATTCACATTTAGTGCAGTGTTGCAGCTGGAGCAGTACAGGGCCATGCAAACCCCACTTTACATTGTTGCCCCGTGGAGGGCCAGCCAGAGTCCATTAGGAAAGGACAGATTCATCGGAAGAGGAAGAGTTCAGTCCACAGTCTGATTGCTGTGTCATTGGTAACCAAACAGAATATGGCAGTCCATGTCGAGGTCCAAGGTGAGTGCCGCAGAGTGTATCGGGGGACAGTGGAAGGTGATGATGCAAAGGGCTGAACCAAGCTGAAACAGGCCATATGGCGAAGATGAATGCTACTGCTTCCTCATTACCACAACGGCAGTCTCATCCACATCATCGTCCTCTGATGTGTGATGTGTCTCACCTGTGGGTGGTGGTGTTTCGGCTGCAGCACTGTGGGGCACTGACACATCAGGGGCCGGAGGAGGATTGTCGTCCGCACTGTGTGGCAGTGACACATCAGGTGCCGGAGGTGGAATGTCTGCCGCACTGTGGAGCACTGACACATCAGGGGGCGGAGATGTGGATGGTGTAGGAGCAGCAGCATTCATCTGCGCCAGGCCTTGTGGCAGCAATGCCATGATGAGGATCTGCAGGGCTTGGAAGATCCCAGCTACATGTCGCTGATGTGCAGCCGTGGCAGCCATCCTTTCCGCTTCCATCCGCACCATGTCCTCCATGAGCCCCTGCATGTGTCCCAACTCCCGGCTGAGATCGCTGGAGCCACTCTGACTAGACAGTGTTCTTGTCTCCGAGTCATTACTCCAGCGATGTCAGCCATGGCTCGTTGGACACCATGGAGCGGACTGTGGGTGTCCGTTAGGGACTGTAAGTGGTCCCTGATGGGACGTAGAAACCCATGGATGGCATCTAGTTTGGCTGCCATGAAGTCGAACCCCACCCGCACCTGCTCAGCCATCTCCTTCTGGCCCTCCAACACACGGCGTTGAAATGCCATGTGTTGGTTGTGGGGATCCTGGGAGACAGCCTGGGTGGTGGGTGCTTCCTGCTGTGTGGTCTGTGCAGGGGGTGGGGTCTCCTCGATGCAGCTGGGCTGCCCTGCTCCTGGGGGTGGGGTGCTGAGGGTGTCCATGAGCTCTTGGAGGGCGTTGGTGTCGAAGGTGTGGAGGTCCTCTTCGTCATCAGTGAAGAGATGTTGGGTCTGCTCTGCATGAGGTGTTGATTCTCCCTCTGCAATGTAAAGGGGAGATGCAGTTTAACAGTGTGTTGCATGTATGTTCACGCATTGGCCAAGTTTCCAAACAAACTGCATGACAATGTACATTGTGACTGTTTAGGAGGAGCTGCCTATTTGAAGCGGGACAGTGGAAATTTGTGCACCATCAGGGATGTGGGGTTGTACTTGTCTATTATCATGTCACAGTTTCCTGCTATGCCAAATGTGATTGGCCAGTTTCTACACACAAGCGGCAGCAGTTGTGTCCTCTGTTCTGTTGTGAATGTGTTGCAGTTTGTACCACATTGTTGTCAATGTTGATGTGCTCTGATTCTTGTGTGTGTGCTGCATTGTGGGAGAGTCACCCCTGCAGCTCAGACTTTGCTTGGCCTTCTCCCTTTCAGGCGGTGTGCCTTTGACTTCTGTGCTTATGCAGTGCTGTGATGTTGCATACTTGGGTAAATTGGGCTCTTGGTGGGAGTTGGGGCTCTTGGGCATGGGTTGTCCGCAGATGTCTTGTTGATGTCAGGGGTTGTTTGTGCACGTGTCAGTGTGTGACCTGCTCCTTTCCGGATGTGGACCACACTCAGCCACCTCGGTGTCGTGGGGTGCAACATGTAATGATGAGTGGCCTGCAGACATGCTCATCGTCATGCAGTGTCACTTGCATTGTCAGTGGGGCTCACGGATCCTCAGCTTTGCTGGGTTCAGCACATGTGCATGGGTTTGTTGTGAGATTGGTGATGTGTGGGGAGGGCCCCCTCTGGGCACATTGTGGACGGGGGACTACTTGCTGTTTCTATGTGTGCAGTATGGCAAGGAGATCAGGGACATGATCCAGAGTCATTGTGGTTGTGCATTGTGCTATACTTCATTGTGCATGTGTACCATTGTGCCCATCTCCCCCCGTCCCCCCAGTCCCTGGTGGTTACTCACCATGTTGCTGTTGTGTCAAGTCATGTTGAGCAGTGTCTAGTCCCCCAACTCCTGCCACTGTCTCCCCACTGATGACTGTGGACACCATTTCCTCCATCTCATCCAGCTCCTCCTGTGGCGCAGGACTCCCACCCCCAGTCTGCATTGCTGCTTTGAGGTTGTTTGCGAGTTTCAGCTTGGTTTTGCGCTTCACGTCATTCCAGCGCCTCTTGAGCTCTTCCATTGTCCTCCTCAGCACTCCGACTGCATTCACCTTGTCCAGGATGGACTGCCATATTATATTTTTAGTTGCCAATGACACAGTGGAGGTGACGAACAGTGGTGGATGGTGTTCGACCACCTCCGTAATCAGGATCCTGTTTTCCTGCGTACTGAACCGCGTCTTCCTCTTCTTCTTCTCCTTGCCCTTCCCTGACCCCGAGGTCCCAGGCTGGTCCTCCGTGGGGCTTGTGGGGTTCGGGTTGTCCTCTGTACTTGCTCCGGCTGCCTCCATTGTGCTTTGCAGTTGTTATGTGTTTTTATTTTTTTTTGCAGCTTTTATGGTGATTTTTCCCGCCTGACGTAGGAATTGCAAGCCTGGTGCTGCTTGTCGCCAATTTTTCTATCGCGGTTGGGCCCATCGCAACTTTTTTCGCGTTCGGGTTTCCTTTTTTATCGCCGTTGCGGTAGTTGTATCGCGGACATTTGAGGCGTTATCGGGAAACTATCGCATGTTACCGCCGTGTTGTGAATACGACGTTGACACAGGGTTATTTCCCAGCAATAATTGCGTTAGCCTATTTTGGCGATGTTTATCGCACGTTCTTGTGAATATCCCCCTTAGATTTTAACCATGAGGAAAGTGGAAGGATCTGTGAGGCAACAAAGAAGGCGACTTCCTCAGCGTCATCTTATATTTATGAGACCTGAGGAAGTGCATGATATAATATCGGAAACTCAAGCCTCAAGGTCACACAGGAACTTACAAGAAACACAGAAAATATATTGAGGTTAATATTTGTGTTATTAACCGTTTATGGTGCATTGCTGCTTTTGGCTGCGGAGATCATGTTTTTTGCACAGCTTGTTTTTTAATTCAGTTTAAATATAGCCTTGTTTGTTATTATTCAGTTTATTTTGATGCCACCATTAACCTGTCCTGCGCTATTCAGTATTGAAATGACAATTATTACAATTAAAATTATTATCTATTTCCCTGCTAGAAAACGTTTCCTCCTATGTCATTGTAACAGTACTACACTACAGGTTTTGTAATCCTGTTTATTGTTCAAGTAATTGTAGTTGGTCGTGCTGCTTTATTTGTGTTTGTCAGAGGAGCATCCTGCAGGTACATGATCATTATTTGCTTCCATGCACATAGATTTGTATAGATAATGGGTTAGTGTGTTTGCCAAAAGATGCTGCCATTGTATGTAGTGAAACCGCCTTTGATCTCCCAGGTCAGTGCAGAACATGTTCGTTAGATATTATAACACATGCTCTGCTGTTTGTGGAATGTCAGTTTTTCAAATAAAAAGAACCCTCATAACCTTTGTGTATTATATTCCTGTAGATGATGCACTCATAATATTTTTAAATAACTGTTCTTCCAAATCTAGAGCTGTCTGACAATGTCCAAGTCAGATTAGCAAATAGTAACGGATGCGATTACTAAATTGCTCTACGACACTTACATGTACCGTTGGCAGCCTTCCACTCCATTATTTTGATTCTCACTGTGCCACTAAAGATATGGATCAACTACTTTTGTATAAGTTTTCATCCAACCCCAGAAGGTGCAATTCACCACAAACTGCTACGCAATGCCATCTCTGACTGGGAACACCAGTATTGTAACAACTCTACACATGCATTTAATAACATTAGAAAAAAATACATACCTTAAAAAATATTTTATATATATATATTATATTATTTTTTTATTTTATTTATTTATTTATTTATTTTTCAATATTTCTTACAATTGAATTCCATGATTATTAGGTACCATGCGATATTGATCAGCTGCTTCATTGGAAAGGGTACATTTTATTATGATGTAGTGTTTAAGATGCAGCACACATATATTCAAAGGCACTCTTTCTCTGTATTTGGTTGATACCGGTGGTGTGGAGACACTGAAACACTTTTAAAATGTACAAATTGTATTCTGTTGTGTTACCTGAATATACAATACATTCAATGATGGTCTGATAAAGTTCTTGGATGCAAAAAGGACCAATGAGTCGCAAAGAGAATAAATTGACTACAAATGTAGAGATGTGAGAACAACATTTTACAAGGTCATTATCTGTTTTTAAAAAAAAATGTAATCAAATGTAGAAAAACCATTTTAATATGAATTTTTATAACATGTAACTTCTCGTTCACGTACATAGGACCCCGCTCAAATTGTTGATTGTATTTTTAAAAAATGTTCTTAAAGCTGTATTGATTATAATGATGCATGATATCCTGTGCTTTTATGATTATCTTAAAAGAAATTGAATAAAGCTTTGTTGAATTGACTTGACTACAAATGTGTCTCCTTTTGAGAAAAAGAGATTGGCAATATCTGGATGTTTTTAGGAGTGCCACTCTGCAGGGTTTTCCTATTACAAGTATTTGCGTATTCCATTCATGCAGATTCTATCCTGGACGCATGTCTAACCCTAGAGAGAATTGACCCATCAGGAAATGTGAAGATGTTTAAACCATGACAGGTCATTTACCAAGCTGGAAGAAATGGACTTCCGCAAGCTATATGTAGCATCTGCTGATAGATTCCCTAATAGATTATGACTAGTCGGCCACAGTGGTATATTTAACAAACCCTCTGAGCATTCCATGTTTTTGGCGTGCCATTTAGTGGTTGCAATTTTTCATATTATGGCATCATGATCCCCATCTCTCACTTAATGACTTATGCCATGCCCTCGCTATTTAGCACAGAACATATAAACTAACCTTTAGAAGTATTTTGATGTAGAAAATGCATAAATAAAACCTACTCCACAATATAATGAGAGTAAAGTAGAGATCGCTTTTGGTTTATCCAAGAAAGTCAAGCACTCTTCGTATTCCACCAAAGCAATTTTAAATCTCAAGATCAAAGGAGAGGGGGATAGATGCAAACACAAATCAAGTTTGATAGGATGGATATTTTATTAAATGTGTTTGTCCGAAAGCAGTTAATGGAAGGTGAGACGATTTTTTCAATATTTCTTGAAACCTTTGCTCACTTTATTATGATTTGTTGGCACCAGTAAGCCAAATATCACTCTTAATCACAATTACAAGTATCATCTCTCAGAATACCTGGAGTGTTTCATAATCAGAACTTAAGACTATTATATCATAATTAGATATATTAACAGACATTGACTGGTGGCACATGTTCACCATCAAACGTAATCATTACCAAATCATAGCAGTAAGGGCTGCTTTGTTGACATTCCCTTTACAGTGGAGTGGAATGACAAAATATTGTTTGCCATGGTATTGTGACACAAGAATATTGTGCCAAAAATATTTTCAACAAAAATATCTAGTCTACATAGTTTGTATGTAATCTACCAAAATATTATGCCAAAATATAATGGAACAGATATCGTCAAAAAAAGGTACATAGCTTTATAATTTACTTAAAATGTTAACCTACATAATAATAATATAATTAAAAATAAATAGTTTCAATTATTAATGTAACATAAATATATATAAATACATACATACATATATATATATACACTTTGAAGTGTATAAAAACAATATTTAAAACATTTGGCAAATTACATTAAGCATATTAACAATCACTTAAAAATTAAAATGACTAAGCAAATTGTTGTGTTGATTCAATGTGCTGCTCGAGCCTGGAGTTCTATCTCCATGGCAGCGTCTCGTGTGAGACAGTTGCAATGAGGAGAGCTGACAGGCCGGCAGCAGGAGTTGGTAGTACTACATGAAAAGTAATAAACTACTTAGAAACTTACCAGTGTCTCACTCCTTAACACTGGCGACGAGCGACGCTTGCCGGGGACAAGTTTGCCACCAACTCTCCCCTTTGAACCCACGGATTTATCTTCTTCACCACAGCGGCTAGTGTCGAGTGACCAGTGAAGATCTTGAGGATTCCCGAGGACTTCGACGTATCTGCTGCTTCTTTTCCCGTCTTTCGGAGTGCTTCTGGCTGGATTTTGGTGATTTTTCCTTGTTTTCCCTTGTTTGGGCTCCTAAAGACTTTTACTGGCTCGTGACACTTCCTTCCTCATGCGCACGCCAGCGAGATGCGTATGCACACACCACCACGTCATCACGTGACACGCACGTAGCTTGCTGTGCGTGCCGCCATCTTTGTTGCTTTGTTATCGATCTCCATAACAACGCAGTGCGGAGCCACACGGAGCCGGGAATCAGATCTCGCTATATAATTAAACTGCTGAACATTATATTTAACGTCTGGCAGGTACTGTTACTTCATTTTACCCCAGCGCATTGTGTCAGTGAACACATTAACTTTGCATTGTTATATATCATCATTAATTCAGTGCCGCAATTGCGTAGTAAAGACCTTAACTTTTGACATGTGCTGCACTCAGCCAAATTACTTCTTTTAATATATTCTGTGCCACAATTATTATTGGGAAATCGTATTTTACTCTTGGTTGACTCAATTCTATTGATTATTGATACCTGTTTCTCTCTGATCTCCATAAGCAAATAATTTCCACAACTCTGCCAGCATGTCAGCCACTTCAATGAGCCAACCTCCTCCATTTCTTTGTGAAAAGGGTGAGCCACTGTTGCCTTGGAAAAGATGGAAGTTGTTGTTCGATTCATACTTAGTGGCTATTGGTGGTGAAAAGTTCTCAGCTCATAGGAGACAAGCAATTCTTCTCCATAATCTCGGAATAGAAGGGCGCAACATATGAAAGTATTGACACAATTCCTGTTGGCGAAGGTGACGGGGAACCCTCTGATGTGTTCGAAATGTCTATAAAAATGTTAGAAATGTATTTTGGGCCACGTATTAATGTCGTTTTAGAGAGACATAAGTTTTTCATGAGGATCAAAGAACCCAATGAAAAGGTTGGGAACTATATTGCTTCGTTAAAGACACTGGCCCGTACCTGTGAATTTGGTGAGCTTACGGACTCGTTGATACGTGATCAACTGGTCAGGTGCACCAACAGTTCCAGAGTGCAGGAAAAGCTCTTATCTAGAAATCCTTCTCTCAAGGAAGCTATAGCCATTGTAGAGGGGATGGAAAATACCTCAGGCTGGGTCAAGGAGATGAAAGCCCATAAGGCAACAAGTGGCAATACTCCGACTCCCAGTAGCATTCATGAGTTGACTCAAAGGGAAGCACCGCAAGACTCCATTGACAATGTCTCCAAGGCTGCACGAGGAACTAGGGTCAAGCCTTCTACGGACTTTTCAAGGATGAAATGTTATAGGTGTGGGAGCACTAACCACTCCTCTAACTACCCTAACTGTTATGCTAGGAATACAACCTGCCACAAGTGTGGAATCAAAGGTCACTATGCGAGAGTGTGCAAGTCTGGTGGCAGGGTACGCACAGTGGAAAGCGTTGAGACTACTAATGACACGTCAAGAACCATTATGCTGAGCGTGAGAGGTGATGGCATGGTCGATGCAGATCTCATCAGTATTCCTGAATGTGAAGTGGTAATTGGAGACAAACTATTTGTGGTTCTGGCAGATTCTGGCTCTCCTTTCACCATGTTAGGTAATGAACTCTGGGACAAAACCTTTCCTGAATTACAACTTTTTGCCCCTGACATAAACCCGGTCAGCTATGGTGGTTCCCACATTGATGTAATTGGGTATGCCATCATGAAGATTCACTTCAAGGGAAGGGAGACTATTGGAAAGATTTATGTTGCCAAACGAGGTGATAACCTCCTTGGGTGGAGGCATCAAAGAGACTTGGAGATAATCCTCAACCCGAATGCCCGTTATCCCTCCCAACAGGTCATGTTAGTTGATCACTCTGTAATCTCCAATAGATTCTTTGAGGAATTTCCCCAGGTTTTTTCGGACAAACTAGGTTTGCTTAAAGGTTTCGAGCATCGCATAGTCCTTAAGCAGAATGCAACACCTATAGTACACAAAGTTAGGAAGGTTCCCAACATGATGCTGGAACCCCTGAGGAACGAACTTAAGAGACTAGTAAACCTGAATATAATTGAGGAAATCGAATCCTCTGAATGGTTGGCCCCAGTGGTTTTAGCCCCCAAAGATGGAGGAAAGAATATCAGAATGTGTGTTGACTTGAGGAGTCTAAACAAATGGATATGGGTGGACCGCCAACCCCTTCCTAATATCGCTGAGTCAATTAATATGCTTGATGGTGCGAAGGTCTTTAGTGTATTAGACTTGTCCTCCGCATATCATCAAGTGCTTCTCCATCCAGATTCCAAGCACCTAACATCTTTCGTGACACCACTGGGGGCATTACGTTTCATCAGGATGCCGTTTGGATTAGCCTCAGCAGCTGCCTGTTTCTCGGGCATCATGAAGATGATCCTGGGGGACTTGTCTAACATCTTGTTCTTCCAGGACGACATCCTAGTTTACGGGAAGAATGACTTGGACCATGACAGTGTTTTGAGAGTCACTTTGCAAAGACTAGCTGAAAAAGGTTTGACCGTAAACAAATTGAAGTGTAAGATTGGAGTGTCCTCCGTCACATATTTAGGTCATTTTATCTCCGGGGAGGGCATCCAACCAAAGCTGGATCTTACAAAGAGTATTGTTGATGCTCTGTCCCCAGCTGATAAGGAGCAGGAGAGGTCTTTTCTTGGCCTTGCCGAGTTTTATTCAAAATTTATTCAGGGTTTCGCCTCCACTGTTGAACCGATCAGAGCCCTGCTAAGGAAAGGCATACAGTTTGCCTGCTCGCAAGATTGTGATGTGGCCTTTAACTCTATCAAGCAGGCAATAGGTAAAATGCCCACCCTTGGCCATTTTGATTCCAAGAAGAAGACTGTTCTAACAACCGATGCCAGCCTGTATGGCCTTGGAGCAGTGCTTTCTCAGATTGTTGGAAACGAGGAGAAGGTTGTTGCATTCGCCTCTAGAGCACTAAAGAAACCTGAACAACAATATTCATGCATTGAAAGGGAGGCTTTGGCCATAGCGTGGGCAATAAAGAATTTTAAGTTTTACTTATGGGGCATACCTTTCTTAGTGAGGTCCGATCATCTCCCTTTGGTTCAGGTGTTCTCGTGTGTGGAGAGTGAAAGACTAACACCCAGACTTAAGCGTTGGAGCGAAGGGTTGGAAGAATTCAATTTTCAGGTACAATACCTTCCGGGTTCTGCCAACAAAGCAGCGGATTGCTTGTCCAGACTGCCCATTGAAGGTTGCAATGACACTCCAGACAATGAAACTGTTGGGGTTTGCTGGGTCAAGGAGCCTGCTATCCAAGAACTGGAATGGGAACAGGCCTTATCCGAGGATGTGTTGCTTCCTATTGTGGTGGACTTTGTTATCAAAGGGTGGCCTGACTGCAAGAAATTTGACCCTGATTTATTAAATTTTTGGTCCATTAGGAATGAACCTACCCTTTGTCAAGGTCAACTCATGCGTGGTGAGAGAGTTGTACCCCCTGATGGCTTAAAATCCAAGCTTGTAAACCTTGCTCACGAGGGGCACTTCAGAAGGAATCTCACCAAGTCCCGACTCCGTGAGAGGTATTGGTGGCCCAAGATGGATAGTCATGTCGAGAAGGTGGTCAAAGAATGTTGTCAGTGTGCTTCCAATGATAAATCCCAGGTTACCAGTACTGCTCCCTTGTCAGCTGTTGAAGTACCGCGAGAGCCTTGGGTCAAGCTTGGCCTGGATCTCATGGGTCCCTTTGAGCTACTGGGGCACTCAGAGAAATATGTAATTCTTTTGGTGGATTACTTATCTAAGTGGGTTTCCACCAAATGTGTGAATGCTGTCAACACCAGGGTGGTCATTGACTTTCATAGAGATGAATTTGCCAGTGACGGTGTTCCCCGTTTCCTCATCACAGACAATGGGGTACAATTCACATCACAGGAAATGCAAGACTTTTTAAAGGATTTTAGCATTACTCATCAGAAAACTGCACTTAATGCGCCACACGCCAATGGTCTTGCGGAGCGTATGAACAGGATGGTAAAAGCATGTGTGCAGAGGGCAATGGAAATGAAGGTTCCTCTCAAGGGTGTCCTGAGGGATACTTGATGGGCGCATCGTACTGCCCTCAATGTTATTTTGCAAAAGTCTCCTTTTCAAATACTGAGAGGGAGGGTTGCCCTATCCAAACTCAATCCTGGTTGGTTACCTCTTATTGAGGGTCCTGTTTTGGATAAGGAGGAGGTGGGTGCTAAAATCAAGTCTTATCAAGAGAAGTACAAGGAGAGGTTTGATTTTAAGAAATCAACCAAAGCCACGACATGGAAGGTTGGTGAGTGGGTACTCATAAAAGACCACGCTGGCATAGGAAGGGTGTTACAGAATTTATGGGCCCTTTTGTCATTACTTCTGATTATAAGAATGTTGTCACTGTTCACAATGGTGGTAAGTGGAGCATGTCTCGCCTAGTAAAATTCCGAGGTGATAAATCCTCGTTTCCCTCATGTCCTGATGTTTTGCCTGGTCCTGATTTGCCCATGGGTGGTCCTTCTCCTAGTTTTCATTCACGAGGTCTTTCTTCAAGGTCTCGTTGTCCACCTAAACGTTATAATGACTATATGATGCATTGAACCAATATGTGATGTATTTGTACTAATGTGGTGCCATGTCATAATTTGCGCACTTTCTTATCTTCCTGTCTTCTTTCTTTTTCTTCTTTCTTTTATTTCTTTCTTTCCCCTTTCCTTGTGTTTTCAGTAAAGGGGATGTGTTGTGTTGATTCAATGTGCTGCTCGAGTCTGGAGTTCTATCTCCATGGCAGCGTCTCGTGTGAGACAGTTGCAATGAGGAGAGCTGACAGGCCGGCAGCAGGAGTTGGTGGTACTACATGAAAAGTAATAAACTACTTAGAAACTTACCAGTGTCTCACTCCTTAACACAAATATATGTCAAAAGGAAAAAATAAAGATAATATAAAATAGTTTAAAGTATTAATGTAAATTAAATATTCATATGTATATATATATATATATATATATATATATAAATTCCAGAGTTTGCTCCTCCGGATCGATAGGGACCCAAGGAAAGTGGCGCGCACGCCGGCAGAGCGTACCGGCAATCAATATCCCTTAGTTAAGCACAAATCCGCGCGCTCTCAGGGCAATCAAACTCCGCTCACAATGATGTTCTGCAAGGTTGTTTATTCACAACGCGTTTCAACTGCGTCCGCAGCCTTGTTCACGTGAAAAGTGCACAGTGGAAAAGATAACTATAAAGCATTGTGGGTATTGCAAACATAAACAAGGGACAATACTCAAGTGAGTATGGCAGACATCTTGGAGTGGTTGAATTGGAAAGAATAAAATTTTGAACATGCAGGGAATATCATAAACCCAAAATATTGTGTCACATCCAAAGTGTGAAATATGACCAATGATGCAAACGCGCTGGTGGTCCGAAAAACGTAGCAGGACCATGCCACATAGTGTCGGTGTATTGTATCGCACGCGCTCATTCAAGTGAAAAAACGTTATCCAATCTCCGGATGTAAACAAACACAAACACAAAGTGTGGTGCATGGGCAGGGTACTGCTCAGCGTCCAATACATAATAGGTGATGGGGACTGGAGAATGAATGCACATTAAAGTGTCACCATGTATATTATGATGGTATGATCGGCAAGTGCCGAAGCATACGTCTAAAGTAACAACGTGCACTACTAGGCGATCCTTTAAGGAGAAAATATACGTAGGCAAGGTGCAATAGAATGAAGGGTAGAGGGCCTCATTGGCAAGTGCCAGATGTGGTCCTACTAAAACGAAAATGTCGCCCAGTGTTGATGACAAACTGCTGACCGATAATCAGCATATAATTAATCCTCATAAATACAGTGTGCACTGCAAGTGGACGAAAAAAGTGAATGACATCACATGGTACAGGGATGTACTCGCGCAAGTGCGTGTCCAAAAGATGTGTGTAATGACAGGGTTGACCAGTGCTGAAAGCGTACTGGAGCAAGCATATGAAAGTCCAACTACCCTGGTACAAGCAACAGTCCAACCAGTCACGGAAGAAGGGGATGTGACTGCCAACTGCCCATCAGTTCTAGTTGTGCCCCATCGTTGGTACATAATTATCTAATCAGTAATATCCGGTGAAAGTGGCAATGACGAAGAATGGAAAAAGGGTTAGGATGCCCGTGCAGGTGAATACAAGTGAATGGGCTCCTTCCTTTCCTCCTGAAAAAAAGCAAAAGAAAAAGACAAAGATTAAACATTAAAAACAGTGAAATTCAGTTAAGATATCAAATATGCTAACAACATAGTTGTTAGAGTCAAACAAATATTATTCTACTTAATGGTACAATTTCTAATGCACAGTAACATGGTCGAAAGAGTATTGAGGAAGGAAAAATAAAGAGTTTACAGAGAATGTAAAGGAACCCTGTGGTCAAAGGAGCTGTTCTCCTGAGGCCTAAACTGGAGTGTAAAATACAGATGTGGATTAGTCCTCTCTCAGGTGTATTGCAAGTTCCTCATCTACATTGAGCCCCCCTGGAATCTTAGTTTGAAAGTCCACGATATACTTGGACTCCTTCTGTCGTAGTTTGAGAACTCTGTTGCCCCCTCTGGGGTCTTTGTTGATTTGTTCTAAAATGAAGAAACTCAGGTGGGATGTGTTCGAAAAGTGTTTGTCTTGGAAATGGCGTGCAACGGGGTATTTGGGATCCCTGTTAGTAATGGCTCTGCTATGTTCAGGTATTCTCTTTTTAGCCATAAGGGTAGTACTGCCGATATACCACAGCTTGCAGGGGCACTCGATAGCGTAGATTTACCACACTAACTCCAATTTAAGCGAAAGTAGGGAAAATGTTGGACTTAGGAGAAACTAGATTTGCTATTCCCACATCAACGTAAGTGAAAGCAGGGAAAGTGTTCTTCGCTGGAGGGATAAGATTTACTATTACCATTCCAATGTAAGCAAAAACAGGGATAATGTTGGACTTTGAAGGGGCTAGATTCACTATTCCCATTCTAGTCTAAGAAACTGCAGAAAGTTTGGGACTTTGTAGGGTTAGATTTACTATACCCACCCAAATGTATGCAAAAGGAGGGATATTGATTTACTTTGAAGGAGTTAGATTTACTATGATTTACTATTGCCACTCCAAATCAATAATTTTTTGCTGATCCTTTATTAGGGACTCACCAATGATATACCCACAGACCCATTCATCATGATATTAAAATCTTCAGGAGTCATATCAATGTGGACAACTGAACACTTAATTCCTTAGCACCTTGAAAAGAAAATGATGTTATCAATATTTTGATCATAAAAAGATACCAGGATATACTTAGCTGGATGGATACCTTGTTTCTATATAAAGCACCTCCAAAATGGTTCAAATCTATAGTCTGTAACATCTACAATGCTGATAGCTTTCATCAAGATGGTGACCACCTTAACACTGCATAACTTTGTGGAGCATCATATCCTTGAAAGTTAAGAATTACAAAACATATTTTGACTTCCTTTTCAACCAAATGGGCCAAATACGTCTCTGTCTAAAAGAAAAACCTCACAGGTGCCTGCTGGAGATATTCCAAAAACACTGAAATCCAAGACCTTCCCTGTTACACATTCATATTCCATCATAAAACATTACTGTAAATCGATCAATATTCAGATGATTGAAGTCAAATTCCTTCAACCCAAACTGCTGCACTCCATCCCCCCATTCCCATCCTTTGTTTCAGTACAAAGACTTATTTTTTGTTGCACCTCCACTCTAAGTAGCTCCCCAACTTGGGCAACCCTTCTCTTTTGGCTCTCCGGTACAGCATTATACCAATTTTGAGTCCTCTCTGTGCCATTGTTTAACCTGGATCACTCACATTTTCCTCACAGAGAGATTAAATGATTGCTTTGTATTTACATAGGTATGTCTTGATTCGAGTTTCACTATTCATTTGTAACATGTTTGTTGGACTTGACCCTTTTGCAGGGTCATCCCTGAACTTTTGCCTTCCTCCTGGTAATTTTTCTGACCTGGTGTTGGTGGTTTTAGGACTCTGGGCACTTTATCACTGCTGTCCAGTGTAAAGTGCATGTGCTCTCTATGGTAAAACATGGTAAGATTGGTCTACACCTGTTTGGCGTATTTAATTTACCTATCAGTCCCTTGTAAAGTGGTATCTCAGATACCCAGGGCCAGTAAATTAAATGCTACTGGTGGGCTTTCAGCCCTGCTTGCACCACCCACCAAAGTAGCCTTTCAAACCTGTCTCAGGCCTCTGCCATTGCAGGGCCTGCGCGCGCAGTTTACTGCCGCTGTGACGTGGCACATAAAGTGGGTGCCACGTCTGTGACTCCCCTTTTACTACATATCAGTCACCCCTAAGGTAGGCCCTAGCTAGCCCTATGGGCAGGGTGCACTGTAGGTAAAAGGTAGGACATGTGCCTTAACTGTGCGGCATGTCCTGGTAGTGACAAACAGCCGTTTTGGTTTCTCACTACTGTGAGGCTGCCCTCTCATAGGAATGCATTGAGGATTCCCTGATATGTGTTTCAGTGGTAATTCCTGATCTGAGAGGAGTAGCGTGATCAAGCTTGGTATGTTTGGAATGGTGGTAATAAATGCTGCGAAATGGTGTGCGCAGATTTATTGTCACTATTTTAGAAATGCCCCTTTAAGAAGAGGGCATTTCTGTGTGCTATGTGTCTTTGTGCCTGCCTGATGTGCATTGCATGTCTGGCTCTGGAGTGACAGGGGCTGGGGAGGTGCAGTGGCTCCAGAGGTGCTGGGTGAGTCAGCGCTAGGCTGAATGGGCCTGATCTGCATTTGGAGTAGTGGGATGAGTAGCCCCTGACCATGAATAGGTCTGTGCCTGCCTTGTACAATGCTGGCTCCGCCCCCTGTGGTGTGTCTGGGGCCAGTTCCTACACTTACAATGAGGGTGTTTTTGCACTATAAACAAATGTATGGAGGTACCCCCCAGAACTGGTTTTGACTGGGCTTAGACCTGTGCCGGGGGGTAGAACAAAGACATTTGCACTATAAATATTGGGGCTGTGACTCCATGTAAGGTGTGCTGTTGTGCTCACTTGGAACTTGGAGGGAGACTCTGCCAGGAAGAACCGCCGTGGGACCCAGTTGCTATCCTCTGCTGGGAGGCCCTGCTTGCTGGCCTCCTGGTGGGTGTCTCAGGGACCCATGAGACCCCAGGAGAAGGTCTGGACTGTTCCTGACTTTTCCTCTCTACCACAAGGAGGAAAGTCTGCAGGAGGGCTGGGCTTCATCCAGCCTGGCGCTGGGCTCCGTAAAAGACAGAGCGTGGTGATCGCTTTATTTCTTTGATTACCAGAGTGCCAGGTTAGGAGAGGAGCGTTTTGTGCCCTGCAGCTTGGGCAGCGCCTCCCTCTCGTTTATGGCCGGAGCAACTGAGGGGAGAGCCAAGTCGAGGAAAGCGCTGTCCCGCTCCCAGCCATGCCCCCTGATGCATTTCCAGTGGTAGGCAGCCGGGGCTCTGCTACATGGCCCGGGCTGCGAGGGAAACGCCGAGATCCGGGGGAATCCCTGGCTGAATTACAGGAGCCTACCCCGCATTTCCATTCACGAAGAGGAAGTCAGGCCGCTGCTAAGTCTGGTTGTGGGCGGGGCAGACACGACGGCCAGAGTGAAGGAGCGGGAGTCTACCCCGCGTTGCCGTGTTCTAGGGAGGCGGGGCCCAGCTGCAGAAGGAAGCCAGAGACTGCCGGCCCGACGGAGACATCGCTCCAAGATCCACAGCCGAGACGCGCGGCCGCCGGAAGCCAGACAAAGGCTGAGCCTGGTTGTGGGCGGGGCCCACTGCCGCAAAGAGCCGAACGAGGAGAAGCAGAGCCTCCCGGCCTCGCATCAGCTGGGGGTTATCTTCTGTGGAGGGGAGATCGAGTCAGTGTCTCCCCTCCTCCTACCTTGAAGGAGCACTGTTGACCTCGTGGACCGGAGGGAAGTCTCCACGGAGGTCCCAGTCCAGCACAGATGGTCAGAGCATCAGGGCATTCTTTTGTGGAGGCAGGGTGAGTGCATCCCCGCCCCCCTCTGCTCCTGGCATTGTGTCCCTGAACGGGGTGAGACCTCGACAGAGGCCCCCGGGGATGAGAATTGCCCATTGTTTAGAATTAGGCGGGCACGTGGACCCACAGCCTATACCTGGGATACCAAGTACATCAAAGAGAGCGCAGGTATCGCGCTGTGGGTGGTGCTCATGGAGTAGTGTGCGCACCTTATTGGTGGTCATTGCGGCGCACTGTTCGTATGGCTGTGATGACAATATGTGCCCATTAATGATGTTTGCTACGTGCACTGCTGTAGATGGTTAAGCCATATTGGACTGAGTTATTGCCTAATGGGTGCCCTCTGAAAGTGGGTACGTTGGTGCACTGTTGCTGATGCTAATGCATAATGTGTTTATGCTACGTGCACTATTGCCAGTAGTCACTGTAGTTGGTGATATTCATTACTTGTGTGTTCTAATGGTTGTGACAGTGGCCCGATTGGCCCTGTCGTGTATATAATCCCTGTAAAGTAATACCTAGTGCCAGGTGGCACAGTATATATATGTGATTATGTTCTAATGTGTTTTACAAGGAATACAAAGGCTATTTTTTTATATAACCTTGTGTAGAGTTTCTTTTGTGGTGTGCATAGGGTGTCGCTGCTGTGTGTGTGTTGCGCAAACGCTTTACACATTGCCTCTGGGATAAGCCTGACTGCTCGTGCCAAGCTACCAAGGGGGTGAGCAGGGGTTATCTTCAGCGTGTAACTCCCTTGTCCTGACTAGAGTGGTGGTTTCTGCCTGGCTTAGGAGCATGCCCTAGCCAACCAGAAATCCCATTTCTAACAATGTTCAGCTTTGGAATTTTCTTTCTTGGATCTAAAGCTGACCATTTGGCAGAACCACTGGTGCAAAACTTGGGATGTTCTTCTTTCGTCTCCAATAAAAATACCTGTTCAGTCGTGTTTCACCTTCATTTCCTTCATTTATCAATATGGCAATGGGAAATGGATTTAGGGACTTACATGCATTCGTTGTCATCACACCCACTTCTACGACAGTTTGTGTACAATCGTTGCGTGGCACGCGTGTCAGATCAAGATTGTGGTGGGTGGTATTGTTGCGCACATATTGTTATGCAGGATCGTGGTGGTGCGATGTTTATCAATAGACAAATGGAAACAAGGATTTTGGGACTTGTGAATGGCGGTTGCCAGTGCTGTAAAATGGAGACCATGCTGGTCTACTGTAAGAACCAAAATTAAAGGAGCCACAACAACTCAGATATTACACTTTCATTCAAGGACTTGGAAGTCTTCACTGTAATGTATTATCAAACAATTATTACTTGAGTCTGCCCCATTCAACGCTGTCCTAAGACAGTTGTAGTAAGACACTGGAGTCTGCTCTGTACCGTGTTAATCTACAGTGGCTGTTTGAGTCTGTTTGGTTTAGCAGACAAGCAGTACTCTTGGTAGGAGACTGAGCAAGTAGGGGGTTCAGCACAGTGTTGCCTGGAGTTTGCTCTGTGGTAATTAATTAATACACCTTGGGTAATAACCAGTGGGAGCTCTTTAAATTCGGGACAGCACTTTTTCCAATTTAAGACTTGGTATGATTTATTTATCATTGTCCAGTAGTATATTCATACATAAAGAAACTCGTGCTTATCGCATGTTGTGATTTACACACATTAAAAGAATGTTTGTATATCACTTGAGATCGTTTTCAAATCTGTGATGTGAACATACTTAGAAGATTAGTGAATATAATTAAAAGTGACTGTTAGCCTTCAATTATACTTGATATTTCATTTGTATGTTCACTTTACTGACTGCACACTGTTTTCTTCATTGGGTTTGTGATTTGCACATACTTTGAGTTCATTTTACATGTGTTCTGATACCATTATGTTCGTTGTGGTATTATCTTCTTGCCCTCATGTAGCAGTTAGGGCAATGCCTCAATTCTTACAATGCAAAGAACAACCTATTATTCCATGGAAGAGATCAACAGGGCAGTTCTTAACTTACATGACAGCAGATAAAGTGGATAACTTGCCTGTAGTTAGGTGAAAATGCATAGCACTGGAATGTTGAGAATCAGTAAGACAAGAAATCTTTAGAACATTGCCATAAGTAGAACTTGATCAAACGTGCTGACCTGAATGAGTTTAATGAGGCATTGTTAAGGCTTAAGAATTATTTTAGATAGCATATGAGTGTTCTTGAGAGATTAAAATTTTATACATGCACAAAAGGAGTTTGAATCTTTTGATTAATTTTAATAGGTTTTAGCTCTCCTATCAATGCCCGTAATGTTGATTCAATGATTCATAAAATTTTGAGAGACCAATACATGGTTCGTACAAACAGTAGGAAAATAGCTGAAAGATTACGTTTTCTGGTGGACTTAACACTCGATGAGGTCATCACAAGAGCCACAGTCACTGAACAGTTGGGGCTTGATTTATCCTTCTTTAACTTAATGTAGCAAGCCATCTTGCTGTGTTGCGCTGCACTGAGTGAATGGAAAAGGGCAGGAATGCTCTGTATTTATCATTATACATCTCATTCCTTTCCTTTCCTAGCACTGGCGCTCCTTTGGCTGCCTAGCACCAATGCAGGCCCTCTTGTGTCATGGAGCAAGTGTGCCTGCATTGTAGGTAGGATTGTTTCTGTGCAGGAAGGGACACCTTCCTGCACAAAAACCATCCTGAGAGACATTTTCCTCTTTCTATGTGTTTTTTCAGAATGCAGCACACATAGAAAGCAGAATAACCGAGGAGAAATACATTTATTTTTCCTCGTTACGCCTCACATGGGGAGGTGTAGCATGTCAAAGCATTCCCACTAATGGTAAATCTGGGAATGCACCAAAATCCATGGGTGGATGCATGGGAACACCTATGCTCCACCCATGGAACGCCTCCCTGCTGCAGAGTAACGCATGGCAGTAATTTGCACTGCCTTGCGTTACTCTAGATTTATCAAGCCATGCAGGGCCACGCAAGGTGGCCTTGTGTGGCTTGATAAACCTCACTTAGGTTTTACATCGCCCTTGTGCCTCCTTGCATGGCTCAAGGGTGACGCAAAACCTTGATGAATCTGGCCCAGTTGGTCTTAAGAGAGAAACCTGTTAATGAAGAAAATGTAGCCAGGATAATTAATGATGTTTGTAGTGTATGCAAATCTGGTAAACAATGAACAACAAGAAAAATGGAACATTTTATATGTGTTGTAAGATCTATCATTTACTTTTGTGTACAGGTTAATGGTCATTGGTACAGGGTGTAAAAACTGTAGCAAGGCAGGATATTTTGACAGAGCTTGTAGGGTCCAAATCAGCAATTTTCTTGGTAAGGATTTAGATTTGAATATGGAAAAATTTTCATAGTATGATTCTTATGGGGAAAGGAGTTTGTGTGAGAGTAAAGAATCTAGTCCAAGCAGAACCGACGCAACATGACACATCGCCTCCGCTGTGCGATGCATCCCTGGTGCAAGACTCCCCAGCTCTACAGAACCACTGATGTGCAACGTTTCCTCAATGCAGGACCTCACATCGCAGCCCTGCAGGTCCCCAGAGTCGCCGTGTGCAATACAACCTCAGTGCATGACCCCATATCACAGCCCGTAGCCCATCGGGACCTCCGCTGAGCGATGCATCCTCAACACAGGATCTCGCAATGCTCCGCAACTAGGATTTAAGGTACTTTGTTCAGCGGACCTAACAGGTCCCTGTCCTGGCCTGCGCTCCATTGTTGTTAGCCTCAACTTGTGACTTTGTCCTGGTCTGGCACAACCAGATAACCACAGTTGACGTTTTGTGGTTTTAGGACCGGTTCTACTGATTAGATTTTTGTAATTTTTGTCTCAAATAATTTACTACATTTAGACGAGTTTTAGTCCAGTATACCGAAGCATGGGTATTCAGTGACTGGGAATCCTATTATTGACTATATAGTTGATAGGACTCTTTCCAAAATAAGATGCGACTAGGACACGATCACCAAATAAAAAGGACTCCCTAATACATTTCCCCCACCAGATCTTCAGCATCTGCCAGCGGCTCTCAAATAGATCCTGTGTAATCTTTCTGTATTATGGAACTTTTAAATTAACATTTAGTGATGACTCCATATGTAAGACTACGTTGCTATATCTAAAATCATCCATCAACAGTCTCTCGCACCCCATCTCAGGGACTGTTTATTCCTTGTTCTCTTAACATTCTCTGATATAGCACTATTTGCCCTCTTTCAAGGTGATATTTATGCAACCCTGAGATTAACTCCCTCACGACAGTGGATGTTGACATGTCTCTACAGGTGTTCTTAAACTGACCTCCACCATATGAATTTCCAGCTGATGGCCTCTATGGTTTATTTGGTAATAACACAAATGCTCTGTTTGTGGTACACTGAAAGCTCTTGTTACAGTCCTCAAGGGATCGTAGGAAAACATTCTGATTAAGAACCAATGTCATGCAACATTGCCCTCCTATCACCTCCTAAATACCGCCCCCCTCTAGCAGTGGAGAGAAATCTATATTATAATGTACTAGCATCAGAGGGGAGGTAACTTCCTAAGAAGATATGTAGTTGCTACAGAATCTCATGTATTTAGCAAAGTGTCCATCACTTGGCCATAAAAGAGGTTCTGGAGTGTACTTCTTCTGGGGCAGTGAAGTCCCACAATGTATTACCCATCACCTGGTGGTCCATGGTGATACATGTTAGCCTAGCGTTTACTAGATGTCAGCTACAACCCTTCTCCTATTATACATAGCTAGGCAGCCCTAAAATGTATTCTCACATCTGAGAATCTCGACTGCCCCCACCCTCCACTCCCTTGGGACACTTAACTCCTTGCTATACTTGGCTGCTTACCCTGGTGACAAAATTCAATGGGTCCCTCTGTATCTCTCTGAAGATGTGCTATTCTGTGCGAATCTGTATCACCTGAGATACATAAAGAAGCTTGCCAGTGGTGCTCATCTTGATACCTGGTACTCTCTTACAGTGTTTTTAAGATGATGAAAGGGCTTGTGCTTGAGGGGGTAAAATGCTTCAATTTGAGGTCTAATCCAATGCTAAAATATCACATAAAATTATGATTAACAAAATCTGAGGCATTAATACTATAATTTGAGAGTGTGCTCATGCTAGTCGTAGATGCTTGTCAGTCATGAATCATTCCATTCATTCATTCATTTAATCTTTATTTCGATTTATAAAACCATAAAAGATACATAGTACAATTTATACATATTTGTTAATAACACACAGTTTAAAATACGAGACACTCCTTTGATGGCGCCTTAGACAGATACAAATGCTAAAAAGTTTTATACTAGGAATATTAAAATGGCACCGGCACACAATTTAGAATACAATAAGAATGCTAAGCTTCTAATCCTATAAAGTTAAAACCTGAGGAGAATTAATTCCAGGTTGGGAAAATTAAACACAATGTCATGGCATACATTTAAAAAAAGGTGTTTTAAAATCAAAACAGCAACCAAAGTGCGGGTGCTTTAATAGTGCATGTAGGCGAGCTGGAACTAAACGTAGCAGGGACAGCAATTTGTTTATTCAGGCCTCTACGCAATTTCAAAGTGCAAGTGCCAAAGAAAAAGAGAAGTGCATATTAGATATTACAGCTTCAAATTGCTCATCTTTTTACTAAACATTAAAATTTCAGGCCTTTTTTCTCTCTTAATATACCCACAGCGAATAGATATCTACTTACACTAAAAACTATTTTCTGTGTGGTATCAGTTTTTAGTATTCTAGATGCTTCAGAACAAGACCTAGTTCCCAGGTTTCGACAGATGGGTTTAATCCATTTTTGTCTTGGCGTGGCATATGCGGGGCAAAAGAATAATATATGTGTCTCATTTTCTTGTGAATTGAGTTGGCATAAGACACAACAGTCCTCATTGTTGTTCGCACCAGTCCTTTGCCCCCATTTCGCTGTGTTTGATTTAATTTGCAGTATACCATAGCGAAGTTTCATATAGAGTGTTTTTGCCAACTGGGGCTGTACTTCATCTAGATATTGTTCAAAAACTGGGATTGATTTTATAAGCAAGAACCGAGATGTTAGTCTGCCTGTGTCTAGGTTATGGGAAACACTGTTCTGTATATACGCCCAGAAAGCAGTTTTCAATATCTTTTTGGCTGTATCTGTCAATAGAGATGGAGTTTCCCAGAAGTGCCTTAGCCCTATCAAACCATGTATGCACATGCCTAACCCACTGAACAGTGTTTCTTTTGTCGAGCCCTAAGATCTCCTCTAGCCCTTCTCTATAACTAGCTAGTTCTGTTGTGGTCCATACTCGTACCCAAAACAGCAACGGTCTCAATATGGCCTGATGGTCAATACATTTTATGTTTAGGTCCATAACAATGGGAATGATAGGTGTTCGCACGGGAAGACGTAGCAGCGATCTAAAGAACTTATTTTCATATCTTGCAAATGTGTTCCTACAGGTAACCCCCCATATTTCTGCCCCGTAGAGGGTTGCTGCTGCTAGTGGAGAGGTGTGGTGCAGCGGCCAGGGCAGCTGACTTCGGAGCACAGGGTTCACGGTTCGATCCCTGGCTCCGGCGGCAGCTCAGCTCAGCACCATGTGACTCTGGGCAATAGCTCACTTAATTTCCACGACGGCCCCCAGCGCCTTGAGACCCGTAAGGGTGAGTAGTTCGCGCTTTACAAATACGGATTTAGATATTTCTGCCCCGTAGAGGGTTGCTGCTTGTGCCCTGTATTTATACACTTCGAGTGCGGGGGACGCTGCCTTTGTAGTACTATTCCCATGTTTTTTAATTATTGGTAAAGAGTTTTGGCTCAGAACGATTTTGCTTTTTTCCAAGTGTGGGTACCATGTCATTTTGGTGTCTAGTGTTATGCCTAGATAATTAAAATTCGTCACATATTCTAGCTTCTGTTTTTGGACAGTTATATTCCTCTTGAACGATCTATGTGGGTTAACTGCCATATATTTTGTTTTGCTAGAATTAATTTCTAAGCCCTTGGAATCACAATAGACACTGAAAGAGTCTAATAGACCTTGAAGGCCCTTCAGAGTCTGTGACACTAAGATAGTGTCGTCCGCAAATAAAAGAGCGGGACTGGCACCCCTCCTAACTTTGGTGAATCATGTGTGCATCCCAGAAGGTAATTCGGAGCATCATTTACGTATAATGAAAATAGGGTTGGTGCCAGTACACAGCCCTGCCTTACACCTCTCCTTACGGGAATTGCCTCAGTGAGCTCACCCTTTGGACCCCATCTAACCTTTGCATAGTTGTCTTCATGCAGTCTTATTATTTGCACAAGAAGATCCTCTGGTACGCCTTGGTTTCTTAAGGATTTCCAGAGCAAATCTCTAGGGATGAGGTCAAAGGCAGCTTTCAAGTCTATAAAAGCTATATACAGGTGGCATTTTTTTTAAATCGTATATTTCCAGCTCATACAGACAAATCAAAAAACCTGGTCAATGGTACTAGTCTTGGCTCTGAACCCGGCCTGGTATTGTGATCGGATGTGGTTCTCCTCAATCCAATCGTTTAATTTTGATAAAATCTGCCTAGCATATGTCTTTTGAAGAACATCAATTAGACTTATTGGCCTGTAATTAACAGGGTCTTGGCGGGCTCCTTTTTTAAAAATAGTGATAATTTCGGCCCCTTTCCAAGACTCAGGTATTGGGGCACCTGCCGCCACAGCATTACAAAGACAGTTAACGTATGGCCCCCATACAACTTTATCGTGCTTTAGCAGGTCGCCTGGTAATTTATCAGGACCTGGGGCTTTCCCGGGCTTTATTGAGTCAATTGCTGCTAGGGTATCCTCTAAGCTAAAGAACGGTGTTGTTATTGCAGGGTTTACCTTGCTGGATGTTTAACGTTTCCGTTGAAGTCCCTGAATACATTTTGGAAAAATGATCGACCCAAGTACCTGGGTCTAAAAAAAGATCTTTGGTACTTCTTTCCTTTTTGTTTCCTTTAGCTATCAAGCTCCAGAAGCTTGCATGATCTTTCCTTCTTGCTGCAATTATCAGTTCCATCCAGACACTATCTTCCCAATCTTTTTTGGTTTGTGTTAATAATCTTTTATATTTTAGCCTTTTGTCTCTTAGTGTCATTACATCATTAGTTTTGGCTGCCGTAATAAGCTCACACTTGGCTTTACGGCACTCACTACTGTACCATTGGTTTACTGGATTGTTAGCAACTAATCCTCCCCCCCCCTTCATCCTGGGCGTCCTACTCAATATTTGTTTTAGTTTATCTACCATTGTGTGGTGGATCTGTAGTATTGGGATCTCTGCAGCAGGCAGATCAATGTACGGGGCGATGACATCTGAGAAGGTGTTATAAATATTTGTCATGACCTCGACTTTACCTACTATAGAAGGCCATTTCAAAGCTCTACGATTATTGGTAACTGTAGGTTCAATTGGAAATGGAGTATTATCATTGTCTTTCCAATTAATAGGATAGAAGGAAGTGCCTGCTATTGTAAGACACAAAGGATAGTGGTCACTGTCATCTCTGATTTCGACCTTTAAGTCGTGGACATTAGACCAGAAGGTAATAGAAACCAGTATGAAATCGATAATGCTCTTGTAACTCCCCCTGCTAAAAGTAGCGGCACTTGGTCTATCGGACGGTAATCGACCATTACAGGCCCTAAGTCCATGTCCTACGACTAGTCGCGTAAGTTGTGATACTAAAGCAGTACAAGGTACTACGGGACTGCTATCCAGTGGAAGAATATTGTTTGCAGTATCCTCCTCTTCAAAAATATTTTCTAAACCCACTACTGGCTCATACTTACAATTAAAATCTCCCCCCACAATTACTATAGCCCTCGGATCTATTGTACTTAAGTACTCATCTAGTAACTCTAGTACTGGGGATTCCTTACTCGATGGGCTTGGCCTATTGTAGATATTTACTATATATATTTCAATTTTATCCCTTGTAGTGATCTTTATCCCAATTATATCCTGAGATGCAAAGTCCAGCTGGATTATATCAACAGTGAGGGCGATCTTGACCCATATAACTAGCCCGCCCGACGGTCTTCAACTTAGTGAGGGGGTGGCATTTATACTGTATGTTTTACACCCAAGCTTGTGTGGGGTATCCAGGGCCCACGTTTCCTGTAGCAAGCAGACTTCGCTATGGTCAATATATTCCTGCCATTCTGCGTCATTCAACTTCCTTTTCAGCCCTGCAATATTCCATGATGTCAGTTGTAATACAGGATGCTGACTTGGTGCATTAGGCATGTGTATGTTATCGAGGAGTCGGTCTGCCCCTAAATCACCCCCAGTTTCTCGGACTTCATTATTTTCATTATGGGGATCAAGGGAATATGATTCAATTCTCGATGAGCCCAGTGTTTTGTAATCTAGTGTAGTGCAAGTCGGAGAGTCCGGTGGTACCAGTCAGTCCACCTTGTCTAAAACTGAATCCAACCCTGACCGTGTAACAAGAACATTTTGGGCTTGGGCCTGGGACATACTATTTAGGTTATATTTCATCTGTATACCTGTCGGTGTAGGTGAACATGCTCTCAGTTCCAGTGCTATTAAATTATGCACCATGTTCCCCTCTCTTAGATGTAACTCAATGGCATCCAGCTGAGTGGAATGGTGGCTCAGCCTTTTGGCTCATAATATGTCATCAGGGATGACCGATCGACAGCCCCTAACCTTTCTGATCCAATGGATCGATTTGTTGATTAGGGAATTATGGTCTTCATATTTAATGTGCGTCTGTATTTTAGCCACATTAATCAGGAAGACACTCTTTGGGGGGCAGTTGGACAATGCAAATGTGTCTATCGGATAATTGTTGTTGTCTTTAGATATATCATTCCTACCCACTTTTCTACCCCCTGACTCCTGAATATTTGTGAACGCCGCTTTGGTAGGGGGGCATGTAGGAATGGACATCAGGGGAATGATGTTAGGCAAGGGAATTCGAGCGGCAGCATTTGTCTGATTCAAAAGAGGGAATGTTACAGGACCTCTGGAATGGTCTGGAGGACAAACTTTTGGTAAATCCCTACCCAAGAGTTGTTTGACCTGCTCTGCAAGGTCTAAGATTAATGACTTGAGTGAATTAACTTCCGCTCTTAGGTCATTGATAATCCCAATCGTGTCCTTCCCCAATGAAGACTCTCCTAGCTTGGTCCTGTTTTTATGATTATTATGCTCACACAACTCTTGCTCCTCACATACAGGACCTGGACTGAGCGGGTGTGTCTCCATCTCTACCTCAATCTCCCTCTCTATATTGATATCAACTAGATCTAGTAGTGGAGAGAACCTATTAGTCAGAGGGATGCTGGACGAGATATTCAGGCTATCATTTTTACCAATACCACCACTCACCACAGCTGTCAGACTTCTATCATCAGTTAAAGAAGAACCATGGACTCCTGGTTCGTCATCATCGAGGTTCTCTACAGACCTCGTTGCCTTACTGGGAATGGGAGACTTGTTTTTTGTGCTCCTAGTAGTACGTTTGGTGAAAATAGAGGGAATTCGTGCAGCGGGCTTATGTTTTATGCTCATGGAAGGGAGAGTCACAACTGGAGAGTGTGGATTAACTACGGGGGTGAATTAGGATCTGGAGCTAAAATACCTTGGCACTCCTCCAGTATATCATCGATGCGGTCTAGCACACAGTTGTTAGCTGCCGACCTGTGGGTAACTTTTAATCTACTACATTTTGAACGCGGTCCATCGGCTTTCACAGTTCCCTCGCTAGTGGTAGACCTCCTTTTCCCCATTCTGCCAAAAGAGAGTCAATCCCAGTACAGTAAGATTAGAACGCAATCGTAGTCTGTAGATAACACAACAAGTACCTATTTTTATATAAGCCAATATAAAATAATATGCTAGACGATGTATCAAAAGGGGGAAAGAGCCAAAAGTACGGATTTGGAAAGTATCTCAGAACTCATGGTTAATGTCTTGTCAAGACTAATTGTCCCAGGACCAGCATAAGTTTCTGCAAAACCAAGGGGAATGGCCCAGCCTTGTCCTGACGCGGACGGGCGCAGACGGGCCCGCCCTTGGCCTGGGCATGCCAGCGCGCGTCCCGCGCTGCGGGAGCCCGCAACAACTTTTAAGCGCCTCCTGGCGCGTGTTGACACGTAGGCGCCTCCTGGCGCTTAGCACTATGGGGGCTGGAGTCCCCTGGCTGCCGGTACTGCTGGGGGTGCTGGTGGCCCGGATGAGGCTGCAAGAATGGGCTCCCGCGCTGCAGGAGCCCGCAACAACTTTTAAGCGCCTCCTGGCGCGTGTTGACACGTAGGCGCCTCCTGGCACTAGCACTATGGGGGCTGGAGTTCCCTGGCTGCCGGTACTGCTGGCGTTGCTGGTGGCCCGGATGAGGCTGCAAGAACGGGCTCCCGTGCTGCGGGAGCCCGCAACAACTTTTAGGCGCCTCCTGGCGCGTGTTGACACGTAGGCGCCTCCTGGCGCTTAGCACCATGGGGGCTGGAGTCCCCTGGCTGCCGGTACTGCTGGCGGTGCTGGTGGCCCGGATGAGGCTGCAAGAATGGGCTCCAGTCATGAATCAGTTGCTTAGCAGTTAGTTTTGATGGTCAGGGATTGACTGCCATGCAACCAATTAGGCTATAGACTGCACCATGTTTTTGGCCAGTGATAGAATGATGAAGACTGATGGGCCTTTTCACAAAGGTACCTTTAAATGTGAGTAAGTCTACGAGGGTAATGTTGCTATTACACTTTGTAGTAACTTCACTACTTTGTGCTATTCACCAGTTCCGAGTGTAAAGTTACCACAAAGTATGGGCTTACATGTCCCCATCCACTGAAACTGGGGTGAAGTCAGTAAATTACTTATATACAACCAAAAAGTTACTACTAGTAGTGAATTTCTGACTGTGTTTTAAGTTCCAAACACTTGGCGGAGAGCAGCACAATCAGGCTGGAGATCTCCCTATTGTAAAGCATAGGGAAACATATAAAAGTTTATTAACGTTTTTAAAAAAGTAACACGTTACTATGTTGAAAGTAAATATAAGTTAATTTTATATATATTTATTTTTAAATGTATAAAAAAATGGAACAAATGCAACAGAACTCATAACTTAATTTTGAATTAAATATTTAATTAAATTAAGTATATTAAATGAAATTGAATTTATGTTCTAAAGTTGCATTAGAAAAAAAGCTAAGGTAAAATGTTTATATTTATTTTTTATGTATTGAAAGTAGCTAAAAGATATGCATAGAATTTGTTTACATTAATGTAATTATTTGTTTAAAAAAATACAGTGACATTTATTTTTAAATACAAAAATTCATTTAAATATTTTATAATGCTAACATAGCAATATGTTTTAACATGAAATTAAATGTATGTATATTTGAAAATGTTTAAATACATTTATTTTAACTATGTTTCCTATGAGGTTTTTTTTAAAGTCCTATGTCAATTATATTCTATGGGAGGGTATTTTAGGACCTGTGAGTGGCCTTCAGTGGTGCTGGACTTACTCCAGGCCTGAGCGGGTGTACATTTACTACTATTGAGAGTCAATTTTGGCTGTAGTAACTTTAGAAGTACAATTTGTGGATAGCAATGGCCTTACACTTTTGTGAGTGTGTTTGTCCCACCCTAATCTCCTCCCTAGTCCTTCCTTAACCCCTGATTACTCCTCCCTACACCCCTCGAATTTATTTACAAATATTCCCCTTTTTCCAGCAACCTCTGTCCCTTCCACATTCACTAGTAAAACTAGGGGTGAGCCGAACTCATGGAGTTTCACTTTACAGAATTCCATGGAGTTAGCAGCAAGAGCTTGTTCCACCCTGTAAAATCAGTGCGAACAGCACAACGTGGCATGCCAGAGGGCCCTGCTTCTTACTGCCGCTCAAGTAGATTTACTACTCAAGCAGCAACTTTCTCAACATGAATGTATGTGACCTGCCGCAAATGCCCGCATGGAGAAATCTCTCCTGGAGGCGTACTAGCTCCCGAAAATCACGCTAGGGGACGCAATTCTCCGCAATGAAAAGATAGGAGAGATGAAGAAGTAGACCTCCCCACATAGATTTTGAATAGCATGAATACTAATAAACCTACCACAAAATGCAGTTTGCGAATAGACCCCTGAATCTTTTCCTATGGCAGTGGTGGAGTGGCCTCAGTACCCACGGAATAAAGTTTTTTGATATTTTGGTCTCATCTGCTGTCTACAATAAAATACATAATAATCATGGGCCCTTTTTCTTACAACTGTCATGCAATGCAACACAGCACCAAATGTTGCTGCACTGCATTGCATTAGAGGGCAAGGGCAGGAAAGTTCCATATCTACTAAGATACAGCACTATCCTGCTTTCTTTCTAACACTGGTGCACAATCAGGCTGCTGAGCACCACAAACACACCTTAGGACCACAGGGTAAAGGTGTCTGCGTGAGACTAGAAGCACCCCCTTGATACAGAGGAAAGCAAAGCAGTGCTTTGTGCTGCTTTGTGTTAATTTGTGGCATCCAAAAAAACACATCATGTTCTGTTTGCATCACTTTTGTGACACAAACCCAGCATAAAATGTTTGTAAATCTGGGCCATGGAGTGGTCATGATTGGATGGCTTTTTGCCTAGTTTATTTCCATGCTCCTTGTTCAATGGTTTTACTCCATATTCTGGGGATTGTCCTGTAGTTGGAGCAATGTTAATTTACATTGCTTCTGATTGATTGACTTATAGCCTTCCACTGCTGACTTACAGGGACTACTTTTTTAGGGCATCACTGTCCTGCTGCTGCCTGCCTGCTCCCTTTTTGGGGTCCTGTCAAGGTGGAGCTCTCTGCATGGTAAAGTATAAGGAAAAATCAAAAAAATCATTTAACTTAAAAATAAATATTCAAAATGTTTCCTGTTAAATTATAATGTCAATTCATTTTATTTGTTTACTTTAAATGCATATGAAATTATTTAAAAAATGGTGCAGCACTATTAAATTAATTTTCAATTAAACTTTGATTAATGGAAATCTGTTAAATTAAATCGTTTATTTTCCAAAAGGTTAAATTAAAAAAATGCCCACCTAAAGAAAACGAAATAT
Source organism: Calotriton arnoldi (assembly GCA_963921515.1). Taxonomy (NCBI): domain Eukaryota; kingdom Metazoa; phylum Chordata; class Amphibia; order Caudata; family Salamandridae; genus Calotriton; species Calotriton arnoldi. The sequence goes on along the minus strand of CAWUFW010006798.1, from coordinate 383,643 downwards.
TTTTTATTTGCATTAGTAATTATTAAAAGTGATGTATAGAATTTTTTTAACCTTCAAAAAATGTTTTCTAGGCAGGTCTTAAATAGATTTCAAGAGTGGATGGATGATCAGAGGATTCTAACGCCCATTGAGGCAGGATTCCATGCTAATGTTTAGCTCTTTAGATCAGGTTTTCAAATCCACCCTCCTCTATTGGAAATATGTCCTGTTGGGCAGCCAGAAACTTTATGTGGCATTTATTGTGCTGTGTGCTGCATTTTATCTGATACCCTGCAAGAGCCTTCGGAGAGTACTAGCAACCATAGGAGTTCCCGAAGGGTTACTTGAACTATTAGGCTGCATGAAAAGAACTATGCGCAGGTCAGGTGGGGTGATGTAGGTGAGCTGACAAAGCGCATTCCAGTAGCAAGAAGGGTCAAACAGGGGTGCGTTTTTGCACCCACCTTCTTCGCCTTATCCATTAATGATGTGGCCAAGGAACTGAGAAAGTGTGTTAATGACTCTCCTATTCTGAACGTGGCTAAAACAACAATTTTCCTGTTTGAAGATGATTCCCTATTAATCTCCAAGTCCCCGATGGGGTTACAAAATCTGCTAAATAAATTTTGGGAGTTTTGCTGCCACAAGGCCTGGATTTAACCACTGCAAAAACTAATTTAATGGTTTTTGGCAAGATTGCTAATAATAGCTGTCCTGTAATGGCTGGAAAAGACCACTTGGAAAGGTCTTTAGCTTTGATTATTCAGGGGTGACCCTGTCTGCCAAATTTAGGTGCATCCACCAAGTAAATAAAGGATCACTCACGATATCGCACAGATCAAAGGCCATCCTACGTTTTCAGAAGAACACATATTCGCGTTCCATTTCACCGGCTCTGAAAGCCTATCGAGCGAAGACCCAAAGTGCCACCTTGTATGGCGCAGAAATTTGGGGTTACAGGGATACCAATAAGCTTGCTGTGACAGAGAATACATTTGTTAGATCTTTGCTCTTGGTCTCTGTAAGTACCCCACTGGTCCCACTTTATTTTGATATTGGGATGAAAATATCTGATCTGGCCCACTTAAAACCACTATTATAATGGATTTGAATCTGGACAACTCTGGAATTAGCTGAATATAGAGATACCTTAAGAAATGTGAAGGAACTGGATCATGCCTTGGAGGTACCCTGGTTAAGGTTTGTCAGCAACTAGTGCAAAATATTGGGCTTGATCAAACTGTGGAACTCACCTGAATTAATTTGTAAGGATGACAAGCAGGTCTTAAAATCAACCTATTGGTCACTTCTGTAGATAGAGTTAATAACCAGGGGCACTTTGGGCCACCTTACCAAGCAGTTTGTGGCATTTAAACCTACCCCTGCCTTTGAAAGCTATATGGATAATATAACCCCAACCCTGGCCAAGAGTTCGTTTATTAGATTTAGAATAGGTTGTCTGCCCCTTCGATCTTTCAGCAAAAACTGGAATAACAATTCCTCGTCTGACTAATGCCTAGCTTGTGGAATGAATCCTGAGACTCTTGATCATATTATGTTTGTATGTCCTGAATATCGTGGTGAGCAGAGAAAAATGGCTGCGCCCGATCTGTTTGTCCATGGGGGTACCTCATTGTAGAGAGGCGAAGCAAATACTGATGACTGACACAACTGGTCCGGTTGTTTTTTCTGTCGGTTCTTGTTTAACATCTGGACAAAGCAAGAGATGTTTCTGAAATTATCATAATTTTGAGTATATTTAAAATATTCTTTGTCTTAAGGAAACAAGTTCTAAGTATCTATGCATTATGTACATAGATGTATATATATTTAATATCTATTAGTCAAGCCTCTCTAATAGCACTTTGCCAAAAACAGCACTGTTTTAAGACAGCATAGGATGCTGATGAGTTTTATACATCTTGGAACTTGCATTTGATTTTAATAATTAATTTAGGTAATGTACAGATAAGGCTATCGATTTGTAGGTGCATCCTGATAATTTTCGACAGCAACAATTGTAATGAAATCGTAAATTGCATGAAGTCTCCTGGGATTAAGTTTTATGACTTTTATGAAGTTTTTATATTTTTTATTATATTTATGTACTGAGGATACTGATCGAAGTTAAATATATTAAATGTATTATATGGAGTTTTGTAACTTTGATGGTTTTGAAACCGAATAAAGTATCTTTTGATTGGATGGCTTTTTGCCTACTTTATTTCCATGCTCCTTGTTCAATGGTTTTACTCCACATTCTTGGGATTGTCCTGTAGCAGGTGCAACTTTAATTTAACATTGGTTCTGAATAATTGGCTTATATCCTTCCACTGCTGACCGACAGGGACTACCTTGTTAGTGCATCACTTTCCTGCTGCTGCCTGCCTGCTCCCTTTTTGGGACCTGGCAATGTGGAGGTCTCTGCATGGTAAAGTAGAGGGAAAAATAAAAAAATCATTTAACTTAAAAAGAAATATTCAAAATGTTTTAATGTTAAATATTAATGTCAATTCATTTTATTTGTTTACTTTGAATGCAGAAGAAAATATTTAAAAAATGGTACAGCACTATTAAATACATTTTTATTTAAACTGTAATTAATAGAAATCTGTTAAATTAAATCAAGTTTAGTTTTCAGAAGTTCAAAAAAAAAAAATCCCACCTAAAGAAAATAAAATATGTTTTAATGTGCATTAGTAATTATTAAAAGTGATGTATAGATTTTTGTTAATTAGCATATTTACTTTCTAACACTAACACAGATGTGTGATCCACAGACGCCCACCGCGTCAGATATGCTCTTATATTACCAGTGCAGAGCAGCATGCAGATCCAGATATAAGGAGTTTCCAAGCACGCCGCCTACCCTGCCTGCGCTGGAGAATATCTTATCGAATCCATCACCCCGCAAACTTATCACACGCATCTACAGCATCACACAGGGGGAATCTCCAATCACTTATGTTACTTCCAAAGCGGAATGGGAAAAAGATGCCGATTTAACAATTACTGACAAACAATGGCAGTTCTGCTGCTCTCAGCTGGAATGCCTTTCACCGAATTATAGATTGCGGCTTATCCACTTTAACTTCCTGCATAGATTATATCGCACACCGTCACAGTTGCATCGCATGGGCCTACACCCAGATGCGGGGTGTTGGAGATGCGGCTCTCAGAACGCCACGTTTACTCACCTGGCTTGGGATTGCGGACCTATAGTGCAATAATGGGCAGACATTTTTAGGCACATGGGACATATAATAAATGCCTCACTACCAGCAACGCCGATAATGGCGCTGTTAGGGTATGTACAGGAAATTCCGAAAGAACACCGCAAACTCACGGCCATGATGCTGTTGCTAGTGAAAAGGCAGGTGGCCATACACTGGAAGAAACAGAATCCTCCTGCGATAGCTGAATGGGTCAGGGCTGTTACCTATTGCAAGGATCAATTGTCTGTCTTCTGGGAACTAATGCCAAGTAGATCTAGACCATCTGACATATGGGAACCCTTTGCTAATTGGTTGCGCTCGGGTGGAACAGACCTCCAGAGGGACTAGGATAAGTGTGGTGGCGGAAAAGATCTATCTGGTCAGACACCAATGGCAACATGATTGGAGGTGGGGCATGGGCTTGCCACTGTGCACCGACTAAATGGGATGTAAACTGCTGATTATGCGTAGACTGGTTGAGTATAAACGACATGGCAGATTGATTGACAGGTATTTGAAGGGGCTTGCCTCTTGATTTGATAGAATGGCAGAGGGGGGAGGGAGGGGGGTAAAGGTTTACGTTAGCTCTAATGTTTAGATGTAAATGATTGCGTTGCAGTTTGTTTTTCAAAGAGAGGATGCATACTGGTCGAAATCCGCTGCCTGCCCTTCGGGTTGTTGGCAAATAAAGCTGTGTACTTTCACCCGGACAGATAAGCCGCCGGCCTCAGGGTTGTAGGCACTTGGCAGTGTAACCTGAGAAGTATGCAATAAAATGTTTAAATAAATATCTACTTTTAATAACATTTATTGTTACATTATTTTTTACTTCAAAATAGATTATTAAATTATTTTATAATTAAATAATAAATATGTACTATTTGTCTACATTATTTAAAATTATATTCATTTATAGTTTTAACTGTTTTAAAAATTTAATTTAACATTATTTCCTTTTGGGTTTTATTTTAAATCACTACCTCCATTATTTTCTATGGGAGGGTGTTGCAGTGCTAGAATACCAAAAAGTAATAAACTTACTCAAAACTGTACACACAGACGTAATATGGTACAGTACATGTCTTAAACACTCTCTCGCTCACGCTCTCTCTCTCTCACACACACACACACATACACACATGCATACATGCACAATAACACCCCGTATAATAGACACACATTAAAATAGTGTGTCATTTCACCCAAAAAACAAATTTAAAAAACTCAACAGCGAAAACCATATTAGTGACATTAAAAACGTTTTCTCTCCGTATACACAACATCATCACCCATTAGGTGTATTTATAGATTCACCCTATACTTGATTAAATATACAGCTACATGCCTTAGACCAGTGATGCTCGAAGCATTGCCCGGGGGCCACATGCCACCCTCTTGACCTTTACATGCGGTCCCCGGGGAAACAGTAGCACGTGGCTGCTGTTTACTCGACTCAGCACTAACATTAAAATAAAATGTTAAATAAACAGCAAGCATTTAATTAAAGAAAGTAAGTAACTAGCGTGTGCTGCACCCCTTAACTTTAGGAACACCTTCATTTTTAAAGACAGCAAACGTGCAAAAACGATAGCTTCTTCAAAATTCAAAAAGTTTTTTTTTTCATTAAACTGCAGAACCATTTAATCGTAGTAAATCAGACTAGAGCAGTGCATTCAGAAGTATTTTTTTAAAGTGATAGTTTTCTAACATAAATGTAGAAATGTTCATGCTTCCCCCACCCTGACAACAATGCCATTAGTGATTAAATCCAAACACAGGAGGTTTTGTACAGCACGCATCCTGAAGTCATGTATTTCGAGGTCCTCTTATATGTGATAATGAAGAAAATGGAGGGAAATTGAATTAAAACAACTGCCCAGGATCACACAATTTGGTCAAGTGGGGAAGCTGGGATTCATCCCATGATTTGTGGTTCCACATTGTGCTATTCAGTTCAGCCACTAAATGTACATGCTTTGCTTCCCCTACACCCACTCCCTCCCCCCACACCCAAACACCACCGAGCTGGCATCAGCGCGGCCCTCGGTCACACTAAAGACCAAACTTTGAGTTAATACACATGTAGGATTGTGATGTGTGAAGATGGAAGACTAAGTAGCAATTGAACTATTCATTGGGGTGGTTGGAGCAGTTCAGACCCCTAGGTGGGTTGTCTACATCACCGGCTACGATGTGAAGGCTACATTGGTTTGAGGATCAGGTTGTATGCTGTAGTCAGGTGGGAAGGTAGAGGTGCTGAACCCAGTTATTAGTTGTTGACCGCTAGTTGTTTGAGGCATAAAGCTTGGCCATGTAGCTTGATATGGGTCCCAGTGAAAAAGGGTCAATATGTGCTGCTTTACCTTGTAATGATGCCTTGTAGGCTTTTCCCTCAACATCCAAAGATATTCCTTGTGCAATTCAAAAGGTTCTTCAAGACCCAGTTGTGCCTCTCCATCAACTTGGGCTAGCTTGCTGGTAGGTGTTAATGTTTCTTCTTATGTGTGTGGAGATGATGAATATAGTCACCCCTATGTCATGTACCTCAACCCACATAAACAACAGTTAATAAAAAAAATATCCTTTCAGAAGACAGGTCTTGCCCGTACCAACCCTTCTTTTATGCATGGCAGTCACTCATGGACTCCTTGTTGAATTCCACATTGAGGGATGACACACAGGAGGTTTTGCTGTGAATATTGTTCCATGGCAGATATCCCAGCCTCACCTGGGGTTTCCTCTTAGTGAAATGATGATGAGATGACAGAAGGAGCACCTGAGTGTAAAGGTGAAAGAGGGGATGTAGTAGACTATGTGAGGCCAACAATCTCTTCATTCTCAGCAGTGTTGAGGCAGCCGAGGATGTGCCCTGCAGAGCAAGGGGTTTCTTTTAGGATGACAAGCTGCTCTCCACTAGCAGATTGATGGGCATCCCAATAGGGATTATTGTCCACGGGTGCTGCAATGTGGAAGCAAAATGACAGTTGGTAAACTGTCAATTGTGAGGGTAGAGAAGAATATAGCATGTTACAACGCATGCTATAACATCGCGTACTATTACAACGCGGTCGTTACAACGACCGCGTTGTTAGTACACGATGCATTTACATCGCAAGTCATTACAACGACTTGCACTAGGGGGCGCACTGGACTTAGGAATAGTATTAATTACTATTCCTACTCCAGTTTGCGCAACAGTAGGGAAGGTGTTGGAATTTATTTCCAATACCTGAGCACCCTCTAGTGCAAGTCGTTGTAATGACTTGCGATGTAATTGCATCGCGTACTAACAACGCGGTCGTTGTAACGACCGCGTTGCAATGGTAGCGCAATGCAATGACAGCGTTGTAAACGCTGTTTCCCGGTAGAGAAGCGTACACTCTAAAACTGCAAGACATGCTGTAATGTAACTTTAAGGCACTCGCCTCATGATGGACAGATCATACTGTTGTCCTATTAAGGTAGTTGCTGGTTGCAATGGGCCCGTGAACATATGATACAGTTGTTTGTTTCTTGGCAGTGACACGGATGCTTGCTGTCTCTTCAGACCCCATGATGTTGTTGCTGATCAACACTGACTATAGATGGCTGTGGACTTGTGTCCATTGATGCAGAAGCTGCAAAAATGATTAATGAGAGACAACAGAATTATGACAGCGTGACTCAGGACAACTGTGAAGGGTGTGACAACGTGTGTTAAAGTTGATAAATGTCAAATAGAGATATTGCATATTCTTTACACACGGACAATTTAATAATTGGCTAGAAATTTGTTTAAGATGACAAAGAATGTGAAAGATATGCAAATGGATGTACAATGCAGGAGCGGCCCGTGCAGGTAAGAACGGTGAGGCAGTAGGGCCGGGTCGGCGGGGATTTGACAGACGACCACGAAGGAAAATGAAATAAATAATACATTTTCCCTCGTCGTCATCTGTCGAAATACCCCCCACGTAGCCCCATCGCCCCACCGCTCTTACCTGCACGAGCCGCTGCTGGTACAATGTAGTTGCATTGTCTGTCCACAGACTTAACTTGAATAATGGATGGCAGAGTGCAGCATAACTATATGAATAATGTCCCCTGGTATACGCTGATGGGAGGTCAGTAGGGTGGTAGCTAGGCGACATTAGGTTACTTCAGTGTGGAGAGGGAAGCATATAGGTGTTGGAAAGTGGGTTATTGGTAGGGGCAAATGTAGGTCTGCCACTGGCAATAAGGCCACTAACACATGATAGGACTCAGCATAGGTCTTAAAAAATTATTCCTATGCTCAACCCTTGGTAACGTGGCTGCGAGCAGACAGGCTTAACTTCAAAGACAGGTATGTAAAGCATTTAAAAACACCAATTCAGTAAATAATTAAAACACAACACATAATAAAAATCCAACACCAATTTATAAAAATAGGAACTATTTTTATCTTTAAAATGACACCAAAACGACAAAAATCCAATGTAGGGAACCGGAGATATGAATTTTCAAAGATTTAATAAAATATAGCACTTAGAAGTTTATAGCACCATATTGGGATACCTGCTCGCGATAGACCGGGGCAAAGTCAAAGTTTCAGGACGACCGCGATGGATCCCTAGGCGGCTACAGCTTGCGGCAGGTCCCGGTTGCAGTTTCTACCTTCACACTTAGAAACTTTTCTGGAGCTTTTACTCGCGAGGCCCCTCTAAGCTCCCAGCCAGTCCGGATCCGGTGAGGGTTCGCCGGTTTGACTTGTGACGAGGTCCCGGTAAACTTCCCTGGAGCGGACTTGGAAAATTTCTCAAGATCGTTTCAGCGGGGCAATCCAGAAATCCAGGCCGACACGCGATGGAAGACAGGCGGCTTGGCACTCGCGGTTGCTCCCGGTCGGCTTTTCTACGAGCGGACTTAGAAGCTTTTCTGGAGCTTTTTCTCGCGGGGTCTCTCTATGCTCCTCATGTAGCCGGATCCGGTGAGGGCTCGCCGGCTTCAGATTTTCTCTAGTCCCGGTCAATCTCTGGAAGTCGATACGATGGAGCTTTTAGCGGGATGAACCTGGTGGGCTTGGCCGGCTCGCGGTTGAAGGCAGACGGCTTGGCTGACCAGGTTGAGTCGGTTCCTCTATGGAGCTTTTTTTCAAAGTTCCTCCAAAGTTCTCCAAACTTCTTGAACTTCTTCCTGAAGTTCCTCAAAGGGTCCCAAAGTGTCTCAAACTCACTCCAAGGGTCTGGAAGCTCCAAGATGGTCCTTGAAAGTTGAGGACATCAGTTCCCACAATCCACTGGGACGTCACCCTTACAAATCCACTGGTAGTTCCCCAAGGTGCAGATTTAGTTGGTGATGTTCCAGTTGAGCTCTTTAACCTGTAGCTTTCAGGGAGTCCACTCTTTAGTTCTTTTCCAGCAGGGTAATCCACAGGGCTGCAGTTTCAGATGGTGCAGTTTTCAGAGGTCAGGCCTTAGAAATCTTTGCACAGCAAAATCTTCTCAGCAGGGCACTTCTTGCTTCAGTAAGTTTCAAACAGCAGATCTGGAGGGCTCTGCCCCTCTCAGATACTTATTCAAAATTCTCTGGGTCAAGCACCAGGTCATTCTTGACCAATGAGAGCAGGGTAACTCCCCAAGGTGATGACCACTTCCTGTAGAGTGTGGCATCATTTTGTCCCAGAGTGCATCAAATCTTCCAAATCCATAATGGCTGAATTTCCAGCAGAGAGGCAAGAGCTGGCTAAACACACCCCCTGGGATGGCTTATCTCCCTGGCCTCTCCCCTACCATCTGCACATACCTTCCTTAAGCCTAGCCCTGACTCTGGGTCAAGAGTGTCAGAGTGAAACTGAAACCCAGGCCTCCCCTCTGCCTTTGAAGATCATGGTTTACGACTCCACCCCCTGGCCTGGCATTCCTATAGACCAGCACACTGCCCTCCCAGGACAGTTGGTAACCCCAGGGGATCTTTATCACCTCTTCAAAGCAGCCTGGCTAATCCCTTAACTCTGACCAATCAGGGCAGACCAGTGGAAAGGCTGAATTTGGACTTACAAACAAGAAAGTCTTATAACTTTTTGTATGTACGATTTAGGAGAAATTCAACAATATAATATTGTTGAATTTAGCATTACCACTCTGAGAAGTCTTTGAATGGTAGCTCTAGCTCTTTTCTATCAGGAGTTATTATTTAATATCTTCCTGCAATGTTAGCCTATGTAACTGGGGATTTGCAATGGGAAAAATGACTTGGGCCAGTTTTCTAGCACCAGGGCTTATAAAAACATATTTTATAAGTATTTCCCTAATTTCTACAGGACCCCAACCCTTGTGCAACTAGGGGAGACTTTAGGGGTTCTGAATCTGTAAAAATATTGCAGATCCTCAATTCCCTGTGCTCCTAGCCTCAAAGTCGAATTTGGGCAGCACTTTAACACAATGTGGGGAGTGAAATGTGAAATTTCACTTTACCCAGGTTTATAAATACTCATTTTATAAGGGTGTACATTATAGATAACTGACCCCCCACCCTTGGGATACCTAGGGAAGACCCTGGGGGCCCCTAATATGCCAAAACATTGTAGGTTTTCCATTTTTAAGTGCCCCAAACCCCAAAGTCGAAATTGGGCACAATTTGCTTTTTAAAAGCAGTCCTGGCACCCAGGGCTGCTTTTAAACTGACCCCAGGCTTCAGCATTGCACCCATGCAAGTGCAGAAAAGCTGCTGGCCTCTAAACTGCCATGCCCCAGGATACTGGGGACTTCTAGGTAGTTTCAATCCCCTGCCCTATTATATACTAGGGGCTTATGGGGTAGGTCATGCCAATTACAGGGGTACCCCACCATCCCATAGTGTACCCTAGTGTATGTTGGGTATTTTAACTGTATTCTAATGTGTTCCTTTCAGCTTGGCACTGGCCCTGGGCCTAGTTAGACAGAGCCCAGGGTCAGTCAGAGTCAGTTACCACCAGTTCCAGTCAGCAAAAAGTTGGGGGGTGCCCAGGGCACAGGATGACTTTATAACATAGCCCCCCCCAAACGAAAGGTGAGGGGTTACTAACCTACACCCTGGTAGTCCTCCTCAGCTAAGTGGAAAAACCTGGAAAGTCCATCTGCATTTGCATGGGCAACCCCAGGTCTGTGTTCCACTGTAAAGTCCATTCCATGTAGGGAAATGGACCACCTTAACAGCTTGGGATTCTCCCCTCTTATCTGCATGAGCCATCTGAGAGGCCTGTGGTCAGTTTGAACACGGAAGTGAGTCCCAAACAAATATGGTCTCAACTTTTTCAGTGACCACACCACAGCAAAAGCCTCTCTCTCAATGGCACTCCATCTCTGCTCTCTGGGAAGAAGCCTCCTGCTAATAAAGGCAACTGGCTGATCAAGGCCCCCTTCATTTAGCTGTGACAACACTGCCCCAATCCCTTGCTCTGAAGCATCTGTCTGAACTACAAATTCTTTTGTGTAGTCAGGGGCCAGTAACACTGGTGCTGAACACATAGCATCTTTCAGAGTGTCAAAAGCCTTCTGACACTCTGGGGTCCAAATCACCTTCTTGGGCCTCTTTTTAGAAGTCAGTTCTGTTAGGGGCCCCACAATGGTCCCATAATTTTGAACAAACCTTCTATAGTACCCTGTCAGTCCAAGGAATGCCCTGACCTGAGTCTGGGTAACAGGTGCTGTCCAATCCAACATAGTTTGGATTTTAGCTTGGAGAGGCTCTACATGGCTCCCACCTACCAGGTGGCCCAGGTACACCACAGAACTCTGCCCTATTTGGCACTTGCTTGCCTTAATATTCAGGCCTGCCTGCTGCATGGCCTGAAGCACTTCCCTTAGGTGGCTTAAGTGATCCCCCCAGGTAGAACTGTATACAGCTATATCATCCAGGCAAGCTGCACTGAACTGTTCCAACCCAGACAAGACCCTGTTCACCAACCTTTGGAAGGTGGCAGGTGCATTCTTTAAGCCAAAGGGCATTACCTTGAACTGATAATGTCCCTCTGGTGTGGAGAATGCTGACCTCTCCTTTGCTCCATCAGTGAGGGCAATCTGCCAGTACCCTGAAGTCAAATCAAAAGTGCTCAGGTACTTAGCAGCCCCTAACCTCTCAATGAGCTCATCAGCTCTAGGTATAGGGTGAGCGTCAGTCTTTGTGACTGTATTCAATCCTCTGTAGTCCACACAGAACCTTAACTCCTTGGGTCCCCCCTGAGGATTAGGTTTGGGTACCAGCACCACTGGACTGACCCATGGACTCTCAGACGGTTCAATTACCCCCAATTCCAGCATCTTAGCAACCTCAGCTTTAATGCTGGCTCTGACATGGTCAGACAACCTGTACAGTTTATTTTTGACAGGTAGGCTGTCACCAGTGTCAATGTGGTGCACACACCACTCCAGTGATGCCTGGGGTCAAAGAGAACAGGCCAGCAAACTGCTCCAGCACTTGCTTACAGTCTCTGTGCTGCTGGTCTGTCAACTTGGGAGAGAGTATCACCCCTCCACTGACCCATCTTGCACATTAGTGGAGAGGAGGTCGGGCACAGGCTCAGTTTCCTCCTCCACGCCCTCATCAGTGACCAGTAACATGGTCATGTCTGCCCTGTCATGGTGGGGTTTCAATCTATTCACATGCAGGACCCTATGAGGGTTCCTGGGGGTGCCAAGGTCAACCAAATAGGTAACCTCCCCTTCTTTTCTAAGATTGGATAGGGCCCACTCCACTTGTCATGGAGGGCCCTGGGAGCCACAGGCTCCAACACCCACACCAATTGTCCTGGAGTATACTCAGGCATAGTAGCCTTCTGATCATACCAGTGCTTCATGAGCTCCTGGCTGGCCTCCAGTTTCCTGTTTGCCTTGTACATGTACTCTGCCATTCTAGATCTCAGGCCTAGCACATAGTCCAGCACATTGTCCTTTGCTTCTTTAAGAGGCTTCTCTAAAGTCTCTCTCAGCAGGCTCAATGGCCCCCTCACAGGGTGTCCAAACACCAACTCAAAGGGACTGAAACCAACCCCTTTCTGTGGCACCTCCCTGTAGGCAAACAGTAAGCATGGGAGGAGAACATCCCATCTCCTCCTGAGTTTCTCTGACAACCCATTTATCATGCCCTTCAGGGTTTTGTTGAATCTCTCAACAAGGCCATTTGCCTGTGGGTGATAGGGGTGGTGAACTTGTAGTTGACACCACACTCATCCCACATAGCAGTCAGATAGCTGGACAGGAAGTTCGTGCCCCTATCTGACACCACCTCTTTGGAAAACCCACTCTGGTGAACACACCAAATAGTGCTCTAGCCACTGCAGGAGCATCAATGGTTCTAAGAGGTATGGCTTCAGGGTATCTAGTGGCATGGTCAACTACCACTAAGATATACCTATTCCCTGATGCAGTAGGTGGGTCCAGGGGACCAACAATGTCCATCCCCACCCTTTCAAAAGGAACCCCAACCACTGGCAGTGGTATTAGGGGAGCCTTTGTCTTGCCCCCTGCCTTGCCACTGGCCTGACAGGTGACACAGGAGTTGCAAAACTCCTTTACCTTTTCAGACATATGGGGCCAGTAGAAATGGTTCACCAACCGGTTCCATGTCTTTGTCTGTCCCAAATGTCCTGCCAAGGGGATATCATGACCCAAAGTCAGGATGAACTCTCTGTACCTCTGGGGCACCACCAACCTCCTGGTGGCCCCCTCCTTGAGGTTTCTGGCCTCAGTATAAAGCAGTCCATCTTCCCAGTAGAGTCTGTGAAACCCGCTGTCATCCCCTTCCTCTTGCTTAGAAGCAATCCGCCTCAAGCTCTCAAGGGTGGGACAGTCAAGCTGTCCCTGACTGAACTCCTCTCTGGAGGGTCCACCTGCTCCTGTCAGTTCTGCCAAATCTGACAGCTCTGGCAGGTATGGAGTCCCTCCCTCAGAAGCCAGATCCTCCCCATCAGGGTTAGATTCTTCCTGCACCTCTGGAGTTCCCTGGGCTGGCTCACCAGGCCCAGTGCCCTTGTCCTTGGATGCTTGGCCCTTTGTTCCAGGGTCCAAGTGTCCAGCCCCTCCCTTCTGGCTAGTTTGTGACCTAGTCACAGCACATACCCACTCAGGGAGCTCCAATATTTTCATATGGAGTCCTCTCTCCACCTCTGACCACACAGAGGCTTCAAGATCATTTCCCAGTAAACACTGGACTGGGAGCACCTTTGACACAGCTACCTTCATAGGGCCTGTCACACCTCCCCATTCCAAATCCACCACAGCCATAGGATGGAGTTTGGTGGTGCTGTCTGCATAAGTCACCTTGTGAAACTCACCAGGTAACAAACTCTCTGGGGGCACCAGCTCATCCAGGACCATAGTTACACTAGCCCCAGTGTCTCTGATAGCCTCAACCTCAGTCCCATTCACTTTAGGCCTCTGCCTGTACTTATCCATGTTTGGAGGTAAGGCAGTAAGGGTTGCAATATTCACTCCACCCAGGGACACTAAAGTTGCTTGCCCCACCTGATTACCCCTCTCTGGGACAGCACTCTCCACCCCTACACTTACACTGGCAATCCCTGTGGATGTCCCCTTAGGGGGGAGCTTCTTGGTGCAGACAGCATCTCCCTGCTTGTGCCCTGGCTGATTACAGTCAAAGTACTTACCCACCTTTGAGGGATCAAAGAACCTACCAGGCTTTTCCTGAAACCCCTTCCCTTTGAATTTGGGTTGGCTCGGGGCCCCCCCTCCTTGTGCAGGTTTCTGTGGGTCTTTGGAGGACTCCTTAGGTTTTTGACCTTCATTTCCCTGGGCTTTCCCTTGGGAAGGGACCTGTCCTCCTTTCTTCTGGTCACCCCCCTGGTGCTGAATGGAAACCGGGTTCTCACCCACTCATCAGCTGACTCCCCCAACTCTCTGGGGTCTGTCAGCTTAGAGTCCACTAGATACTGGCGTAACTTCTCTTCTACACAATGAGTCAAAATGTGTTCTTTCAAAAACAAATTATACAATCCCTCATATGTGTCAACTTTGTTACCAACAATCCAGCCTTCCAGTGCCTTCACTGAAACGTCCACAAAGTCTACCCAAGACTTTGAACTCAATTTCTGGGTGCCTCTAAACTTCACCCTGTACTGTTCTGGAGTCAGACCAAATCTCTTGACTAAGCATGCCTTCATCTGCTGGTATGATTCTGCATCCTCTCCCTTCAGGGTCAGGAGCCTATCCCTCCCAGCTACTGGAATCAACTCCCACAGGAGTGCACCCCAATACCTAGAGTGGACCCTACTCATTTTAAGGGCCCTCTCAAAAGAAGAGAAGTGTGGCTCAATGGTTAGAGCGGCAGACCCTGATGCAGAGATCTGGCCCAGGACCAGGGTTCAATTCCCGCCTCGGCGGGTCTTGGGCTCAATTTCCTCGGACCTGATAATTCTCGCCTCGGTGCCTATTCTAATCATGGGTCCCACTCTGCAACTCTGGGCAATAGCTTGCTTAATCTCCACAACGGCCCCAACAGCGCTGGGATGCCTGGCTTCACCTTGGGGGTGCCCAGGAGTGGACATTTCACAGGTAAAAGCCAGGAAGGGTTCCACAGCGGTATGCGTACAGCGCCAGGACACCCCTTTGGGGGTATAAGTGCGCTTTACAAGTACAAATTTCAATTTCAATTTCAAAAGCAGCTAGCCACCTGTCAATGTCATCCCCCTCTGTGTACTTGGGCACTATGCCCTTGGGAAGTTTAGGTTCAAATCTGCCACCCCTGGACATCTCAGCATCTTCTTCACTTTCGCTGCCACCATTCCTCTTCTCCTCCTCCCTCTCCCATGTTCTCTTAGCCAATTCGAATTTCCCCTTCTCCAAAGCAATCAACTCTAATTGAGCCTGAAGCTGTCTCTCCGCAAGGGACAGTAGTGGTTCCTGAGTAAGGGACCCTACCCCACTCCCACCACCACCTTGATTCACTTGGCTAACACCAGTTAAAATGGAAGAGGCATCATCCTCAACCTCCTCTGGAAGGAGGTTGGGGGGACACCCTCTATCCCCCCTTGTCTCTCCTCAGCTGCCCTAGCATAGACTTTTAGGGACTCAAGCAACCCTACCTTCCTAAGCTTCTTGCTAGTAGGCAGCCCCCTAAGCCTACACTGTTCCCTAAGATCAGCCATCTTAAACTGGGACAGTTTAGCCCGGTCCAGCTCCATGGTTCCCTAGTTTTGGGTCACAAAAAACTAGGCACAACATACTTAGAACAATTTGGAAAAATCAAACAATGGATTAAAAACAGTTTAGTCCAAATTCCAAAAATCAAACTCAAAAGTTTTGTTCTAAGGCAATTTAGAGGATTTTATAATCTTAAATCATTCACTGAAAGGTGTACTTTTTAAACACAAGTCCACATCCACACCGCTGAGCACCAAATGTTGGAAAGTGGGTTATTGGTAGGGGCAAATGTAGGTCTGCCACTGGCAATAAGGCCACTAACACATGATAGGACTCAGCATAGGTCTTAGAAAATTATTCCTATGCTCAACCCTTGGTAACGTGGCTGCGAGCAGACAGGCTTAACTTCAAAGACAGGTATGTAAAGCATTTAAAAACACCAATTCAGTAATTAATTAAGACACAACACTTAATAAAAATCCAACACCACTTTATAAAAATAGGAAATATTTTTATGTTTAAAATGACACCAAACGACAAAACTCCAATGTAGGGAACCGGAGATATGAATTTTCAAAGATTTAATAAAACATAGAACTTAGAAGTTTATAGCACCATATTGGGATACTGCTCGCGATAGACCGGGGCAAAGTCAAAGTTTCAGGCCGACCGCGATGGATCCCTAGGCGGCTACAGCTTGCGGCAGGTCCCGGTCGCAGTTTCTACCTTCACACTTAGAAACTTTTCTGGAGCTTTTTCTCGCGAGGCCCCTCTAAGCTCCCAGCCAGTCCGGATCCGGTGAGGGTTCGCCGGCTTGACTTGTGACGAGGTCCCGATAAACTTCCCTGGAGCTGACTTAGAAAATTTCTCAAGATCGCTTCAGCGGGGCAATCCAGAAATCCAGGCCGACAAGCGATGGAAGACAGGCGGCTTGGCTCTCGCGGTTGCTCCCGGTCGGCTTTTCTACGAGCGGACTTAGAAGCTTTTCTGGAGCTTTTTCTCGCGGGTCTCTCGATGCTCCTCATGTAGCCGGATCCGGTGAGGGTTCGCCGGCTTCAGATTTTCTCTAGTCCCGGTCAATCTCTGGAAGTCGATGCGATTGAGCTTTTAGCGGGACGAACCTGGTGGGCTTGGCCGGCTCGCGGTTGAAGGCAGGCGGCTTGGCTGACCAGGTTGAGTCGGTCCCTCTATGGAGCTTTTTTTCAAAGTTCCTCCAAAGTTCTCCAAACTTCTTGAACTTCTTCCTGAAGTTCCTCAAAGGGTCCCAAAGTGTCTCAAACTCACTCCAAGGGTGTGGAAGCTCCAAGATGGTCCTTGAAAGTTGAGGACTTCAGTTCCCACAATCCACTGGGACGTCACCCTTACAAATCCACTGGTAGTTCCCCAAGGTGCAGATTTAGTTGGTGATGTTCCAGTTGAGCTCTTTTAACCTATAGCTTTCAGGGAGTCCACTCTTTAGTTCTTTTCCAGCAAGGTAATCCACAGGGCTGCAGTTTCAGATGGTGCAGTTTTCAGAGGTCAGGCCTTAGAAATCATTGCACAGCAAAATCTTCTCAGCAGGGCACTTCTTGCTTCAGTAAGTTTCAAGCAGCAGATCTGGAGGGCTCTGCCCCTCTCAGATACTTATTCAAAATTCTCTGGGTCAAGCACCAGGTCATTCTTGACCAATGAGAGCAGGGTAACTCCCCAAGGTGATGACCACTTCCTGTAGAGTGTGGCATCATTTTGTCCCAGAGTGCATCAAATCTTCCAAATCCATAATGGCTGAATTTCCAGCAGAGAGGCAAGAGCTGGCTAAACACACCCCCTGGGATGGCTTATCTCCCTTGTCTCTCCCCCTACCATCTGCACATACCTTCCTTAAGCCTAGCCCTGACTCTGGGTCAAGAGTGTCAGAGTGAAACTGAAACCCAGGCCTCCCCTCTGCCTTTGAAGATCATGGTTTACGACTCCACCCCCTGGCCTGGCATTCCTATAGACCAGCACACTCCCTCCCAGGACAGTTGGTAACCCCAGGGGATCTTTATCACCTCTTCAAAGCAGCCTGGCTAATCCCCTTAACTCTGACCAATCAGGGCAGACCAGTGGAAGGCTGAATTTGGACTTACAAACAAGAACGTCTTATAACTTCTTGTATGTACGCTTTAGGAGAAATTCAACAATATAATATTGTTGGATTTAGCATTACCACTCTGAGAAGTCTTTGAATGGTAGCTCTAGCTCTTTTCTATCAGGAGTTATTATTTAATATCTTCCTGCAATGTTAGCCTATGTAACTGGGGATTTGCAATGGGAAAAATGACTTGGGCCAGTTTTCTAGCACCAGGGCTTATAAAAACATATTTTATAAGTATTTCCCTAATATCTACAGGACCCCCAACCCTTGTGCAACTAGGGGAGACTTTAGGGGTTCTGAATCTGTAAAAATATTGCAGATCCTCAATTCCCTGTGCTCCTAGCCTCAAAGTCGAATTTGGGCAGCACTTTAACACAATGTGGGGAGTGAAATGTGAAATTTCACTTTATCCAGGCATATAAAAACTCATTTTATAAGGGTGTACATTATAGATAACTGATTCCCCACCCCTGGGATACCTAGGGAAGACCCTGGGGGCCCCTAATATGCCAAAACATTGTAGGTTTTCCATTTTTAAGTGCCCCAAACCCCAAAGTCAAATTTGGGCACAATTTGCTTTTTAAAAGCAGTCCTGGCACCCAGGGCTGCTTTTAAACTGACCCCAGGCTTCAGCATTGCAGCCATGCAAGTGCAGAAAAGCTGCTGGCCTCTAAATTGCCATGCCCCAGGATACTGGGGACTTCTAGGTAGTTTCAATCCCCTGCCCTATTATATACTAGGGGCTTATGGGGTAGGTCATGCCAATTACAGGGGTACCCCACCATCCCATAGTGTACCCTAGTGTATGTTGGGTATTTTAACTGTATTCTAATGT
Organism: Calotriton arnoldi; assembly: GCA_963921515.1. NCBI lineage: Eukaryota > Metazoa > Chordata > Amphibia > Caudata > Salamandridae > Calotriton > Calotriton arnoldi. Next base: position 365,403 of record CAWUFW010006798.1, on the reverse strand, counting down.
GTTCCTTTCAGCTTGGCACTGGCCCTGTGCCTAGTTAGACAGAGCCCAGGGTCAGTCAGAGTCAGTTACCACCAGTTCCAGTCAGCAAAATGTTGGGGGGTGCCCAGGGCACAGGATGACTTTATAACAATAGGGTATTGAAATATAACAACACAAACAGCTTCAGTTTCACAGTTCAAACACAAGTGTAGAGAAGGAGTTGCATAGACTATTACTGATTAAATTGGATGTTGACTTATCAGGGTCTGTTATACTTTTGGTGTCAGAGCACGGTCCATGTTGCAATGCAAACAGCGCAAAAACAATGGTGGTGGCAATACTTGGCAGAGGGACTGATAACAACGGGCATGCAAAAGATGGTGCCAATTACTTGGTGAGGTTATATATATATATATATATATATTCACTGAAAAAACCATAGGTTTTAGGGACAATTATAGTTAGTTGGACATTTCACTCGTACAAAACCATAGAAATTCCCCGTTATAGTTAGTTCAGCTAACTATAACTCGCGCCCCACAATGCACTGCTGATGACGTCACATATTACATCACTCATGACATGGTCAGTGACATCACTGATGACATCACTGATGACATCTCAAATGACATCACTGATGACATCACTGATGACATCATCCAGTGACTGTGTGTTTCTGTAAAGTTTAATATGTTTAATATATATAGGGAAAGGCGTATTGAAGAATGAGTGGGTGTATAAGTGTCTGAATGGATGATTTAGTACGTGAGTGACTGACTCTACAAGTGAGTGATTAAATGTATCTTACTGAATGCATGGGTTAGTGACTAAACTGTGTGAATGTCTGTATCCGTCTGTCTGTTGGTTTGTAAGCGGCTGCATGGCTTTCTGAATAGCTACATGAGTGTCTACATGGGTTATTGATTGATTGTCTGAGTATCTGTATGGGTGCCTGAGTGTTTGTGTGGGTGGGGTGTGTGTGACTCTGTGCATAGATGTGTGAGTTGGTGATTCACTGGGTGCATGGTTTCAAGAGTGCATCTGTGATGGACTGTATGGGTGGGTGAGTGTGTGTATGGGTGTGTTAGTGATTGAATGTATATCTCAGTGGTACATGTGTGAGTAACTACATATGTGAAAGGCAGTATATATGTGTGTTGGAGTATATAAATGGCTATAAGTGAGAGTGTGTGATTGTGAGAGTGGCTGTATGGATGAGTGTGTACTTGTACGCTAAGAGCGTAAGAATGTGCTAGTATTTGTATGAGTAAGTGAGCTGGTGTGTGTATAACTGTATAGGTGAGTAAATGGGTGTGTGATTAAGTTTTTGCATGACTGACTAGGTGTGTGAGTACCTCTATGGATGAGTGGCGGTGTGTGAGTGTTTATATAGGTGTATGAGTGCATATGATAGTCCTGTACTGAGTGACTAAGTATGAGTGACTGTACGGGTGAGTGAGTGGATGTGTGTGTAGACCTAAGAATCAGTGAGTGGGTATGTAGTTTTTGGTGTTGGAGTGTCTATGGTTTTGAGAATGGCAGTCTGTAATTTAGAGTGGGTGTATCAAAAGTTATATTAGGGTGTGAGAAGATGCATGAAATTATCACATGGATGATGTCATCAGTGATGTCATTTGAGATGTCATCAGTGATGTCACTGACCATGTCATGAGTGATGTAATATGTGACGTCATCAGCAGTGCATTGCGGGCGCGAGTTATAGTTAGCTGAACTAACTATAACGGGGAATTTCTATGGTTTTGTGCGAGTGAAATGTCCAACTAACTATAACTGTCCCTAAAACCTATGGTTTTTCAGTGAATTTCAAAGGTTTTTAAATGCTAATTTCTAACTATAACGTGTCTGAAACCTATGGTTTTTTCAGTGAATTTCAAAGGTTTTTAAATGCTAATTTCTAACTATAACGTGCCTGAAACCTATGATTTTTTAAGTGAATTTCAAAGGTTTTTTAAATGCTAGTTTCTAACTATGCCTACAGAGGTAGGACATGTGAAGAAAGAAGAAAAAACGCACAGAAAGAAGCAAAAGATGTGCAGAAAGAACCAACAGAGGAGCAGAAAGAGGCCTTGTTGCAAAATCATCCTGTGCCCACAACTTTTTCAGACGGGTACTGGTGGTAACTGACTCTGACTAACCAGAGCCAGTGCTATGCTAAAAGACACTTAGAATACAGTGAAAACACCTACATACACTAGGGAACACTATGCGTTGGGGTACCCCTGTGATTAGCATGACCTCCTCTGCAAGTCCCTAGTACATAATAGGGCAGGGGGATTAAAACTACCTCTTAAAAGCGCTACAGGGCGCGTTTGCACAGTGGTGAAGGGAGGGGGGCCTGAGGTGACATGTGTGCAAACGCACCCGTGGCGCGTTTTAAGTTGCGAGATTAAGTCCCCTTGAATTCTGAGGGTCCCTGGGGCCCAACTAGCCCCCAGGTACCTACAGTTAGGACCACAGAGCTGAGTTGCAGAGAGGCGTTCCGAGGCCACGCACCTTTTTTCACCTCTCTGCAACGCAACTCTGTTGTGCTTACTGAAGGTACCTGGTGGGCTAGTTGGCCCCAGGGTCCCTCAGGATTCCAAGGGAATTAATTCCCCAACTTAAAACGCACCACAGGGCGTGTTTGCGCACATGTCACCTGAGGCCCCGCCCCTCCCTTCACCACTGTGCAAACGCGCCCCGTGGTGCGTTTTAAGTTGGGGGATTAGGTCACCTTGAATCCTGAGGGTCCCTGGGGCCCAACTAGCCCACTAGGTACTTCCAGTAAGCACCACAGGCCTGCGTTGCAACGCCTGTAACAAATTGTGCAGTTGTGTTTAGGTACTGAAGAGGGTCGTGCTGGGGGTAGTGTTTTAGGGTTTAGGGTAGTGCAGTGGTGTTTGTGTAGTGTAGGGGGTCATGCTGGGGGTAGATTTAGGGTTTAGGGTAGTGCAGTGGTGTTTGGGTAGTGTAGGGAGTCGTGCTGGGGGAGTGTTTTAGGGTTTAGGGTAGTGCAGTGGTGTTTGGGTAGTGTAGGGGGTCGTGCTGGGGGTAGTGTTTTAGGGTTTAGGGTAGTGCAGTGGTGTTTGGGTAGTGTAGGGGGTCGTGCTGGGGGTAGTGATTTAGGGTAGTGCAGTGGTGTTTGGGTAGTGTAGGGGGTACTGCTGGGGGAAGTGTTTTAGGGTTTAGGTTAGTGCAGTGGTGTTTGGGTAGTGTAGGGGTACTGCTGGGGGTAGTGTTTTAGGGTTTAGGGTAGTGCAGTGGTGTTTGTGTAGTGTAGGGGGTAGTGTTTTAGGGTTTAGGGTAGTGCAGTGGTGTTTGTGTAGTGTAGGAGGTCGTGTTTTAGGGTTTAGGGTAGTGCAGTGGTCTTTGGGTAGTGTAGGGAGTCGTGCGGGGGTAGTGTTTTAGGGTTTAGGGTAGTGTAGGGGGTCATGCGGGGGTAGTGTTTTAGGGATTAGGGTAGTGCATTGGTGTTTGGGTAGTGTAGGGGGTCATGCGGGGGTAGTGTTTTAGGGTTTAGGGCAGTGCAGTGGTGTTTGGGTAGTGTAGGGGGTCGTGCTGGGGGAGTGTTTTAGGGTTTAGGGCAGTGCAGTGGTGTTTGGGTAGTGTGGGGGGTCGTGCTGGGGGAGTGTTTTAGGGTTTAGGGCAGTGCAGTGGTGTTCGGGTAGTGTAGGGGGTCGTGCTGGGGGAGTGTTTGAGGGTTTAGGGCAGTGCAGTCGTGTTCGGGTAGTGTAGGGGGTTGTGCTGGGGGTAGTATTTTAGGGTTTAGGGTAGTGCAGTGGTGTTCGGGTAGTGTAGGGGGTTGTGCTGGGGGTAGTGTTCTAGGGTTTAGGGCAGTGCAGTGGTGTTTGGGCAGTGTAGGGGGTAATGCTGGGGGTGGTGTTTTAGGGTTTAGGGCAGTGCAGTGGTGTTCGGGCAGTGTAGGGGGTCGTGCTGGGGGTGGTGTTTCAGGGTTTAGGGCAGTGCAGTGGTGTTCGGGCAGTGTAGGGGGTGGTATTTCAGGGTTTAGGGCAGTGCAGTGGTGTTCGGGCAGTGTAGGGGGTCGTGCAGGGGTGGTGTTTCAGGGTTTAGGGCAGTGGTGTTCGGGCAGTGTAGGGGGTCGTGCTGGGGGTGGTGTTTCAGGGTTTGGGGCAGTGCAGTGGTGTTCGAGCAGTAAAGGGGGTCGTGCTGGGGGTGGTGTTTCAGGGTTTAGGGCAGTGCAGTGGTGTTCGGGCAGTGTAGGGGGCGGTGCAGGGGTGGTGTTTCAGGGTTTAGGGCAGTGCAGTGGTGTTTGGGCAGTGTAGGGGTGCTGCAGGGGTGGTGTTTCAGGGTTTAGGGCAGTGCAGTGGTGTTCGGGCAGTGTAGGGGGTCATGCAGGGGGTGGTGTTTCAGGGTTTAGGGCAGTGCAGTGGTGTTCGGGCAGTGTAGGGGGTCGTGCTGGGGCTGGTGTTTCAGGGTTTAGGGTAGTACAGTGGTGTTCAGGCAGTGTAGGGGGTCGTGCTGGGGCTGGTGTTTCAGGGTTTAGGGCAGTGCAGTGGTGTTCGGGCAGTGTAGGGGTCGCTGGGCTGGTGTTTCAGGGTTTAGAGCAGTGCAGTGGTGTTCGGGCAGTGTAGGTGGTCGTGCTGGGGCTGGTGTTTCAGGGTTTAGGGCAGTGGTGTTCGGGCACTGTAGGGGGTCTTGCTGGGGGTGGTGTTTCAGGGTTTAGGGCAGTGCAGTGGTGTTCGGGCAGTGTAGGGGGTCTTGCTGGGGGTAGTGTTTCAGGGTTTAGGGCAGTGCAGTGGTGTTCGTGCAGTGTAGGGGGTCGTGCTGGGTATGGTGTTTCAGGGTTTAGGGCAGTGCAGTGGTGTTCGGGCAGTGTAGGGGGTCTTGCTGGGGCTGGTGTTTCAGGGTTTAGGGCAGTGCAGTGGTGTTCAGGCAGTGTAGGGGTCATGCTGGGGCTGGTGATTCAGGGTTTAGGGCAGTGCAGTGGTGTTCGGGCAGTGTAGGGGGTCTTGCTGGGGGTGGTGTTTCAGGGTTTAGGGCAGTGGTGTTCGGGCACTGTAGGGGTCTTGCTGGGGGTGGTGTTTCAGGGTTTAGGGCAGTGCAGTGGTGCTCGGGCAGTGTAGGGGGTCTTGCTGGGGGTAGTGTTTCAGGGTTTAGGGCAGTGCAGTGGTGTTCGTGCAGTGTAGGGGGTCGTGCTGGGTATGGTGTTTCAGGGTTTAGGGCAGTGCAGTGGTGTTCGGGCAGTGTAGGGGTCGTGCAGGGGTGGTGTTTCAGGGTTTAGGGCAGTCCAGTGGTGTTCGGGTAGTGTAGGGGGTCGTGCTGGGGGTGGTGTTTCAGGGTTTAGGGCAGTGGTGTTCGGGCAGAGTAGGGGGTCTTGCTGGGGGTGATGTTTCAGGGTTTAAGGCAGTGCAGTGGTGTTTGGGCAGTGTAGGAGGTCTTGCTGGGGGTAGTGTTTCAGGGTTTAGGGCAGTGCAGTGGTGTTCGGGCAGTGTAGGGGTCATGCTGGGGGTGGTGTTTCAGGGTTTAGGGCAGTGCAGTGGTGTTCGGGCAGTGTAGGGGGTCATGCTGGGGGTGGTGTTTCAGGGTTTAGGGCAGTGCAGTGGTGTTCGGGCAGTGTAGGGGGTCGTGCTAGGGTATGTGTTTCAGGGTTTAGGGCAGTGCAGTGGTGTTCGGGCAGTGTAGGGGGTCGTGCAGGGGCTGGTGTTTCAGGGTTTAGGGCAGTGCAGTGGTGTTCGGGCAGTGTAGGGGGTCGTGCTGGGGGTAGTGTTTTAGGGTTTAGGGTAGTGCAGTGGTGTTCGGGCAGTGTAGGCGGTCGTGCTGGGGCTGGTGTTTCAGGGTTTAGGGCAGTGCTGTGGTTTTCAGGCAGTGTAGGGGGTCGTGCTGGGGCTGGTGTTTCAGGGTTTAGGGCAGTGCAGTGGTGCTCGGGCAGTGTAGGGGGTCGTGCTGGGGGTGATGTTTCAGGGTTTAGGGTAGTGCAGTGGTGTTCGGGCAGTGTAGGGGGTCATGCAGGGGCTGGTGTTTCAAGGTTTAGGGCAGTGCAGTGGTGTTTGGGCAGTGTAGGGGGTCGTGCTGGGGCTGGTGTTTCAGGGTTTTGGGCAGAGCAGTGGTGTTCGGGCAGTGTAGGGGGTCATGCTGAGGGTAGTGTTTCAGGGTTTAGGGCAGTGCAGTGGTGTTCGGGCAGTGTAGGGGGTCGTGCTGGGGGTGGTGTTTCAGGGTTTAGGTCAGTGCTTTTCGGGCAGTGTAGGGGGTCTTGCTGGGGGTGATGTTTCAGGGTTTAGGGCAGTGCAGTAGTGTTCGGGCAGTGTAGGGGGTCTTGCTGGGGGTAGTGTTTCAGGGTTTAGGGCAGGGCAGTGGTGTTCGGGCAGTGTAGGGGGTCATGCTGGGGGTGGTGGTTCAGGGTTTAGGGCAGTGTAGTGGTGTTCGGGCAGTGTAGGGGTCTTGCTGGGGGTAGTGTTTCAGGGTTTAGGGCGGTGCAGTGGTGTTCGTGCAGTGTAGGGGGTCGTGCTGGGGGTGGTGTTTCAGGGTTTAGGGCAGTGCAGTAGTGTTCGGGCAGTGTAGGGGGTCGTGCAGGGGTGGTATTTCAGGGTTTAGGGCAGTGCAGTGGTGTTCTGGCAGTGTAGGGGGTCATGCTGGGGGTGGGGTTTCCGGGTTTAGGGCAGTACAGTGGTGTTCGGGCAGTGTAGTGGGTCGTGCAGGGGTGGTGTTTCAGGGTTTAGGGCAGTGCAGTGGTGTCGGGCAGTGTAGGGGGTCGTGCTGGGGCTGGTGTTTCAGGGTTTAGGGCAGTGCAGTTGTGTTCGGGCAGTGTAGGGGGTCTTGCTGGGGTGGTGTTTCAGGGTTTAGGGCAGTGGTGTTCGGGCAGTGTAGGGGGTCTTGCTGGGGGTGTTGTTTCAGGGTTTAGGGCAGTGCAGTGGTGTTCGGGCAGTGTAGGGGGTCTTGCTGGGGGTAGTGTTTCAGGCTTTAGGGCAGTGCAGTGGTGTTCGTGCAGTATAGGGGGTCGTGCTGGGGATGGTGTTTCTGGGTTTAGGGCAGTGCAGTAGTGTTCGAGCAGTGTAGGGGGTTGTGCAGGGGTGGTGTTTCAGGGTTTAGGGCAGTGCAGTGGTGTTCGGGCAGTGTAGGGGGTTGCGCTGTGGGTGGTGTTTCAGGGTTTAGGGCAGTGCAGTGGTGTTCGGGCAGTGTAGGTGGTCATGCACGGGGTGGTGTTTCAGGGTTTAAGGCAGTGCAGTGGTGTTCGGGCAGTGTAGGGTGTTGTGCTAGGGCTGGTGTTTCAGGGTTCAGGGCAGTGCAGTGGTGTTCAGGCAGTGTAGGGGGTCGTGCTGAGGCTGGTGTTTCACAGTTTAGGGCAGTGCAGTGGTGTTCGGGCAGTGTAGGGGGTCGTGCTGGGGCTGGTGTTTCAGGGTTTAGGGCAGTGCAGTGGTGTTCGGGCAGTGTAGGCGGTCGTGCTGGGGCTGGTGTTTCAGGGTTTAGGGCAGTGCAGTGGTTTTCAGGCAGTGTAGGGGGTCATGCTGGGGCTGGTGTTTCAAGGTTTAGGGCAGTGCAGTGGTGCTCGGGCAGTGTAGGGGGTCGTGCTGGGGGTGATGTTTCAGGGTTTAGGGTAGTGCAGTGGTGTTTGGGCAGTGTAGGGGGTCGTGCAGGGGCTGGTGTTTCAAGGTTTAGGGCAGTGCAGTGGTGTTCGGGCAGTGTAGGGGGTTGTGCTGGGGCTGGTGTTTCAGGGTTTTGGGCAGAGCAGTGGTGTTCGGGCAGTGTAGGGGGTCATGCTGAGGGTAGTGTTTCAGGGTTTAGGGCAGTGCAGTGGTCTTCGGGCAGTGTAGGGGGTCGTGCTGGGGGTGGTGTTTCAGGGTTTAGGTCAGTGGTTTTCGGGCAGTGTAGGGGTCTTGCTGGGGGTGATGTTTCAGGGTTTAGGGCAGTGCAGTGGTGTTCGGGCAGTGTAGGGGGTCTTGCTGGGGGTAGTGTTTCAGGGTTTAGGGCAGGGCAGTGGTGTTCGGGCAGTGTAGGGGGTCATGCTGGGGGTGGTGTTTCAGGGTTTAGGACAGTGCAGTGGTGTTCGGGCAGTGTAGGGGGTCTTGCTGGGGGTGGTGTTTCAGGGTTTAGGGCAGTGCAGTGGTGTTCGGGCAGTATAGGGGTCTTGCTGGGGGTGGTGTTTCAGGGTTTAGGGCAGTGGTGTTCGGGCAGTGTAGGGGGTCTTGCTGGGGGTGATGTTTCAGGGTTTAGGGCAGTGCAGTGGTGTTCGGGCAGTGTAGGGGGTCTTGCTGGGGGTAGTGTTTCAGGGTTTAGGGCGGTGCAGTGGTGTTCGTGCCGTGTAGGGGGTCGTGCTGGGGGTGGTGTTTCAGAGTTTAGTGCAGTGCAGTAGTGTTCGGGCAGTGTAGGGGGTCGTGCAGGGGGTGGTGTTTCAGGGTTTAGGGCAGTGCAGTGGTGTTCTGGCAGTGTAGGGGGTCATGCTGGGGGTGGGGTTTCAGGGTTTAGGGCAGTACAGTGGTGTTTGGGCAGTGTAGTGGGTCGTGCAGGGGGTGGTGTTTCAGGGTTTAGGGCAGTGCAGTGGTGTTCGGGCAGTGTAGGGGGTCGTGCTGGGGCTGGTGTTTCAGGGTTTTGGGCAGTGCAGTTGTGTTCGGGCAGTGTAGGGGGTCTTGCTGGGGTGGTGTTTCAGGGTTTAGGGCAGTGGTGTTCGGGCAGTGTAGGGGGTCTTGCTGGGGGTGATGTTTCAGGGTTTAGGGCAGTGCAGTGGTGTTCGGGCAGTGTAGGGGGTCTTGCTGGGGGTAGTGTTTCAGGGTTTAGGGCAGTGCAGTGGTGTTCGTGCAGTATAGGGGGTCGTGCTGGGGATGGTGTTTCTGGGTTTAGGGCACTGCAGTAGTGTTCGAGCAGTGTAGGGGGTTGTGCAGGGGTGGTGTTTCAGGGTTTAGGGCAGTGCAGTGGTGTTCGGGCAGTGTAGGGGGTTGCGCTGTGGGTGGTGTTTCAGGGTTTAGGGCAGTGCAGTGGTGTTCGGGCAGTGTAGGTGGTCATGCACGGGGTGGTGTTTCAGGGTTTAGGGCAGTGCAGTGGTGTTCGGGCAGTGTAGGGTGTTGTGCTAGGGCTGGTGTTTCAGGGTTCAGGGCAGTGCAGTGGTGTTCAGGCAGTGTAGGGGGTCGTGCTGAGGCTGGTGTTTCACAGTTTAGGGCAGTGCAGTGGTGTTCGGGCAGTGTAGGGGGTCGTGCTGGGGCTGGTGTTTCAGGGTTTAGGGCAGTGCAGTAGTGTTCGGGCAGTGTAGGCGGTCGTGCTGGGGCTGGTGTTTCAGGGTTTAGGGCAGTGCAGTGGTTTTCAGGCAGTGTAGGGGGTCGTGCTGGGGCTGGTGTTTCAGGGTTTAGGGCAGTGCAGTGGTGCTCGGGCAGTGTAGGGGGTCGTGCTGGGGGTGATGTTTCAGGGTTTAGGGTAGTGCAGTGGTGTTCGGGCAGTGTAGGGGGTCGTGCAGGGGCTGGTGTTTCAAGGTTTAGGGCAGTGCAGTGGTGTTCGGGCAGTGTAGGGGGTCGTGCTGGGGCTGGTGTTTCAGGGTTTTGGGCAGAGCAGTGGTGTTCGGGCAGTGTAGGGGTCATGCTGAGGGTAGTGTTTCAGGGTTTAGGGCAGTGCAGTGGTGTTCGGGCAGTGTAGGGGGTCGTGCTGGGGGTGGTGTTTCAGGGTTTAGGTCAGTGGTTTTCGGGCAGTGTAGGGGGTCTTGCTGGGGGTGATGTTTCAGGGTTTAGGGCAGTGCAGTGGTGTTCGGGCAGTGTAGGGGGTCTTGCTGGGGGTAGTGTTTCAGGGTTTAGGGCAGGGCAGTGGTGTTCGGGCAGTGTAGGGGGTCATGCTGGGGGTGGCGTTTCAGGGTTTAGGGCAGTGTAGTGGTGTTCGGGCAGTGTAGGGGGTCTTGCTGGGGGTAGTGTTTCAGGGTTTAGGGCGGTGCAGTGGTGTTCGTGCAGTGTAGGGGGTCGTGCTGGGGGTGGTGTTTCAGGGTTTAGGGCAGTGCAGTAGTGTTCGGGCAGTGTAGGGGGTCGTGCAGGGGTGGTATTTCAGGGTTTAGGGCAGTGCAGTGGTGTTCTGGCAGTGTAGGGGTCATGCTGGGGGTGGGGTTTCAGTGTTTAGGGCAGTACAGTGGTGTTCGGGCAGTGTAGTGGGTCGTGCAGGGGTGGTGTTTCAGGGTTTAGGGCAGTGCAGTGGTGTTCGGGCAGTGTAGGGGGTCGTGCTGGGGCTGGTGTTTCAGGGTTTAGGGCAGTGCAGTTGTGTTCGGGCAGTGTAGGGGGTCTTGCTGGGGGTGGTGTTTCAGGGTTTAGGGGCAGTGGTGTTCGGGCAGTGTAGGGGTCTTGCTGGGGCTGGTGTTTCAGGGTTTAGGGCAGTGCAGTGGTGCTCGGGCAGTGTAGGGGGTCGTGCTGGGGGTGATGTTTCAGGGTTTAGGGTAGTGCAGTGGTGTTCGGGCAGTGTAGGGGGTCGTGCAGGGGCTGGTGTTTCAAGGTTTAGGGCAGTGCAGTGGTGTTCGGGCAGTGTAGGCGGTCGTGCTGGGGCTGGTGTTTCAGGGTTTAGGGCAGTGCAGTGGTTTTCAGGCAGTGTAGGGGGTCATGCTGGGGCTGGTGTTTCAGGGTTTAGGGCAGTGCAGTGGTGCTCGGGTAGTGTAGGGGGTCGTGCTGGGGGTGATGTTTCAGGGTTTAGGGTAGTGCAGTGGTGTTCGGGCAGTGTAGGGGGTCGTGCAGGGGCTGGTGTTTCAAGGTTTAGGGCAGTGCAGTGGTGTTCGGGCAGTGTAGGGGGTCGTGCTGGGGCTGGTGTTTCAGGGTTTTGGGCAGAGCAGTGGTGTTCGGGCAGTGTAGGGGGTCATGCTGAGGGTAGTGTTTCAGGGTTTAGGGCAGTGCAGTGGTCTTCGGGCAGTGTAGGGGGTCGTGCTGGGGGTGGTGTTTCAGGGTTTAGGTCAGTGGTTTTCGGGCAGTGTAGGGGGTCTTGCTGGGGGTGATGTTTCAGGGTTTAGGGCAGTGCAGTGGTGTTCGGGCAGTGTAGGGGGTCTTGCTGGGGGTAGTGTTTCAGGGTTTAGGGCAGGGCAGTGGTGTTCGGGCAGTGTAGGGGGTCATGCTGGGGGTGGTGTTTCAGGGTTTAGGACAGTGCAGTGGTGTTCGGGCAGTGTAGGGGGTCTTGCTGGGGGTGGTGTTTCAGGGTTTAGGGCAGTGCAGTGGTGTTCGGGCAGTATAGGGGTCTTGCTGGGGGTGGTGTTTCAGGGTTTAGGGCAGTGGTGTTCGGGCAGTGTAGGGGTCTTGCTGGGGGTGATGTTTCAGGGTTTAGGGCAGTGCAGTGGTGTTCGGGCAGTGTAGGGGGTCTTGCTAGGGGTAGTGTTTCAGGGTTTAGGGCGGTGCAGTGGTGTTCGTGCCGTGTAGGGGGTCGTGCTGGGGGTGGTGTTTCAGAGTTTAGGGCAGTGCAGTAGTGTTCGGGCAGTGTAGGGGGTCATGCAGGGGGTGGTGTTTCAGGGTTTAGGGCAGTGCAGTGGTGTTCTGGCAGTGTAGGGGGTCATGCTGGGGGTGGGGTTTCAGGGTTTAGGGCAGTACAGTGGTGTTTGGGCAGTGTAGTGGGTCGTGCAGGGGTGGTGTTTCAGGGTTTAGGGCAGTGCAGTGGTGTTCGGGCAGTGTAGGGGGTCGTGCTGGGGCTGGTGTTTCAGGGTTTAGGGCAGTGCAGTTGTGTTCGGGCAGTGTAGGGGGTCTTGCTGGGGGTGGTGTTTCAGGGTTTAGGGCAGTGGTGTTCGGGCAGTGTAGGGGGTCTTGCTGGGGGTGATGTTTCAGGGTTTAGGGCAGTTCAGTGGTGTTCGGGCAGTGTAGGGGGTCTTGCTGGGGGTAGTGTTTCAGGGTTTAGGGCAGTGCAGTGGTGTTCGTGCAGTATAGGGGTCGTGCTGGGGATGGTGTTTCTGGGTTTAGGGCAGTGCAGTAGTGTTCGAGCAGTGTAGGGGGTTGTGCAGGGGGTGGTGTTTCAGGGTTTAGGGCAGTGCAGTGGTTTTCTGGCAGTGTAGGGGGTTGCGCTGTGGGTGGTGTTTCAGGGTTTAGGGCAGTGCAGTGGTGTTCGGGCAGTGTAGGTGGTCATGCACGGGGTGGTGTTTCAGGGTTTAGGGCAGTGCAGTGGTGTTCGGGCAGTGTAGGGTGTTGTGCTAGGGCTGGTGTTTCAGGGTTCAGGGCAGTGCAGTGGTGTTCAGGCAGTGTAGGGGGTCGTGCTGAGGCTGGGGTTTCACAGTTTAGGGCAGTGCAGTGGTGTTCGGGCAGTGTAGGGGGTCGTGCTGGGGCTGGTGTTTCAGGGTTTTGGGCAGTGCAGTGGTGTTCGGGCAGTGTAGGCGGTCGTGCTGGGGCTGGTGTTTTAGGGTTTAGGGCAGTGCAGTGGTTTTCAGGCAGTGTAGGGGGTCGTGCTGGGGCTGGTGTTTCAGGGTTTAGGGCAGTGCAGTGGTGCTCGGGCAGTGTAGGGGGTCATGCTGGGGGTGATGTTTCAGGGTTTAGGGTAGTGCAGTGGTGTTCGGGCAGTGTAGGGGGTCGTGCAGGGGCTGGTGTTTCAAGGTTTAGGGCAGTGCAGTGGTGTTCGGGCAGTGTAGGGGGTCGTGCTGGGGCTGGTGTTTCAGGGTTTTGGGCAGAGCAGTGGTGTTCGGGCAGTGTAGGGGGTCATGCTGAGGGTAGTGTTTCAGGGTTTAGGGCAGTGCAGTGGTGTTCGGGCAGTGTAGGGGGTCGTGCTGGGGGTGGTGTTTCAGGGTTTAGGGCAGTGGTTTTCGGGCAGTGTAGGGGGTCTTGCTGGGGGTGATGTTTCAGGGTTTATGGCAGTGCAGTGGTGTTCGGGCAGTGTAGGGGTCTTGCTGGGGGTAGTGTTTCAGGGTTTAGGGCAGGGCAGTGGTGTTCGGGCAGTGTAGGGGGTCATGCTGGGGGTGGTGTTTCAGGGTTTAGGGCAGTGTAGTGGTGTTCGGGCAGTGTAGGGGGTCTTGCTGGGGGTAGTGTTTCAGGGTTTAGGGCGGTGCAGTGGTGTTCGTGCAGTGTAGGGGTCGTGCTGGGGGTGGTGTTTCAGGGTTTAGGGCAGTGCAGTAGTGTTCGGGCAGTGTAGGGGGTCGTGCAGGGGTGGTATTTCAGGGTTTAGGGCAGTGCAGTGGTGTTCTGGCAGTGTAGGGGGTCATGCTGGGGGTGGGGTTTCAGGGTTTAGGGCAGTACAGTGGTGTTCGGGCAGTGTAGTGGGTCGTGCAGGGGGTGGTGTTTCAGGGTTTAGGGCAGTGCAGTGGTGTTCGGGCAGTGTAGGGGGTCGTGCTGGGGCTGGTGTTTCAGGGTTTAGGGCAGTGCAGTTGTGTTCGGGCAGTGTAGGGGGTCTTGCTGGGGGTGGTGTTTCAGGGTTTAGGGCAGTGGTGTTCGGGCAGTGTAGGGGTCTTGCTGGGGGTGATGTTTCAGGGTTTAGGGCAGTGCAGTGGTGTTCGGGCAGTGTAGGGGGTCTTGCTGGGGGTAGTGTTTCAGGCTTTAGGGCAGTGCAGTGGTGTTCGTGCAATATAGGGGGTCGTGCTGGGGATGGTGTTTCTGGGTTTAGGGCAGTGCAGTAGTGTTCGAGCAGTGTAGGGGGTTGTGCAGGGGGTGGTGTTTCAGGGTTTAGGGCAGTGCAGTGGTGTTCGGGCAGTATAGGGGTTGCGCTGTGGATGGTGTTTCAGGGTTTAGGGCAGTGCAGTGCTGTTCGGGCAGTGTAGGTGGTCATGCACGGGGTGGTGTTTCAGGGTTTAAGGCAGTGCAGTGGTGTTCGGGCAGTGTAGGGTGTTGTGCTAGGGCTGGTGTTTCAGGGTTCAGGGCAGTGCAGTGGTGTTCAGGCAGTGTAGGGGGTCGTGCTGAGGCTGGTGTTTCACAGTTTAGGGCAGTGCAGTGGTGTTCGGGCAGTATAGGGGTCGTGCTGGGGCTGGTGTTTCAGGGTTTAGGGCAGTGCAGTGGTGTTCGGGCAGTGTAGGCGGTCGTGCTGGGGCTGGTGTTTCAGGGTTTAGGGCAGTGCAGTGGTTTTCAGGCAGTGTAGGGGGTCGTGCTGGGGCTGGTGTTTCAGGGTTTAGGGCAGTGCAGTGGTGCTCGGGCAGTGTAGGGGGTCGTGCTGGGGGTGATGTTTCAGGGTTTAGGGTAGTGCAGTGGTGTTAGGGCAGTGTAGGGGGTCGTGCAGGGGCTGGTGTTTCAAGGTTTAGGGCAGTGCAGTGGTGTTCGGGCAGTGTAGGGGTCGTGCTGGGGCTGGTGTTTCAGGGTTTTGGGCAGAGCAGTGGTGTTCGGGCAGTGTAGGGGGTCATGCTGAGGGTAGTGTTTCAGGGTTTAGGGCAGTGCAGTGGTGTTCGGGCAGTGTAGGGGGTCGTGCTGGGGGTGGTGTTTCAGGGTTTAGGTCAGTGGTTTTCGGGCAGTGTAGGGGGTCTTGCTGGGGGTGATGTTTCAGGGTTTAGGGCAGTGCAGTGGTGTTCGGGCAGATTAGGGGTCTTGCTGGGGGTAGTGTTTCAGGGTTTAGGGCAGGGCAGTGGTGTTCGGGCAGTGTAGGGGGTCATGCTGGGGGTGGTGTTTCAGGGTTTAGGGCAGTGTAGTGGTGTTCGGGCAGTGTAGGGGGTCGTGAAGGGGTGGTGTTTCAGGGTTTAGGGCAGTGCAGTGTTGTTCGGGCAGTGTAGGGGGTCGTGCTAGGGGTGGTGTTTCAGGGTTTAGGGCAGTGCAGTGGTGTTCGGGCAGTGTAGGGGGTCATGCAGGGGCTGGTGTTTCAGGGTTTAGGGCAGTGCAGTGGTGTTCGGGCAGTGTAGGGGGTCGTGCTGGTGGTAGTGTTTTAGGGTTTAGGGTAGTGCAGTGGTGTTTGTGTAGTGTAGGGGGTCATGTTTTAGGGTAGTGCAGTGGTGTTTGGGTAGTGTAGGGGGTCATGCTGGGGGTAGTGTTTTAGGATTTAGGTTAGTGCAGTGGTGTTTGGGTAGTGTAGGGGTCGTGCTGGGGGTAGTGTTTTAGGGTTTAGGGTAGTGCAGTGGTGTTTGTGTAGTGTAGGGGTCGTGCTGGGGGTAGTGTTTTAGGGTTTAGGGTAGTGCAGTGGTGCTTGTGTAGTGTAGGGGGTCGTGCTGGGGGTAGTGTTTTAGGGTTTAGGGTAGTGCAGTGGTGTTTGTGTAGTGTAGGGGGTCATGTTTTAGGGTAGTGCAGTGGTGTTTGGGTAGTGTAGGGGTCGTGCTGGTGGTAGTGTTTTAGGATTTAGGTTAGTGCAGTGGTGTTTGGGTAGTGTACGGGGTCGTGCTGGGGGTAGTGTTTAGGGGTTTAGGATAGTGCAGTGGTGCTTGTGTAGTGTAGGGGGTCGTGCTGGGGGTAGTGTTTTAGTGTTTAAGGTAGTGCAGTGGTGTTTTTGTAGTGTAGGTGGGTCATGTTTTAAGATGCAATGCTCCAATACCTGACCAGTCTGCACTACATAAAACTGCAAAAAAACTAAAAATAAAAAGTGTTTTGCACACTTTTGTCATTGGGCTATATGTGGGCTACATCTGGGTAATATTTGTGCTACATTTGGGCTCTTTTTTCACTGGTGGCCATCTTGGAAGACTTCTTTGTTATGAAGTTTCCTAATTTCTTCATTTACTGCAGTCTCCTCAGTAGGAAATGCTTTCAGTTTTTACTTTGATTCCATCAAGAAGGCATTCAGATGTGTCTCACATCTGCCATAAATTCAGAATGTTAGCACTCTAGTTGCTCATTAGATCACTGGAGTAAAGCTACTGCTCACCAGGGAGTTAACTGGTAGTCTGCTGCTGGTATTGAAAGTGATTGTTTCAGTCTGCATGTCAGAATTTTCTAATGAAATAGAAGAGGATTTGAGATCTCACTTAAAACATGCCCTAATTTTTCTTTCTGCAGCACTAACCATAATTTCTATTTAAAAAAGAACCCCTCATTTTGTTCCTTTTTAAATTCAATGTTTTAAGTGTTACCGGTTTATTCCAATCAAGATGGCTTCAGGTGTGCCATACTTTTGTCATAAGTAAGGCTGTTAGCGCTCTAGTTGTTCTTTAGAACACTCTGGGAAGCTGCAGTAGAACACAAAGGCATCAACTGGCAGGCTGCTCCTGTTGAAATATAACAGGAAGATATTTGAGATCACACTTGAAATATGTCCTAATTTTTCTTTCTACAGCACTAACCATCATTTCTATGACAAAATGAACCCCATCATTTTGTTCCTTTTTAAATTAAATGTTTTAAGTGTTACCAGTTTATTCCAATCAAGATGGCTTCAGGTGTGCCATACTTTTGTCATAAGTAAGGCTGTTAGCACTCTAGTTGTTCTTTAGAACACTCTGGGAAGCTGCAGTAGAACACAAAGGCATCAACTGGCAGGCTGCTCCTGTTGAAATATAACAGGAAGATATTTGAGATCACACTTGAAACATGTCCTAATTTTTCTTTCTACAGCACTAACCATAATTTCTATGACAAAATGAACCCCATCATTTTGTTCCTTTTTAAATTAAATTGTTTAAGTGTTACCAGTTTATTCCAATCAAGATGGCTTCAGGTGTGCCATACTTTTGTCATAAGTAAGGCTGTTAGCACTCTAGTTGTTCTTTAGAACACTCTGGGAAGCTGCAGTAGAACACAAAGGCATCAACTGACAGGCTGCTCCTGTTGAAATATAACAGGAAGATATTTGAGATCACAATTGAAATATGTCCTAATTTTTCTTTCTACAGCACTAACCATAATTTCTATGACAAAATGAACCCCATCATTTTGTTCCTTTTTAAATTAAATGTTTTAAGTGTTACCAGTTTATTCCAATCAAGATGGCTTCAGGTGTGCCATACTTTTGTCATAAGTAAGGCTGTTAGCACTCTAGTTGTTCTTTAGAACACTCTGGGAAGCTGCAGTAGAACACAAAGGCATCAACTGGCAGGCTGCTCCTGTTGAAATATAACAGGAAGATATTTGAGATCACACTTGAAACATGTCCTAATTTTTCTTTCTACAGCACTAACCATAATTTCTATGACAAAATGAACCCCATCATTTTGTTCCTTTTTAAATTAAATTGTTTAAGTGTTACCAGTTTATTCCAATCAAGATGGCTTCAGGTGTGCCATACTTTTGTCATAAGTAAGGCTGTTAGCACTCTAGTTGTTCTTTAGAACACTCTGGGAAGCTGCAGTAGAACACAAAGGAATCAACTGACAGTCTCTGCCCTTGTTGGATGTACATGTTTTACTGAGAATGTCAGACTTCATTCTCACATGAGTGAGAAAGATAATGTGAATTTACAGAAAATATGCTCTCATTTTAGCTTCTGGAGCACCTTCCAAACCTCCATGGGACAAGCATGTGAAAATAGTGTTCTCTCAAACATGATTCATGATATCCCAGCAGAAGGTTTTTCACATGGTAAAATCACCTTAGAATACACCACAATTCCTAAAATTAGTATGGTACCATCAACAAATAAATTCTAATGTAACTAAAGCCTGTTATCACCCTTTATAGTTCTCCTTTTGGTGACCCTCAAAATCTTCTATTCACTACAATGCATTTCAATGAGGTACTATCATTTATATTGGTCCCAAGATGGCTGCCAGAAATTCCAGGATGAAGTGCTGACAGCCAATCAGATCTCACGATGACATGTGTGGTTAGGCTCCGCCCAGATATATATGTGACTTTACTTTTGATTTTCTCAGGAACTACTGAACGGATTTACACCATTTAAGCAAAGGCACGACACTGAACCAAGGGCTACCTCTTTGCCAAATTTGGTGTAATTCCGTTCAGCAGTTCGGGCTGTAGCTGCGACTAAAGGTTCCTATGGAAAAATGAATGGGGAAAACACGTTTTGGGACCCCCTTTTTCTCGGCCCCCGCTGACGTATCACCCGAGACTTTCAGGATAGGAGCGGACCGGAGCGCCCCAACAAGTTGGAAACTTTCGCGAAGATTCGTCAGCCGGCGCCAACGTTATTTCAAATAGAATGTCGCGGATTTCCTATGGATAATAGGTTTTAACTATAACTATCTACTGGCGACCGCCAGTAGATAATATATATATATATATAATCTACTGGCGGTCGCCAGTAGATAGTTATAGTTAGGACCTATTTTCCATAGAAAATCCACAACATTCTATTCCCAATAACTTTGGCGCCGGTTGATGAATCTTCGCGAAATTTTCAAAACTTATGGCCCGCTCCGGTCCGCTCCTATCTTGAAAGTTTCGGTGTGATTCGTCAAGCGGGGGCCGAGAAAAAAGGGGGGTCCCAAAACGTGTTTTCCCATGCAATTTTCCATAGGAACCTTTAGTCGTAGCTACAGCCCGAACTGCTGAACGGAATTACACCAAATTTGGCAAAAGGTAGCCCTTGGTTCAGAGTCGTGCCTTTTGGTTAAATGGTGTAAATCCGTGCAGTAGTTCCTGAGAAATTTGAAAAGAAAACACATATATATCTGGGCGGATCCTAACCACACATGTCATCGTGAGATCTGATTGGCTGTCAGCACTTCATCCTGGAATTGCTGGCAGCCATCTTGGGACCAATATAAATGATAGTACCCCATTGAAATGCATTGTAGTGAATCGAAGATTTTGAGGGTTACCAAAAGGAGAACTATAAAGGGTGATAACAGACTTTAGTTACATTAGAATTCATTTGTTGATGGTACCATACTAATTTCAGGAATTGTGGTGTGTTCTAAGGTGATTTTACCTGTGAAAAACCTTCTGCTGGGATATCATGAATCATGTTTGAGAGAAAACTATTTTCACATGCTTGTCCCATACAGTTTTGGAAGGTGCTCCAGAAGCTAAAATGAGAGCATATTTTCTGTAAATTCACATTATCTTTCTCAGTCATGTGAGAATGAAGTCTGACATTCTCAGTAAAACATGTACATCCAACAAGGGCAGAGACTGTCAGTTGATTCCTTTGTGTTCTACTGCAGCTTCCCAGAGTGTTCTAAAGAACAACTAGAGTGCTAACAGCCTTACTTATGACAAAAGTATGGCACACCTGAAGCCATCTTGATTGGAATAAACTGGTAACACTTAAAACATTTAATTTAAAAAGGAACAAAATGATGGTGGTTCATTTTGTCATAGAAATTATGGTTAGTGCTGTAGAAAGAAAAATTAGGACATGTTTCAAGTGTGATCTCAAATATCTTCCAGTTATATTTCAACAGGAGCAGCCTGTCAGTTGATGCCTTTGTGTTCTACTGCAGCTTCCCAGAGTGTTCTAAAGAACAACTAGAGCGCTAACAGTCTTACTTATGACAAAATTATGGCACACCTGAAGCCATCTTGATTGGAATAAACTGGTAACTCTTAAAACATTTAATTTAAAAGGAACAAAATGAGGGGTTCATTTTGTCATAGAAATTATGGTTAGTGCTGTAGAAAGAAAATTAGGACATGTTTTAAGTGAGATCTCAAATATCTTCCTGTTATATCTCAACAGGAGCAGCCTGTCAGTTGATGCCTTTGTGTTCTACTGCAGCTTCCCAGAGTGTTCTAAAGAACAACTAGAGAGCTAACAGTCTTACTTATGACAAAAGTATGGCACACCTGAAGCCATCTTGATTGGAATAAACTGGTAACACTTAAAACATTTAATTTAAAAGGAACAAAATGAGGGGGTTCATTTTGCCATAGAAATTATGGTTAGTGCTGTAGAAAGAAAAATTAGGACATGTTTTAAGTGAGATTTCAAATATCTTCCTGTTATATTTCAACAGGAGCAGCCTGTCAGTTGATGCCTTTGTGTTCTACTGCAGCTTCCCAGAGTGTTCTAAAGAACAACTAGAGTGCTAACAGCCTTACTTATGACAAAAGTATGGCACACCTGAAGCCATCTTGATTGGAATAAACTGGTAACACTTAAAACATTTAATTTAAAAAGGAACAAAATGATGGGGTTCATTTTGTCATAGAAATTATGGTTAGTGCTGTAGAAAGAAAAATTAGGACATGTTTCAAGTGTGATCTCAAATATCTTCCTGTTATATTTCAACAGGAGAAACCTGTCAGTTGATGCCTTTGTGTTCTACTGCAGCTTCCCAGAGTGTTCTAAAGAACAACTAGAGCGCTAACAGTCTTATTTATGACAAACTTATGGCACACCTGAAGCCATCTTGATTGGAATAAACTGGTAACTCTTAAAACATTTAATTTAAAAAGGAACAAAATGAGGGGGTTCATTTTGTCATAGAAATTATGGTTAGTGCTGTAGAAAGAGAAATTAGGACATGTTTTAAGTGAGATCTCAAATATCTTCCTGTTATATTTCAACAGGAGCAGCCTGTCAGTTGATGCCTTTGTGTTCTACTGCAGCTTCCCAGAGTGTTCTAAAGAACAACTAGAGCGCTAACAGTCTTACTTATGACAAAAGTATGGCACACCTGAAGCCATCTTGATTGGAATAAACTGGTAACACTTAAAACATTTAATTTAAAAAGGAACAAAATGAGGGGTTCATTTTGCCATAGAAATTATGGTTAGTGCTGCAGAAAGAAAATTTAGGGCATGTTTTAAGTGAGATCTCAAATCCTCTTCTATTTCATTAGAAAATTCTGACATGCAGACTGAAACAATCACTTTCAATACCAGCAGTAGACTTCCAGTTAACTCCCTGGTGAGCAGTAGCTTTACTACAGTGATCTAATGAACAACTAGAGTGCTAACATTCTGAATTTATGGCAAATGTGTGACACATCTGAATGCCTTCTTGATGGAATCAAAGTAAAAAACTGAAAGCATTTCCTACTGAGGAGACTTCAGTAAATGACGAAATTAGGAAACTTCATAACAAATAATTCTCCCAAGATGGCCACCAGAGAAAAAAGAGCCCAAATGTAGCACAAATATCACCCAGATGTAGCCCACATATAGCCCAATGACAGAAGTGTGCAAAACACTTTTTATTTTTATTTTTTCTGCAATTGTATATAGTGCAAACTGGTCAGGTATTGGAGCGTTACATCTTAGTTGGACCCCTTATTGCGTATTTTGCACGAAGTACATGAGATTGATCTTGCGAAACATTGAACTTTACGATTCTGTTAACCTGAAGTTGCTCTGAACCGGGCTTTGTAACACCCGTTTTTACCTACTGGTTTTAATTAATTCTCACTGTATTGTATTAGGAAAGAAGATTTACTGTTTTTATGTACACTTTTATGATCTATGTTTCTAAATCAGATCAAATAAAGTTTAATGAATTCTATGGCAGGATGGAGGCGAGGATTATGCATATCTTTCCTCACTTTATTTGCATAGCAGTTCAAAGAAAATGTAACACAACAATCATTAAACAAAAGACTACACAACCCATGAACCATTAAGGGGGTAGTCTCCAAGGCAACTATAGTCCAATCATATCACAGTCCATCGTATATAATATCGTGACGTCCCTTCCGCTTCCTCTTTCTTCACTGCTCATCAGTTAAGTGCATTCCTTACATTCTTGGCTTAATATGACGTTGTTGCTGTTTGTATAGCGGTTTCTTGTGCACGTTATTAGCATTATTGCCTTGGTATTGTTTCATATTCCTTGCGCAGCAGGCTCTTGCCCGAGCGCGTTCTCCCCTCGCAGTTTCTCCCGCTGTGTGCTCTGCGCGCAGTGAGATCCTGTCAGGCGCGTCTGGTCCGAGCGAGGCAGCTCCGTCGAGCGCTCCCGCTGGTCTTTACGCGCGTTTGGGAATCCGGTCACTCCTTTAGTGTCCGCTTGATTCCCGACCAACCGTCGCCTAATTTTGACACCGCTACGTGGTGATTTCCCCACACGGCCACGTTAGTGACCAGTGCCACCTGGTGGTGGTAATTGGTATTGCGCCTCAGTCTATTTTTATAACAGCTTCGGGGAAAGCCCAGCTGTTGGAGCACCGGCGAGGGGGCTGTCTTAAGGATTTTAAGGGCATTTGTTCTGTGCTCACACCCTCTGCTATCATGTCTTCTCCAGAAGACCATTTTTACTCCTCCTACCAGGAAGTGGAGGAGGAATGGCCCCCAACTTCTCCCTCCAGCAGTGGACCAAGCCCTCTCTCTGGCTATTTCTAGGGCGCTGGCTCCTCTTAGGGATCAGGTTGATAAGCTGGCGAAAAGCATCCCTGGGGTGTTCAGTGACCCAGATCTGGTGGTGGCGGGTCCAAGTAGCTCCCAGATGGGGAATAAAAGGGCCGTTAAGCATAACGCGGGGCACTTGGAAGGATTTGATAAACTTACGGAGACCTTCCTCAAGAGTGCGCGAACGCTAAAACATGCACCCTGCCGGCAGGAGGAGGGGCCCGGAGAAAATTGCGACACTGTCACCACTATTGTAGATCCCGACGGCGGGTTTCCCTTAGAGGGAGAGGGTGTATCGGAGGACGATTTCTCCTCCGATGAGGATAAGGACTCGGGGCGTCCCTGGCGTCCAGAGTCCCACTCCTCTCAGTCCCCGGTTGGGGAAGGGGTCCACTCGGACATGTTCGAGCCTACCCAAATTTACCATCCTAGGTCGGCAGAGTGGACACCTGACGCCAAAGTGGCAGAGTATGTGGTGGGGAAAATCCATCAACCCCTTGAAAGGGAGGTCAGGAATAGGATGAGGGGAGAATGCCCAGGCCCTCACTGAAGGGGAAGGTGGCACACACGCCTGAAATTGATGAGAAACTATGTACCTTTTTCTCCAAGTATATGAGGGATCCCAAGAAAGGAATTGATAGGTCTTGGACGTGGTAGGGCCCTTGACCCAAATTATTCAATTGATGGAGCGTTCCAAAGAGTCAGGATCCCCTTTGTCCACGGATATTGTGGCTGGTTGGGCGCACTACCCTAAACCCTAAAACACTACCCCCTCCACTACCCAAACACCACTGCACTACCCTAAACCCTAAAACACTACCCCCAGCACGACACCCTACACTACCCAAACATAACTGCACTACCCTAAACCCTAAAACACTACCACCAGCACGACTCCCTACACTACCCAAACACCACTGCACTACCCTAAACCCTAAAACACTACCCCCAGCATGACTCCCTACACTACCCAAACACCACTGCACTACACTAAACCCTAAATATACCCCCCAGCATGACCTCCCACACTACACAAACACCACTGCACTACCCGAAACCCTAAAACACTACTCCCAGCACGACCCCCTACACTACCCAAACACCACTGCACTACCCTAAACCCTAAAACACTAACCCCAGCATGACCCCCTACACTACCCAAACACCACTGCACTACCCCATATCCTAAAACACGACCCCCTACACTACACAAACACGACTGCACTACCCTAAACCCTAAAACACTACCCACAGCATGACCCCCTTCACTACACAAACACCACTGCACTGCCCTAAACCCTAAAACACTACCCCAGCACTACCCCTACACTACCCAAACACCACTGCACTAACATAAACCCTAAAACACTACCCCCAGCACAACCCACTACACTACACAAACACCACTGCACTACCCTAAACCCTAAAACACTACCCCCAGCACGACTCCCTACACTACCCAAACACCACTGCACTACCCTAAACCCTAAATCTACCCCCAGCACGACCCCCTACACTACCCAAACACCACTGCACTACCCTAAACCATAAAACACTACCCCCAGCATGACCCCCTACACTACACAAACACCACTGCACTACCCTAAACCCTAAAACACTACCACCAGCATGACCCCCTACACTACTCAAACACCACTGCACTACCCTAAACCCTAAAACACTACCCCAGCATGACCCCTACACTACCCATACACCACTGCACTACCCTAAACCCTAAAACACTACCCCCAGCACGACCCCCTACACTACTGCACTACCCTAAACCCTAAAACACTACCCCCAGCACGACCCCTACACTACCCAAACACCACTGCACTACCCTAAACCCTAAAACACTACCCCCAGCACGACCCCCTACACCACCCAAACACCACTGCACTACCCTAAACCCTAGAAAAGAAACCCCCACCCCATGCCCAATCCCCCTTACCTCTCACTCCTCATGGTTCCTCTCTCCTCGTGGTTCCTGCTTCACGTCATCTCTGAGGGGCGGTGCACGTCGTTGTGAGGAAACGGAACAGCCTCTGTTTCCTTACAACGACATGGATCGTCTACATGTTTTTAGAACGCATGGTCATTTACCATACATACCTTTACAACAAAATTCGTTGTAAAGGCATGCGTGGTAAATGACCATGCGTTCTAAAAAATGCATAGTAATGACTTCGTGATGTACAACGCATGCGTGGTAATGCATGCGTTGTAATGGTATCGCAAAGTAAAAAGTCGTTGTAACGGCTGTTTACCGATCGAAGCTGGCCCCTGTTCTTCAGTGAGACGTTTATTTGATTAATTAGGAGGAAGGAATGTGTTTTTTTACCAAAAAGTGCATTCCCGTCTGTTGTATTGTGAAAGTGTCCGCGTGGCCTGGTTTCACTTCCGGTGAGAGAGTGGAAGAGTCTGTTTGGATCTAAAGGAGTTCTGTTGTTGGACGGGGCCGGCGTGACATGTCATCAGAAAACATAGCTAATGTAAAGCGTCCTCCCTGAAGTGTGGAGCAGTGCCATGGGAGGTCAACGAGTGTGCGTCCCACCGCAGTATGACCGTACTGCGTGACCCATGTGCCGCCTCCAGGGTACGGGAGGCAGAAGCGGCATCGCAGGTCCTCTTGAAGACCGTTGTAGCACTAATTCTACATTTTGGTACTAGGGCATTTTAACTTTGTTGTTCCTGCCAGATACAAAGAGAAGATCCTGTGTTATTCAGTGCCCTCGTTACCTTTTTTGTGGGTTGTGGTGCTTGTCACTTCGCTACCCCGCCGGTGCACACGACTGGGCACCCCACCTCGTGTGCCATCTGCAGGGCCTGTGCCCTCGGATCACTGGTTTCGGTTTCTGGAGTGGCAACATAAACAGTTGCTCCCAAAGGACTAGCCTGAACACTTAGGTGAATATCCCCTGCACCAGCATTCCACGGAAATTCTTTCCTAGCTCTCCCACGTCAACGAGCACGGCTCCGCTCTCGACACCGTATGACGTCATCAGAGCCATAAGAGGACCTCGTCGGCGTGCTGACGTCAGTTCCACCCATTTTTTCCGTGCCACCGAGGCAAACAGGGGACCGAGACATTTTCACATGTATACATAGTATAATAAATATATATATATTCACTGAAAAAACCATAGGTTTCAGACATGTTATAGTTAGGAATTAGCATTTAAAAACCTTTGAAATTCACTGAAAAAACCATAGGTTTCTGGCACGTTATAGTTAGAAATTAGCATTTAAAAAACCTTACAAATTCACTGAAAAAACCATAGGTTTTAGGGACAGTTATAGTTAGTTGGACATTGCACTCGTACAAAACCCGTGAAATTCCCCCGTTATAGTTAGTTCAGCTAACTATAACTCGCGCCCCCGCAATGCACTGCTGATGACGTCACATATTACATCACTCATGACATGGTCAGTGACATCACTGATGACATCACTGATGACATCTCAAATGACATCACTGATGACATCATCCACGTGATAATCTGATGCACCTCCTCACACCCTAATATAAACTTTGATACACCCACTCTAAATTACAGACTGCCATTCGCAAAACCATAGACACTCCAACACCAATAACTACATACCCACTCACTGATTCTTAGGTCTACACACACATCCACTCACTCACCCGTACAGTCACTCATACTTACGGTCACTCAGTACAGGACTATCATATGCACTCATACTCCTATATAGACACTCAAACACCGCCACTCATCCATAGAGGTACTCACACACCTAGTCAGTCATGCAAATAATTAAACACACTGCCATTTACTCACCTATACAGTTATACACACACCAGCTCACTTACTCATACAAATACTAGCACATTCTTACGCTCTTATACAATCACTGATACAAGCACACACTCATCCATACAGTCACTCTCACAATCACACACTCTCGCTTATAGCTATTTATATACTCCAACACACATATATACTGCCTTTCACATATGTAGTTACTCACACATGTACCACTGGGACATACATTCACTCACTAACACACTCTTACACACACTTACCCACCCATACAGTCTATCACAGATGCACTCTTGAAACCATCCACCCAGTGAATCACCCACTCACACATCTATGCACAGAGTCGCACACACCCTACCCACACAAACACTCAGGCACCCATACAGATACTCAGACAACCAATCAATAACTCATATAGACACTCATGTAGCTATTCACAAACCCATGCAGCCACTTACACAGCAACAGACAGACGGATACAGACATTCACCCAGTTTAGTCACTAACCCATGCATTCAGTAAGATACGTTTAATCACTCACTTATAGAGTTAGTCACGCACCTACTAAATCATCCATACAGACACTTATACACCCACTCATTCTTCAATACGCCTTTCCCTATATATATTAAAAATATTTCAACTTTACAGAAACACACAGTCACTGGATGATGTCATCAGTGATGTCATTTGAGATGTCATCAGTGATGTCATCAGTGATGTCACTGACCATGTCATGCGTGATGTAATATGTGACGTCATCAGCAGTGCATTGCGGAGGCGTGAGTTATAGTTAACTGAACTAACTATAACGGGGGAATTTCACGGGTTTTGTACAAGTGCAATGTCCAACTAACTATAACTGTCCCTAAAACCTATGGTTTTTTCAGTGAATTTGTAAGGTTTTTTAAATGCTAATTTCTAACTATAACGTGCCTGAAACCTATGGTTTTTTCAGTGAATATATATATATATATACATTATCTACTGGCGGTCGCCAGTAGATAGTTATAGCTAGGACCTATTTTCCATAGGAAATCCGCAACATTCTATTTGAATTAACTTTGGCACCGGTTGACGAATCTTCGCGAAATTTTCAAACTTTGTGGCCCGCTCCGGTCTGCTCCTATTTTGAAAGTTTCGGGGTGATTCGGCAAGCGGGGGCCGAGAAAAAAGGGGGGTCCCAAAACGTGTTTTCCCCATGCAATTTTCCATAGGAACCTTTCATCGCAGCTACAGCCCGAACTGCTGAACGGAATTACACCAAATTTCCAAAAAGGTAGCCCTTGGATCAGAGTCGTGCCTTTTGCTTAAATGGTGTAAATCCGTTCAGTAGTTCCTGAGAAAATCAAAAGTAAAATCACATATATATCTGGGCGAAGCCTAACCACACATGTCATTGTGAGATCTGATTGGCTGTCAGCACTTCATCCTGGAATTGCTGGCAGCCATCTTGGGACCAATATACATGATAGTACCCCATTGAAATGCATTGTAGTGAATCAAAGATTTTGAGGGTTACCAAAAGGAGAACTATAAAGGGTGATAACAGACTTTAGTTACATTAAAATTCATTTGTTGATGGTACCATACTAATTTCAGGAATTGTGGTGTGTTCTAAGGTGATTTTACCCTGTGAAAAACCTTCTGCTGGGATATCAAAATCATGTTTGAGAGAAAACTATTTTCACATGCTTGTCCCATAGAGTTTTGGAAGGTGCTCCAGAAGCTAAAATGAGAGCATATTTTCTGTAGATTCACATTATCTTTCTCAGTCATGTGAGAATGAAGTCTGACATTCTCAGTAAAACATGTACATCCAACAAGGGCAGAGACTGTCAGTTGATTCCTTTGTGTTCTACTGCAGCTTCCCAGAGTGTTCTAAAGAACAACTAGAGTGCTAACAGCCTTACTTATGACAAAAGTATGGCACACCTGAAGCCATCTTGATTGGAATAAACTGGTAACACTTAAAACATTTAATTTAAAAAGGAACAAAATGATGGGGTTCATTTTGTCATAGAAATTATGGTTAGTGCTGTAGAAAGAAAAATTAGGACATGTTTCAAGTGTGATCTCAAATATCTTCCTGTTATATTTTAACAGGAGCAGCCTGCCAGTTGATGCCTTTGTGTTCTACTGCAGCTTCCCAGAGTGTTCTAAAGAACAACTAGAGCGCTAACAGCCTTACTTATGACAAAAGTATGGCACACCTGAAGCCATCTTGATTGGAATAAACCGGTAGCACTTAAAACATTTAATTTAAAAAGGAACAAAATGAGGGGGTTCTTTTTGAAATAGAAATTATGGTTAGTGCTGCAGAAAGAAAAATTAGGGCATGTTTTAAGTGAGATCTCAAATCCTCTTCTATTTCATTAGAAAATTCTGACATGCAGACTGAAACAATCACTTTCAATACCAGCTGCAGACTTCCAGTTAACTCCCTGGTGAGCAGTAGCTTTACTACAGTGATCTAATGAGCAACTAGAGTGCTAACATTCTGAATTTATGGCAAATGTGAGACACATCTGAATGCCTTCTTGATGGAATCAAAGTAAAAAACTGAAAGCATTTCCTACTGAGGAGACTGCAGTAAATGAGGAAATTAGGAAACTTCATAACAAAGAAGTCTTCCAAGATGGCCACCAGAGAAAAAAGAGCCCAAATGTAGCACAAATATTACCCAGATGTAGCCCACATATAGCCCAATGACAAAAGTGTGCAAAACACTTTTTATTTTTAGTTTTTTGCAGTTTTATGTAGTGCAGGCTGGTCAGGTATTGGAGCGTTGCATCTTAAAACATGACCCCCTACACTACAAAAACACCACTGCACTACCCTAAACCCTAAAACACTACCCCCAGCACGACCCCCTATACTACACAAGCACCACTGCACTACCCTAAACCCTAAAACACTACCCCCAGCATGACCCCCTACACTACACAAACACCACTGCACTACCCTAAACCCTAAAACACTACCACCAGCACGACCCCCTACACTACCCAAACACCACTGCACTAACCTAAATCTTAAAACACTACCCCCAGCACGACCCCCTACACTAACCAAACACCACTGCACTACCCTAAAACATGACCCCCTATACTACACAAACACCACTGCACTACCCTAAACCCTAAAACACTACCCCCAGCACGACTCCCTACACTACACAAGCACCACTGCACTACCCTAAACCCTAAAACACTGCCCCCAGCACGACCCCCTACCCTACACAAACACCACTGCACTACCCTAAACCCTAAAACACTACCCCCAGCACGACCCCCTACACTACCCAAATACCACTGCACTAACCTAAATCCTAAAACACTACCCCCAGCACGACCCCCTACACTGCCCGAACACCACTGCACTGCCCTAAACCCTGAAACACCAGCCCCTGCACGACCCCCTACACTGCCCGAACACCACTGCACTGCCCTACACCCTGAAACACCACCCCAGCACAACCCCCGACACTGCCCAAACACCACTGCACTGCCCTAAACCCTGAAACACCACCCCCTTCACTACCCCCTACACTGCCCGAACACCACTGCACTGCCCTAAACCCTGGAACACCACCCCCAGCACGACCCCCTACACTGCCCGAACACCACTGCACTGACCTAAACCCTGAAACACTACCCCCAGCAATACCCCCTACACTGCCCGAACACCACTGCACTGCCCTAAACCCTGAAACATCACCCCCAGCAAGACACCCTACACTGCCCGAACACCACTGCCCTAAACCCTGAAACACCCACCCCCAGCACGACCCCCTACACTGCCCGAACACCACTGCACTGCCCTAAACCCTGAAACACCAACCCCAGCACGACCCCCTACAATGCCTGAACACCACTGCTCTGCCCAAAACCCTGAAACACCAGCCCCAGCATGACCCCCTACACTGCCCGAACACCACTGCGCTGCCCTACACCCTGAAACACCAGCCCCAGCACGACCCCCTACACTGCCCGAACACCACTGCACTGCCCTAAACCCTGAAACACCAGCCCCAGCACGACCGCCTAAACTGCCCGAACAACACTGCACTGCCCTAAACCCTGAAACACCAGCCCCAGCACGACCCCAGACACTGCCGGAACACCACTGCACTGCCCTAAACCCTGAAACACCACCCCCTGCACGACCCCCTACACTGCCCAAACACCACTGCACTGCCCTAAACCCTGAAACACCTCCCCCTGCACGACCCCCTACACTACCCGAACACCACTGCACTGCCCTAAACCCTGAAACACCACCCCCAGTACCACCCCCTACACTGCCTGAACACCACTGCTCTGCCCAAAACCCTGAAACACCAGCCCCAGCACGACCCCTACACTGCACCGAACACCACTGCACTGCCCTAAACCCTGAAACACCAGCCCCAGCACGACCCCCTACACTGCCCGAACACCACTGCACTACCCTAAACCCTGAAACACCACCCCCAGCACGACCCCTACACTGCCCGAGCACCACTGCACTGCTCTAAACCCTGAAACACCAGCCCCAGCACGACCCCCTACACTGCCCGAACACCACTGCACTGCCCTAAACCCTGAAACACCAGCCCCAGCACGTCCGCCTACACTGCCCGAACACCACTGCTCTGCCCTAAACCCTGAAATACCAGCCCCAGCACGACCCCCTACACTGCCCGAACACCACTGCACTGCCCTAAACCATGAAACACCAGCCCCAGCACGACCCCCTACACTGCACGAACACCACTGCACTGCCCTAAACCCTGAAACACCACCCCCAGCACAACCCCCTACACTGCCTGAACACCACTGCTCTGCCCAAAACCCTGAAACACCAGCCCCAGCACGACCCCCTACACTGCCCGAACACCACTGCACTGCCCTAAACCCTGAAACACCAGCCCCAGCACGACCCCCTACACTGCCCGAACACTACTAAACTGCCCTAAACCCTGAAACACCACCCCCAGCACGACCCCCTACACTGCCCGAACACCACTGCACTGCACTAAACCCTGAAACACCAGCCCCAGCACAACCCCGTACACTGCCCGAACACCACTGCACTGCCCTAAGCCCTGAAACACCAGCCCCAGCACGACCGCCTACACTGCCCGAAAACCACTGCACTGCCCTAAACCCTGAAACACCAGCCCCAGCAAGACCCCCTACACTGCCCGAACACCACTGCACTGCCCTAAACCCTGAAACACCACCCCCAGCAAGACCCCCTACACTGCCCGAACACCACTGCACTAAATCCTGAAACACCACCCCCAGCAGGACCACCTACACTGGCCGAACACCACTGCACTGCCCTAAACCCTGAAACACCACCCCCAGCACGACCCCCTACACTGCCCGAACACCACTGCAGTGCCCTAAACCCTGAAACACCACCCCGCTGCACGACCCCCTACACTGCCGGAACACCACTGCACTGCCCTAAACCCTGAAACACCACCCCCAGCACGACCCCCTACACTGCCCAAACACCATTGCACTGCCCTAAACCCTCAAACACCACCCCCAGCACGACCCCCTACACTGCCCGAACACCACTGCACTGCCCTAAACCCTGAAACACGACCCCCAGCAAGACCCCCTACACTGCCCGAACACCACTGCACTGCCCTAAACCCTGAAACATCACCCCCAGAAAGACCCCCTACACTGCCTGAACACCACTGCCCTAAACCCTGAAACACCACCCCCAGCAAGACCCCCTACACTGCCCGAACACCACTGCACTGCCCCAAACCCTGAAACACCACCTCCAGCACAACCTCCTACACTGCCTGAACACCATTGCTCTGCCCTAAACCCTGAAACACTAGCCCCAGCACGACCCCCTACACTGCCCGAACACCACTGCACTGCCCTAAACCCTGAAACACCACCCCTGCACGACCCCCTACACTACCCGAACACCACTGCACTGCCCTAAACCCTGAAACACCACCCCCAGCACGACACCCTACACTGCCCGAACACCACTGCTCTGCCCTAAACCCTGAAACACCACCCCCAGCACAACCCCCTACACTGCCTGAACACCACTGCTCTGCCCAAAACCTTGAAACACCAGCCCCAGCACGACCCCCTACACTGCCCGAACACCACTGCACTGCCCTAAACCCTGAAACACCAGCCCCAGCACGACCCCCTACACTGCCCGAACACCACTGCACTACCCTAAACCCTGAAACACCACCCCCAGCACGACCCCCTACACTGCCCGAGCACCACTGCACTGCTCTAAACCCTGAAACACCAGCCCCAGCATGACCCCCTACACTGCCCGAACACCACTGCACTGCCCTAAACCCTGAAACACCAGACCCAGCACGACCGCCTACACTGCCCGAACACCACTGCACTGCCCTAAGCCCTGAAACACCAGCCCCAGCACGACCACCTACACTGCCCGAAAACCACTGCACTGCCCTAAACCCTGAAACACCAGCCCCAGCAAGACCCCCTACACTGCCAGAACACCACTGCACTGCCCTAAACCCTGAAACACCACCCCCAGCAAACCCCCTAAACTGCCCGAACACCACTGCACTAAACCCTCAAACACCACCCCCAGCACGACCCCCTACACTGCCCGAACACCACTGCACTGCCCTAAACCCTGAAACACTACCCCCAGCAAGACCCCCTACACTGCCCGAACACCACTGCACTGCCCTAAACCCTGAAACATCACCCCCAGAAAGACCCCCTACACTGCCTGAACACCACTGCCCTAAACCCTGAAACACCACCCCCAGCAAGACCCCCTACACTGCCCGAACACCACTGCCCCAAACCCTGAAACACCACCTCCAGCACAACCTCCTACACTGCCTGAACACCATTGCTCTGCCCTAAACCCTGAAACACTAGCCCCAGCACGACCCCCTACACTGCCCGAACACCACTGCACTGCCCTAAACCCTGAAACACCACCCCCTGCACGACCCCCTACACTACCCGAACACCACTGCACTGCCCTAAACCCTGAAACACCACCCCCAGCACGACACCCTACACTGCCCGAACACCACTGCTCTGCCCTAAACCCTGAAACACCACCCCCAGCACAACCCCCTACACTGCCTGAACACCACTGCTCTGCCCAAAACCTTGAAACACCAGCCCCAGCACGACCCCCTACACTGCCCGAACACCACTGCACTGCCCTAAACCCTGAAACACCAGCCCCAGCACGACCCCCTACACTGCCCGAACACCACAGCACTACCCTAAACCCTGAAACACCACCCCCAGCACGACCCCCTACACTGCCCGAGCACCACTGCACTGCTCTAAACCCTGAAACACCAGCCCCAGCATGACCCCCTACACTGCCCGAACACCACTGCACTGCCCTAAACCCTGAAACACCAGACCCAGCACGACCGCCTACACTGCCCGAACACCACTGCTCTGCCCTAAACCCTGAAACACCAGCCCCAGCACGACCCCCTACACTGCCCGAACACCACTGCACTGCCCTAAACAATGAAACACCAGCCCCAGCATGACCCCCTACACTGCCGGAACACCACTGCACTGCCCTAAACCCTGAAACACCACCCCCAGCACAACCCCCTACACTGCCTGAACACCACTGCTCTGCCCAAAACGCTGAAACACCAGCCCCAGCACGACACCCTACACTGCCCGAACACCACTGCACTGCCCTAATCCTTGATACACCAGCCCCAGCACGACCCCCTACACTGCCCGAACACTACTGCACTGCCCTAAACCCTGAAACACCACCCCCAGCACGACCCCCTACACTACCCGAACACCACTGCACTGCCCTAAACCCTGAAACATCAGCCCCAGCAAAACCCTGTACACTGCCCAAACACCACTGCACTGCCCTAAGCCCTGAAACACCAGCCCCAGCACGACCACCTACACTGCCCGAAAATCACTGCACTGCCCTAAACCCTGAAACACCAGCCCCAGCAAGACCCCCTACACTGCCAGAACACCACTGCACTGCCCTAAACCCTGAAACACCACCCCCAGCAAACCCCCTAAGCTGCCCGAACACCACTGCACTAAACCCTGAAACACCACCCCCAGCAGGACCACCTACACTGGCCGAACACCACTGCACTGCCCTAAACCCTGAAACACCACCCCCAGCATGACACCCTACACTGCCCGAACACCACTGCACTGCCCTAAACCCTGAAACACCAGCCCCTGCACGAACGCCTACACTGCCCGAACACCACTGCTGTGCCCTAAACCCTGAAACACCAGCCCCAGCACGACCCCCTACACTGCCCGAACACCACTGCACTGCCCTAAACCATGAAACACCAGCCCCAGCACGACCCCCTACACTGCCCGAACACCACTGCACTGCCCTAAACCCTGAAACACCACCCCCAGCACAACCCCCTACACTGCCCGAACACCACTGCTCTGCCCAAAACCCTGAAACACCAGCCCCAGCACGACCCCCTACACTGCCCGAACACCACTGCACTGCCCTAAACCCTGAAACACCAGCCCCAGCACGACCCTCTACACTGCCCGAACACTACTGCACTGCACTAAACCCTGAAACACCACCCCCAGCACGACCCCCTACACTGCCCGAACACCACTGCACTGCCCTAAACCCTGAAACATCAGCCCCAGCACAACCCCGTACACTGCCCGAACACCACTGCACTGCCCTAAGCCCTGAAACACTAGCCCCAGCACGACCCCCTACACTGCCCGAACACCACTGCACTACCCTAAACCCTGAAACACCACCCCCAGCACGACCCCCTACACTGCCCGAACACCACTGCACTGCCCTAAACCCTGAAACACCAGCCCCAGCAAGACCCCCTACACTGCCCGAACACCACTGCACTGCCCTAGACTCTGAAACACCAGCCCCAGCACGACCGCCTACACTGCCCGAACACCACTGCTCTGCCCTAAACCCTGAAACACCAGCCCCAGCACGACCCCCTACACTGCCCGAACACCACAGCACTGCCCTAAACCATGAAACACCAGCCCCAGCATGACCCCCTACACTGCCCGAACACCACTGCACTGCCCTAAACCCTGCAACACCACCCCCAGCACAACCCCCTACACTGCCTGAACACCACTGCTCTGCCCAAAACCCTGAAACACCAGCCCCAGCACGACCCCCTACACTGCCCGAACACCACTGCACTGCCCTAAACCCTGAAACACCAGCCCCAGCACGACCCCCTACACTGCCCGAACACTACTGCACTGCCCTAAACCCTGAAACACCACCCCCAGCACGACCCCCTACACTGCCCGAACACCACTGCACTGCCCTAAACCCTGAAACACCAGCCCCAGCACAACCCCGTACACTGCCCGAACACCACTGCACTGCCCTAAGCCCTGAAACACCAGCCCCAGCACGACCGCCTACACTGCCCAAAAACCACTGCACTGCCCTAAACCCTGAAACACCATCCCCAGCAAGACCACCTACACTGCCCGAACACCACTGCACTGCCCTAAACCCTGAAACACAACCCCCAGCAAGACCCCCTACACTGCCCGAACACCACTGCACTAAACCCTGAAACACCACCCCCAGCAGGACCACCTACACTGGCCGAACACCACTGCACTGCCCTAAACCCTGAAACACCACCTCCTGCATGACCCCCTACACTGCCCAAACACCACTGCACTGCCCTCTACCCTGAAACACCATCCCCTGCACGACTCCCTACACTACCCGAACACCACTGCACTGCCCTAAACCCTGAAACACCACTGTAGGAGAGTAGGATCTGCTTCACATGGTTACCCCCACTTTTTGCTGATGCTTCACTGTTTTTCGACCTTAGTCTGGCTGGGGCCCTGCTAATCAGAACCCCAGCCTAGCTGCTTCCTCTCTAAAATGGTTTCCATGTGCCTTAGGCACATCACTGATTGGAATCTGGAGTGCCCTTATAAGTCCCTAGTATATGGTATACTATGTACCAAGGGCATAGGTACCTCAGAGGCCTACCAGGGGCTGCAGCATGTATTATGCCACCCCTGGAAGGCCATCCAAACTGACACCACAGGTCTGCTACTGCAGCCTGGGTAAGGTGGTGCATGCACCCCTTACTGTGATATAGGTTACCTATATCACTAAATACATACACACATATAAACCTATAAGTCACTCCTATGGCAGGCCTTATCAATCCTGAAGGCAGAGTGCGTGGTTCCTATGTGAGAGGGTGCCCCTGCATGAGCAGGGCCCCTCTGCAGCGTTCGGAGACCCTTCTCTGATACTGTTTGTAGTGCAGCCTGACCATATACTTATATTATATACTTGTGGAAGAGGTGTGGCGCCACGGCCAGGGCGACTGACGCTGGAATCTGGGGCTCACGGTTCGATCCCCGGCACCGGCGGCAGGTCAGCCCAGCACCATGTGACTCTGGGCAATAGCTTGCTTAATCTTCCCGACGGCCCCCAGCGCCGGGATGCCTTCGGGTAGCTGTTCGCGCTTTACAAATACTGGATTTATTTATATACTCTTAAGTGCATTATAACCTCGCGTTAAATGCTAACTTTGGAATGGCTGCACCTAAACATGTCGTGTTATGTGTCAAACATCTTGTAATACTACCCCCCGCCAATTCTGGCGGCGGGGGTAGCATTCCACCCTTCTAGAGGGAGAGACATGTTAACCCTGGCCTGGTCGGTAACTTCTTTCTAAAGCCCTGGCATCACAAAATGGATGCTGCTGCCACAGACACGAGTCTGGCCTCCTGCTGCTGGATGAAACTCCGGCAGGGGAGGCCTGGACAATAGGTTTCCTGTCCCAGGGAGGTGTGACCACCTCCCCAGACAGCATAATGTGTATTGGGGCTGGGCGGGAGCACTTTCGGGTGCTTTGAAGTCCTGCACTGGGGGCACACCTGGTGTCCCTGTGCATACCCCAGTTCAAACCGGATCAGGGGCTTGCAGCCCCTGCTTTGGCGCGAACTGGACAAAGGGAAAGGGGTGTAGCCACCCCTCTGCCCTGACCCACCCATAGGTGGGGCCACAGAGTAGTCCAACCCCTAAACTTGGTATAAGTATAGGAACCCAGTCCTTAGGACTTTAGATTATCCCTGGACGAAACTCTGAAACAGAATCCTGGACCTTCGAAACTCTACTCAAGACTAGAGGACAGAAGAATCTCCCTTGGGGTCAAGGAGTGACTCCCCTGCTTGGCAGGCACCAAAGAAGCAATTGTCCGGTCTGCATCGCCTAAGCTCCCATCAAACGCCGAAGTCCTTGCATCACCAGAGGTAGTTTTCCAGACTTCCCCGAGACTGCCCTGAGTCCCCAGCAAAGCTGAGGCCCGTAGATGTCGTGGGTAACGTGGAACCGTGACCCCTGGACACCGCATGCATTTGCTATTGCATCCTATTCTGGGTATCCCACGAAGTCGTGCTTTGGGCTCCTAGTAGCCCTAGCCTCCAGCACCAACTGCACCGAAGATCACTGGCCTCCACTTCACGAGTGTCCTGTGAGCTAGCTCCACGTGCGACATCTCGAGGCTCTTTCGCGGTCGCTAGCCCGTTGGCTAGTAGCCCTTCACGAAGGCCAATCCTTTCCTTCTTGGGCTCCCTGGTTGCTCCAGGCTTGCCCTCACTTACCCTTGCTGGGTGAGTTCCTCAGACCTTGCTGTTCTGCATCATCGTCATTCTTCACTTTCATCAAGACTTGCCGTTGCCAAGACTTGTTGGGTCCAATCCGGTCGCCGACACCTCAGCACTCGACAGAAATTGTGTACCAGCCGGAATCCTGCTCCTGGTTGCCGACAACACCTCCTGGACCTCGTGGCTGAAGAGTCAAGACGACCGTCAACCTACCTGAAGCACTCGACATCGGTGGGCATCCGCTCATCGCCTTCCTGGTCACTGGCTAGTGACCCAGACTCTGTCCCCTCTGCTTTCAGGTTCTTCAGATCTCCGATCCACTCTTGGATCCACCCGGACACTTTCCACTTGGTCGCCAGCAGCACTTTGCAGCAGATCGCCATTCAAATCGACGACGAAACCCGACCCCGAAAGGCACCTATGCACCCGGCTTCCCTGGGTGAGGTAACACGAGTACTCCGGTGCTCCCGTGGGTAGAGACTCTAGAACGACCTAGTTCTCAAAGGGTTTGCTCCAAGTCCTCCTTTTAGTGTCCCTTTTCTTTAATTTCCTGATCGCGACTTTCTCCATAGAAGTTAACGGCGTCTCGCGGTTGTGTATTTACACTGCACGCGTCCCCCGTGGGTCCCCTGTGTCACTACCTTGGGTTGTTCCTTGTGGTCCAAGCACTTCTAGAGGCTCTAGGCCTAGTGTCTAGTTCAATCGTGGTTCTTATACCACTTTATTGGTATATGGTTTGGTACGCCCCTAGGGCCCAAACGTGTATTTGTGCTATTACTGTGTTTAAATAACTTATAACTTGTGTATTTCGAACTCTAGCCTCATAAAGAGACTAGAGGGGTGTGTTTAGCAATAAATACATATATTTTGAATATATACCTGGTGTGGTGCTCTTTCATTTGGTCACTCAAGAGATTATAGACTGGTAAAACAAGCTGCTTTACATTCCTTCAAGACTTAGCCTGAAGGCTGCTCTCCATAGCTACCACTAGGATAGCTTTCAATAAGGTTGTCTTTAACCTATCTCCAATAAGGGGTTGTTTGGACTGGTGCAAGGTGCCCACTACAGCATATGCCAGGCCAACTTCTCACATTGGTGTGCAGCGTGTGGGATTCCAGCTTGCTATTGTTTTACCAGATAATCTCAATTGAATTGATCAACTGAAAACCACTAAAGGTACCTAAGGTACATATAATTTAAGCTTAGAATACAGTAAGTTCTACTGAACTTAGAGTTGTGTGTTAAGGGATAGCACACCCTTTCTACAACTCAAGAGAGTTTAGTAGGCCACACTAGAGTAGGTAGTGCATACACCACACCTCACTAGTGATGTCTTCAAAGCCAGGACCCAGTGAGTCCTTGCCAGAAGCCCATGGGCTTCTCCCCTCCAAGTATGATACACTCCCATTCTTGGAATTGAGAGCATTATGTAACTTGAGGAAATTGAAGACAGGACAAAGTCTCACCACCCAACATCTTAGAGAGATGTTGGAGGCTTATGATCTCAGCAGGCCCTTAGGGACTGAAGGGGTAGGAGCAGAGGGTGGGGCAGAAGATGAGGATGGGGCCAGGGGTAGCAGTACCCCCAGCCCCCTCTGGAACTGACCAGGAGGGTGACAATGACCCTGACCTGGATAACCCAATCCCTCCTGTGGAAGATGAAGAGGAAGATCAGAATGATCCCCACTTTGTCCCCCAGGAAGGATTATGAGTGTGCCCAGAAGGTCTAGGTCTCCTTCTCAGGAGTCTAACCACTCTGGCACCTCCATAGGGACCTCTGTCTCATCTCATAGGAGGGAATCCTCTCATGAGAGAAGAAAGAGGCTGGTTCAATATGAGGAAGCTCAGCTTGAACTCAGAAAGCAGCAACTGGCTATAGACAGGGAGTCCCTAGATCTCTACAAAGAGAGAAGAAAGTTGGGACTAGAGTCCCATGGTGGCAGCCATGTCCCTAGAGATAGGGAAAGGTCTTATGACCATAGGAACCTGAGCAAGATTGTCCCTCCCTACCAGAGTGGGGATGACATCCACAAATGGATAACTGCTCTAGAGAGGGCCTGTAAAGTACAGAAGGTCCCTCAAGAGCAGTGGGCAGCAATCTTGTGGCTCTCCTTTGCAGACAAAGGTAGAGACAAGCTCCTCACTGTAAGAGAAGAGGATGCTGATAATTACAAGGTCTTGAAGAGTGCTCTTATTGATGGGTTTGGCCTAACAACTGAACAATACAGGTTGAAGTTCAGAGATACCCAAAAAGCACAGACTCAAGACTGGGTAGACTATGTGGATTGTTCTGCTAAGGCTCTGGAAGGCTGGTTGATGGGCAGTAAGGTGTGTGACTTCTCAGGATTGTACAATCTGATAATGAGGGAGCAGATTCTTAATAACTGTCAAAATCAGCTGTTGCATCAGTACCTGGTGGACTCTGATCTGACCTCTCCCCAAGAATTGGGAAAGAAGGCAGACAAATGGTTCAGAACCAGGGTGAGGCAGAAGGTACAGAACCAAGGTGGTGACCCTAAGAAGCAAGATGCTAAGAACTCTGAAAAGGGTGGGGAGAAGGGTAAAGATCAAAAGTCTTCACCAGGCCCCCAAAAATCTTCTTCAGGTGGGGATTCACAGTCTACAAAAGGGAAAGGCCAAAGAAAACCATGGTGCAAGGTCTGTAAGCAAAAGACCCACTGGACCAGTGATTGCACCAAGTCCAAAGACTCAAGTCCAGCACCCACCAATGCCCCTAAGGCACCTGTTCCCCCTAGTACAGTTACAGTTGGTGGGAGTGCTCCAGCCAAGGGTTTAGTAGGGTTCACCCTGGGTACTGAGTTGGGCTCTGACCTAGTCAGAGAACTCACTCAGGCTGTGTTAGTCTGTGATGGAGGCATGGATGTGACCTCCTCTGTGAGTCCCAGTAATCTGGGCAAGTACAGACAACAGCCTTTAATCAATGGACGAGAGGCTTTGGCATTTAGGGACACAGGGGCAAGTGTCACCATGGTGACACAAGACCTTGTGAATCCTGGGCAAGTTATACTTGGTGAGATGTACCAAGTGACCAATGCTAGCAACGTCAGAACAGACCATACTCTGGCAGTTGTTAACTTCTCCTGGGGAGGGGTAACTGGCCTTAAGAAGGTTGTGGTGAGTGCAAACCTACCAGTCGAATGCTTGCTTGGCAATGACTTAGAAACTTCAGCTTGGGCAGAAGTGGAGCTCAGGACCCATGCAGAAATGCTGGGGATCCCTGCAGATGTGTTTGCTGTGACCAGGTCACAAGCCAAAATGTCTAGCACTGAACAGGCCTTGGATTCTGGAATAATGGACCAAGTGCCTTCCAAGAGGAGGAGTAGTAGGGTAAAGGCAGTGCCTTCCCCCTTGGCTCAGAAGGAAGATCAGTCCCTTGAGGGGGATGATCTCAGTCCTGAGGAAGGAACTGTCCCAGAGGAGGTTGAACCTGACCAGGTTGAGTTCTTGGGGAAAGGGGGACCTTCCAGGGCAGATCTGAGCCAGGAGCAGCAGAGCTGCCCCTCCCTTGAACCCCTCAGACAGCAAGCTGCTGCTGAGGCTGCTGGGAAAGCTAGTGGTCCCCATACAGTGTATTGGGATGATGGACTCCTGTACTCAGAGTGTAGAGACCCCAAACCTGGTGCTACCAGGAGGTTGGTTATACCTCTAAAGTTCAGGGGCTTCCTATTGACCCTAGCCCATGATATTCCCTTGGCAGTTCACCTGGGCCAGAACAAGACTTGGGACAGAATTGTCCCTCACTTTCACTGGCCCCACATGTCTGAAGACACCAAGGAGTTTTGTCGCTCCTGTGTAACCTGCCAGGCCAGTGGCAAGGCAGGTGGCACTACAAAGGCCCCCTGATACCACTACCTGTGGTGGGGGTGCCCTTTGAAAGGGTGGGGATTGACATTGTTGGTCCCATGGATCCCCAAACAGCATCTGGGCACAGGTTTATCCTGGTGGTAGTGGATCATGCCACCAGGTACCCAGAGGCTATTCCCCTTAGGACCACTACAGCACCTGTGGTGGCAAGGGCCCTCCTGGGAATTTTCTCAAGAGTGGGCTTTCCTAAGGAGGTAGTATCAGACAGGGGTGCAAACTTTATGTCTGGATACTTAAAAGCAATGTGGAAGGAGTGTGGAGTGACTTACAAGTTCACCACACCCTATCACCCACAATGCAATGGTTTAGTTGAGAGATTCAACAAAACCTTAAAGGGCATGATTAAAGGGCTCCCAGAAAAGCTTAGGTGAAGATGGGACATACTCTTGCCCTGCCTTTTATTTGCATTTAGGGAGGTGCCTCAGAAGGGGGTTGGTTACAGCCCTTTTGAACTTTTGTTTAGCCACCCTGTCAGGGGTCCACTGTGCTTGGTGAAGGAAGGATGGGAGTTACCTCTCAAGCCCCCAAAGCAAGACATAGTGGACTATGTACTTGGTCTCCGCTCCCGGATGGCTGAGTATATGAAAAAGGCAACTAAAAACCTTGAGGCTAGCCAGGAACTTCAAAAGGCCTGGCATGACCAAAAGGCTGTTCTGACTGTTTACCAGCCAGGACAGAAGGTGTGGGTGTTGGAGCCAGTCGCCCCAGCAGCTCTCCAAGACAAATGGAGTGGACCCCACACTATTGTTGAGCAGAAGGGTGAAGTTACCTACTTAGTAGACCTAGGAACACTCAGGAGTCCCCACAGGGTTCTCCATGTCAACAGGTTAAAACCATATGTGGACAGGGCAGACATGGGCTTGCTCATGGCTACTGATGAAGGGCAGGAGGAAGAGAGTGACCCACCCCCTGACCTGCTCTCACAGAACCCTGATGATGGGTCAGTAGATGGTGTAGCCTTGGCAGGCAGCCTCACTACCCAGCAACAAACTGATTGTAGACAGGTGCTCAATCAGTTTAGACACATGTTTTCACTGACACCCAGTCAGACCACCTGGTGCACTCATGAAGTGGACACTGGGGACAGTCTGCCTATTAAAAATAAGATTTATAGGCAACCTGACCATGTCAGGGACTGTATCAGGACTGAAGTCCAGAAAATGTTGGAGTTGGGAGTTATTGAACCCTCAGATAGCCCTTGGGCTAGTCCAGTGGTCCTTGTGCCAAAACCTCACACCAGTGGTGGAAAAAGAGAGATGAGGTTTTGTGTGGACTACAGGGGTCTCAATGCAGTCACTAGGACTGATGCCCATCCAATACCAAGGGCAGATGAGCTCATAGATACTTTGGCATCAGCCAAATATCTCAGCACATTTGACTTGACAGCTGGCTACTGGCAGATCAGACTAGCTGATACTGCAAAGCCCAAAACAGCATTCTCAACCCCTAGTGGGCATTATCAATTTGTGGTGATGCCCTTTGGTCTGAAGAATGCACCTGCCACTTTCCAGAGGTTGGTGAATACAGTTCTCACAGGTCTGGAAGCCTATAGTGCAGCATATCTAGATGATATTGCTGTCTTTAGCTCCACCTGGGAGGATCACCTGGTCCACCTCAGGAATGTTTTACAGGCCCTGCAAAAGGCAGGCCTGGCTATCAAGGCCACTAAGTGCCAGATAGGGCAGAGTCAGGTTGTGTACCTGGGCCACCTTGTGGGTGGAGGCCAGGTTCAACCTTTGCAGAGCAAGATCCAGACTATCATGGACTGGACTGCTCCAACTACCCAGACTCAGGTGAGAGCCTTCTTAGGCCTGACTGGGTACTATAGGAGATTTGTCAAGGGGTATGGATCAATAGTGACACCCCTGAATGACTTAACTTCTAAGAAAATGCCCAAAAAGGTTCAGTGGACAGTTAGCTGTCAAAAGGCATTTGATGACCTGAAGCTGGCCATGTGCACTGCTCCCATTCTACAGAGTCCTGACTACTCCAAGAAGTTCATTGTTCAAACAGATGCATCTGAATTGGGGGTAGGGGCTGTACTGTCACAATTGAATGAAGAAGGTCAGGATCAGCCAGTAGCTTTCATTAGCAGAAGGCTGACCCCTAGAGAGAAACGTTGGTCAGCCATTGAGAGGGAGGCCTTTGCTGTGGTCTGGGCTCTGAAGAAGTTGAGGCCATACTTGTTTGGTACTCACTTCCTTGTTCAAACAGACCATAAGCCCCTCTTATGGCTAAAACCAATGAAGGGTGAAAACCCCAAACTGCTTAGGTGGTCCATTTCCCTACAGGGGATGGACTTCACAGTGGAACATAGACCTGGGAGTAACCATGCCAATGCAGATGGACTCTCTAGGTACTTCCACTTAGAACATGAAGACTTAACTGGGCAAGGTTAGTTTAATGTCCCTACGTTGGGGGGTTGTGTAGGAGAGTAGGATCTGCTTCACATGGGTACCCCCACTTTTTGCTGATGCTTCACTGTTTTTCGACCTTAGTCTGGCTGGGGCCCTGCTAATCAGAACCCCAGCCTAGCTGCTTCCTCTCTAAAATGGTTTCCATGTGCCTTAGGCACATCACTGATTGGAATCTGGAGTGCCCTTATAAGTCCCTAGTATATGGTATACTATGTACCAAGGGCATAGGTACCTCAGAGGCCTACCAGGGGCTGCAGCATGTATTATGCCACCCCTGGAAGGCCATCCAAACTGACACCACAGGTCTGCTACTGCAGCCTGGGTAAGGTG
The DNA here is from genome assembly GCA_963921515.1 of Calotriton arnoldi. NCBI lineage: Eukaryota > Metazoa > Chordata > Amphibia > Caudata > Salamandridae > Calotriton > Calotriton arnoldi. The sequence goes on along the minus strand of CAWUFW010006798.1, from coordinate 321,396 downwards.
GTGCATGCACCTCTTACTGTGATATAGGTTACCTATATCACTAAATACATACACACATATAAACCTATAAGTCACTCCTATGGCAGGCCTTATCAATCCTGAAGGCAGAGTGCGTGGTTCCTATGTGAGAGGGTGCCCCTGCATGAGCAGGGCCCCTCTGCAGCGTTCGGAGACCCTTCTCTGATGCTGTTTGTAGTGCAGCCTGACCATATACTCTTAAGCGCATTATAACCTCGCGTTAAATGCTAACTTTGGAATGGCTGCACCTAAACATGTCGTGTTTGCTGTCAAACATCTTGGAATACTACCCCCCGCCAATTCTGGCGGCGGGGGTAGCATTCCACCCTTCTAGAGGGAGAGACATGTTAACCCTGGCCTGGCCGGTAACTTCTTTCTAAAGCCCTGGCATCACAAAATGGATGCTGCTTCCACAGACACGAGTCTGGCCTCCTGCTGCTGGACGAAACTCTGGCAGGGGAGGCCTGGACAATAGGTTTCCTGTCCCAGGGAGGTGTGACCACCTCCCCAGACAGGATAATGTGTATTGGGGCTGGGCGGGAGCACTTTCGGGTGCTTTGAAGTCCTGCACTGGGGGCACACTTGGTGTCCCTGTGCATACCCCAGTTCAAACCGGATCAGGGCTTGCAGCCCCTGCTTTGGCGCGAACTGGACAAAGGGAAAGGGTGTAGCCACCCCTCTGCCCTGACCCACCCATAGGTGGGGCCACAGAGTAGTCCAACCCCTAAACTTGGTATAAGTATAGGAACCCAGTCCTTAGGACTTTAGATTATCCCTGGACGAAACTCTGAAACAGAATCCTGGACCTTCGATGCTCTACTCAAGACTAGAGGACAGAAGAATCTCCCTTGGGGTCAAGGAGTGACTCCCCTGCTTGGCAGGCACCAAAGAAGCAATTGTCTGGTCTGCATCGCCTAAGCTCTTGTCGGACGCCGAAGTCTTTGCATCACCAGAGGTAGATTTCAAGACTTCCCCGAGGCTGCCCTGAGTCCCCAGCAAAGCTGAGGCCCATAGCTGTCGTGGGTAATGTGGAACCGTGACCCCTGGACACTGCACGCATTTGCTAGTGCATCCTCTTCTGGGTCTCCCACGAAGTCGTGCTTTGGGCTCCGAGTAGCCCTAGCCTCCAGCACCAACTGCACCGAATATCACTGGCCTCCACTCCACGAGTGTCCTGTGAGCCAGCTCCACGTGCGACATCTTGAGGCTCCTTTGCGGTCGCTAGCCCGTTGGCTAGTAGCCCTTCACGAAGGCCAATCCTTTTCTTCTTGGGCTCCCTGATTGCTCCAGGATTGCCCTCACTTACCTTTGCTGGGTGAGTTCCTCAGACCTTGCTGGTCTGCATCATTGTCATTCTTCACTTTCAACGAGACTTGCCGTTGCCAAAGCTTGTTGGGTCCAATCCGGTCGCTGACACCTCAGCACTCGACAGACATCGTGTACCAGCCCGAATCCTGCTCCTGGTCGCCGACAACTCCTCCTGGACCTCGTGGCTGAAGAGTCAAGACGACCATCAACCTACCTGAAGCACTCGACATCGGTGGGCATCCGCTCATCGCCTTCCTGGTCACTGGCTAGTGACCCAGGCTCTGTCCCCTCTGCTTTCAGGTTCTTCAGATCTCCGATCCACTCTTGGATCCACCCGGACACTTTCCACTTGGTCGCCAGCAGCACTTTGCAGCAGATCGCCATTCAAATCGACGATGAAACCCGACCCCGAAAGGCACCTATGCACCCGGCTTCCCTGGGTGAGGTAGCACGAGTACTCCGGTGCTCCCGTGGGTAGAGACTCTAGAATGACCTAGTTCTCAAAGGGTTTGCTCCAAGTCCTCCTTTAAGTGTCCCTTTTCTTTAATTTCCTGATCGCGACTTTCTCCATAGAAGTTAACGGCGTCTCGCGGTTGTGTATTTACACTGCACGCGTCCCCCGTGGGTCCCCTGTGTCACTACCTTGGGTGGTTCCTTGTGGTCCAAGCACTTCTAGAGGCTCTAGGCCTAGTGTCTAGTTCAGTCGTGGTTCTTATACCACTTTATTGGTATATGGTTTGGTACGCCCTAGGGCCCAAACGTGTATTTGTGCTATTACTGTGTTTAAATAACTTATAACTTGTGTACTTCGAACTCTAGCCTCATAAAGAGACTAGAGGGGTGTGTTTAGCAATAAATACATATATTTTGAATATATACCTGGTGTGGTGCTCTTTCATTTGGTCACTCAAGAGATTATAGACTGGTAAAACAAGCTGCTTTACATTCCTTCAAGACTTAGCCTGAAGGCTGCTCTCCATAGCTACCACTAGGATAGCTTTCAATAAGGTTGTCTTTAACCTATCTCCAATAAGGGGTTGTTTGGACTGGTGCAAGGTGCCCACTACAATTAGTGGACAGCATATGCCAGGCCAACTTCTCACAACCACCCCCAGCACGACCCCCTACACTGCCCGAACACCACTGCACTGCCCTAAACCCTGAAACACCAGCCCCAGCACAACCCCGTACACTGCCCGAACACCACTGCACTGCCCTAAGCCCTGAAACACCAGCCCCAGCACGACCGCCTACACTGCCCGAAAACCACTGCACTGCCCTACACCCTGAAACACCAGCCCCAGCAAGACCCCCTACACTGCCCGAACACCACTGCACTGCCCTAAACCCTGAAACACCACCACCAGCAAGACCCCCTACACTGCCCGAACACCACTGCACTAAATCCTGAAACACCACCCGCAGCAGGACCACCTACACTGGCCGAACACCACTGCACTGCCCTAAACCCTGAAACACCACCCCCTGCACGACCCCCTACACTGCCCAAACACCACTGCACTGCCCTAAACCCTGAAACACCACCCCCTGCACGACCCCCTACACTACCCGAACACCACTGCACTGTCCTAAACCCTGAAACACCACCCCCAGCACGACACCCTACACTGCCCGAACACCACTGCACTGCCCTAAACCCTGAAACACCACCCCCAGCACTACCCCCTACACTGCCCGAACACCACTGCACTGCCCTAAACCCTGAAACACCACCCCCTGCACGACCCCTACACTGCCGGAACACCACTGCACTGCCCTAAACCCTGAAACACCACCCCCAGCACGACCCCCTACACTGCCCAAACACCATTGCACTGCCCTAAACCCTGAAACACCACCCCCAGCACGACCCCCTACACTGCCCGAACACCACTGCACTGCCCTAAACCCTGAAACACTACCCCAGGCAAGACCCCCTACACTGCCCGAACACCACTGCACTGCCCTAAACCCTGAAACATCACCCCCAGAAAGACCCCCTACACTGCCTGAACACCACTGCCCTAAACCCTGAAACACCACCCCCAGCAAGACCACCTACACTGCCCGAACACCACTGCACTGCCCCAAACCCTGAAACACCACCTCCAGCACAACCTCCTACACTGCCTGAACACCATTGCTCTGACCTAAACCCTGAAACACTAGCCCCAGCACGACCCCCTACACTGCCCGAACACCACTGCAGTGCCCTAAACCCTGAAACACCACCCCCTGCCCGACCCCCTACACTACCCGAACACCACTGCACTGCCCTAAACCCTGAAACACCACCCCCAGCATGACACCCTACACTGCCCGAACACCACTGCACTGCCCTAAACACTGAAACACCACCCCCAGCACCACCTCCTACACTGCCCGAACACCACTGCACTGCCCTAAACCCTGAAACACCAGCCCCAGCACGACCCCCTACACTGCCCGAACACCACTGCACTACCCTAAACCCTGAAACACCACCCCCAGCACGACCCCCTACACTGCCCGAGCACCACTGCACTGCTCTAAACACTGAAACACCAGCCCCAGCATGACCCCTACACTGCCCGAACACCACTGCACTGCCCTAAACCCTGAAACACCAGCCCCAGCACGACCGCCTACACTGCCCGAACACCACTGCTCTGCCCTAAACCCTGAAACACCAGCCCCAGCACGACCCCCTACACTGCCCGAACACCACTGCACTACCCTAAACCCTGAAACACCACCCCCAGCACGACACCCTACACTGCCCAAACACCACTGCACTGCCCTAAACCCTGAAACACCAGCCCCAGCACGACCGCCTACACTGCCCGAACACCACTGCTCTGCCCTAAACCCTGAAACACCAGCCCCAGCACGACCCCCTACACTGCCCGAACACCACTGCACTGCCCTAAACCATGAAACACCAGCCCCAGCACGACCGCCTACACAGCCCGAACACCACTGCACTGCCCTAAACCCTGAAACACCACCCCCAGCAAGACCCCCTACACTGCCCGAACACCACTGCACTAAACCCTGAAACACCACCCCCAGCAGGACCACCTACACTGGCCAAACACCACTGCACTGCCCTAAACCCTGAAACACCACCTCCTGCACGACCCCCTACACTGCCCAAACACCACTGCACTGCCCTAAACCCTGAAACACCACCCCCTGCACGACTCCCTACACTACCCGAACACCACTGCACTGCCCTAAACCCTGAAACAACACCCCCAGCACGACACCCTACACTGACCGAACACCACTGCACTGCCCTAAACCCTGAAACACCACCCCCAGCATGACCCCCTACACTGCCCGAACACCACTGCACTGCCCTAAACCCTGAAACACCATCCCCCTGCACGACCCCCTACACTGCCGGAACACCACTGCATTGCCCTAAACCCTGAAACACCACCCCCAGCACGACCCCCTACACTGCCCGAACACCACTGCACTGCCCTAAACCCTGAAACACCACCCCCGCACGACCCCCTACACTGCCCGAACACCACAGCACTGCCCAAAACCCTGAAACACCACCCCCAGCACAGCCCCCTTTACTGCCCGAACACCACTGCACTGCCCCAAACCCTGAAATACCACCCCCAGCATGACCCTCTACACTGCCCGAACTCCACTGCCCTAAACCCTGAAACAGCACCCCCTGCATGACCCCCTACACTGCCCGAACACCACTGCACTGCCCTAAACCCTGAAACACCACCCCCAGCACGACCCCCTACACTGCCCAAACACCACTGCACTACCCTAAACCCTGAAACACCACCCCCAGCATGACCCCCTACACTGCCCTAACACCACTGCACTGCCCTAAACCCTAAAACACTACCCCCAGCACGACCCCCTACACTACCCGAACACCACTGCACTACCCTCAACCCTAAAACACTCCCCCCCAGCACGACCCCCTACACTACCCGAACACGACTGCACTGCCCTAAACCCTCAAACACTCCCCCAGCACGACCCCCTACACTACCCGAACACCAATGCACTGCCCTAAACTCTAAAACACTCTCCCCAGCACGACCCCCTACACTACCCGAACACCACTGCACGGCCCTAAACCCTAAAACACTCCCCCCAGCAAGACCCCCTACACTACCCAAAGACCACTGCACTACCCTAGACCCTAAAACACTACCCCCGCACGACTCCCTACACTACCCAAAGACCACTGCACTACCCTAAACCCTAAAACACGACCTCCTACACTACACAAACACCACTGCACTACCCTAAACCCTAAAACACTACCCCCAGCATGACCCCCTACACTACACAAACACCACTGCACTACCCTAAACCCTAAAACACTACCCCCTACACTACACAAACACCACTGCACTACCCTAAACCCAAAAAACTACCCCAGCACGAACCCCTACACTACCCAAACACCACTGCACTACCCTAAACCCTAAAACACTAACCCCAGCAGTACCTCCTACACTACCCAAACATCACTGCACTACCCTAAACCCTAAAACACTACCCCAGCAGTACCCCTACACTACCCAAACACCATTGCACTACCCTAAACCCTAAAACACTACCCCCAGCAGTACCCCTACACTACCCAAACACCACTGCACTACCCTAAACCCTAAAACACTACCCCCAGCAGTACCCCCTACACTACCCAAACACCATTGCACTACCCAAAATCCTAAAACACTACCCCCAGCACGACCCCCTACACTACACAAACACCAGTGCACTACCCTAAACCCTAAAACACTACCCCTACACTACACAAACACCACTGCACTACCCTAAACCCTAAAACACTACCCCCAGCAGTACCCCTACACTACCAAAACACCACTGCACTACCCTAAACCCTAAAACACTACCCCCAGCAGGACCCCCTACACTACCCAAACACCACTGCACTACCCTAAACCCTAAACCACTACCCCCAGCACGACCCCCTACACTACCCAAACACCACTGCACTACCCTAAACCCTAAATCTACCCCCAGCATGACCCCCTACACTACACAAACACCACTGCACTACCCTAAACCCTAAAACACTACCCCCAGCACGACCCCCTTTACTACCTAAACACAACTGCACAATTTGTTACAGGCGTTGCAATGCAGGCCTGTGGTGCTTACTGGAAGTACCTGGTGGGCTAGTTGGGCCCCAGGGACCCTCAGGATTCAAGGTGACCTAAACCCCCAACTTAAAACGCGCCACGGGGCGCGTTTGCACAGTGGTGAAGGGAAGGGGCGGGGCCTCAGGTGACATGTGCGCAAACACGCCCTGTGGTGCGTTTTAAGTTGGGGAATTAATTCCCCTTGAATCCTGAGGGACCCTGGGGGCCAACTAGCCCACCAGGTACCTTCAGTAAGCACAACAGAGTTGCGTTGCAGAGAGGTGAAAAAGGTGCGTGGCCTCGGAACGCCTCTTTGCAACTCAGCTCTGTGGTCCTAACTGTAGGTACCTGGGGGCTAGTTGAGCCCCAGGGACCCTCAGGATTCAAGGGGACTTAATCCCGCAACTTAAAACGCGCCACGGGGCGCGTTTGCACACATGTCACCTCAGGCCCCCTCCCTTCACCACTGTGCAAACGCGCCCTGTAGCGCGTTTTAAGAGGTAGTTTTAATCCCCCTGCCCTATTATGTACTAGGGACTTACAGAGGAGGTCATGCTAATCACAGGGGTACCCCAACGCATAGTGTTCCCTAGTGTATGTAGGTGTTTTCACTGTATTCTAAGTGTCTTTTAGCATAGCACTGGCTCTGGTTAGTCAGAGTCAGTTACCACCAGTACCCGTCTGAAAAAGTTGTGGGCACAGGATGATTCTGCAACAAGGCCTCTTTCTGCTCCTCTGTTGGTTCTTTCTGCACATCTTTTGCTTCTTCCTGCACTTTTCTTCGTCTTTGTGGACTTCTGTTGCTTCTTTCTGCATTTCTTTTGCTTCTTTCTGTGCGTTTTTTCTTCTTTCTTCACATGTCCTACCTCTGTAGGCATAGTTAGAAACTAGCATTTAAAAAACCTTTGAAATTCACTTAAAAAATCATAGGTTTCAGGCACGTTATAGTTAGAAATTAGCATTTAAAAAACCTTTGAAATTCACTGAAAAAACCATAGGTTTCAGACACGTTATTGTTAGAAATTAGCATTTAAAAAACCTTTGAAATTCACTGAAAAAACCATAGGTTTTAGGGACAGTTATAGTTTGTTGGACATTTCACTCGTACAAAACCATAGAAATTCCCCCGTTATAGTTAGTTCAGCTAACTATAACTCGCGCCCCGCAATGCACTGCTGATGACGTCACATATTACATCACTCATGACATGGTCAGTGACATCACTGATGACATCACTGATGACATCTCAAATGACATCACTGATGACATCATCCATGTGATAATTTCATGCATCTTCTCACACCCTAATATAACTTTTGATACACCCACTCTAAATTACAGACTGCCATTCTCAAAACCATACACACTCCAATACCAATAACTACATACCCACTCACTGATTCTTAGGTCTACACACACACACATCTACTCACTCACCCGTACAGTCACTCATACTTACAGTCACTCAGTACAGGACTATCATATGCACTCATACACCTATATAAACACTCACACACCACCACTCATCCATAGAGGTATTCACACACCTAGTCAGTCATGCAAAAAATTATTCACACACCCATTTACTCACCTATACAGTTATACACACACCAGCTCACTTACTCATACAAATACTAGCAGATTCTTACGCTCTTATACAATAACTGATACAAGCACACACGCATCCATACAGCCACTCTCACAATCACACACTCTCACTTATAGCCATTTAAATACTCTAACACACATATATACTCCCTTTTACATATGTAGTTACTCGCACATGTACCACTGAGATATACATTCACTCACTAACACACCAATACACACACTCACCCACCCAAGCAGTCCATCACAGATGCACTCTTGAAATCATGCACCCAGTGAATCACCCACTCACACATCTATGTACAGAGTCACACACACCCCACCCACACAAACACTCAGGCAGCCATACAGATACTCAGAGAACCAATCAATAACCCATATAGACACTCATGTAGCTATTCGCAAATCCATGCATCCACTTACACACCAACAAACAGACGGATACAGACATTCACACAGTTTAGTCACTAACCCATGCATTCAGTAAGATACGTTTAATCACTCACTTGTAGAGTCAGTCACGCACGTACTAAATCATCCATTCAGACACTTATACACCCACTCATTCTTCAATACGCCTTTCCCTATATATATTAAACATATTTAAACTTTACAGAAATACACAGTCACTGGATGATGTCATCAGTGATGTCATCAGTGATGTCACTGACCATGTCATGAGTGATGTAATATGTGACATCATCAGCAGTGCATTGCAGGGGCGCGAGTTATAGTTAGCTGAACTAACTATAACGGGGGAATTTCTATGGTTTTGTACGAGTGAAATGTCCAACTAACTATAACTGTCCCTAAAACCTATGGTTTTTTCAGTGAATATATATATATATACATATAACATATATATATATATATTCACTGAAAAAAACAAAGGTTACAGGGATGTTATAGTTAGGCTCAAGTTTCACTCGTACAAAACCAGAGAAATTCAGCAGTTATGGTTAGCTGAGCTAACTATAACTCGCGCCCTGCAATGCACTGCTTATGACCTCACATATTACATCACTCATGACATGGTCAGTGACATCACACATGACATCATTGATGACTGCTCAAATGATATCGCTGATGACATCACTCATGACATCATCCGGTGACTGTGAGTGTGTCTAAAAAGTTTATGAGTGTTAAATAGATATACACCAAGGTGTATTGATGAATCAGTGGGTGTATGAGTGCCTGTATGGATGATTTAGTGGGTGCATGACTGACTGTATAAGTTAGTGATTATATGTGTCTCAGTGAATGTATGGGGGAGTGACTAATTTGTGTGAATGTCTGTATCAGTCTTTCAGTTGGTGTGTAAGTGGCTTCATGGGTTGGTGAGTAGGTACACGAGTGGCTGTATGGGTTATTGATTGGTTTTCTGAGTACCTGTATAGGTGTATGAGTGTCTGTGTGGGTGGGTGGGTGGGTGATGGGGTTTGTGACTTTCTGCATGGATGAGTGAATGGGTGAATCACTGGCTGTATGGGTGAGTGAGTGTGTGTATGGCTGTGTCGATGAGTGAATGGATGTCTCAGTGGTATATGGGTGAGTAACTGCATATGTGAAAGGCAGTATATGTGAGTGTTGGAGTATATAAGTGACGGTATGTGGTAGTAAGTGATTGTCAGAGTGGCTGTATGGATGAGTGTGTGCTTGTGTCAGTGATTGTATAAGAGAGTAAGTATATGTTAGTATCTGTAAATTAGCGAGGTGGTGTGTGTGTATAAAAGTATAGGTGAGTAAGTGGCAGTGTAATTGACTCTTTGGGTGAGTGACTAGGTGTGTGAGTCACTCTATGGGTAAGTGGAGGTGTGTAAGTGTCTGTATGGGTGTATGAGTGGCTATATCAGTGGCTGTATTGGTGAGTGACTGGATGTATGAGTGTCTGTATGGGTGAGTGAGTGGATGTGTGTGGAGACCTATGAATCAGTCAGTGGGTATGTACTAACTGGTATTGGTGTGTCTATGGTTTCGAAAATGGTAGTCTGAAATTTGTTAGGTGTATGAAAGGGTATATTGGGGTGTGAGCAGGTGCATTAGAGATTATGTGGATGATGTAATCAGTTATGTCATCAGTGATGTCATTTGAGATGTCATCAGTGATGTCACTGACCATGTCATGAGTGATGTAATATGTGAGGTCATAAGCAGTGCATTGCGGGGTGTGAGTTATAGTTAGCTCAACTAACTATAACTGCTGAATTTCTATGGTTATGTACGAGTAAATCTTGAGCCTAACTATAACGTCCCTGTAACCTTTGTTTTTTTCAGTGAACTTCTAAGGTTTTTTTAAAATTCTATTTCCTAACTATAACGTCCCTGTAACCTTTGTTTTTTCAGTGAATTTCTAAGGTTTTTTGAATGCTAATTGTTACTATAGCGTTCCTGTATCCTTTGTTTTTTTTCAATTTCTAAGGTTTTTTTAAATTCTATTTCATAATTGTAATGTCCATTTTTGTAAGTGAACCTGTAAGATTTTCATACTTTCTTTTTATAATTGGATATTGTTTATTATATGATATATAATACTCCACTAATTTTTTGAATACATATGTCTTTATCAGAAAATACATTAATAACTGGTTTTATTTTTAACAATTTTGTAAATCGGCACAACATTGTTGCATTTACAGTGGAGATTCTGTCATCAATATATGTATTTTGCCTACTGAAAAATACACTCAAAGACAGTTTTTAAATAAAGTTTAAATCTAAATATTTAATAGAATATTCCTTTAACTTTTCTTTGTATGATCAAGTTAGAAGAAAGCCACCTTTTCAACCCAAAAAACCCCAAATATTCGCAACTACTGATGTCATTGCGATGACGTCAGTAGTCGCGAAGAGCGTGTGGTTTATACAAAGTGTAAAACATATATATAGACATATTCTACAGTATAGTTAACAGTAGAGCTTTATTAGAGTACTTATCAAACTCATATTTTTCTAGTGAGTTTCCAGATTAATCGCCTCCAAACACTTTTTACCGTTTCCAAGAATACAGAGGAAGTCGCGATGACATCGGTAGTCGCGGATAGCGCGTGTTTTTCAGCAACTCTGAAACGTATATGTAGAGGTACTGTGAACAAGTTTAGTATAGCTGTTCACTATTATAATATTGAAAGTTCTGCTTTTCTTTCCATTTTTAAACAAAACTTCTTTAAACTTATATTTTTCATTTCTGCTTCACCACGGTAACCGCGACTATTTCAGTCACCGCGAATATCACATGAACGGGAAATCAAGGAATATGATTGGATAATATACTTTTCAGCAAAAAGAATAGGAAGTACACACCCATTCCTCCTTCTTGAATCTTCTTTCATAGAACTTCATTCTGAGCAGGTGGATTAATTTTGCTATGCAAACCTTTTGCTCTTTTTTTTCTATCAGCAGGAACAACAGCTGAACCAGGATGTGGAGGAGGTGACAGTGAAGATGTGGAAAAACAGGAACCTCCACAAAAGAGAGTCAGTGAGGCTTGGGATTTTTTACAATCCCATCAGGTGAATCAAAAGCAGCTGCCAAACTTGTGCAGTGCACAATTTGCAAGAAGACCCGCTCTAGAGGTACCAACAAGAAATATTCATGTGGAGCAGCGTCCATGTTATACCATCTAAAAACCTATAATGAAAAACCTCTCCAACTGGCGATCAAGCAGAGAGAAACTGAAGGACTATCTACTTCAGTTGGCAGCAGCAACAATTCCTGTTCAAAAATTCCCTTCTGAGGTGCAGACTACTGCAACATATATAGCTCCAGAGATGTCAAGAATGGCCACGTACTGCATGGACTGTAGTATTGTCATAAGTGCTGATGAGCAGTCTCTTACAGCTATTAACAATGCTGCAAAACAGTATACATGCTAATTTCTTTCCTCTTTTATATGTTTGGCACATTTTTAAGCGCAAGTTTTTTCAAATCCTGCTGTCCCAGTTGCCATTTTTGTTATTACAAAAAAGAACAAATAAAATTTAAAAGTTTACAAAATCTTACAAAAAAAATGTGCCTGTTGGAACCGCCTTTTACAGTTAAAAAAAGATAAAGTATGTATATATGTTGGAATGAGTGCACAACTGGTGCATGGATGTTACAATAAGTGCAGTAGTGGTTCCTGAGAACATCTATGAGTGCATAAGTAGTGCCTGAGTGATTGGATGAGTGCAAAAGTAGTGATTGGGTGATTGCATATGGGTAGTGTGGTTGAATGGGTGGGTGCCTATGTAGTGCCTGAGTGAATGGAAGAGTGTGACCTTAGTGCCTGAGTGAATGGATGAGTGCATGGATAATGGCTGGGTGAATGAATGAGTGCATGGATAGTGCCTGGGTAATTGGATGAGTACATGGATAATGCCTGGGTGAATAGATGAGTGCATGAGTACTGGCTGCGTGAATGTATTAGGACAAGGGTAGTGCCTGGGTGATTGGATGTATGCACGGGCAGTGCCTCGTAAATAGATTAGTGCACGGGTAGTGTCTGAGTAAATGCATGAGTGCATGAGTAAATGAATGAGTGCAAGGGTAGTGCCTGAGTGAATGGATGAGCACGTGCATAGTACCTGAGTGAACAGATGAGTGCAAGGGTAGTGCCTGAGTAATTGGGTGTTTCTATGCATAGTGCCTGGGTGAATGGATGAGTGTGTGGTTAGTGCCTGAGTGAATAGGTGAGTGCATGGGTACTGGCTGAGTGATTCGATATGTGCATGGTTAGTGCCTCGGTGAATGCATGAGTGCATGAGATAATGGATGAGTGCAAGTGTAGTGCCTGGGTCATTAGACAAGTGTTTGGAAAGTGCCTGAGTGAATGGATGAATGTATGCATAGTGCCTGAGTGAATGGATGAGTGGAAGGATAGTGCCTGGGTGACTAGATATGTGCATGCGTAGTGCCTGGGTGAATGGATGAATGCATGGATAATGCCAGAGTGAATGAATGAGTGCATGGGTAGTGCCTGGATCATTCAATGAGTGTATGGGTAGTGCCTGAGTGAATGGATGAGTACAGACATACTGCCTAAGTGAACAAATGAGTGCAACGGTAGTGCCTGGGTGATTGGAAGAATGTATGAGTAGTGCCTGGTTGATTGGATGAGTGCATCAGTACTGCCTGGGTGATTGGATGAGTGCATGATTGATGACTGGGTGAGTGGAAGAGTGCATGGGTAATGCCTCAGTGAATGAATGAGTATGAGGGTAGTGCATGGGTGATTGTATGAGTGCATGGATAGTGCCTAGGTGATTGGGAGAGTGCATAGATAGTGCCTAAGAGAATGGATGAGTGCATGGGTACAGCTTTGGTAATTGGATGAGTGCATGAGTAGTGCCTCAGTGAATGGATGAGCGAATGCGTAGTTCCTCAGTGAATGAATGAGTGCAAGAGTAGTGCCTGGGTGATTGGATATGTGTATGGTTAGTACATGGGTGAATTGATGAGTGCATGGGTAGTGCATGAGTGAATGGGTCAGTGCAAGGGTACTGCCTGAGTAAAGGAATGAGTAGAAGGGTAACACCTGAGTGATTGGATGAGTGCAAGGTAGTACCTGGGTAGTTGCATGAGTGCAAGGTTAGTGCCTGGGTGATTAGGTGAGAGCATGGGTAGTGCCTGGGTGAATGAATGCATAGGGGTCGATTCCGATTCGGGCCGTAAATTTCTCCGACCGAGCCGGACCCGGAGAGATTTCCGACCGAATCGGACCCGTGCAGTCCGACCGAACGAGTACGATGCGTCCGTATGTTATCGGACTCGAGTCGGTCGGACTCCCATTGATGTCAATGGGAGCCGGTCGTACAACGCGTACGCGGGCTCCCATTGACTCAATGGGTGCGAAGTCGGACAAGGGCGCCCCTACAGCGGGTACGCGGCGAAGCGAGTCGCGCCGTACACGCACAGGTAGGGGGACCCATGGGTCCCCCTGTGTGCGACTCGCGCGGCTACGCATGCAGGGGGTCCGACACGGACCCCCGAGTACTGCTCCGACTGCTCTTACGAGCCGGAGTGCGCGGCTCGGTCGGACTGCTCGCGGCGCGCATCGTACTTACCCGGCCGGGAAACGTCTCCATTGCGCGGTGCGAGTCGAGTCCGAGCGAGTCGGTCGGAGCGGTTCGAGCCGGGAGCGAGTCGGTCGGAGCGGTCGGGACACCCGGACGAGTCGGTCGGCGATTTCGCATCGTACTCGCTCGGCCGGACCCGCGTACGGTTCGGTCGGGAAACAGGGCTCCGAATCGGATCCGGTAAAGCCGAATCCGATTCGGAGCCCTACCGGCCGAGATCGGAATCGGCCCCATAGTGTCTGCGTGATTGGATGAGTGCATAGATAGTGCCTGGGTGATTGGATGACTGCATGGGTAGTACATCAGTGAATGGATCAGTGCATGGGAAGTGCCTGAGTGAATGGATGGGTGCATGTGTACTGACTGAGTGAATGGATGAGTGCAAGGGTTGTGCCTGGACACATGGATAAGTGCATGGATAATGGCTGGGTGAATGAATGACTGTATGGCTAGTGCCTGGGTGAATGGATGATTACACGGGTAGTGGCTGAGTGAATTGAGGAGTGTATGGGTACTGCCTGAGTGAATGGATGAGTGCATGAATAATGTGTGGGTGAATGAATGAGTGTTTGGGTACTGCTTGGGTGATTGGATGAGTGCATGAGTAGTGCCTCAGTGATTGGATGCGCGCATGCATAGTGCCTCAGTGAATGGATGAGTACAAGGGTAGTGCCTGGGTGATTGGATATGTGCATGGGTAGTGTCTGGGTGAATGGATGAGTGCAAAGGTAGTGCCTGGGTGATTGGATATGTATATAGTTAGTACGTGGGTGAATACATGAGTGCACGGGTGGTGCATGAGTGAATCGATCAGTGTAAGGGTACTGCCTGAGTAAATGAATGAGTGGAAGGGTAACACCGGAGTGATTGAATGCATGCAAGGTAGTGACTGCGTAATTGCATGAGTGCAAGTGTAGTGCCTGGGTGATTAGGTGAGTGCATGAATAGTGCCTGGGTGATTGGGTGAATGAATGCATAGTGTCTACATGATTGGGTGAGTGCATGGATAGTGCCTGGGTGACTGGATGACTGCATGAGTAATACATCAGTGAATGGATCAGTGCATGGGTAGTGCCTGAGTGAATTGATGAGTGCATGTGTACTGCCTGAGTGAATGGATGAGTGCAACAGTAGTGCCTGGATACATGGATGAGTGCATGGATAATGGCTGGGTGAATTAATGACTGTATGGTTAGTGCCTGGATGAATGGATGAGTGCATGGCCAGGTCTTCACTGAACCGGAAACAAGCATCACTCCTCAACTTTAAAAAAAATGTTCTGTCGCTTTAACACCCTTCCCCACCAATCCACTCTTAGCTCAGTGTACCTAGCAACCCAGTGCAATCATTAGTTCATAAGTTCATAACACATTCTAGAAGGAACATGCTACTTCCAAATAAGATACAACAGGTGTGCTTTACTCCACAGATTCAAAAGCATATCAATGTCTGCATTACATTTATTTTCTTAAAAGACAGCCAATAATAAGACTTCTTGCTAAGGCATCCAACACACTACCTAATTTCATTCACTTTCATGCTGACTGCATCCAATGAAAATGTTTAACTGCTTTTCATTTGGAAAACTGTATTTAGCTCCAGCCTCCTCCTGACTGCTATTACTCCTTCACTTAAAAATGATTAGAGTATGGATTGTGGTTCACAGCTATATCTATTGGTCTAAAGAGGCTGCAAAAAATAGAGGTATTGACAGAGACTTGTGCTTTCCAAATGTGCAGATTACTTGGTTTGCCCAGAGAGGGTTAAAGTTTCATCAGTTGTTGGCTTTGGCTAAATCCATTGTGGATTCCCAAACTCCTCACCTCATTATTGTGCCCTGTGGTGGCAATGCCCTAGGTACATTGACTGGGGTAGGGCTGGAAATCGTAATGAAAGAAACCTTTGCAGAACTGATGTCACTTTTCCCTCACACTGTCATGGTGTACTGTAATATATGCCAAAGACAAAAATTGAAGTGGTCAAATCAATTCTGTCCACAGATTGACAAAGCCAGGAAACATGTTAATAAAACTGTTTCTGCATTCCTTAGAGACCATCGCTTGGGCTGTATCTAGAACAACAATATGCATTTTGATATGCATGGAATTTATAGAAATGACGGAGTGCACTTTACAGATGAAGGCAACAGGATGTTTCTAAGTAACCTAAAACTCTGCATCCGGTCTTATGTGTAGCAGTCATATACACACAACCAACGCAACGGCTCTTGTTAGAGCCACCCTAGTACCCGAAATATTGTGAAGTCTTTTCCAAAAGAGTTTTTTTTCCTTTCGTTTTTGGGAATCTTTACAACAATGTTGTGATACCCGTGGACACGTCACAAAAACAGAAAACAAAATCAGACATTCAATGGCCACCAACACATCCAAAAATAATATGTAAAAAATCCATTCTGAACATTGCCCTACACATATTACTATATACATACTTCTTTCAAAGCATGTTTAAACTCATATTTTTCTTTAAAAACCATCTTTCAGACCTATTTTCCGTTTTCGCGGTTTTTCAGGATGTTGCAATGACGTCGTTTACCGTGACGATCGCGCCTTTTCCATAAAGTGAAAACGCACATATGCACACATATTACAGTATTTTACACACTAAGGGTTTATTACTGTTCACTTCAAACTCATGTTTTTCTATGGAATTTCTAGAACAACCATCTCTAAAACCTATTTTCCATTTTTGCGGTGAGGCCGGAGATCGCGATGACGTCGGTCATTGTGATCCCAGTGGGTACGTAGTGAAAGCGGAAAGCAAAAGCAGGAATTCAATAGCCACCACCACATAAAAAAATGATGACTATATAATTAATTCTAACCCTCACAGTAGCTAACTCACTATATAAATAACTCTATAAAAACATTTATCAGAATATCAATATCTCTATAACAATGCGTATTAATGATTCACTGATATATTTTTTTATATTTCCATCAATATTCATGATGACGTTGATAGTCGCGACGTCCCCGCAATGGTACACGGGGGCTGTGCTGACGGTCACGTTGTCGCGAATATCGGGCCCGATTAAAAAAATCTATTTTGGACACATAACTTGTGTCACTAACACCTCCATTTCTCATCCATGGGGTCAGAGTCTCTCCACCCTGACCCCTTATGTGGGCTTTCACACAGATGTACAGCCCTGGGAACCTTTCCTGATAGATAAAATGGCGTCCAGCCAATCAGAGCATTCCCGCTGGTGCGTGCATTCGAGATTCATCGCGAAACCTTCACAAAATATCCGCGGCCAGAAATATCGCTATAATTTTAAACTTACATTTCCCAAAAACTACTGAGCGGATTTACACCAAATAAGAAAAACAGCACTTCCTTGAACCGAGATCTACCTCCCTGCCAAATTTCGTATAAGTCCGTTTAGCAGCTTGGGCTGTAGAGGTGGCTAAAGGTTCCTATAGGAATTCACATTACAAAAGCAACCTTATTTCGTGTCCCAAATTCTCGGTCCCCACTGCATAGATCACCCCCAAACTTTCCCAATGAATAGTACCCATTGAGACCCTTTTTTGGCAAAATTTCATGCAGATTGGTCAAACGACACCAGTTATAGCCAAGTCAAAAAATGCTTTTCCTATGGAAACTAGGTCCTAATTATAACTACCTACTTGCGACCTCCAGTATATACATACCAAAACATTGAGGCCGATTGTGGGTTTGGACAATACAAGGACATATATCAGGTGTGTCATTGTGACAGCCGATATAGTGAAGCAAAAGGGCCTTGGGGAGGACATGTTGTGTTGCTAGCCCTGGTTCAGGCCCTACCACAGGAAGAAGATAGTGCTACTGCAGCTGTCACCTGCAATACAGAAGACATGAGGAGTGTAGAAAGGAAAGTTAGAAGGCCTCAACATGAGTATTTTCAGATTTAAGTATACATGGGCCATGCTGTGAATCTCTGGCAAGCGTGTGAGTATATGATAAGTGGAAGATATTTGCTGTTTGCAGACAGGGCAGCATGATTTGGAAGTCAAGAGCTAATTCAAACAAAGAGTCACACCTGGCATAATAGTGGCAAACAATTAAATAGGCAGGCCATATAGCAGGTCAGGTTGTATGGTGGAGAGGAGACATTCATAGAAGGAAGTGAAATCAAGGCATGATCCAGGTGTGTAACAGAGCTTTTCCTACCTCTATCCTAGCAAGCTTATCCTTCACACTACTCTTCTCACCTTGCAATTTCTTCATGATGGTCCCTGCATTGTGTAACTCCACTCCCAAAGCTTTTATCCTTTCGTTAACCTGCTGTCACAAAATCACCCTCTCATATCCACTGGCAGTGTGCAGTTCTCTGTAGTGTTCTACCATATTTAACTACAATATCAGACTCATTCTCTGTGAATTGTCTCTTTCTTTCGATAGAGATAACCTATATCATAGTTGTTGTAGCTGGTGTCCGGCTCCACAACGTCTTTGAGCACAATGGGAAGAGGGTGTAGGCTCTATGGGCCTGATGTATCAAGTATTTTACGTTCGCAAACGGTGCGAATCGCAAAATTCGGCCGTTTGTGAACGCAAAATGGTCTAATCCAATGTATGAAAGCTTTCGCAATGGCAAAACTGGTAATTGCAAAAAATGTGAATCCCAATTTTGCGAATCCTGATTTAGCGAATCCCAAATTGCGAATTCGCAATTTGGGAATCGCAGGCCAATGTATGAAACATTCGCAATTTGCGTATGACCCAAAAATCGCAATTTTGCACGTGCAAATTACCACCAACTCAAGTCAGGTGGTAACCAGGTGCAAACTATTTAAACCGGCCCAGAGGGCCTCAGAATCTTTCACAATGGTAGCGCTGTATGTCATAGTGAGGAGGATGCGGATTCAAGCAGCAGCACAGAGAAGGAGGAGGAGACAGGAACGCATTTACAGAGTGCGCATAACCCTGTTTCAGCAGACAGAGGAAGAAATCCATGACAAATATAGACTAGACTCAGCAACAATACTAGACCTGATAGCTGACCTACATCCAATACTGGAGTATCAGACCCGCAGGACACAAGCCATTCCCACACATGTGCAGGTCCTATGTTCACCGCACCTACTAGCATCAGGGAGCTACCAGGGGGTGATAGCTGCAGCAGGAGGGGTGTCCCAAAGTTGCGTTTCACGCTTACTGAATGCTTTCTTGAATGCAATGGTACAGAGGATACACCATTACATCAGATTCCCCACTACACAACAGGTATTGCAGCAGACCAAATTGGATTACTACCAGTTAGCACAATTTCCACATGTAATTGGGTGCATTGATGGGACACATGTAGCCACCTGTCCCCCTCAGATAATGAGTATGGGTTTAGGAACAGGGAATCCATTCATTCACTCAACATCCAGGTCATATGTCATGCCTCACACATAATAACTGAAATAGTGGCCCAATATCCTGGTAGTACGCACGATTCATTCATATTCAGACACAGTGGAATATACACACGTCTCACTGGGGGTGAATTTGGCGAAGGATACCTGCTAGGTAAATACATGCTACTCACTCTGATAGACTCCTTAGATCTGTAGAATTAGGACAGTGATTAACCTATTGCCTTTCATCCTGTAGGTGACAGTGCATGTGCTGTGCGCTCCTTCATACTCACACCATACCTTAATCCTGCAACTCAGAGTGAAAGGAAATACATTGCTGCACACAAGTCGACGCGCAATGTCATAGAGCGGACATTCGGCCTACTGAAGAGTAGATTCCGCCATCTACACAAAAGTGGAGGTGCACTGCAGTATAGGCCAGAGATCTGTTTCACAACCTAGTAACAACCAATAGCATACCATTGGACCTCACAGATTCGGAGTCTGATGAAGAGGATGAACCACGTCCACCTCACAGAGCAGCAGGTGGTGTAGGTGCAGCAGATGGCAGACAGAGACGTGTTGAAATAACACACAACTATTCTTAGTTGAGTAATGATGAGACAATGCACCTCATGACTTTTGATCAACTGTGTTTTTATTCACCTTAACATCAGGTAAACTGTGTACACACAGCCATCAACTCCTTACTTGTGTGTGGCTTTTGTAGACCAACATGGCATATATACAGACCATGCACAACATTCAGTACTTTTCGCCATATGCTATGGGTTACCTCACCCATTTGCATGCCTCGGTCACACCACTGACTACTTCTTATGGCCACGCACAGCACTAGAGCGGTCAATGTTTACACTGGCCTCCCTTGGTGAGGCCTCGGATGCTGTACCTTGCCTTGCACTCCGCCGTCTGGGCTCAGTGACCGGTGGAGCAATGCTGCTGAGGCTGGAGGCCTCCTCACTGTCCCCTGCACCCAGTATACCTGACCCAGCTATAGTAGCTATCTGTAGCTGTTCAACATCAGTGGTGACCTGCACCAATCCCCTGGTAACATCATTACTGCAGTGGGCCATTTCCACCTGCATGGACACAGTGCGTCTGGACAGGACAGCTGTGGCATTGCACAGACGGTTTACTGCCTTTGTGTAACCATCCAAAAGGCTAAACAGGTGGTTTTTTTCATGGCGTTTGGAGGCATGCTCCCTCTGCATGGTGGTACAGAGCTATTTAATTGTTGCTGTCATGTCCCTTAGACTTTCTGCATTTGCCCTGTGGCCCTCTGCCACTGTGTTGTTTATGTCCCTGATGCTGTCCTTAATATCAGCCATGTTGTGATTCAGACACACCAGCTGCCTTTGCATTGACCGCATGCTTTTCAATTGCAGCTGCTGCACCTTCACCATAGTGCCCTCCAGCCCAGCAAAGACAGAGGATCCCTCTCCTTCCTCAGCGGCACCATGTGCTCTTGCGCTGCATCTCCTGCAATTGGTGTTGCTATGCTGCACGAGAGACTGATCACTTTGAGGCTGTGCCTGCTCATCTGGCCTTGACTGTGGCTCTTCTTGGATGTCTTTCCCTTCTACCTCCAACTCCTGTAATGGAGCCACAGTGTACCTCCATGGTCTTGGTGCAGGTGTTGGTGGTGTTGTGGTGTCTGACTCTTCTTCCCCTGCCTGTTCCTGGATCCCAGCTGGCTCATCTATTGGTGTGTCTTCACCCTGTGGTGCAGGTTCATCTGTGAATATAACAAAACTACTTATTGTGTGTCCTGCTTTCTGTTATTTGGAAATGAAATGTACTTGAGTTGGTATACCTAAATGGTGTGTTTTAATTGGTTATTTGCTGGTGTATCTTAACTGCTGATATGTTTCTCAGTATCATTGCTTTACTATTTTATGTGTCTGACTGCATCTCCCATGATGCATTGTTGGGTGGTAACAAAAATGTGGACTGGAGTGGCAATCTAACTTTTTCATTAAGTTATTTCTAAGTCGGGGTTTTGTGAGTAATGGGGCAGGTGTATTTTAGCATGCATCCTACCTTGGCTGATGTTGGTTGTGGCTGAGCTGTTGATGTCTGCTATGCCACTGATGGATTCAGGCTGTAGGGTGGACTCCACCAAGTCCTCAAGGGGGGTGGATGCCGGCTGTGTTGATGGTCCTCCACCGGTCTTCTTGGCATCCGCAAGCCTGCTTGCCCCCTTATCTTTTGCCCTTGAGCGCAAGTTCTACCAGCGCTTGCGTAGGTCTTCTATGGAGCGCTATGTAACCCCTATGATATTTACTTTGGTTTGGATGTCCAGCCAGATCTTCCTCTTGTCTGACTCTGGGATGTGTAGGGATTTTTTTCCAAACAGTTGCTCATGTCTCTTCACCATTTCCTCAATTAGGACCTCCAATTCTTTTTCACTAAACTTTTGCTTTCTCTTGCGTCCTGCAGCCTCCTTTGCCTTCTCCTGTGAAGCCATGATGTGTATTTGTGCCTGTCTCTGCACTCTCGATGTTCTCCTGAGTGGTGTGCTACTGCTCTCAGCCTCTTACACAGCTTCAGGCACTCAGAAATAGCAAGGGGAAACACACTTTCTGGTTGTGATGTCATCAAACTGCATCGGCATAGCCGATTCGCTATTTTGCAATGTTCTATTTTGCGAATTCGCTATTACAGAATTGCTTATTGGGAATCTGTAAATGCGAATGCGAATATTACTGAATCCCTATTGTTTTGCGAATTTTTTCCTGCATTGCATTTTGCGATTCCCAAATAGTGATTTGGTAAAAATCGCTATTTGGGAATCGCAAAATGCTTTTTTGATACATCTGGCCCTCTGTATCTGCTCCCGGTAGCATTGTTTGTCAGGTGTGTGTTTATTCCTGTTTTCCTATATGTTACCTATTTGTAATTCTATGTAGCATAGGCATACACATCATGCCTACATTTCGTAGAACTACGGGGCATATTAGCAAGAACCTCGTTAAAATTATCGCCGTTTTAGCGGCAGGAAACTGCCGCTAAAACGGCGATAATGGGCTTGCTAATATGCGTTATAGAATTCCAATAGAAGCCCAAGTTAGATGTCCTGCACATCTAACCTGGGCTTCTATTGGAATTCTATAACCATATTAGCAAGTCCATTATCGCCGTTTTAGCGGCAGTTTCCTGCCGCTAAAACGGCGATAGTTCTAACGAGGTTCTTGCTAATATGCCCCTACATTTCGCAGATTTATGCCTTAAGAATGCCTGCAAAAATTCAAATTGTAAGTTTACAGTCATATTTCAGTCATACGTGCCCCCCGCGCTCATGTCACGGGGTGGGGACATGTACTACTCCGCCCAGAGTAGCTGAAATGCATTTAGATGGAGTTTAATGCCTAGCAGTAGGCGAAAATGTAAGTGTGCTGCAATTTCTACCTGTAGATTTAGCATTTTGAATTTGTTCCCAATTGTTTTGTGCACTTAAACTGCTTCAGAAATAGTACTTGTTGCCTTTGGCTATGGATCTCGCTTTTTAAAGTTTAGGATTGTTCATTTTAAAATAGCCTTATTGTTATTATTCAAGTTATGATGGTGCAAGCCCCAACCTTTATTGCACTATTAAGAAGGAAATTACTAGTCTAAGTTATTTTGAGAATATATTTCTTCGCTCACTGTGTTCTTGCAAACATTTAAGTGAATACAGCATAAAATTACTGAGGTGCACACTTTATATTCCTGATCATTGTTCAAGAAAATGTAGTTGGCCGTGCTGCTTGATTTGTATTTGTCATAGAAATACGCTGTAGATACTTGATAATTATTTGCTTTCACATCCATGGAATTGCATAGTTAAGGGTGTTTAAGTGTGTTTACCGAAAATTGCTGTAATTTGATGAGGTGGAACCTCCTGTGATAGCTCATGTCAGTGTAAACCATGCCTTTTAGATATTATAATAAATGTTTTGCAGTTTGTTAAATGGCAATTTTGAAATATAAATAAACCACAAAACCCTTGTGTATGTATGCATAATATTTTAAAATAACTATTGGCACACTTTTGTAGTTATCAGACAATGTTCAAGAAAGATAAAGATTCAAGTGATGGATGGAATGACTGAATTACACTCAGACACTGATAAATGTTCTGGGAAGCTCCCGAACCCGGCAACTGTGGGTGGGGTAGGTCTAAGGATCCGTTGCGGACTTTGCAACCGATGTGGGGAAGCTCCTCATGTTCTGATCTGCCGGGTATTGATGAAGTAAAAACTCATTTCTAACTGGGTAGAACCTGCACTACTAGCCACTAGACAGAGTAAGGTACGGTGGTCATGATTTTATACTTAACACACTATTAGTCTAGGTCCACCATAATGTATATAGTGTAGCTAGTCCTTTATATTTGTAGGTCCTGATGAATCGCTTCTAAAACTATAGAAAAAGGCGAAGAAACATGTTGACCGATTATATGGAAGAGCGCCGCATCTAAGACATTACCTTAGCATTGCGCCTTTCATTCATTTTTAATCAGGGTAGGAGACCCCTCAATTAAAGTAGTTTTTGTTGGTACTCCCAATCCTGTTGTAATCCACACTTCATATCACATACTCCTACATCTACACTCACTAGACCCCTCACCCCCACGGCACTAAACGGCTACTTGGAAAAAAGACCTCCGCCAAAGTGCCCCGCATCGGGAGCCTGTCAGGCATTGCAGCGCCGGCCAGACGAGGAGCAGCCCGATGATGAAGCATGACATCCTATGGGGTGTGTGAGGGCATTACATTCCAAATAAATGGATTCCCATCTATTTGGATGTAGAAACCTACTGTGACCTGCATTACCATTTTTACTGGTTTGTTTAGGAACAGCACAATTTTTCAGTTTTTGAAAAGCATTGCAGTCCATCATCTTGCTGCTCA
This sequence comes from Calotriton arnoldi, assembly GCA_963921515.1. Lineage (NCBI taxonomy): Eukaryota > Metazoa > Chordata > Amphibia > Caudata > Salamandridae > Calotriton > Calotriton arnoldi. Next base: position 297,007 of record CAWUFW010006798.1, on the reverse strand, counting down.
GTGTGCTGCTAAAGAGAAAAACTAGCCATGTGAAAATCAATCTTGCCCCCACTCAAATAGGATCAGCGTGGTGACAGCCATCTATTCTTCAAACACACAAGAGGTGATGGGAGGATTGCTTGCAATAAGTCTAGCCACTGGCAATCGTTTGGGCTTCAGCATCCCAACCGATCATTCTTTTACCCACCATGCCACCTCAGTTTGCACCTATATGCAAATCAGTCATGACCCTCTCCAGTAGGAACAGTACAGCCTGAATAGCCAGGCTTCCGAGAACCAGGACATGAATAACTGAAGACTGGTTTTACCCTGATTGTTGCTCTTTAGTTCAATGTAACTTGGCTCCAGTGGCACAGTGAGCAAGCGACCCATGAATGGCTATATCTATGGCCACCTAGGACAGTGTCTCAAACACATAAAAAGGTGATGGAAGGAACTTTTGCATTTAGTCTAATCACTAGCAATCGCTCAGAGTAGCATCCCAATCCATTGTTCTTTTGTCCACCATGCAAAAACAACAAGGTGATGGGTAGAATGCATGATTTAATCCCAGCCACCAGCAATCACTCAGGCCATATCCCAATCCACAATTTTTCATCCATCATGCCACTTCAGTTTGAACCCAGCCATATGCAAACCAGTCTTGACTCAGCTCCTCATTGAAACAGTCCAGCCCGAACTGCCAGGTCAGGTCCTCCCTGGACCGGAATACAAGCAACCTAGGACCAGTTTTGCCCTAGTCAGGTCTCTTCAGCCAGGTATAACTTTGTACCGGTGGCACAGTGAGCTCAGGACCTACGTCTGGGCATACCCGGCGCACTTAGGGCATCAAATGCAAAAACAATGTTATGGATGGAATGCTTGAATTAATCTCGGCCACTGGCAATCACTCAGGGTTGCATCCTAATCCATGGATTTTCACCCACCATGCTGCCTCAGTTTGGACCCAGCCATATTCAAATCAGTCTTGACCCTGCTCCTAATGGGAAATCTCCAGCCCGAACTGCCAGGCGAGGTCCTCCCTGAGCCAAACACTAGCAACCTAGTACTGGTTTCAACCTAGTAAGGGCTCTTCAGCCATGTATAGCTTGGTTCCAGTGGCACAGTGAGTCCAGGACCCACGTCTGGGCATATCCAGCGCACTTAGGGCATTAAATGCAAAAACAATAAGATGATGGATGGAATACTTGAATTAATCTCAGCCACTGGCAATCACTCGGGCCACTTCCCAATCCATCATTTTTCACCCACCATGACACCTCAATTCAGACCCAGCTATTTGCAAATAAGTCTTGAACCTGTTCCTCATGGAAACTGTCCAACCTGAACTCCCAAGCAAGGCCTTCCCTAAACCGGATCACAAGCAGCCTAAAACCAGTTTCACTCTAGCTAGGGCTCTTCAGTCAGATATAGCTTGGTTCCAGTGGCACAGTGAGTCCAGGACCCACGTCAGGGCATAACCGGCGCACTTAGGGCATCAAATGCAAAAACAACAAGGTGATAGATGGAATGATTGAAATGATCACAGCCAATGGCAATCACTCAGGCCGCATCCCAATCCATCATTTTTTGCCCACCATGCCACCTCAGTTTGGACCCAACCATATGCAAATCAGTCTTGACCCTGTTGCTCATGGGAACAATCCAGCCCGAACTGCCAGGCCAGGTCTTCCCTAAACCAGATCACAAGCAACCTAGGACCGGTTTTGCCCTATTTAGGGTTCTCCTGCCAGGTATAGCTTGGCTCCAGTGGCACAGGGAGCCCAGGCACCCAGGCATAATCTCTTGCATTATCTCTCACACCTAAACACACTAAGCATTGCACATACACACAGTCATCATTGTAAAACAGCACATCCTCCTTTATATATGTTCACAACCCCACACTGAAGGCAAACAAATCCACCTTCATAAGCCAACACACCCACCATCTATACGTCTACACAAACATCATATGCCAAAATACCCAACCTCATACACCAAAACCCCCACCATCATAAGCCAATGCACCCATCTTCAAGCTTCTACACAAGTAATATCATACAGCAGAACACACACCATCAAACACAAACACAACTAATGTCACATGTCCACACAACCCATTATACTCCAATACACGCTTATCATACACTAACACACACATCATATGTCCACACAACCAACACCGTATGCCAAAGCACCATCCATTGTGTATCCACAAAAGCAATGTCATAAGTCCACACAACTGTCATCATACATTTGCACACCTATTATCAATTGTATACTAACATCATTATGCCACTGGAGTCAAGCTATCCTGGCTGATGAGGGGTGGAACCCCGAAACCGGTCCTAGGATGCGTGTTTCCAGTCCAGGGAGGACCTGGCCTGGCAGTTCGGGCTGGACTGTTCCCATTGGGCACAGGGTCAAGACTGAGTTGCATATGGCTGGGTTCAAACTGGAATGGCATGGTGAGCAAAAAAACGATGGATTTAGGCCCAGATCTCTGTACTGGGGTGAATGTATGACATTGTTCTGCATTCTGTCCATCAATTGTTGTTTTTGCATTTGACACCCCGAGTGGGACGGGTATGCCCAGACGTGGGTCCCGTGCTCTCCATGCCACTGGAGTCAAGCTATCCTGGCTGATGAGGGGTGAAACCCCGAAACCAGTCCTAGGATGAGTGTTTCCAGTCCAGGGAGGACCTGGCCTGGCAGTTCGGGCTGGACTGTTCCCTTTGGGCACAGGGTCAAGACTGATTGCATAGGGCTGGGTTCAAACTGGAATGGCATGGTGAGCATAACAACGGTGGATTTAGGCCCAGATCTCTGTACTGGGGTGAATGTATGACATTGTTCTGCATTCTGTCCATCAATTGTTGTTTTTGCATTTGTCACCCCGAGTGGGACGGGTATGCCTAGACGTGGGTCCCGTGCTCTCCATGCCACTGGAGTCAAGCTATCCTGGCTGATGAGGGGTGAAACCCCGAAACCGGTCCTAGGATGCGTATTCCAGTCCAGGGAGGACCTGGCCTGGCAGTTCGGGTTGGACTGTTCCCATTGAGCACAGGGTCAAGACTGATTTGCATATGGCTGGGTTCAAACTGGAGTGGCATGGTGAGCAAAACAACAATGGATTTAGGCCCAGATCCCTGTACTGGGGTGAATGTATGACATTGTTCTGCATTCTGTCCATCAATTGTTGTTTTTGCATTTGTCACCCCGAGTGTGACGGGTATGGCCAGACGTGGGTCCTGTGCTCTCCATGCCACTGGAGTCAAGCTATCCTGGCTGATGAGGGGTGAAACCCCGAAACAGGCCTTAGGATGCATGTTTCCAGTCCAGGGAGGACCTGGCCTGGCAGTTCGGGCTGGACTGTTCCCATTGGGCACAGGGTCAAGACTGATTTGCATATGGCTGGGTTCAAACTGCAATGGCCTGGTGAGCAAAAAAACGATGGATTTAGGCCCAGATCTCTGTACTGGGGTGAATGTATGACATTGTTCTGCATTCTGTCCATCAATTGCTGTTTTTGCATTTGTCACCCCGAGTGGGACGGGTATGCCCAGACGTGGGTCCCGTGCTCTCCATGCCACTGGAGTCAAGCTATCCTGGCTGATGAGGGGTGAAACCCCGAAACCAGTCCTAGGATGCATGCTTCCAGTCCAGGGAGGACCTGGCCTGGCAGTTCGGGCTGGACTGTTCCCTTTGGGCACAGGGTCAAGACTGATTTGCATATCGCTGGGTTCAAACTGGAATGGCATGGTGAGCAAAAAAACGATGGATTTAGGCCCAGATCTCTGTACTGGGGTGAATGTATGACATTGTTCTGCATTCTGTCCATCAATTGTTGTTTTTGCATTTGTCACCCGAGTGGGACGGGTATGCCCAGATGTGGGTCCCGTGCTCTCCATGCCACTGGAGTCAAGCTATCCTGGCTGATGAGGGTGAAACCCCGAAACCGGTCCTAGGATGCGTGTTCCAGTCCAGGGAGGACCTGGCCTGGCAGTTCGGGCTGGACTGTTCCCATTGTGCACAGGGTCAAGACTGATTTGCATATGGCTGGGTTCAGACTGGAATGGCATGGTGAGCAAAACAACGATGGATTTAGGCCCAGATCTCTGTACTGGGGTGAATGTATGACATTGTTCTGCATTCTGTCCATCAATTGTTGTTTTTGCATTTGTCACCCCGAGTGGGACGGGTATGGCCAAACATGGGTCCCGTGCTCTCCATGCCACTGGAGTCAAGCTATCCTGGCTGATGAGGGGTGAAACCACGAAACCGGCCCTAGGATGCGTGTTTACAGTCCAGGGAGGACCTGGCCTGGCAGTTCGGGCTGGACTGTTCCCATTGGGCACAGGGTCAAGACTGATTTGCATATGGCTGGGTTCAAACTGGAATGGCATGGTGAGCAAAAAAACGATGGATTTAGCCCCAGATCTCTGCACTGGGGTGAATGTATGACATTGTTCTGCATTCTGTCCATCAATTGCTGTTTTTGCATTTGTCACCCCGAGTGGGACGGGTATGCCCAGACGTGGGTCCCGTGCTTTCCATGCCACTGGAGTCAAGCTATCCTGGCTGATGAGGGGTGAAACCCCGAAACCGGTCCTAGGATGCGTGTTTCAAGTCCAGGGAGGACCTGGCCTGGCAGTTCGGGCTGGACTGTTCCCTTTGGGCACAGGCTCAAGACTGATTTGCATATGGCTGGGTTCAAACTGGAATGGCATGGTGAGCAAAACAACGATGGATTTAGGCCCAGATCTCTGTACTGGGGTGAGTGTATGACATTGTTCTGCATTCTGTCCATCAATTGTTGTTTTTGCATTTGTCACCCCGAGTGGGACGGGTATGCCCAAACATGGGTCCCGTGCTCTCCATGCCACTGGAGTCAAGCTATCCTGGCTGATGAGGGGTGAAACCCCGAAACCGGTCCTAGGATGCGTGTTTCCAGTCCAGGGAGGACCTGGCCTGGCAGTTCGGGCTGGACTGTTCCCATTGGGCACAGGGTCAAGACTGATTTGCATATGGCTGGGTTCAAACTGGATTGGCATGGTGAGCAAAAAAACGATTGATTTAGGCCCAGATCTCTGTACTGGGGTGAGTGTATGACATTGTTCTGCATTCTGTCCATCAATTGCTGTTTTTGCATTTGTCACCCCGAGTGGGCGGGTATGCCCAGACGTGGGTCCCGTGCTCTCCATGCCACTGGAGTAAAGCTATCCTGGCTGATGAGGGGTGAAACCCCGAAACCGGTCCTAGGATGTGTGTTTCCAGTCCAGGGAGGACCTGGCCTGGCAGTTCGGGCTGGACTGTTCCCATTGGGCACAGGGTCAAGACTGATTTGCATAGGGCTGGGTTCAAACTGGAATGGCATGGTGAGCATAACAACGGTGGATTTAGGCCCAGATCTCTGTACTGGGGTGAATGTATGACATTGTTCTGCATTCTGTCCATCAATTGTTGTTTTTGCATTTGTCACCCCGAGTGGGACGGGTATGCCCAGACGTGGGTCCCGTGCTCTCCATGCCACTGGAGTCAAGCTATCCTGGCTGATGAGGGGTGAAACCCCGAATCCGGTCCTAGGATGCGTGTTCCAGTCCAGGGAGGACCTGGCCTGGCAGTTCGGGCTGGACTGTTCCCATTGAGCACAGGGTCAAGACTGATTTGCATATGGCTGGGTTCAAACTGGAATGGCATGGTGAGCAAAACAACGATGGATTTAGGCCCAGATCTCTGTACTGGGGTGAATGTATGACATTGTTCTGAATTCTGTCCATCAATTGTTGTTTTTGCATTTGTCACCCCGAGTGGGACGGGTATGGCCAGACGTGGGTCCCGTGCTCTCCATGCCACTGGAGTCAAGCTATCCTGGCTGATGAGGGGTGAAACCACGAAACCGGCCCTAGGATGCGTGTTTCCAGTCCAGGGAGGACCTGGCCTGGCAGTTCGGGTTGGACTGTTCCCATTGGGCACAGGGTCAAGACTGATTTGCATATGGCTGGGTTCAAACTGGAATGGCATGGTGAGCAAAAAAACGATGGATTTAGGCCCAGATCTCTGCACTTGGGTGAATGTATGACATTGTTCTGCATTCTGTCCATCAATTGCTGTTTTTGCATTTGTCACCCCGAGTGGGACGGGTATGCCCAGACGTGGGTCCCGTGCTTTCCATGCCACTGGAGTCAAGCTATCCTGGCTGATGAGGGGTGAAACCCCGAAACTGGTCCTAGGATGCGTGTTTCAAGTCCAGGGAGGACCTGGCCTGGCAGTTCGGGCTGGACTGTTCCCTTTGGGCACAGGGTCAAGACTGATTTGCATATGGCTGGGTTCAAACTGGAATGGCATGGTGAGCAAAAAAACGATGGATTTAGGCCCAGAACTCTGTACTGGGGTGAATGTATGACATTGTTCTGCATTCTGTCCATCAATTGCTGTTTTTGCATTTGTCACCCCGAGTGGGACGGGTATGCCCAGACGTGGGTCCCGTGCTCTCCATGCCACTGGAGTCAAGCTATCCTGGCTGATGAGGGTGAAACCCCGAAAGCGGTCCTAGGATGCATGTTTCCAGTCCAGGGAGGACCTGGCCTGGCAGTTCGGGCTGGACTGTTCCCTTTGGGCACAGGGTCAAGACTGATTTGCATATCGCTGGGTTCAAACTGGAATGGCATGGTGAGCAAAAACGATGTATTTAGGCCCAGATCTCTGTACTGGGGTGAATGTATGACATTGTTCTGCATTCTGTCCATCAATTGTTGTTTTTGCATTTGTCACCCCGAGTGGGACGGGTATGCCCAGATGTGGGTCCCGTGCTCTCCATGCCACTGGAGTCAAGCTATCCTGGCTGATGAGGGGTGAAACCCCGAAACCGGCCCTAGGATGCGTGTTTCCAGTCCAGGGAGGACCTGGCCTGGCAGTTCGGGTTGGACTGTTCCCATTGGGCACAGGGTCAAGACTGATTTGCATATGGCTGGGTTCAAACTGGAATGGCATGGTGAGCAAAAAACGATGGATTTAAGCCCAGATCTCTGTACTGGGGTGAATGTATGACATTGTTCTGCATTCTGTCCATCAATTGCTGTTTTTGCATTTGTCACCCCGAGTGGGACGGGTATGCCCAGACGTGGGTCCCGTGCTCTCCATGCCACTGGAGTCAAGCTATCCTGGCTGATGAGGGGTGAAACCCCGAAACCGGTCCTAGGATGCGTGTTTCCAGTCCTGGGAGGACCTGGCCTGGCAGTTCGGGCTGGACTGTTCCCTTTGGGCACAGGATCAAGACTGATTTGGATATCGCTGGGTTCAAACTGGAATGGCATGGTGAGCAAAAAAACCATTGATTTAGGCCCAGATCTCTGTATTGGGGTGAGTGTATGACATTGTTCTGCATTCTGTCCATCAATTGTTGTTTTTGCATTTGTCACCCCGAGTGGGACGGGTATGCCCAAACATGGGTCCTGTGCTCTCCATGCCACTGGAGTCAAGCTATCCTGGCTGATGAGGGGTGAAACCCCGAAACCGGTCCTAGGATGCGTGTTTCCAGTCCAGGGAGGACCTGGCCTGGCAGTTCGGGCTGGACTGTTCCCATTGGGCACAGGGTCAAGACTGATTTGCCTATGGCTGGGTTCAAACTGGAATGGCATGGTGAGCAAAAAACGATTGATTTAGGCCCAGATCTCTGTACTGGGGTGAGTGTATGACATTGTTCTGCATTCTGTCCATCAATTGCTGTTTTTGCATTTGTCACCCCGAGTGGGACGGGTATGCCCACGTGGGTCCCGTGCTCTCCATGCCACTGGAGTCAAGCTATCCTGGCTGATGAGGGGTGAAACCCCGAAACCGGTCCTAGGATGTGTGTTTCCAGTCCAGGGAGGACCTGGCCTGGCAGTTCGGGCTGGACTGTTCCCATTGGGCACAGGGTCAAGACTGATTTGCATAGGGCTGGGTTCAAACTGGAATGGCATGGTGAGCATAACAACGGTGGATTTAGGCCCAGATCTCTGTACTGGGGTGAATGTATGACATTGTTCTGCATTCTGTCCATCAATTGTTGTTTTTGCATTTGTCACCCCGAGTGGGACGGGTATGGCCAGACGTGGGTCCCGTGCTCTCCATGCCACTGGAGTCAAGCTATCCTGGCTGATGAGGGGTGAAACCACGAAACCGGCCCTAGGATGCGTGTTTCCAGTCCAGGGAGGACCTGGCCTGGCAGTTCGGGCTGGACTGTTCCCATTGGGCACAGGGTCAAGACTGATTTGCATATGGCTGGGTTCAAACTGGAATGGCATGGTGAGCAAAAAACGATGGATTTAGGCCCAGATCTCTGCACTGGGGTGAATGTATGACATTGTTCTGCATTCTGTCCATCAATTGCTGTTTTTGCATTTGTCACCCCGAATGGGACGGGTATGCCCAGACGTGGGTCCCGTGCTTTCCATGCCACTGGAGTCAAGCTATCCTGGCTGATGAGGGGTGAAACCCCGAAACCGGTCCTAGGATGCGTGTTTCAAGTCCAGGGAGGACCTGGCCTGGCAGTTCGGGCTGGACTGTTCCCTTTGGGCACAGGGTCAAGACTGATTTGCATATGGCTGGGTTCAAACTGGAATGGCATGGTGAGCAAAAAAACGATGGATTTAGGCCCAGAACTCTGTACTGGGGTGAATGTATGACATTGTTCTGCATTCTGTCCATCAATTGCTGTTTTTGCATTTGTCACCCCGAGTGGGACGGGTATGCCCAGACGTGGGTCCCGTGCTCTCCATGCCACTGGAGTCAAGCTATCCTGGCTGATGAGGGGTGAAACCCCGAAAGCGGTCCTAGGATGCATGTTTCCAGTCCAGGGAGGACCTGGCCTGGCAGTTCGGGCTGGACTGTTCCCTTTGGGCACAGGGTCAAGACTGATTTGCATATCGCTGGGTTCAAACTGGAATGGCATGGTGAGCAAAAAAACGATGTATTTAGGCCCAGATCTCTGTACTGGGGTGAATGTATGACATTGTTCTGCATTCTGTCCATCAATTGTTGTTTTTGCATTTGTCACCCCGAGTGGGACGGGTATGCCCAGATGTGGGTCCCGTGCTCTCCATGCCACTGGAGTCAAGCTATCCTGGCTGATGAGGGGTGAAACCCCGAAACCGGCCCTAGGATGCGTGTTTCCAGTCCAGGGAGGACCTGGCCTGGCAGTTCGGGCTGGACTGTTCCCATTGGGCACAGGGTCAAGACTGATTTGCATATGGCTGGGTTCAAACTGGAATGGCATGGTGAGCAAAAAACGATGGATTTAAGCCCAGATCTCTGTACTGGGGTGAATGTATGACATTGTTCTGCATTCTGTCCATCAATTGCTGTTTTTGCATTTGTCACCCCGAGTGGGACGGGTATGCCCAGACGTGGGTCCCGTGCTCTCCATGCCACTGGAGTCAAGCTATCCTGGCTGATGAGGGGTGAAACCCCGAAACCGGTCCTAGGATGCGTGTTTCCAGTCCTGGGAGGACCTGGCCTGGCAGTTCGGGCTGGACTGTTCCCTTTGGGCACAGGATCAAGACTGATTTGGATATCGCTGGGTTCAAACTGGAATGGCATGGTGAGCAAAAAACCATTGATTTAGGCCCGATCTCTGTATTGGGGTGAGTGTATGACATTGTTCTGCATTCTGTCCATCAATTGTTGTTTTTGCATTTGTCACCCCGAGTGGGACGGGTATGCCCAAACATGGGTCCTGTGCTCTCCATGCCACTGGAGTCAAGCTATCCTGGCTGATGAGGGGTGAAACCCCGAAACCGGTCCTAGGATGCGTGTTTCCAGTCCAGGGAGGACCTGGCCTGGCAGTTCGGGCTGGACTGTTCCCATTGGGCACAGGGTCAAGACTGATTTGCCTATGGCTGGGTTCAAACTGGAATGGCATGGTGAGCAAAAAACGATTGATTTAGGCCCAGATCTCTGTACTGGGGTGAGTGTATGACATTGTTCTGCATTCTGTCCATCAATTGCTGTTTTTGCATTTGTCACCCCGAGTGGGACGGGTATGCCCACGTGGGTCCCGTGCTCTCCATGCCACTGGAGTCAAGCTATCCTGGCTGATGAGGGGTGAAACCCCGAAACCGGTCCTAGGATGTGTGTTTCCAGTCCAGGGAGGACCTGGCCTGGCAGTTCGGGCTGGACTGTTCCCATTGGGCACAGGGTCAAGACTGATTTGCATAGGGCTGGGTTCAAACTGGAATGGCATGGTGAGCATAACAACGGTGGATTTAGGCCCAGATCTCTGTACTGGGGTGAATGTATGACATTGTTCTGCATTCTGTCCATCAATTGTTGTTTTTGCATTTGTCACCCCGAGTGGGACGGGTATGGCCAGACGTGGGTCCCGTGCTCTCCATGCCACTGGAGTCAAGCTATCCTGGCTGATGAGGGGTGAAACCACGAAACCGGCCCTAGGATGCGTGTTTCCAGTCCAGGGAGGACCTGGCCTGGCAGTTCGGGCTGGACTGTTCCCATTGGGCACAGGGTCAAGACTGATTTGCATATGGCTGGGTTCAAACTGGAATGGCATGGTGAGCAAAAAACGATGGATTTAGGCCCAGATCTCTGCACTGGGGTGAATGTATGACATTGTTCTGCATTCTGTCCATCAATTGCTGTTTTTGCATTTGTCACCCCGAATGGGACGGGTATGCCCAGACGTGGGTCCCGTGCTTTCCATGCCACTGGAGTCAAGCTATCCTGGCTGATGAGGGGTGAAACCCCGAAACCGGTCCTAGGATGCGTGTTTCAAGTCCAGGGAGGACCTGGCCTGGCAGTTCGGGCTGGACTGTTCCCTTTGGGCACAGGCTCAAGACTGATTTGCATATGGCTGGGTTCAAACTGGAATGGCATGGTGAGCAAAACAACGATGGATTTAGGCCCAGATCTCTGTACTGGGGTGAATGTATGACATTGTTCTGCATTCTGTCCATCAATTGTTGTTTTTGCATTTGTCACCCCGAGTGGGATGGGTATGGCCAGACGTGGGTCCCGTGCTCTCCATGCCACTGGAGTCAAGCTATCCTGGCTGATGAGGGGTGAAACCCCGAAACCGGCCCTAGGATGCGTGTTTCCAGTCCAGGGAGGACCTGGCCTGGCAGTTCGGGTTGGACTGTTCCCATTGGGCACAGGGTCAAGACTGATTTGCATATGGCTGGGTTCAAACTGGAATGGCATGGTGAGCAAAAAAACGATGGATTTAGGCCCAGATCTCTGTACTGGGGTGAATGTATGACATTGTTCTGCATTCTGTCCATCAATTGCTGTTTTTGCATTTGTCACCCCGAGTGGGACAGGTATGCCCAGACGTGGGTCCCGTGCTCTCCATGCCACTGGAGTCAAGCTATCCTGGCTGATGAGGGCTGAAACCCCGAAACCGGTCCTAGGATGCGTGTTTCCAGTCCTGGGAGGACCTGGCCTGGCAGTTCGGGCTGGACTGTTCCCTTTGGGCGCTGGGTCAAGACTGATTTGCATATCGCTGGGTTCAAACTGGAATGGCATGGTGAGCAAAAAAACGATTGATTTAGGCCCAGATCTCTGTACTGGGGTGAGTGTATGACATTGTTCTGCATTCTGTCCATCAATTGTTGTTTTTGCATTTGTCACCCCGAGTGGGACGGGTATGCCCAAACATGGGTCCCGTGCTCTCCATGCCACTGGAGTCAAGCTATCCTGGCTGATGAGGGGTGAAACCCCGAAACCGGTCCTAGGATGCGTGTTCCCAGTCCAGGGAGGACCTGGCCTGGCAGTTCGGGCTGGACTGTTCCCATTGGGCACAGGGTCAAGACTGATTTGCATATGGCTGGGTTCAAACTGGATTGGCATGGTGAGCAAAAAAACGATTGATTTAGGCCCAGATCTCTGTACTGGGGTGAGTGTATGACATTGTTCTGCATTCTGTCCATCAATTGCTGTTTTTGCATTTGTCACCCCGAGTGGGACGGGTATGCCCAGACGTGTGTCCCGTGCTCTCCATGCCACTGGAGTAAAGCTATCCTGGCTGATGAGGGGTGAAACCCCGAAACCGGTCCTAGGATGTGTGTTTCCAGTCCAGGGAGGACCTGGCCTGGCAGTTCGGGCTGGACTGTTCCCATTGGGCACAGGGTCAAGACTGATTTGCATAGGGCTGGGTTCAAATTGGAATGGCATGGTGAGCATAACAACAGTGGATTTAGGCCCAGATCTCTGTACTGGGGTGAATGTATGACATTGTTCTGCATTCTGTCCATCAATTGTTGTTTTTGCATTTGTCACCCCGAGTGGGACGGGTATGCCCAGACGTGGGTCCAGTGCTCTCCATGCCACTGGAGTCAAGCTATCCTGGCTGATGAGGGGTGAAACCCCGAATCCGGTCCTAGGATGCGTGTTCCAGTCCAGGGAGGACCTGGCCTGGCAGTTCGGGCTGGACTGTTCCCATTGAGCACAGGGTCAAGACTGATTTGCATATGGCTGGGTTCAAACTGGAATGGCATGGTGAGCAAAACAACGATGGATTTAGGCCCAGATCTCTGTACTGGGGTGAATGTATGACATTGTTCTGAATTCTGTCCATCAATTGTTGTTTTTGCATTTGTCACCCCGAGTGGGACGGGTATGGCCAGACGTGGGTCCCGTGCTCTCCATGCCACTGGAGTCAAGCTATCCTGACTGATGAGGGGTGAAACCACGAAACCGGCCCTAGGATGCGTGTTTCCAGTCCAGGGAGGACCTGGCCTGGCAGTTCGGGTTGGACTGTTCCCATTGGGCACAGGGTCAAGACTGATTTGCATATGGCTGGGTTCAAACTGGAATGGCATGGTGAGCAAAAAAACGATGGATTTAGGCCCAGATCTCTGTACTGGGGTGAATGTTTGACATTGTTCTGCATTCTGTCCATCAATTGCTGTTTTTGCATTTGTCACCCCGAGTGGGACGGGTATGCCCAGACGTGGGTCCCGTGCTCTCCATGCCACTGGAGTCAAGCTATCCTGGCTGATGAGGGGTGAAACCCCGAAAGCGGTCCTAGGATGCGTGTTTCCAGTCCAGGGAGGACCTGGCCTGGCAGTTCGGGCTGGACTGTTCCCTTTGGGCACAGGGTCAAGACTGATTTGCATATCGCTGGGTTCAAACTGGAATGGCATGGTGAGCAAAAAAACGATGTATTTAGGCCCAGATCTCTGTACTGGGGTGAATGTTTGACATTGTTCTGCATTCTGTCCATCAATTGTTGTTTTTGCATTTGTCACCCCGAGTGGGACGGGTATGCCCAGATGTGGGTCCCGTGCTCTCCATGCCACTAGAGTCAAGCTATCCTGGCTGATGAGGGGTGAAACCCCGAAACCGGTCCTAGGATGCGTGTTCCAGTCCAGGGAGGACCTGGCCTGGCAGTTCGTGCTGGACTGTTCCCATTGAGCACAGGGTCAAGACTGATTTGCATATGGCTGGGTTCAAACTGGAATGGCATGGTGAGCAAAACAACAATGGATTTAGGCCCAGATCTCTGTACTGGGGTGAATGTATGACATTGTTCTGCATTCTGTCCATCAATTGTTGTTTTTGCATTTGTCACCCCGAGTGGGACGGGTATGGCCAGACGTGGGTCCCGTGCTCTCCATGCCACTGGAGTCAAGCTATCCTGGCTGATGAGGGGTGAAACCCCGAAACCGGCCCTAGGATGCGTGTTTCCAGTCCAGGGAGGACCTGGCCTGGCAGTTCGGGTTGGACTGTTCCCATTGGGCACAGGGTCAAGACTGATTTGCATATGGCTGGGTTCAAACTGGAATGGCATGGTGAGCAAAAAAACGATGGATTTAGGCCCAGATCTCTGTACTGGGGTGAATGTATGACATTGTTCTGCATTCTGTCCATCAATTGCTGTTTTTGCATTTGTCACCCCGAGTGGGACGGGTATGCCCAGACGTGGGTCCCGTGCTCTCCATGCCACTGGAGTCAAGCTATCCTGGCTGATGAGGGGTGAAACCCCGAAAGCGGTCCTAGGATGCGTGTTTCCAGTCCTGGGAGGACCTGGCCTGGCAGTTCGGGCTGGACTGTTCCCTTTGGGCACAGGGTCAAGACTGATTTGCATATCGCTGGGTTCAAACTGAAATGGCACGGTGAGCAAAAAAACGATTGATTTAGGCCCAGATCTCTGTATTGGGGTGAGTGTATGACATTGTTCTGCATTCTGTCCATCAATTGTTGTTTTTGCATTTGTCACCCCGAGTGGGACGGGTATGCCCAAACATGGGTCCCGTGCTCTCCATGCCACTGGAGTCAAGCTATCCTGGCTGATGAGGGGTGAAACCCCGAAACCGGTCCTAGGATGCGTGTTTCCAGTCCTGGGAGGACCTGGCCTGGCAGTTCGGGCTGGACTGTTCCCATTGGGCACAGGGTCAAGACTGATTTGCCTATGGCTGGGTTCAAACTGGAATGGCATGGTGAGCAAAAAAACGATTGATTTAGGCCCAGATCTCTGTACTGGGGTGAGTGTATGACATTGTTCTGCATTCTGTCCATCAATTGCTGTTTTTGCATTTGTCACCCCGAGTGGGACAGGTATGCCCAGACGTGGGTCCCGTGCTCTCCATGCCACTGGAGTCAAGCTATCCTGGCTGATGAGGGGTGAAACCCCGAAACCGGTCCTAGGATGTGTGTTTCCAGTCCAGGGAGGACCTGGCCTGGCAGTTCGGGCTGGACTGTTCCCATTGGGCACAGGGTCAAGACTGATTTGCATAGGGCTGGGTTCAAACTGGAATGGCATGGTGAGCATAACAACGGTGGATTTAGTCCCAGATCTCTGTACTGGGGTGAATGTATGACATTGTTCTGCATTCTGTCCATCAATTGTTGTTTTTGCATTTGTCACCCTGAGTGGTCCGGGTATGCCCAGACGTGGGTCCCGTGCTCTCCATGCCACTGGAGTCAAGCTATCCTGGCTGATGAGGGGTGAAACCCCGAATCCGGTCCTAGGATGCGTGTTCCAGTCCAGGGAGGACCTGGCCTGGCAGTTCGGGCTGGACTGTTCCCATTGAGCACAGGGTCAAGACTGATTTGCATATGGCTGGGTTCAAACTGGAATGGCATGGTGAGCAAAACAACGATGGATTTAGGCCCAGATCTCTGTACTGGGGTGAATGTATGACATTGTTCTGAATTCTGTCCATCAATTGTTGTTTTTGCATTTGTCACCCCGAGTGGGACGGGTATGGCCAGACGTGGGTACCGTGCTCTCCATGGCACTGGAGTCAAGCTATCCTGGCTGATGAGGGGTGAAACCCTGAAACCGGTCCTAGGATGCGTGTTTCCAGTACAGGGAGGACCTGGCCTGGCACTTCGGGCTGGACTGTTCCCATTGGGCACAGGGTCAAGACTGATTTGCATAGGGCTGGGTTCAAACTGGAATGGCATGGTGAGCATAACAACGGTGGATTTAGGCCCAGATCTCTGTACTGGGGTGAATGTATGACATTGTTCTGCATTCTGTCCATCAATTGTTGTTTTTGCATTTGTCACCCCGAGTGGGACGGTTATGCCCAGACGTAGGTCCCGTGCTCTCCATGCCACTGGAGTCAAGCTATCCTGGCTGATGAGGGGTGAAACCCTGAAACCGGTCCTAGGATGCGTGTTCCAGTCCAGGGAGGACCTGGCCTGGCAGTTCGGGCTGGACTGTTCCCATTGAGCACAGGGTCAAGACTGATTTGCATATGGCTGGGTTCAAACTGGAGTGGCATGGTGAGCAAAACAACAATGGATTTAGGCCCAGATCTCTGTACTGGGGTGAATGTATGACATTGTTCTGCATTCTGTCCATCAATTGTTGTTTTTGCATTTGTCACCCCGAGTGGGACGGGTATGGCCAGACGTGGGTCCCGTGCTCTCCATGCCACTGGAGTCAAGCTATCCTGGCTGATGAGGGGTGAAACCCCGAAACCGGCCCTAGGATGCATGTTTCCAGTTCAGGGAGGACCTGGCCTGGCAGTTCGGGCTGGACTGTTCCCATTGTGCACAGGGTCAAGACTGATTTGCATTTGGCTGGGTTCAGACTGGAATGGCATGGTGAGCAAAACAACGATGGATTTAGGCCCAGATCTCTGTACTGGGGTGAATGTATGACATTGTTCTGCATTCTGTCCATCAATTGTTGTTTTTGCATTTGTCACCCCGAGTGGGACGGGTATGGTCAGACGTGGGTCCCGTGCTCTCCATGCCACTGGAGTCAAGCTATCCTGGCTGATGAGGGGTGAAACCCCGAAACCGGCCCTAGGATGCGTGTTTCCAGTCCAGGGAGGACCTGGCCTGGCAGTTCGGGCTGGACTTTTCCCATTGGGCACAGGGTCAAGACTGATTTGCATATGGCTGGGTTCAAACTGGAATGGCATGGTGAGCAAACAAACGATGGATTTAGGCCCAGATCTCTGCACTGGGGTGAATGTATGACATTGTTCTGCATTCTGTCCATCAATTGCTGTTTTTGCATTTGTCACCCCGAGTGGGACGGGTATGCCCAGACGTGGGTCCCGTGCTTTTCATGCCACTGGAGTCAAGCTATCCTGGCTGATGAGGGGTGAAACCCCGAAACCGGTCCTAGGATGCGTGTTTCAAGTCCAGGGAGGACCTGGCCTGGCAGTTCGGGCTGGACTGTTCCCTTTGGGCACAGGGTCAAGACTGATTTGCATATGGCTGGGTTCAAACTGGAATGGCATGGTGAGCAAAAAAACGATGGATTTAGGCCCAGATCTCTGTACTGGGGTGAATGTATGACATTGATCTGCATTCTGTCCATCAATTGTTGTTTTTGCATTTGTCACCCCGAGTGGGACGGGTATGCCCAGATGTGGGTCCAGTGCTCTCCATGCCACTGGAGTCATGCTATCCTGGCTGATGAGGGGTGAAACCCCGAAACCGGTCCTAGGATGCGTGTTCCAGTCCAGGGAGGACCTGGCCTGGCAGTTCGGGCTGGACTGTTCCCATTGAGCACAGGGTCAAGACTGATTTGCATATGGCTGGGTTCAGACTGGAATGGCATGGTGAGCAAAACAACGATGGATTTAGGCCCAGATCTCTGTACTGGGGTGAATGTATGACATTGTTCTGCATTCTGTCCATCAATTGTTGTTTTTGCATTTGTCACCCCGAGTGGGACGGGTATGGCCAGACGTGGGTCCCGTGCTCTCCATGCCACTGGAGTCAAGCTATCCTGGCTGATGAGGGGTGAAACCCCGAAACCGGCCCTAGGATGCATGTTTCCAGTCCAGGGAGGACCTGGCCTGGCAGTTTGGGCTGGACTGTTCCCATTGGGCACAGGGTCAAGACTGATTTGCATATGGCTGGGTTCAAACTGGAATGGCATGGTGAGCAAAAAAACGATGGATTTAGGCCCAGATCTCTGCACTGGGGTGAATGTATGACATTGTTCTGCATTCTGTCCATCAATTGCTGTTTTTGCATTTGTCACCCCGAGTGGGACGGGTATGCCCAGACGTGGGTCCCTTGCTTTCCATGCCACTGGAGTCAAGCTATCCTGGCTGATGAGGGGTGAAACCCCGAAACCGGTCCTAGGATGTGTGTTTCAAGTCCAGGGAGGACCTGGCCTGGCAGTTCGGGCTGGACTGTTCCCTTTGGGCACAGGGTCAAGACTGATTTGCATATGGCTGGGTTCAAACTGGAATGGCATGGTGAGCAAAAAAACGATGGATTTAGGCCCAGATCTCTGTACTGGGGTGAATGTATGACATTGTTCTGCATTCTGTCCATCAATTGCTGTTTTTGCATTTGTCACCCCGAGTGGGACGGGTATGCCCAGACGTGGGTCCCGTGCTCTCCATGCCACTGGAGTCAAGCTATCCTGGCTGATGAGGGGTGAAACCCCGAAACCGGTCCTAGGATGCGTGTTTCCAGTCCTGGGAGGTCCTGGCCTGGCAGTTCGGGCTGGACTGTTCCCTTTGGGCACAGGGTCAAGACTGATTTGCATATCGCTGGGTTCAAACTGGAATGGCATGGTGAGCAAAAAAACGATGGATTTAGGCCCAGATCTCTGTACTGGGGTGAATGTATGACATTGTTCTGCATTCTGTCCATCAATTGTTGTTTTTGCATTTGTCACCCCGAGTGGGACGGGTATGCCCAAACATGGGTCCCGTGCTCTCCATGCCACTGGAGTCAAGCTATCCTGGCTGATGAGGGGTGAAACCCCGAAACTGGTCCTAGGATGCGTGTTTCCAGTCCAGGGAGGTTCTGGCCTGGCAGTTCGGGCTGGACTGTTCCCATTGGGCACAGGATCAAGACTGATTTGCATATGGCTGGGTTCAAACTGGAATGGCATGGTGAGCAAAAAAACGATGGATTTAGGCCCAGATCTCTGTACTGGGGTGAGTGTATGACATTGTTCTGCATTCTGTCCATCAATTGCTGTTTTTGCATTTGTCACCCCGAGTGGGACGGGTATGCCCAGACGTGGGTCCCGTGCTCTCCATGCCACTGGCGTCAAGCTATCCTGGCTGATGAGGGGTGAAACCCCGAAACCGGTCCTAGGATGTGTGTTTCCAGTCCAGGGAGGACCTGGCCTGGCAGTTCGGGCTGGACTGTTCCCATTGGGCACAGGGTCAAGACTGATTTCCATAGGGCTGTGTTCAAACTGGAATGGCATGGTGAGCATAACAACGGTGGATTTAGGCCCAGATCTCTGTACTGGGGTGAATGTATGACATTGTTCTGCATTCTGTCCATCAATTGTTGTTTTTGCATTTGTCACCCTGAGTGGGACGGGTATGCCCAGACGTGGGTCCCGTGCTCTCCATGCCACTGGAGTCAAGCTATCCTGGCTGATGAGGGGTGAAACCCCGAATCCGGTCCTAGGATGCGTGTTCCAGTCCAGGGAGGACCTGGCCTGGCAGTTCGGGCTGGACTGTTCCCATTGAGCACAGGGTCAAGACTGATTTGCATATGGCTGGGTTCAAACTGGAATGGCATGGTGAGCAAAACAACGATGGATTTAGGCCCAGATCTCTGTACTGGGGTGAATGTATGACATTGTTCTGAATTCTGTCCATCAATTGTTGTTTTTGCATTTGTCACCCCGAGTGGGACGGGTATGGCCAGACGTGGGTCCCGTGCTCTCCATGCCACTGGAGTCAAGCTATCCTGGCTGATGAGGGGTGAAACCCCGAAACCGGCCCTAGGATGCGTGTTTCCAGTCCAGGGAGGACCTGGCCTGGCAGTTCGGGCTGGACTGTTCCCATTGGGCACAGGGTCAAGACTGATTTGCATATGGCTGGGTTCAAACTGGAATGGCATGGTGAGCAAAAAAACGATGGATTTAGGCCCAGATATCTGTACGGGGTGAATGTATGACATTGTTCTGCATTCTGTCCATCAATTGATGTTTTTATACTAACATCAATGACCTATAAACCCACCATAATATACTAACATGCTCACCTTCATATTTGAGTTTACTCACCATTATATTGCAACCACCACCATACATCCACTCGAACAACATCATCTATGAGAGCACACCAACCATTACATGACCCACAAGAACTTCCATACATGGCCATCAGAAAATCACACATCCACATTTATACAGCTACACCCACCAACAAACCTGCCTGCAAATTCCCATAATAATCAATGATACACACCATTTATTTGACTGAACTACCAGCAGTAAACACCCCAACCCCCAGCAGACAATCACATAGCCATGTTCATACACTTTCACCCGCAAACATATGTCCATGCACTCCACAGCAAATGCCCACTAAGGCACCATTACACACCTTTAAAGCCACCATCATAAGCAAACACATTTACCATTGCACATCCAAACACCTACCATGGTGAATGCACACATCCAGCGTCATCTTCCTGCACTCTGACCATCAATCACCAACACAACGTGCATTTACTAATGCTCTACAGTGTCACTTCAAGAACTTAGAGGTTGATCTAGAGTTTAGCTGATAGGGTACTTTGAAGCGGGCATGATGTAGTACCCTGTCCACTTAACTTAAGGTCCACCCTCTTCATTTAGAGAAAGCTTGACCATCAGCCTTCTGCCAACAGAGCCCCTTGTGACTCAGTCGATGTAACGCTACCTCTAGTGGCCCAACAGAGCAGTGGCTGTCGAAGTACAGCCCTCACACTGCCTACTCTATGCAGAGTGGATGGTTCAATGTTTTATTTTTATGTCCATCACCACCAGAAAAAAGTTGGCAGTTACAGACAAAAAAGAAAAGGTCCCCACACCCTAGGGAAAAACTTCCAGGGTGGAGAAGTCATTAGTTTTATATTTTTAAAAAACAATTCCCAATTTGGGAGTTTGCTTTGGAAAGATGAAAAAATGTTAAATGTTTGGTAGATGCTAACTAAAACAAAAGGCGGCCATCCACCAAAGATTTTGCACCTTGACAGGGAATGCTGTGGCATCAATACCCATCAAGTTATGGTGCCCAGCGGTGATCTCTAAATATGCAGTGGTGGACCGAATGTCAGAGTACTGTCCAAAAAACTTTAAATTTGGGCCCTTAGTTACACCGTCATGCATCCTTTTGCAAAATCGTGAACGTTAACAATGGAATTCTCAAACACATCTCAATTTAAGCTTTCTCAAGTTATAGCAAGGAGAGGAGTTAAGTTTGACTTAGTTTGGCAGGCTTGTGACACAAGCTGCAGGCATTTGTTTCAAGATGTCATTAAAAAATGATATTCAATGAAAAAATAAAGTTGAAAGGGGGTATAGGAGGTCCTATCACCTATAATGCATCCAAACAACAGCACCACTGTAAGGTGCTACCTTCCCCTCGTAATGCAACCCTACCATATTAATTCAGCCTTTACTCCTAACCCTAGCAAGGAATATTTGAAACATCATATGGCAACACATCCACCATCATGTATTTCTTCATACAATTAACCCATCCATCTCATATCTACTTTGACACAACATCCCATGACAACACACCCAGTATCATACCACAATCAATGAACATCATGTATGACCACAGAAGCAACATTATATGTGCACACAAACAATCACTATATGACCACATACTCTTTATCACCCAACCACAGAACCATGTTCAAAGGCAAGCAACATACATCCATATTATGATCATAAAAGTGTCAGACAGTCATGAATCTACACCCCCACACCCCTAACAAGCATTCAAATACCCTAAGCACAGAAGAGTACAAGTTCACAGCAACCATAATGTAGCAACATACCCATCATTTTAAGGCAACACAATGGGGCATATTATCAAGGCGGCGCTATGAAATTATCGCCGCTTTTGCGTCCGTTTTCGGGCGAAAAGCGGCGATAATTTTATCGCTTTATCAGCAAAGACACGCTATTGCGTGTTTTGCTGACTTAGCGCCCGTTTCAGCACGCCTAACTTTGCATCGCTAATGAGATGCAAAGTAGGCGTGGCTGTGAAACCAACCAGGGAAAATATCGCGAAGGCAGCTTCGCGATATTAACAAGGAAGGGTAGCGATTATTTAAATCGCGTTAAGTATGCCTTTACGCAGGAATTTAACGTCTGTTAAATTCCTGACTAAGGCATACTTAACATGGGGGGTGGATTCTGTGGCTAAGACCACAGGCCCTATCATCTAGGATATCGCGGTTTTCCACCATGGAAAACGGCGATATCCACACGATCTCTGGAATTTTTATCGCCTCCGCGAGGCCCGTTGTTGATAACGCGCTAACCGGGCGATAAATTACAGAGATAGCCGGCGATAAATATGCAAGCGCTAAGCGCGCTTTGCGATATTTATCGCCGGCCCTTGTTAATATGCCCCAATGACCATTATACATCCACTAAGTCACCATATACTAATATCTAGTGACAGAATGAACTTAAGCCTGATTTAGAGATTGGAAGACATGGTTCTTCGTCGCAAATGCATTAGAGTACCCAGTCCGCCAAATCCTCAGTCCTCCCACCTCATTTAGAGATAGGCAGAATTTAAGCTGTCCTTTGACAGAGTTTCCATTGGCTCCTTCGACTGAAAGCTTCCTCCATCAGTCCAATGGAGATGGGCCCATCAGACCACAAACTTTACACTGCCCGCACTACTTAGGGTAGTTGGTTTTATGTCCTTTATTCTGCCTCATCAATTAATCTCTAAAGCATACCTCATCACAGACTTCATTAAGCAATAACAGAGGTGGGAGTTAAAGTTGACTTACTATGGTGGGGTTGGGACATGAGGTGAAAATAGCACCTTAACTCGTACATTTTTTAACACTTTTCAATGCCATTAAACATACCAGTCGACTTTAACACCCTTCCAACTTTAGTTAATCAGGGAACATAGATACGGTTAATTTTAACTTTCCATTTAAAAGGTGTTTTTAGTTTGCTAAAAACTTTGGCATTGTTTTACAAATTATTACAAGATTTGGATCCGGCTTAATGCATTATAGGTTCTGACAAAGGGAAGTTAAAGGAGAGGTTAAAAAAGAAGAGGTTTATCATTTTTAGGAAGATTTAATCTTGTGCTACGCAAAAGGTGCTGAACAGATTGACAAGAAACTTGGCAAAAAACTTAAATCTTTTCGGGGGATTTAGTGTAAATCCACTTAATAGTTTGTGACTATTACCATTACTAAAAGATGTTGCTGAACTTCAAAAAGTTAAATATATAAGGCTATTGCCACAGCTAAAATTTGTTTCATATTATTACAACTTTAGTGCCGTTCAATGAATATGCATGCTTTACTCTTGGCATTTCAAGAATCGTTCAGATCAGTCAAAGTGGGATGGAGTTAAATGGGAAGTAAAAAACATGCTAATTTGCTAATAGCTTTGCTTCCCTTTATCAAATCAGCATGATATTTGGCAGACACGTATCACAATACACGTAGTGCACGCATTTCACGTTTTGTGCTGATCTGTCTAGTAGGCCAACATTACCAAAAAAGCTTTGGTTCGCCAATGACTTTTGTGCGTTTTGATGGATCTGCACAAAATGCAAAACCTCTTCCAAATTTCATATGGATTCATCAAGGGCAGGGAAAGTTAATGCAGGCGTTAACAAAGAGTTCATTTGATAATAACTTTGGCTTTGAATGATAAATGTGCATGGAATTTGGCAGACTGTTAGCATGCTGATCCCACCAATGGTATTTCTATATCTGGTATCTCCCTTTTTATGCCATCCCCCAAAATAACACTAACTTTATTAGCAAATCAAAGCATATGTGAGAAATTTGCTTAGACAAATATGATGAGCAAAAGCTGAAGCACTGTGCAGGCCATTGAGGAACAGGTCAGCTTGCGCCCCGTTGCCCTTGGGAGCAAGAAACAAGGGGGCATATTATCAAGCACGGCGTTAAAATTATCGCCGCTTTAGCGACAGAAAACTGCCGCTAAAGCGGCGATAATGGGCTTGATAATATGCCCTGGAGAATTCCGATAGAAGCCCATGTTGACACCAGAACATGGGCTTCTATTGGAACTCTCAAGAGCATATTATCAAGCCCATTATCGCCGCTTTAGCGGCAGTTTTCTGTCGCTAAAGCGGCGATAATTTTAACGCCGTTTCTTGATAATATGCCCCAAGGTTGTTTGACAGCTGCCTCACTAGTGTGTGGGTTGTACAATACAATGGCCTACAGAGCACAAGATCAGTCGCCTTTCACCCTTGCACATTGCCTGAACACATGTGTACATGAGTGGTTAGCACATCACCAGCTCCTCTGGTGTGCTTGCCTTTTTTTTAAAAAAAAACCTCTTGCCATTAAGCAAAGTGATTTCAGGCATGGGGGACAAACACTACCACTGCCAAAGGGCAATATGGGAATAGTTGAGTTCATAACCCTCTTTTGTTGGACCGGGTGTGGTGAAATAACAGTGCGTACTTGAAGTAAAGTACAAGGTGCCAGAAGGGTTGAGTCCAATAGCGTTCATTTAAGATCCAGAGAAAAACTTCATCCTCCACACTTGCCTCTTCTTCAAGCATCCTCTAATTAACTCCTCTTATTCAAATGTACATTTCAGCTCCATAAAAACCATGTACATCAGTTCCATGTGACCTAGGACGTTTATATTCCATTGCTTGGACCTCACACACAGAGACACACACACACACACACACAGAGGCAAGTAGGATGCTGACGATTTTACAAGCTACACCATAGGAAGGATACCACACACCTCCCTCTTCTTAACACTACAAAGTATGACATTGATGTAAACAACAACATACAATTTAAACATATTTCTTCAGAAATGTTGGTCTCTTGAAAGACCTTGAATGTCTCCTCTCCTCTCGTCTATTTTTACGTTCCTTTTATTTTTTATATATATCATCGTTCTTTTTAACATCCTTATTTTCCTCAGACATTTCTGATCTATACTTGACTTTCACCACTTTTCCCAGATTCCACACCTTATGATCCTCAGGCCTTACAGCAGTCCAAAACACCTTAATCACTTTAAGCAAGGCAGAAAACTTTGAACTGGACTTTGAGAGACTTGACCAAGGATTCCTAATCCTCATCACATCCCAAACCTGAATCTACGTCTTCTTTACCGCTTTGCGACTGTCATACAAGGCCTTTCTTTCAGATACTCTCTTGCGCTCTCTTATTTCTTTCCTTTCCGCATTAAGATCCACACTCACTCCTTGTCCCATCTTGTCATTTACCTAAGAAAGACAAATCAATGTGTTAGCTTTCCTCCTCTTAAACAATTCAAATGGTGAGATTCCTGTAGTAGAATGTGGTATCATCCTATACATTTTTATCTTTCCTAGTACGTCTTTCTTCTAGCACACATTACTTGCTATGGCCCTTTCAATGGTCTGCTTTAATATCCTGTTCAGCCTCTCCATCATACCATTAGTTTCGTGGTGGTACGGGGCCGACATCTTGTGCTTGATACCTCTGCCCCCGAGATATTTCTCCATCTCACGTGACACCAGCTGAACACCATTGTCCATTAAAATAGAGGTGGGAAACCCTTCCCTTTCAAAGATATGTTCAAGAAAACTTACCACATCATGTGTTTCCACTGAATTGGTTATTCCCTCCTCAGACCACCTTGAACGCATATCAATTAATACAATTACATATTAGTCTGTGTTAGAGTGTTCTATCGGGCCCAAAATGTCCATGGCAACTTCTTTCCAAGGTTCCTTTGGTCTTTTTCTCACTGACATCAGCTGAACTCTGCATGTATGAGTTTTGTTAGCATTGGCACACTGCACACACTCTCTTACACCTCTCTCCACCTGAATGTCCATCCCTGGCCACCAGTACATTAGCCAGAGCCTCTCCTTTCCCTCGCCTTCCCTCAAAAGACCTAATCTGGTCCCTTTCAAAAGTATTTTACCCTGTAAAGATATCTCATCTTTGACTTTCCAAAATCCTCGTAATTGATCATGATCCTTTTCTTAACCACTCCACTTGTTCTTCATTCTTTCTATCACCTTCTGACTCACATCATCCTTTCCTAGCTCCCTACTCATTCTTCTTCCTTACCAATTCCTTCTCTGATCAAACACACCTCAAAATCCTCGTCCTCAGCTCCCAAATCCTCTTTTTTTGCAGAGCTGACCTTGTCTACTAACTGCTAACAACAATCAGCAATGTTATTCTTTGCTCCAGGTACGTACCTCATATCAAACTCCGGACCAGCCTACCTCAACAGACGACTCAGCTTCTACACCCCCACCCGCCAGCTCCGCTCGACCAGCCTCGCCCTCGCCACAGTCCCCCGCATCCGGAAAACGACCGCCGGCGGCAGATCCTTCTCCCACCTCGCCGCCAAGACCTGGAACACCCTCCCCACCAACCTCCGACAGACCCAAGACCTACTGGCCTTCAGAAGACTCCTCAAGACCTGGCTCTTCGATCAGTAGCAGCACCACCCCCCTCTTCCCCCAGCGCCTTGAGACCCTCGCGGGTATGTAGTGCGCTTTATAAGTGACATGATTGATTGATTGATTGAACGTCTAATTCTCCCAGACACAGCATCTAACCCCTTTTTCTCAAACGTTTCTCTGAGAGGTTTGTGGTCTGTTTTTTTCAGAACCTTACTGCCCCACACAAACCTCCTTAACTTCTGCACCACCCAGAACACTGCCAAAACCTCTTTCTCAATGACAGCGTAATTTAGCTCTGCCCCTTTAGTCCTCTTGAAATGAAAGCAATCATCCTTTCCACACCATTATGTTTCTGTAATATTCCGCTCCAAGCCCTTTTGCACTGGCATCTGGATAGGCTCAAAACTTTGTAGACAAGAAGCCTTCTTAAGATTCTGTTTCATTTCTTTAAACTCCATTTCAAGCACCTCTCGCCACTTGAAAAGAGTACTTTTTTTTACCAGTGGTGTCATATTTGTTTCAGAAAAATTACTAACCAACTTTGAAGTACCTCATACACTCATTCATTGTGCTCCACCACTTTCACACCATACACCAATATGTCGTCTTGATAGATTTTGATGCCTCATACCCCTTTTAGTACACACTCCATTTCCTGCTGAAATACCACCGCCGCCAAAATCAAACCAAACAGCATGCTGACAAATTTATACATGCCAAAAGGTGTGACAAATGCTGTCAATTCCTGTGACTCCCGATGCAACTTCACCTGATAGCAAGCAGAGGCTAGATTAACGGACAAGAAACACTTTCCCCCTTTAGCATGACAACATCTCATTTATATTTGGCAAAGGATAGTGGTCTAGTATTACACACTTATTCAGTTCTCGCAAGTCCACAGAGAGATGTACATCACCATTAGCCTTCCTCACTATGATAACAGGAGCAAGCCACTCTGTGGCTGTCAGACTAGTAACAAGCTCTCTTACCTGTAGGGCGCTTGTTGAAGTTTGCAGAGACGTTATGAGCCAAACTCCCAATCCCCTACCGAACAACCCGTGATTTATAGTACCCACTAAGGCTATGCGATAGAAGTTAGGGAGGAGGGCCGGATTCAGACGCTACCGTGCTCCTGTTGTCGACCTGCGAGGCAACAAGAGGAAAGTAGTTTCAATATGTGTGTAGTCTGTTATGCCTTTTTACTCTACTCAGCTCTCTAGAAAACTCCTGTATGCTTTATCTGATTATTTCCTACCTGCGATCTACAGGTGTGTTGTGTCGCGTCTGTGATGTCTTCTGAAGGTCGTGATGATGTTGTCTGGTGATTGTCCGTGGTTGTGTTGCGTACTCACAAGAAGAGATGATGTAGTATCGACATGCGATGAGTTGTCTAAAAAAAATACACACAAAGGAATCCAATAATTATCCACACAATGGCTCCTAGCTACAAACTTAAAACCCATCAATGCTGTTACACCACTGTGTCAACGTACTTGTACTTCTTTGTTCCAGCGTATTCACACCAACACGAACACTGCAAAAAATAGAGGAAATACACACAAGTCTAAAATAACATTCTTCTTTCCCAATAACATATAAAGCTCCTCCTTCTTGAAAGTTTAGCCTTTCGCAGTCATTATTTTGATAAAGTCCTCCTTGAAATGCTTCCTTACATCAAGAAGCAAAAGTTCAAAAAATTATGTTTGTTCCAATCTTTAACAGGTAAGTTGCTGCTGCTTTCTTGCATGGGGCGCCATGCACACAAACAAGTAAAAGTACTTAACTTTCTGTTGTCTTTTTCCTTTTGCAGACGAGTTCAGAAGCTGAAGTCTCACCAAGAAGAGCCGCTGAGGAAAAGGACTAAAAACACGAAGATTCCAACTGTTGCTGCGACGAGGAGCCAGAATCAGCTGTGTCCACGGTAACGAGCGGAAGGCTAAGCGCCTTCTAGAACTTGGGTGTGGCTATTTATAGCCTTGCCACACCCAAGATGGCCGCCCTACGTCTAGCGCGACGTGAAGAACGTGCTTGACGTTGCCGGACCGGCAATACGAGAGCCGTTCTTTGGATGCGCTCGCATTTGTCCCGTGCATGAAAGAAAGATGTTTCTTGAAATGTGCACACATTTGTCCACTTCCTTGAATACGCTCACATTTCACCAGCACATGAGAGCGTGTATATGATCTCTATTGTCCAAGCAGAATAAACGTCAGTACAATGAACAACCTTTCATGACGTGAGAGCAAAGGAGTATCAAACAAGCATTGACATAAACCATAATACAACACAAACAGCATCACAAACAAGTATTGCCACAGGCAAGGTATGAATGTATATGACACATGTAAATAATTAGAAAACACTACACACATATAAGGGCGTGCTGGTTGCACAAGACAGGGGTGGGTTTCAAGTGGGGAATGAAGGCCTCACGAATGAGAGTGCCGCACACGCGTCTCTTATGATTATGATGGGGACACTTCAGTAGCGGAGGTGGGATAATCATGACAGTACCCCCCCGCAAAATCCCCCCCAAGACCAGAGGTATGGGTCTTGGCTTGTCCGGATAACGGGAATGGAACCTTTTAACTAAACATGGAGCATTCTGTAAATTAACAAGAGGCTCCCATGTACGTTCTTCGGGACCATATCCTTTCCAGTCCACTAAGTAATATAGTTTACCGCGCACCCTTTTAGAATCTAATATGGATTTGACCTCGAATTCAGGAACTCCATCAATCTCAACAGCAGGTGGGGGTTGTGTAATTCGTGTCTTGGGATTAAATGGTTTCACCAAGGAGACATGGAACACTGGGTGAAAACGGAACTTTGATGGAAGTGTTAATCGAACACAGACTGGATTTATGATTTTCTCTATTTGGAAAGGTTCAATAAAACGAGGACAGAATTTCTTGTTACTTCGTATGTTTAAAGGTTTGGTGGATAACCTCACTTTGTCTCCTATAGCATAAGCGGGTTGTGTGGTGCGATGTGTATCCGCTCTTTGTTTTTGACTCTCTTTTTCTTTTGCCAGATGAAATTGGGCCTGTTGTTGAATCGACACCAGGTTCTTAACATAAGCACATACGGAAGGTATATTAGAAGGGGCCACTTTTTGACTGGGAACATGCTTTGGGTGATATCCATATGCACAAAAGAATGGAGACATACCAGTGGAAGAATGATCAGAGTTATTGTATGCGAATTCTAGCACCCAAACAATATCCGCCCATTCTTGCTCACAAACGGGTAACATGCAACGGAGGAATTGTTCTATGGTTTGATTGGTACGCTCGGTTAAACCGTCTGTTTGTGGGTGATAACTAGAGGAGGTGCGAACATCCATGTTTAACGACTTTCCTAATTGTTGCCAAAAATGAGAAATAAATTGGGAACCCCTATCTGAAATGACCACAGATGGTATCCCATGTACTCGTACAACTTCCTTTAGAAAGACATGAGATAATTCTAAGGCTGAAGGGAGCTTTTTGAGGGGTATAAAATGGGCCATACATGTGAAATGGTCGACTACTGTTAACATGGTATTGAATCCTTGTTTCGTTTGTGGCAGTTCTACTATAAAATCGAGGGACACTGTGTGCCATGGTTGTGGGGGCAATGGCAAAGGTTTTAACAACCCACTCGTAGTGTGATGAATTGGTTTATTTTGTATACATATTGCACAAGTGTCTACGTAAGTTTGTATGTCGTTAAACATGGAAGGCCACCAGTATTGTCGTTTTACAGATTGATAGGTCTGTGTGACTCCAGGATGTGCAGATAGTAAAGCATCATGATGTCGTTGAATAACTTGCTTCTGCAAAGTACTAGATGGTACAAAAAGTTGTTCATTCATGAATAATAAATCATCTCTCCACTGAAGCAGGGGATACAATTCCTGCCATTCGTGTTTCTTTTTTAAGCCTAGTTCTTTTTGAATGTCCGGGAGGATATCCGTAACAGCAATGCCCACCTGAAAACAATGTGTTGGCAAAATAGACTGTACATTGTCTGATGTTGTGCATAACTCATCGTCAATTCCTATTCGAGATAACGCATCAGCTTTCTTGTTTTCTTTCCCTGGACGATAAGTGATAACGAAATTGTAATCATTAAAAAACAGAGTCCAGCGTAACTGACGAGCAGACAGGGCTTTTACAGAACGTAAGGTTTGTAAATTACGGTGATCCGTATAAATTGTAACAGGATGACGAGCACCTAACAAGTAATGACGCCATTCTTCGAAGACAGCTTTAATCGCTAATAATTCTCTATCGGCTATGGCGTAGTTTTGCTCTGTAGCTGACAATTTCCTTGAATAATATGCTATAGGATGCATTTGTCCTGTGTCTTTGTGTCTTTGCGACAAAATGCCCCCTACAGCTAATTGAGAGGCATCAGCCTCTACGATAAAAGGAAGAGAAGGATCAGGGTGCATTAGAATTGGTGCTGAGGTAAATTGCCTTTTTAAATCCCCAAAAGCTGGTTCTGCTGCTTCACTCCAGTCAAATTTGGTATTCTTGCGCAACAACTTAGTGATTGGGGTTATAGTGTGGGAAAAGATATGTATGAATCGCCTATAAAAATTGGCAAACCCCAAAAAACTCTGTACCTGTTTGACGGAGGAGGGGCTGGGCCAATTCAGGACTGCTTGAATCTTTTTTGGATCCATTTCGATTCCTGCGGGACTAATTACGTAGCGTAAAAATTCTACCTTAGTTGTGTGAAACAAACTTTTTTCTAACTTTACATACAAGGAATGGCTTAACAGCTGTCGAAGAATGGCGTGTACTTGTTGCACATGCTCGTCCACAGTTTTAGAATATATGAGAATGTCGTCAATGTACACTACACAACATATATCTAAAAAATCGCGCAAGACCTCATTTATAAAAAACTGGAATGCTGCTGGAGTATTACATAGTCCGAAGGGCATCACTTGATATTCATAAAGACCAAATTTGGTCCGAAAAGCTGTTTTCCATTGATCACCCTCTCGGACTCTAACAAGGTGATAAGCTCCGCGCAAATCCAGTTTTGTATAAATAGTAGCGTCTTTGATTTGGTCTAACAATGTTGGTATTAACGGAAGAGGATACCGATTTTTTATGGTTACATTGTTCAAGGGGCGATAATCAATGCACGAGCGCAACTCCCCCCCTTTTTTTGGTATGAAGAACAAAGGGGAAGAAACGGGGGATCTAGAATGTCGGATAAATCCATTGGCAAGATATTCATCCAAGTATTCGCGCAAGTGTTCATTTTCTTTTTCTGTAAGGGCGTAAATGCAACTGCATGGTAGTGTTGCCCCAGGTATCAAATCAATGCGGCAGTCCAAGTTCCTGTGCGGGGGTAGAGTATTCGCTTTCTTTTTGTCAAAAACATCCAGTAAATCAGAATAGTCAGGAGGTACACCGTCCAAAAGCAATACGCTTTTTGAATTTCTAGGAAAATCATAACCTTGTACTTTGTGTTCGAATACCGAGGGTGGAAGGCACGTCTGCTGACAATAACCTGAATGGAACACTATGGTCTTTTGTACCCAGTCTATTCTCAGATTGTGTTGAACCAACCATGGTACACCTAATATGAGGCGAAACTGTGGTGCGTCTATAACGTCAAAAGTGATTTGTTTGGTATGTTTTGTAGAACAAATCATACTAAGAGGTTCTGTGTGTTGGTGAATTAGACCTGATGTGAGTTCTTTGCCGTCCACTGCTCTGACAATGAATTCTTCACAATCTTCAGGAGGATCCAAGATTTGTGTTACCATGTCCTTTAATTCATCCCTAAGACCCCTATAAAATAAAGACACTCTTTTTTCCTCTGGCCAATTGGCCTCAATTACTAATCTATTGAAGAGGGAAATATAATGTAATAAGTCCGAAGAGCCTTGTTTTAGACTCAGTAGTTCGTGGTCTGCACTCTGCACAAATAAATGTTTTGCAAACAGTTTTCTCATGGTGTTTTTAAATCATCGAAGATCATAGAGAATCGGGTCATCGCGCACTACGAAGGGAACTGACCAAAGCGCAGCGTCCCCTCCTAAATAGGACAGAATAAACGCTATTTTGGAGGAATCATCTGGAAATGCAGTTTGCTTAGCAATGAAATGGAGATGGCATTGGTTCATGAAAATAGTATATTTAGCACTGTCTCCATAAAACCGTTCTGGGGGTGCCAATGGAACCGTAATCGGGGTTGCCACTTGTATTTGTGTTGATGACGAAGGAGTACTACTATGCAATGTTTGCATAGTAGGCTGAAAAACAGAGGGTTTCAGTATCGGTTTTTCCGTAGAGGAAAACCCCCAAGTGGTGGAACTTGTAGGTGCAGAAGCTCGCATGTTAACTTGTAGCTCAGAGATATCTTTGCGTAATGCAGCATTTTCTGCTTTAATATCAGCCAGGATGGAAGCTATGTCGTTCAACGAAACTGAAGGAGTTGGATTCATAGCGTCTGGGCGAACTATTATCCGTGGGCTTAGCCTTCTGTCAGACTAGTAACAAGCACTCTTACCTGTAGGGCGCTTGTTGAAGTTCGCAGAGACGTTATGAGCCAAACTCCCAATCCCCTACCGAACAACCCGTGATTTATAGTACCCACTAAGGCTATGCAATAGAAGTTAGGGAGGAGGGCCAGATTCAGACGCTACCGTGCTCCTGTTGTCGACCTGCAAGGCAACAAGAGGAAAGTAGTTTCAATATGTGTGTAGTCTGTTATGCCTTTTTACTCTACTCAGCTCTCTAGAAAACTCCTGTATAGTTTATCTGATTATTTCCTATCTGCGATCTACAGGTGTGTTGTGTCGCGTCTGTGATGTCTTCTGAAGGTCGTGATGATGTTGTCTGGTTATTGTCCGTGGTTGTGTTGCGTACTCACAAGAAGAGATGATGTAGTATCGACATGCGATGAGTTGTCTAAAAAAAATACACACAAAGGAATCCAATAATTATCCACACAATGGCTTCTAGCTACAAACTTAAAACCCATCAATGCTGTTACACCACTGTGTCAACATACTTGTACTTCTTTGTTCCAGCATATTCACACCAACACAAACACTGCAAAAAATAGAGGAAATACACACAAGTCTAAAATAACATTCTTCTTGCCCAATAACATATAAAGCTCCTCCTTCTTGAAAGTTTAGCCTTTCGCAGTCATTATTTTGATAAAGTCCTCCTTGAAATGCTTCCTTACATCAAGAAGCAAAAGTTCCAAAAATTATGTTTGTTCCAATCTTTAACAGGTAAGTTGCTGCTGCTTTCTTGCGTGGGGCGCCATGCACACAAACAAGTAAAAGTACTTAACTTTCTGTTGTCTTTTTCCTTTTGCAGACGAGTTCAGAAGCTGAAGTCTCACCAAGAAGAGCCGCTGAGGAAAAGGACTAAAAACACGAAGACTCCAACTGTTGCTGCGACGAGGAGCCAGAATCAGCTGTGTCCACGGTAACGAGCGGAAGGCTAAGCGCCTTCTAGAACTTGGGTGTGGCTATTTATAGCCTTGCCACACCCAAGATGGCCGCCCTACGTCTAGCGCGACGTGAAGAACGTGCTTGACGTTGCCGGACCGGCAATACGAGAGCCTTTCTTTGGATGCGCTCGCATTTGTCCCGTGCATGAAAGAAAGATGTTTCTTGAAATGTTCGCGCATTTGTCCACTTCCTTGAATACGCTCGCATTTCACCAGCGCATGAGAGCGTGTATATGATCTCTATTGTCCAAGCAGAATAAACGTCAGTACAATGAACAACCTTTCATGACGTGAGAGCAAAGGAGTATCAAACAAGCATTGACATAAACCATAATACAACACAAACAGCATCACAAACAAGCATTGCCACAGTCAAAGTATGAATGTATATGACACATGTAAATAATCAGAAAACACTACACACATATAAGGGCGTGCTGGTTGCACGGGACAGGGGTGGGTTTCAAGTGGGGAATGAAGGCCTCACGAATGAGAGTGCCGCACACGCGTCTCTCATGATTATGATGGGGACACTTCAGTAGCGGAGGTGGGATAATCATGACAGTGGCCTCCACCTCTTCAATTATACCTTCTCTCTCAATGTTTTTTAATTCAGCTTTCATCTTGTCCTTGACCATCAATGGCACACCCCTCACTTTACTCATCATCGGTGTTCCCCCTTTCTTTAACCTGATCTTGTGTATGTACATTTTTCTAACACCCACATTTTCCTTGAAACACCTCAGGAAATTCTTGTTCATAATGTGGCCTACCACTAGTCACAGTTCCAACCTCCTCCACTTGTTTGAGTTTTACTGAGGGAATCTCATTGGGATTAAGCCAAACCTTTAAATCCCTTTGGTGAAACTAACTAATAACAGAGTCATCCCTCATGGAGACATAAATCTTTCCTGCTGTTAACCTGTCCTTAAACTGTATGGACCCATTGAAGTAGCCCAACAATTTGATGGGTTCTCCACGATAGCCCTTCGGACATATGTCAGGCTTGTACAAAATGACCTTATCTACCAAGGTTTTGTCGAACATTTCCCTGGGGATCAACATGATTTTTGCGCCAGAGTCAAATATCATAGAGACCGACACCCCTTTGAACTGCATGATTTCCATGGGACCACTCATTCCATCTTTCACCTGTAAAATAAACTCATCACCCGAAGACTTGTCTTCATCACACAACCTTCTTTTTCTTTAAATTAAAACTTTGGTAACACTTGGTGACATGCCCCTTTCTACCACAACCTTTGCAAGTAGCCTTCTAGCCTATGCAGTCTTTGTAATTTGCAAAATGACCAACCTCCCATCACCTCAGACTTTTCTTTACAGCCTTTCCATCTTTCCCAACTTCTTTTGGACTTTCTGGTTTGCACCTTGAGCAAAATGCTTTTGTGTTGACTGACAGGTTGCACTCCACTTTCTTTTCCACTCATACGCCCTTTTTTATTTCCTCAACACATGCAAGACTGTGTTCATACACTTTTCGCAATGGTCACCACTTCCATAAGCAAGAGATTGTCTTTTTGCCAAAATGACTCTTTCGTCTTCTCTAAACAACATGAATTGATTTCTCAAATGTTCTTCATTGGTCCCCCCAAATTTACATGTTGAGGCTAACTTCCGCAACACAGTCATGTATACCTCCACCGACTCTCCAGACACTTGCAACCGCTTGCCAAACTGGTACCTCTCCAAAACTGTGGAAACCTTGGGTAAATAGTTCAGACCCAATTTTTTGAGACACATTTCAGAGTCATTGAAATTATTACTTTCACTAGGCATCAGATCAGGCAAGTGTTCAAATATTACCTGGCCC
This sequence comes from Calotriton arnoldi, assembly GCA_963921515.1. Taxonomy (NCBI): domain Eukaryota; kingdom Metazoa; phylum Chordata; class Amphibia; order Caudata; family Salamandridae; genus Calotriton; species Calotriton arnoldi. The sequence continues at coordinate 261,883 of CAWUFW010006798.1, read as the reverse complement.
TCAGGACCTAAACAATGCAGTAGTAGAGACATCTTGCGCTCTGCACTTCAAGAAATGCCACATACTCTTGCATAATGGGCAAATACAGACTTCCACTTCCTTAAAGGTATTGGTGGTTTGCCAGGCTCATTAGACAAAGTGGGGGAGGTGTTACAATCTGCATGAAGAACCAACCATTGTACTACAAATGAACCAATGTACAAAGTTACCTATTCAAAGCACTTTCCTGAATAATTCTGATACACCATACACAAATAAAATATGAATTGTATACAGGTGTGCCTATAGCAAACACAGAACAAAAAAGTAGGAGTTGACTATGGAAATGGAGATAGGCAGACAACTGAGTAAAGGTGTGCCCGTCACTGAGCACAAAAGAGTAATAGACCGTGTCTACTGGTGTGCCTGTCACCGAGCAGGATGAAGTCACTGACACCAAGTTCACCTCATACAAGCTGATAGCGATTTTCAAACTGTGTACGCATAAACATGTGAAATACCTGTAACCACAAACCTTTCAAGCTGTGTCAAAATATAGGTGAATGGAGACAGCCCAGCCTCCTAAAATGGCCCCCGTGGACGTGACCACGTAAAAATTAAGGTCTATTTCTGTGGAAGGTAGGGCTTACTCCGCTGCACCATGCAATGACGAGACCTTTTGAAAAGAAGTCGGAAGAGACTCATGTAAGGAGCAGCTGCCGGGCTCGCGAATGGACGCAGGTAAGCCAGAAAGGTCTTGTGCAGGCAAATGCCTAAAGACTCAAGACAGGGCTCATGAAGGCAGAAATGGCCCCTCAAGGCAGAAAGGCTCATCTAGGTAAACACAGCCTACTTCGCTCCTTGAGACAGAAAGGCTTTTGTAGACAACCAAAGCACGCGCAAGTTACCATGGGGCAATGTTTTAAAATATGGAGACAATTCCCTTCTTCTTTTCTTTTAAGAAAAGTCAGCTGCCCTCTTGGATTCACATATGTGACTTCTACAGGAGTTAAAAAAAACAAGAATGCTGTAATCCAAAACTAGGATAGTATGTCACCAAAACCAGGAAAGCGTCCATAACACGAAGAAAAGGGCACAGTGAGACCAAAAGTAAAAAAACACTCACCCAGTAGAAGCCTGAGCAAACCTGAGCGCTGACTCTGAGAAGTACCAATTTGTGCTTCAAACAGTAAATGAAGCAGGATACTGCTCACTGCAGAGTATGGGTTGAGGTGCTCCAGATGAGATGGAAGGGTAATTCACTCCAAGTCGTTGCCAATGAAGCGAAGTACATGGCGCAAGAAGGGTTCAATACAACAGCATTTATTTAAGATCTAGAGAAACACTTCAGCCTTCAAATTTGCCTCTGCTCCAAGTGTCCTCTAACTCTTCTCACTCAAATCTACATTCCAGCTCCATGGACACCAAGTACATGAGTTCCATGTGACCTAGGAAGTTTACATTCCATTGCTAGGACCTCACATACAGGGATACACGCATACACGAAGGCAAGTAGGATGCTGATGACTCTACAAGCTACACCAAAGGAAGGATACCACATTAATACTATTACATTTGAGCCTGAGAGGGGTAGGAATTAAAAACAACCTCCCCCATCCTTGTGCAAGGTGTGTAGAGAGATCTTCAATGCTACCACTGGAGGTTTATATTAAACTCCCAATCAGAACATTTGTTAAAATCTTACTCAACATTCAGTAAAATTGGGAGAGATTTTAAAGGATTTTAGCTCTAGATTGGGGTAGTAAAAGAACAATCCAACCACTCCATTGGCTAATTTTTTTTACAAAACTTTTCTGTCGAGGTTCATGAACATCGAGAGAGACGATGAAGAACAAGAATATCATTGAAAAAATATTGAGTTGAATGAATATCATGTCAAAAATATTGGTAATACAAAAATATCAAGGAAGAGTACAGAAGATATTTATATATAAAATACAGTTTCAAAAACTGTTGCTATATACAACACCATTTACTTTAATGTAGCTGTATTAAATATCATTTTTAATAAATTTAGTATACATTAAACATTACATTACGTTTAGGTGTTATATTTAATTATTAATTTAAAATATAGTGGCAGATGTTTGGATTTGTAAGGAAATAGGTTGGGATGTTATTTAATTTATAAATTTTCGTTTTTTATTTTAAATTTATTGTAATTAAATATTTAAATGGCAGTTAATTATGAAAAATATTTAATTTATTATCCTTAGTTTAATTATTTAAGTGAATTTTGTGATCTTTACTGTATATTTTATTTATCTATAGCTTAGTAATTTATTTATAATTGATGAATTAGTTGTTTGTGTTTGTAGAGGAAATAGGGTGGACATGTATTTAGATTATAAATGTTTTTTAGCAAATTAACACTGAATGTTCATTAAATATTTATTTGGTAATCAATTATGTAAAGTATTTAATTGGTTATTTGATAAGTAAATTATTTGTTGTATTTTAAATAACTGTTAATTTATGGATATGTGTATCTAAAAATACACTTTGTAAAATCTATTTGATATTTATTACTGATTTTATTTGTATTTTTTAATTACTATTTTAATTCTATTATTGTTTCGTTTATGCCACATTTTTGATTTTGGGTAATAGGTAGGGAAGTGTGTTTGCCTTAAATTTGTTTATTTTGTTTTTTATTCGTTACATTTATTTGCATTATTAATTTTTCCAATTAATTTACTTATAAAGCATATCGTTTTTATTTTTAATACCTTTTAATAGTTTTATTTGTTGGGTACTTAAATGATATTTTAAAATTGATTATGAAGTGGAATTTTCTATTTACTATTCCTACCTCCAACGCTTTCCCTCCTTTTTGTTACGTGGGAGTGGGAATAGTAAATCTAACCCCTTCAAAATCCAACACTTTGCCTACTGACGCTTAAATTGGAGTGGAAACAGTAAACCTAACCCTGCCAAAGTCCAACAATTTCCCTCATTTTGCTTAGATGGAAGCAGGAATAGTCAATACAACCCCTCCAAAGTCCACCAGGCCGTTGGACAGAGAGTGTGTCTACTTGTATTACCATGTCATTTGATGGTTGTTGTGTGGTTCTATATGACATTGTGTGGGTGGCCGTAGGAGAGTGGGTGTGTTGACATATTATAGTTGGGGTGTTGGCATACGATATTGATTGTTTGGACATATGATTGTGAGTGTCTTGACATATGATTTATTTTGATGATATATATTGTGTAGTCAGTGTGTTACTTTGGTTTTAAAAGGCAAGTGGCATTCTGAACAGTCTATACAACGGTGGGAGTTAACCCTTTCCATGCTCCATGCGGAATGGTTCCATCATAAGCACCAGTGCACCTGTGCTCATGACGGAACCATTCCATCATGTGCACAAGCGCACTGAATCCCTCTGCTGCAAACAGCAGAGGGATTTATTTATTTTTTGGCCTCAGGAGGGGGGGAAGAGTTTCCCCAACCTCCTGAGGCATTTTTTTTTCTTCAATGTAATGACGATTGCACGCATGGCGCGCTGACGTCATCACATTGAAATTAAAACTTAGTTTCAGTTTCACCATTTTGGTGCTCTTGGGGCTATCTCAGCCCCCGAGCACCGCAACACACAGGAGAGGTATCATCAAACTTTGTAAAAAAAAACACATTTTCTTCACATTTCTGCGATGGAAAGTTTTGGAATCTGCGTGTATCCACAAACTTCCACCCACCCAGCATTCCCCAAAGTCTCCCGATAAAAATTGTACCTCGCTTGTGTGGGTAGGCCTAGTGCCCGCAATAGGGAATGGTCCAAAATACAACATGGACACATCACATTTTTCCAGTGTAAAAGGACCCTTTTTTCGCAAATTGCGAAAAAATGGTCCGTTTTCATTGGAAAAATGTGATGTGTCCATGTTGCGTTTTGGGCAGTTTCCTGTTGTGAGTACTAGGCCTACCCACACAAGTGAGGTACCATTTTTATCAGAAGACTTTGGGGAACGCTGGGTGGCTGGAAGTTTGTGGCTCCCCACAGACTCTACAACTTTCCATCACAGAAATTTTAGGAAAATTTGTTTTTTTTGACAAAGTGTGAGGTTTACAAGGAATTCTGGGTAACAGAACCTAGTGAGAGCCAAACAAGTCACCCCATCCTGGATTCCTATGGATGTCTAGTTTTAAAAAATGTACAGGTTTGCTAGGTTTCCTTAGGTGCCGGCAGAGCTAGGGTCCAACATCCACAACGAGGCACATTGCGTAAAATGGTCCGTTTTCATTGGAAAAATGTAATGTGTCCATGCTGTGTTTTGGGCCGTTTCCTGTTGCGGGTACTAGGCCTACCCACACAAGTGAGGTAACATTTTCATTGGAAGACTTTGGGGAACGCTGGGTGGCTGGAAGTTTGTGGCTCCCCGCAGGTTCTAGAACTTTCCATCACAGACATGTGAGGGAAATTTGGTTTTTGTTTGTCAAAGTTTGAGGTTTACAAGGGATTCTGGCACAGGCACAACGAAACTTGAGGGGACCCCCCTGCAAGGCACGTGGAGGGGCCCTTCTGGTCTCAATCAGTAGCTCTCTGGCCAGTCTGCTGAGCTAAGGGTGCCCCCTGGAGCTTGGGGGCCCACCTGCACCGCGGGGGCTGCGGGGGCCTGTGTTACACCACTGGATTCTGGGTAACAGAACCTAGTGAGAGCGACACAAGTCACCCCATCCTGGATTCCCCTGGATGTCTAGTTTTCAAAAATGTATAGGTTTGCTAGGTTTCCTTAGGTGCGGCACAGCTAGGGTCCAAAATCCACAGCTAGGCACGTTGCGAAAAAAGGGTCAGTTTTCACTGGAAAATGTGATGTGTCCACGTTGTGTGTTGGGCCATTTCCTGCCAGGGGCACTAAGCCTACCCACACAAGTGAGGTACCATTTTTATTGGGAGACTTTGGGGAATGCTGGGCAGCTGGAAGTTTGTGGCTCCCTGCAGATTCCAGAACTTTCTATCACAGAAATGTGAGGAAAATGTGTTATTTTTTTTACAAAGTTTGAGGTTTGCAAGGGATTCTGGGAAACAGAACCTACTGAGAGCCACACAAGTCACCCCATCCTGGATTCCCATGGGTGTCTAGTTTTCCAAAATGTATAGGTCTGCTATGTTTCCAAAGGTGTCGGCTGAGCTAGGGTCCAAAATCCACAGCTAGGCACATTGCAAAAAAGAGGTCAGTTTTCAATGGAAAAATGTGATGTGTCTACGTTGCGCGTTGGGCCGTTTACTGTCGCAGACCCTAGGTCTGCCCACACAAGTGAGGTATCATTTTTATCGGGAGACTTAGAGGGACACACAATAGTAGAACAAGTGTTATTACCAATTGGCTTGCCTTGCATTTCTGCCTTCCAAATGTAAGACAATTTGTAAAAAATTCACATGCTTGTATGGGAACCCACAATTTTGGAGATGTGCAAATAACCACAGCTTTACAAACTCTGGGGCAGATTTACAAGCCCCTTGCATCACCAATGCGTCACTTTTCGTGACGCATCGGTGGTTTTTTTACGCAAAATTTACAAGGTGACGCATCTATGGAGATGCGTCACGTAAACGGAGATGCGACGGAATGGAGCTGCGCGAGATTCGACTGCGTCACATAAGTATTAAAATATGCAAGGTAGGCGTTCCTACTCAAAAACCAACGCATTTCCGACGCAGGCATATTTACAACAATTCCCCGGGGTGACGCATCTATTATATGCATCACACAAATTTGAAAATGCGCTCGCAAGCCTACGCCTCATAAGCCCACGCGCAGGAAATGATGCAAGTACCACATAAATTGAATAGAAGCGCAGCAGCAGTTTTGCAGCAGAGCAGGCAACATGGACCTCCTAATCCTGCAGCTGGGAGTTGCACCAAGAAGACGACAACCACCCCCAGACCAAATCCCACTACCTCACCCTCCACCATCACCACAAAGGCAGCGCAGGAGAAGGGAGCGCATCTACCGTCAAAGAACCACCCTCATTGGACTCCGGGATGAACAAGTCATCAAAATGTATCGCCTCAGGAAAGCGCCTATTGTGACCCTGCTGCGGCAGATCACACCACGGCTACAGACTCCAACTGAAAGGGTCAGCAACATCCCACAGCAGACAAAGCTACTGGCGGTGTTACACATGTTGGCCTCCGGATCTTTTCAAGCAACAGCAGCACGAGTGACAGGGGTCTCACAGGCATCTTTCTCCGCCTTCCTCCCTTCTGTCTTGGATGCCATCATTCAGCTCTCACCACAGCACATCCATTTCCCAAACACACCCCAGCAGCAGATGGACTTTAAACAAGGCTTCTTATGCCATTGCTGGCTTCCCACATGTACTTGGTGCAATAGACTGCACACATGTTCAACTGGTACCACCTGCAGCAACTTCACACTTATACCGCAACCGGAAGCACACACACTCCATCAATGTCCAGGCCATGTGGACCATCGGGGACTATACATCAATGTACTTGCCAAATATCCTGGGAGTGTGCATGATTCATATATATTCAGAAACAGCATCATCAATGAGCGTTTCCAAAAATGGACAATATGGTAATGGGCTCCTTGTAGGTAAGCATAAATAAATTTACATACAACTAAACTGTGCAAGAATAGCTGGCTCTCTGGCACATTACATGCCCTTGTGTCCGAATGATGCAAGAAGTTAATGTGAAAATGCCAACCCACATATACACTATAACCACATAACATACAGTCCAAAGCTGCATACATACATAGCAATGGCTCCTGTGGATTAATAAGGTTTATACTAATAGAAATACGCACAGTGGCAATATGCAGAGCTGAGTTGATGTCAGAAAGAAAGCTAGCCGCACACCACGAGGTAAAGCTAAAGCTTTTATATATAATGGTTACGTGAAATGAACACCATATACATAAAGCTGCAAAGGTAGAATCATTATTTACAACAAACAATAAATGAACAATAGTGAAGGGTGTCCCAATGTGTAACGTATTGAACCTAAACTATTAGTGACATATTATGTGACATATGTGCAAGGTTTCAATGTAAAACATAAAGGCGACCATTGAAGACTTTGAACACTGTATTACACAGCACTTTATACAATCATAGGCGCTGGGAGACCGCTGAACTGAGTCCTTTGCTCTGGTTGCTGCTGCCGGCCCCTTGGCCCTACCACGCACCCTGCACTTTCTAGCTGGTCCCTGGAGGGGCTTTAAACTGCACACAGCGGTCCCGCAGCGCGGGAGACCGCTGAACTGAGTCCTTTGCTCTGGTTGCTGCTGCCGGCCCCTTGGCCCTACCACGCGCCCTGCACTTTCTAGCTGGTCCCTGGAGGGGCTTTAAACTGCACACAGCGGTCCCGCAGCGCGGGAGACCACTGAACTGAGTCCTTTGCTCTGGTTGCTGCTGCCGGCCCCTTGGCCCTACCACGCACCCTGCACTTTCTAGCTGGTCCCTGGAGGGGCTTTAACTGCACACAGCGGTCCCGCAGCGCGGAGACCGCTGAACTGAGTCCTTTGCTCTGGTTGCTGCTGCCGGCCGCCTTGGCCCTACCACGCACCCTGCACTTTCTAGCTGGTCCCTGGAGGGGCTTTAAACTGCACACAGCGGTCCCGCAGCCGGGCGCCCGTGTGAGGGAGGTGTTCGGCAAGCTTGGACGGATATCTGAACCGGGAGCGTGTGTCTCCTTGTTAGGTCACTGCACCTAACAAGGAGACACACGCTCCGTTGTTTCTGCCTCACTCGGATACATCCCCAACTGCTATCCAAGCAAGATCACGAACTCTATTAGAATCTGGTCAAACCGAGTGCTTTCATCACCGCCGAGGCTTTCCCGGTTCAGATATCCGTCCAAGCTTGCCGAACACCTCCCTCACACGGGCGCCCGGCTGGGTCCCTGTGAGTCATCTTTTTTCACTTCTCTCACGGTGCCACCCTCTTTCACGTTTGGCAGCGATAGCCCTCCCCTTCAGGTAGCAGCATAACCTAAAGTGCCAAGGGATACCAGATAGGAATGCACGCAAATATCCTACATAAAGTTGTGAAGACCAATAAGTCACACTGTCGACATATGCACACATGTCATCTAACACAAATTAACTATTAAAAGGTGCAATGCATTGTAAAGCATGCATGGAAATAGCAAACCAGCCAAATTGAATGTGTATGTGCATTTAGGTGTACATAAGTGTACAAATCGATTACACACACGATGCATGTATTGGTGCACCATGTGACAAAGGTGCCTGTGCAGGGCCATGTAAACCAAATGTGTGCTAACGCAGGAGCAAAGACATCAAACCATAACGTTTACAAAATGTGTAGGACCACTATGCCATGCAACTGACTCACTTTTGCACAGAAAAAACATTTGTCGTACTCACATATTGAAATGTGCCCAGATGTGCAATACACAATGCTGGAAAGTGTGCATCCAACCAAAATATGACACATGTATCACTCACACATTGCAACACCACACACCTTTCAGTCAAATAAAACATGCCATGCAAAGCACCATCCCTTGTCATGCACATCAATTGATAGACAGCAAGTATAGTGACAGGTGTCACAAACAATGGGAAACTCAGGGGCACATTTACGAGGAAGTGCCGCAGCGCGGCAACACAAGCCCTTTGGCTGCGCCACGCTGCGGCACTTCCAAAGCACAGGAATGCGACATATTTACAATAATATGTTGCATTCCTGTGCTCTCCCCTGCGCTGGCGCACAAACAGCTGCCATGCGCCGGCGCAGGCACCCTTGACCATGGTGCAAGGATGCCTGCGTCGTGGGGAGATTGTTTTTGTGCAGGAAGGGGCACCTTCCTGCACAAAAACAATCACTACAGGCATTTTCCTCTTTCAATGCATGCTGTAGAATGCACCACGCATTGAAGGTGGAAAGAAACGTGGAGAAATTAAAACATTTCTCCTCGTTGTGCCTCGCTACGCCACCCCTAGGGTGGCGTAGCATACTGACGCATTTCCAGATCTATGAATCCTCGTAAATCTGGAAATGTGTCTGGTTCTATGGGTGTTGCGTGGGAACACCCACAGCAACACCCATGGAACGCCCCTTTCACGCAAAGTGCTGCGTGTGAAGGGGCCGTATTTACAAGGACAGGAAAAGCCACGAAGGGTGGCTTTTCCTGTCCTTGTAAATATGGGGCAGTGTAATGCCCTGCCAGTGCGTCACAAAAAGTGACGTACTGGCAGCGCAAGGGGCTTGTAAATCTGCCCCTCAATGTTAAACACAACATGTAATCGGCACCAACATAAATCACTATTACAATCTTCACAAACATGATGTACAACACATGCCATGTATACTGACGTCACACAAAAGTAAACACATTTTTCTTACTTTCCACTTACAGCTGATCAAGGATATGGCCTACAGAAGTGGTTGATGACACCATTTGGCAATCCACGGACTGATCCGCAAAAGGCATACAACCATGCCCATTGCCGAACTAGAAACATCATAGAAAGAAGCTTTGCAATGCTCAAGTCCAGGTTTCGTTGCCTAGATTTATCAGGTGGAAGGCTACTCTATTCACCAGAAATTGTGTGCAAGATGATAATGACATGTGCAATACTCCATAACATATGTGTCAAAACAAATGTGCACTGGGATGAAGAGGACCAGCCCCCTGAACAAATGCATGATGGCGATGATGAAGCTGAAGCAGAAGGACGAGACATACTCCACACTGCTGCAGGGATAAGACGTCGCACACACATTGTCACACAATTCTTCACATGATGTAGCAAATCTACATTTGTAACAATATGCACTAATGTCACAATAAAAAAAAACATCAGAGCATCACCTTTGTGTCCATTTGTGTACAGGTCATATGATACAAATACATATGGGCAGATTAACACGAAACTGCCGCTGCATGGTAGTGCAAGCACTTTGACTGTGACAATCTGTGGCACTTTCGGAGCACAGGAATGCTACATAATCACAATGATATGTTGCATTCCTGTGTACTACCCTGCAATTGCGCACAAACAGCTGCCATGCGCTGGTGCAGGCACCCTTGCACCATGGTCTAAGGATGGCTGTGTGGTGTGGATGACATGCATAGCTGCAGAAAGTGGCACCTCCCATCACTCATAAAAACACAGGGGGTTATTTACAAGCACCTTGCGCCGCTGGTGCGTCACCTTTTCACATGTGAAAAGTGACGCACCGGCAGCGCAAGGGGCTTGAAAATAAGCCCCACAACATTTTGCAACAGAAATGCTTAAGATGTGTGATGTGTCGCTGTGACATGGTAACAAATGTACTGCGGGTAGTGCAGATGAGGCGTGATGCAATGTAATCCACCTGCTGTGCAAGTCCAACTTAAAAGTACCACAAACAAACTAATCAATTTATTCAAAACTATGTACACATATCCCATGATGTACGTGAATGTTGGTAACAGAAAATAACACAACTCATCCGAAATTCATGCAACTTGTTGAAAAGGAATACATACATGTACATTACGCAACACATCCCTTGCACAACACCACACATATCCATCTATTCACTACCAAATCTGGGTTGAGTCACTCAGACCCCTGAAACATGTCGCATCCGACCGTAAAGTGTCGCAAAGTCACAACCATAAAGCATCTTCAAATCTGGCTTGACTCACTCAGACCCCCTGAAACGTGTCGCATCCGACCGTAAAGTGTCGCAAAGTCACAACCATAAAGCATCTTCAAATCTGGCTTGACTTACTCAGACCCCCTGAAACGTGTCGCATCCGACCGTAAAGTGTCGCAAAGTCACAAGCGTAAAGCATCTTCAAATCTGGCTTGACTCACTCAGACCCCCTGAAACGTGTCGCATCCGACCGTAAAGTGTCGCAAAGTCACAAGCCTAAAGCATCTTCAAATCTGGCTTGACTCACTCAGACCCCCTAAAACGTGTCGCATCCGACCGTAAAGTGTTGCAAAATCACAAGCGTATAGCATCTTCAAATCTGGCTTGACTCACTCAGACCCCCTGAAACGTGTCGCATCCGACCGTAAAGTGTCGCAAAGTCACAAGCCTAAAGCATCTTCAAATCTGGCTTGACTCACTCAGACCCCCTGAAACGTGTCGCATCCGACCGTAAAGTGTCGCAAAGTCACAAGCCTAAAGCATCTTCAAATCTGGCTTGACTCACTCAGACCCCCTGAAACGTGCCGCATCCAACCGTAAAGTGTCGCAAAATCACAAGCGTAAAGCATCTTCAAATCTGGCTTGACTCACTCAGACCACCTGAAACGTGTTGCATCCGAACGTAAAGTGTCGCCAAAAAATAAAAAACGGGTAGCATCTGTACAAAACGCAACGCAAACTTAAAACCGTGACGCTTTGCATTGACAAATGCATGTTAACGCATGAGGCCTAACGCAACAAACTGGAAACACACTCAAAACAGAGAAACGTCATGCATGCAGATGTGAACTGAAATGGCAATTGAGTCAAAAACACGACGCATCGTCTGAAATATGACGCGTCTAAACAGGAAATGATGCAATGATTCTAGAATGTTGAAAGCCAGGAAGTACACAGTTACTTTCACTTTCTCTTACTATCTCTAGGAGTGTGCTTGGTGGAGGAGGCTGGTGTGGAGTGCTGTGATTGTTATTGGAGTTTTGACTGTGTTTTGTCTGTCCTGTGTGTACTTTTAACATTTGTTGGTCTGTCTTTTGTCACTTGAAAGTCTTGTTTGTGGTCTAAATAGTTGTATCTTGGGGTGTGTGTGTTTATTTGGGGTAGTTAGGTGTAGGCTAATCATACGGGTGGGGTAATTTTTTCTCTTTTTTGACGATAAGTTTCCTTTCTAACGCTTTTTAAGTTTCATTTTTAATAACAACTTATTAAGTCAGCATGTCTGGCAGGTCCAAAAACCTGTCCAACAGACAGTTTGGGGGCCTTCTCTGGCTCACATATCATTTCCTGCCCAGAATGATCAGGATGGGGGGCAGGGTGAGCAAGGGCTACCCAGCACCTGAACAGAGGCAGAAGTGGGGCAGGGTCCAGCACCACATGTCAAGGATTTTTGATGTCCAACCCACACCCCACCAAATCAATCACCGCTGGCAGGATATCATAAACCAAGAGGGAGACTTGCTGGACCATCTGGGCCTGGAAGTCGGTGGGCCAACTGGTAAGTAAATGTCTAATATGAGTTTTATTGGTTTTGTAAGAGGTGTACAGCAATGCCATACATTGCACTGCCCATATTGTCACATAGATTCAGTGGTGTCGCAATGGTCTCTGAGAAAATACATCATGACCTCAAGGAACAAATTGCATGTTGTCGGTCACAGCCCCAAATGTTGTAACCAATTTTTCGGATGTTGACTTTTCAATGGTATCTTTGCACACACACAAGCACACAGTGCCAAAGGTGGAAATCTTTCTGTGATGTTATAAACTATCTTTTCACTGTCATCACATCAATAATGATGTATGAAGCTAACGTGTGTGACATTCATTGGCCATGTAAAAACGTCACACTTGTGTGTGGTACTCCTACAGCCATGTTACATAGGTGTGGCTGTGGGTGTCCCCACACAACACCCATGGAACATCCCTTTCACGCAAACTGCTGCGTGTAAAGGGGCCGTATTTACAAGGACAGGAAAAATCACGCAGGGTGGCTTTTCCTGTCCTTGTAAATATGGAGCAGTACAATGCGCCACCAGTACGTCAACAAAAGTGACATACTGGTGGCGCAGGGGGCTTGTAAATCGGCCCCGTTGAATTCAAGTGCTCGGAAAGTTCTACAGTGTGGTGCACACAAAGGGCTTGTGGTGCCTCACTGCGGCACTCTCTTGGAAACCTGGCCCTATCCTGTGTAAAGTTCATAATATACATTAGTCAGGATGTCTATGTAAGCATGAGGCATCAATCAACCAATCAATCAATCATGGAAATTATAAGTTCGCTACTCACCTGTGAGGGTCTGAATGCGCGGGGGAGCAGCTGCGTGTAGTCGAAGAGTCAGGTCTTTACAGTTGTAATGAAGATGTGCAGGGTGGGGTATGTGCCGGCTGTTGATTGGTAGCTCATTGAATGTCTTGGCTGTGATGTAGTAGAAGGATCTCCTGACTGTTATTGCTCTGTGGATGGGAGGGGGTTTGGGCAGCGTGTGCTTGGAGGATCGGAGGTTCCTCTCAGGGGTGTTGAAGGAGAGTCTGTAGTTGAGGAATTGGGCTCTGCTGTTGTGGAGGCATTAGCAGGGTTGGGTGAGTATATTGAATGTTACTCTGTTTGCTACAAGGAGCCAGAGGATGTCTCACAGGTGTTGGGTGATGTGTATGTGTCTGGGGATGGCGAGGACGGGCCTGGCTGCCGTGTTCAGTACGGGATTGAGTTTGTGGATTAGAGATTTGTGGTTCCCGGCGTAGAGGGTGTTTCTGTACTCCAGCATGCTGGTAATGAGGGTGTGGGTGATGTGCTTCATTCATTCAGGGTGGATCCATTGGATGGTGTTTCTGAGGATGCAGAGGGTGTTGAAGCATGTGGATGTTACAGAGTATACCTGTGGGCCCATGGAGAGGGATGAGTCGAGTATGATGCTGTTGGTCCAGGGGGGTGCTGTTGAGTGCGGTGGCCCACCAGGAGTTGTCCCATGCAGAGGTGGAGTGTCCAAGGATGAGGAGCTCTGTCTTCTCTCAATCAATCAATCAGGGGTTTGTTAAAGCGCGACTACTCACCCGTAAGGATCTCAAGGCGCTAGGGGTAGGGGGGGGTGCAGGTACCATTCCATCAAGGAGGGGGTCTGTCGAAGAGCCAGGTTTTGAGGTTTCTTGCGAAGATGGGGAGCGATGTTGTCTGTCTGAGGTGGAGCGGAAGGACGTTCTATGCTTTGGCCGCGACGAAGGAGAAGGAGCGGCCTCCCGATCTGGTCTTTCTGGTGCGGGGGACCACGGCGTAGGAGAGCTGGGCTGATCGTAGGGTCGTTTGGGGTGCGTGGAATTTGAGTCTGCTGTTCAGGTATGCTGGTCCGGTGCCGTGGAGGGCCTTGTGTGCGTGGGTGAGCATCTTGAAGGTGATTCTCGCCTCGACGGGGAGCCAGTGGAGTGTGCTTAGGTGCAGGGAGATGTGGCAGTGTTTTGGCAGGTTGAGGACCAGTCTTGCGGCGGCGTTCTGGATGTTCTGTAGCTTGCGGGTGAGGTTTTTGTTTATTCCGGCGTAGAGTGCGTTGCCGTAGTCGAGTCTGCTGGTGACCAGGGTGTGAGTGACGGTCTTTCGGTGTTCGAGGGGGATCCATTTGAAGGTCTTACGAAGGAGGCGGAGGGTGTGGAAGCAGGAAGATGAGACAGAGTTGATCTGGCAGTCCATTTTGAGCTCGGAGTCCAGGATGATTCCCAGGTTGCGTGCGTGGTCCGTGGGGGTTGGCGGGTTTCCGAGGGCGGGGGCCACCAGGTGTCGCTCCAGGCGTCTGGGTTTGGGCCCATGATGAGTACTTCTGTTTTGTTGGTGTTTAGTTGTAGGCAGCTGTTTTTCATCCATTTGGCGACGGCTTCCATGCCTTCTCGAAAGTTGCGTCTGGCAGTGTTGGGCTCGTTGGATAGGGGGAGGATGAGTTGGGTGTCGTCTGCGTATGACACGATGTTGAGTCCGTAGGTTCTGACGATGGGGGCGAGTGGAGCCATGTAGATGGTGAAGAGCGTCGGGCTGAGGGAGGAGCCCTGGGGGACTCCGCAGGTGGTAGGTGTGGGGTCCGAGAGGAAAGGGGGAGTCTGACCCGCTGCGTCCTGCCGGAGAGGAAGGAGTGGATCCAGTCGAGGGCCTTGTCCTGGATTCCTGCGTCGTAGAGTCTGCGTATTAGGGTGCGGTGGGAGACTGTGTCGAACGCCGCTGATAGGTTGAGGAGGATGAGGGCTACTGTTTCTCCTTTGTCCAGTAGGGTGCGGATGTCGTCTGTTGCGGCGAGGAGGGCGGTTTCCGTACTGTGGTTTTTTCTGAAGCCGGATTGGGAGGAGTCGAGGATGTTGTGTTCTTCAATGAATGTGGCGAGTTGGCTGTTGATGGCTTTCTCGATGACTTTCGCTGGGAACGGGAGCAGGGAGATGGGTCTGTAGTTTTTGAGGTCGGTGGGGTCAGGCTGCTGTGGCACATCCAGGATACAACGTCTCTCATACCTACATGGAACTTCAGTCTGGTGGTGATGGTGTTATTGGTGAGGTACAGGATGATCTGGGTGTCATTGGCCTAGGATACTATGCTGAGTCTGTGATGTCTGGTGATGGCGGAGATGGGTGACATGTAAATGTTGAAGAGTGTGTGTCTGAGTTACAATCCTTGGTGTACTCAGCAGTCGTGTTACGTGGGTTTTGATAGCAAATCTGGGAGTGTGAATCTTTGTCTTCTCACGGCGAGGAAGGAGTGGAGTCCTCCAAGGGTGGTTCACTGAATATCGGATTTGCGGAGTCTGGCGGTGAGTGTGTGGTGGGAGATGGTGTTAAAGGCTGCAAAGAGATCTAGTATGCCCACGTCTGCAATGTGTCCCTCGGAGGATGTTGACTTTTGCGGCAAATAGAGCGTTATCTGTGACGTGGTTGCCACCTAATCCAGATTGTGAGTGCCCATGGGTGTTGTTTATTCAAATTTTATTCCCTTAGCTGGACGTTGACAGTCTTCTTTGTGACTGTTTCTTAGAAATGGTAGGAGGGAGATGAGTGGCTAGTCAATGAGGCCCGTGGGGTCTGCTGAAGGCTTCTTGAATAGGGGTCAGAGTTATGCGCACTTCCACTTGACGTGGAAAATGCCAGTTCTGACGGTGGTGTTGATCGTGAGCTTTTAGTGCTGGAGCGATGGCTGCAGCTGCTTTGTGGAAGAGGGGTGGGACAGGGGTCCGTTTGGGATCATGAGTGGATGCCTCTAATGGTAGATGCGTTGTCTTGGGTGCTGATTGTTGTCAGGGATGAGATGGAGGGGTGGCTGGCGTTGCTGGAGGATTGTGTGATTTCAGAGACCTGTGTATGGTCTTTGAAGTTGTCTTAGAGGCACATGAAATTCTTGTGGAAGTAGGAGCAGAGCTTGTTGTAGTGGTCCTGGGAGGGGGAGATGTCTGTATTATCAATGTGTGTTGTGGCAAAGTCACTGATGATGCAGAATAGTTCCTTGGCATTGCTGGAGTTTGTGAGGATCTAGTGTGGGATTAAGTTCCTTTTTGTGGATCTGATGTGTGGGTGGAATTCAGATATGGTGTTCTTGTAGGTGGTTACGTCTTCAGAGGATTTGCTGTTCCTTTAGTTCTCCTCAAGGCCTCTGCATGTGCATCAGGATTGATGGGGGTTGGCCTTGAACCATGTGGGCTTCCTGTGCTGCTGTGTGTTGGGGTTACGTAGGGGTGCAATTTCATCTACACATTTTGAGATCCATCTGTGGCGTCCTTTGTCTGCGAAGTTGGCGTTGGTCAAGGTGTTGGTGGCATTTTGTTTTTGGGCTGAGTTGAGTTGTTCTTTGTTCATCTTGTGTCAGTTCCTTTGTGGAGCGCATGGAGGAGTTTTGTTTGCAGATGCTTTGTCGACGTGGAGGTGTACGCAGTGCTGGTCAGTCCATGGGGGTAACGTGGGCTGGCTATAGTGGATGTGGTGAGGTTCTGCCCTGGCTTGTGGGTGGGGGTGGTGACAAGTTGTTTCTGTCAGAGGTTTGCAAGGTTGTCCATGCGGGTGGCAAACTTGGTGTCACTGAGGTTGTCGAGGTGTGAGTTGAGGTATGCGATAAGTATGTAGTACATGTATGCGACGGCTTGTTGTGCGATGATGTTGGCGATGGAGGTGGGGTACACAGTTCGAGGTCTACGTGGTCTGTAGGCAAGGGTACCTCGCAGGGTTGTCCTTGGGCTGGCCTGGATCTGGAAGTGGAGGTGTTTGGTGTTGAGCGGGCTGTTGCTTGAGCTGGAGGTCGTGAGTCGGAGGTAGCTCTTATATGCAATGGGAAGGCCTCATCCAGGGCGGTTGTTGAGGGTCCTTCCTCTGGTTCTTGTATCTGTCAGGGATGGTGTTGGCAATGTTGTTGGCAAAGGTGGAGTTTTTCCAGGTTACTGTGAGTAAGGCAACGTCTGGTGCGAGGGTGTGGATGAGGATCTGGATCTCCATGGCTAGTCTGTGCAGGGAGCGCATGTTGAGGAGGATGCATTTCAGGGATCCAGAGGTGGTGCAGTTTGGTGTGTGCGGTGTTTGTGTGTGTGCGGTCGGTGGTGAAGGTCTGGGGGCAGTGGTGTCAGGATAACTGTACATGGGTGGTACTCTGTGTGTACAGCTTGCAGTTCTGAAATTTTTCACAGCTACAGTGCAAGGACATTTGCTGAGTCATAGTGGAGGAATTTGGGAGACCCAGGATCTCTGGCGCTGGTTGTGTTTGGGTCGTGGACGGCTGCAGACGGGTTTGGCTGTTGAGCAAATACTGTGCATGCCTGCTGTGTGGACATGCAGCGAACACCATCAAATAGGGAAGGGGGGACGGAGGCGCAGCTGGGAGTCAGGAATCATCAGGGTGGAGGCACCGTGGGTGCATCAGCAGCAGGAACGGAGGGGGAAGCCGGCAGCAAAAAGAACAACAAGACATGGCCAAAAACAATGCAAAAGTGACAAGCAAGGTCCAATCAGTGTGCAATCAGGCAACAAGATAGAGGTTAACGTGCTGCAAGCATGTAGAGAGTCAAACAACTATTGTGAGTTATCACGTCCAAGAATGTGTTCACATGTGCATGTACAAACCAATTTTGAGAACCAGACATCCTTCCATCACTTTGCAATTGTGTCTGCGTAATGGCATGTCTGATGAATCTGTTGAAGCACAGGAAAACTCCCAGGGATGCTCCACATAATTGTTTCACCCTCAGTGAACTGTGATGTGGAAGTGACCCAGCATTTACAATGTCCAGGTGTAGGTGGCACAACATTGCTGTACTTGATGTGAAAGGAGTTACATGGTCTGGTAATTACCTGCATGTGTCATGATAATTTTTGTTTTATTTTATATAGACTGTACATTTGTCCGGAATTCCAACCTGATTGTACATCTGTTCATGTTTTTTAGGTGGACCCCTGCCATATACACAGGGGGAGGTAGACACATTTGGCGACCCCAACGCTACCAGTGAGTATCATTCATCATTGATTGTGAGGTTGGTGATGTGCAAGGATGGAAAGTTGACTCTGTATGTGGGCAACTATAGGAAGATCACTACATCCAGCTGCAGTCTCAACTTGTTGAACGCTATCAAAGTTTAAAGACCATGAGGAAACACATTGTGAATGGTGTACTGCGTGAAGATATGCCTGGACATATTAAAACCCATGAATGTGCCAGACAGGCCTTCCCACAGTCCACAATGCACAATGGAGTGCCCATTGCCACTTTGACTGGAGTAGCAGAAGCCAAGTGGAGACAGCAGCATTAGATGGATGATGTTTGGAGAGGAATGCATGCTTACCACATTCCTCACTACATGTGGGTGGTGGGGTTGTGCTCAATTGTTGAACAGGATGATGCTCCTGGGTTGCAGTGTGGGTGCAAGGTCAGAGTCAGCTGGGCCAGGGAAGTACCCGGGTTGCAATGCTTGTTCGCTGTGAGTCAATGTAATAACCCGGAGTACAACCAAGCACAATATGGCCCAATGCTGCCCTCTCAATCTACATCAATAGACCATACTCATTCGTATGCAACTGAGCTATAGGATTGGCAGTCTGCCTTATATATTTGAATGGGGTAATCCTTGTGCTTTGTTAAGAACAAGATTTAATTGTGTCATCACACAAATGTGGCACATCTTGTACTCAAAAAATGCCTTTACTGTCCTGACTGCGTAAGACTTAATTCATAATGCTCTAATGAATCCTTGGTCCATTGTCATGAGGACTAAGTAGCTGTAATCAAACTGTAGCTATATTTTGTGTGTCGTAGAATGAACAATGTACACAAAACCATGACTCTAAATCCGTATTTTGTAAAGCGCGAACTACTCACCCTTACGGGTCTCAAGGCGCTGGGGGCCGTCGTGGAAATTAAGTGAGCTATTGCCCAGAGTCACATGGTGCTGAGCTGAGCTGCCGCCGGAGCCAGGGATCGAACCGTGAACCCTGTGCTCCGAAGTCAGCTGCCCTGGCCGCTGCACCACACCTCTCCACTCTAATTTTTGAAGGTAGGTGCATGTATGCTTGATTAATAAGCCCAGGTGTAGTTCACCGTGCTAGTACTACATGGCATGCTGCATGCCAGTCAACATGAGTAGTGTCATCAATTCTAAGGTGCATCGTTGTTAAGACCGCAACCACATATCTGCTTCCAAAAATGGCACTTGCAACAACAGTGCATTACTCTGTGGATGTGTGAAATGATCGTTCCTGCGGCTAAAATGTCTAGAAAAGATGAACTTCCTACAGGACACACTGTGACACTGTCTGATCTCAGCAGTTATTGCAGCTTAAGGATCACATGACTACATGATTTTTACCTGGTGAGCCAGATAATGTCATTTTTGAGGAAATGATCTGAGGACATGATGTATGTTAACTGGTTTCAAATTTCTCAGGCCCTTCATAATTAGTTTTTTTTAAGTGAAAAAATGATTTACGTTGAATCATGATGTTCAGCTGACTGCACAGTATGTGATGAACAAACTTAGTGGTATGGTTTTGGGGTGTGTGATCAGATGATTGGCCCTAATGTTGGAATCATCGCACATGATAGCATGCATTTTCTATCTACATTTGTCAGTTTTGTACACATTGACTGACACATGTGTACTTCTTTTCCAAAAGATAACATGAGTGCAGAGGAGGAAAGGCGTTTCCGTATCCGAAAAGCAAGATACTCAAACATATGGGAGGTAGCCAAGGGATTTCGCTGGACCTCTTGTCTGTACGAAAAGCTGAAGGCTGCAAAAACATGGCTTTCCAACGATCCTGCCAATCATAACAAAAAAGGAAATGGCAAGCATTCATCACAGCATCCAGGAACATCAAATGCACCAACCCCAGCCCCAGGACCCGTTAATGCATCCCCCTCTACTTCGGGACAGTGTTGTGGCCATGGGATGACGACACAAGATTTGGACTTTTATAAAAAATAAGCTCAGTGGACTAGAAAAACAGATGTATGCAATGTCAAACAAAATGGACAAGATGCAGCAGTGTGTGGACCATCTGATAAGCCTGATATAATGCGCTGTTTGTACATATTTTCATATATCGTGTAATGTTAATAATTAGGATTAGTCATAGTGTAGATGTAGCATCATTAATATAGGTACTCTTAGTCAATCCCAGTTAGTTAGGTTAGTTAGGTTTTTATCTTCTTAATAACTTAAATTTTTAATCCTAATCTATTTTTATAATATTTTGGGGTGGGTGGGTCCTTAAGTGGGTGGTTACTTGTTTTTATGAAAAAAGAAAAAAACAATAAAAAAATGTATATGTGTTTTACTACTTTACTACTTAGTTTATGTTTAGGATAAGTATCTCTATGTCTATTGTGCATTGATGTGTTAAGGGGGTGGGGCGGATGTTTAGTGGTCTAACGTGATTCATGTTTAGCTTAGGATGAGTTAAGTAAAGTTAGGTAGATTAGGCATAGGTAGGATTGATAGGTTTTTAGATATTTAAGTAGTTTTTAAGATATTTTAGTATGAGTGTTAGAGATAGTTAGTTACTGATATTCCTTTCATATTTTCCTTGTTATTAAACTTATGTTATTTAACAACCTTTGACAGTATTGATTGATGGTCAGCATTTTGAAAGTTGTATGTGTGAGTAATTGGGCACATGGAATGTGAACACAGATTAGTGTTTGAGTGTATTATATTTGTAAAATCTAGCAGGTTGCTGCTCCATGATGGAATATTTGTACATGTTAATCCAACACATGTGATTTGACTTTTTGGTGTACACACTCTTGGGTCTTCACATACATATGGGTCTGATTCAAATCATGAGTCTACAGACAACATCTGCATGTGTATCTAGCACGAATCTGTGTCATCTATGTTTGATGATGCTATATTTTTGTAAAATAGGGGTTGTCTCTTACGCAGATGGACAAAACGTACACACCACACATTATCTCTCTAGGTGTTGTTATAGCTATTTCATGTTAATGGACAAGTAGTCATTGTGTTACAAGTAGCAAATTCATACTACTGGACTACACTATGTCTGTAAATTTGAACCAGAATGTGGCAGGGCCTATTGCGCAAACCTTTCTGCTATTCCCCCACCGTCAGATATAAAAAGTCTCTATTTTGGTGCTCCAAGGAAGAGGGCTGCCACTATTGCCCACATATATGGACTGGAATCATCTAGTCCTAAACAGTCAAAAAGTTATCCTGAGCACCAGAAGATGTGAGAAGAAAGTATATCCAGTTCCTCTTGCTTTCAATCCAGTTTATTTTCAACAAAACTTCTTCATAAATCACAGCCCCTTGTCTTCAGAAACCACAAATTGTTCTTCATATAGCCACAGCCAACACGTGTTTCGTCAGAGTCGATGTGTGTACATCACTGACTTCATCAGGGCTTTCAGAAAATCACAAAGGTCCAAGGTTCAAAATATTATCTTCCCGGATCTTCTCTGTCTTCTTATCCAAAACAGTAGAAATCCGAATATGTGCTATTTCATCTGTAAACTGGAGAGTACTCCCTTAACATTCCCGAACAGAATGGGAATGTTAGGGAGTACTCTCCAGTTTACAGATGAGATAGCACATATTCGGATTTCTACTGTTTTGGATAAGAAGACAGAGAAGATCTAGGAAGATAATATTTTGACGCTTGGACCTTCGCGATTTTCTGAAAGCCCTGATGAAGTCAGTGATGTACACACATCAACTCTGATGAAACACGTGTTGGCTGTGGCTATATGAAGAACAATTTGTAGTTTCTGAAGACAAGGGGCTGTGATTTATGAAGAAGTTTTGTTGAAAATAAACTGGATTGAAAGCAAGAGGAACTGGATATACTTTCTTCTCACATCTTCTGGTGCTCAGGATAACTTTTTGACTACACAATGTCTGTATACAGGCGAAGTTCAGTGGCACGGCTGGTGTATATAGTACCCAGGTACAACTTTGCCCACATCTTGTTTGCTGGTATGAATAATTTCACTTGCTGTACAAGTACATTATTTTAACACTACATCATTAATGTTTTAGTTTTCAATATGAGAACATGTATTTTCAGATGTACATTGTCATACTAACCAGACATTGAGCAAGTACTTACACACTCTTTCACGTGTGTTATCATTTTTCTCCAAACAACAATCCCAGTGATATTGTGAAATAGAACAAACATGAAACAAGGGCACATTGTTCTTGACACACAAGTAGTGAAACAGCACTCATGTTGACATGTTTGTGAGTATTGAAACAAAAAGATTTTATTTGCACTTTGCTCTGTGATTTATACATTGTTGTTGTCACAATGCATTCAACTTCAGTGAGTGAGAAAAAAATGATGTGTGGCACAGGTGTTACCGTTTTGGAAATGATATTGTCTTTTGGACATATTTCTCATCAATGGAGAATTAGTTCTGTTGCTATACGACACTTGTGACTTTGTGTCAATTTAGTGTCCAGTCTTCCTCTTAAATTGTGTAGCTGGCTCGTCATCCTCATCAGAGTTTTCAGATTGGCCCTCCGTTGGTTATGTAGCTGCAGGGTGTGTTGTATCAGTGATACCAACAGCAGTGGCAGAGGAGGTGTGAGGTACCACGTAATCCGTGGTCAGGAAGTTTGACACTAGGGCATTCAACATTAATTGCTGACTTTTTATGACAGTCAGCAATTCACCATGGAAGGCAGACATAGTTGCCATGTAACTGTCCCGCTTTTGCTGCATGTATCTCATTGTGTCATAGATATTTAGGAGATGTTGAGCAACATCCCTGGTGCCACTTTGTGGTGGCATTTGTACATGCCTCTGACTCATAATGGACGATATGTTGGCCAGAGATTGTGCAAGTTCAGGTGTTTGGTTGTTGCTGGCTCGTTCCAGACCAATGTTCCCCGATTCTGAATTCAGGCTTCTTAGTATTGCCTGCAGCGTGCCACCCACACTCTCCACAGCCACATGCACCTCTCTGAGTAGTTCCCGTTGTAGAGCTACAGCGGTTCTTTGGAACTCTCTCTGTGTGTCATCCAAGTCAGACCTTATATGTGTAGTGGCAGATTCTGTAATTGGAGTTTGTTGGGTTTCGGCAGGAGCAGCAAACACATTGTTGTCACTCTCAGGAGGTGCTGTAGGTGACCGTATGGTGGTTATAAGGTCATCCAGAGTGTCGCTGTCAATTGTGGGCAGGGTGTCGTCCATTCCGTCACAAACATTGGTGTCATCCACACGTTGTGATGTGGAAGGTGCATCCTCTGAAAAATAAGATGGAAAATTGTTACTAGTGCTTGGATGTTCAATTGTAGTGATGTTTAGTAAGATGCATCACATGTGGTTTTTCAAAGTTGATCTCTGTGTCACAGTCAAGCGATGTATGTCCTAATGCAGACTGATGCTCAAGACTCATACCCACTTGCATGAACATTGCACCACTTATTGTTAGAGGAGTGGTGCTGGGCATTGGTATTTATTGTTACTAACCTGTGGACATACACTGCGTTGCAAATGTTGCTCTTAGTGGTATGTGCAGTTTTCTGGCAACACTGCAATGTCAAATGTAAATTAGTGTGTGATAGCAGTGTGTTGGCCTCCTTTCCAGCACACCATACTGCCAACCTAAAGATATGTTTGCATGCACATTTTGGAGACATTATGGCCCATATGTACAAGTACTCCCTCAAACTACCACCAACACTAGTTACCGGCAGTTTGCTGTATGCCAGCCTATCGCCAAAATATTATGCCCTGTTAGTGATGTTATTACAATACGTTGGTACATGGCGAGAGTTGCTGTTGGCTGCGATGATGACTGCCAGAAACACTAGTGTGAATGCGATACTAATTCAGACGTTAGCAAGCAATGACTGACAAAAGGCCCATTAGCGGCAAAGGAAATCACATTAGTCAGCCCAATGTTTTTTTGCATCAGCAGGGAAAACAAGCCTATGAGTCAACCTACAATGAAAACTAGGATACTAAAATTAATTATTATGCTGAATGGATCTGCCAGGCCCCAGTACATCACAGATCAACAACTCCCCCAAGCCCCCCAACAGCCAGGATGACCATCCAGAGACCCAGGGGAAGAAGAAATTCTGGGCTACAATAATGAGTAAAAGCGCTTTGCTGAGCAATACCAGTGTGCATCACTTATCATTGTGCACTCCTGCAACACAATGGCATACAAAACCTTGGAAGCAGCAATGAGACCCCGGGTCAAGGTGGCATCGCTGGGCCGCCGTTTGGGACCCTGACTGGGATGCGGAAGTTCAGTGGAGTTGCTGGACTGTGGTGGTAGGAATTGAGGCATTGGTGATCGCCCTTACCTGGTGGTGTAGTCAGCCAGGTTGCATGGAGGCATGTTGCTGACTTGTGTGAGAAGACACCCTGGTCCCCCTTGTAGCTGTGAATGGTAGATGCCCTCCTGAGCAACAATGTAGGGAGGTACACATCGCATACCACACCCCAACAGTACACCTGGCTGCACGGAGGATATTGCCAACGCATATCTGCATCAGAGGCCGGAGGATGTGGCACTGGCCAGACGCTGTGGAGGGTGAGGACCCTGAGATGAGCCAAACTTATGTTGCGCGAGCACTGAAACAACACGCCTAAGGGAGGCGTGTTGCATCACCTTCATCGTGAGCTTACCCAGCTGTCTTGGCAGTGAATGCTCTACCCAGGATTGTGAAAGCCCACCTGGCTGAGGCTCATGCTGGCTGAGTCACAGACTTTGAGAGAGTGCAGCAGATAGCACCACCGTGTCGATGTCCAAGTGAGGAGAAGGTGGGACGTGTAGCAGAGGATGCCTGGGGTATAGTGGGACCCAGGGCTAGCACCTGTGGGTGAGGGACCCCCAGTGGCGGATAATCAGCTATGGTGGCGGAGCATTGGCCCAATGATTTTGAGCAGTGCAAGCCGAGGAAACAAATACCATGAAGGTTACTTTTTGAGGAACTCATGCTATGTTTCCTTTCTGGGTGGGAGGGTGATTGGGGCTGCTCTACTCATGGAGTAGGCCCAGGGCTGAGTGGTATGCCCACTAAAGTGCACAATGACTGTTTGGTTGGCCCTCTCAGTCCGCCCAAAACAGTCATGTGCACTTCCCTGTTTGCAATGCAAGCAGCATTACAGCCTGCATGGAGAACATGCCCACCCCTCAAGCCCCTGTCTGAACGCATTGTCCCTGCGCGCATGAGCAATCACAACACCGCATTGCAGCCTTGTGATTGACTTAGGTGATGGACCCTGGCGGGCTGCTTCCTGTTCCTTGAAGCAGACTCAGAGGAGCAGGAGCACAGAATATGCAGGACCAAGCCTTGTTGCAAATTTCCTTTTGTAATATGATGCCAACCCCCGCTCACACACACCCCCGCCTCCATGCCCCCTCCAGTGTCCTTTCTGGCTTTTTCCACCTCACAGCTGTCCAGTGCCCCCTGCATCACTTCTCAATGCCAGACGCTGTGCGGCCATGCGCAGCTGGCAGACCAGTGGTATGCAAAAGGAATAGCTTTAGTTACAACGCATACCATTGCATTGCATTCCAATACAATGCATACCAATAGTTCTCATACTGCAACAGTAGAGAAAGTGCTGGATAGGGTAGCATTGAAAATTACTATTCCCACTACAGTGAGTGCAACCCTAAAAGAAACACTTGCAACACAAAACAACCCCTGAACCATAAAATTAATCTCAGACCCCCAAAGCCACCTTAAATTTTAAATTTGACCCCAAAAGACACCATAATTTTCATTTTTGACCCCATAAAGCACCAGAATTTTCATTTGTGACCCCAAAAAACACCCTAATTTTCATTTTTCACCCCAAAAGACACCATCATTTTCTTTTTTAACCCCAAAAGACACCCTAATTTTCATTTTTGACCCCATAAGACACCCTAATTTTCATTTTTCACCCCAAAAGACACCCAAAATTTCATTTGTGACCCCAAAAGACACCCTAATTTTCATTTTTGACCCCATAAGACACCCTAATTTTCATTTTTCACCCCAAAAGACACCATAATTTTCATTTTTGAGCCCAAAAGACAACCGAAATTTCATTTTTCACCCCAGAAGACACCCGAATTTTCATGTTTCACCCCAAAAGACACCCTAATTTTCATTTTTGACCCCAGAAGAAAACCTATTTTTATTTTAGCCCACCAAAGACACCCTAAATTTCATGATTGACCCCACAAGACACCCTAAATTTAATATTTGCTCCCCAAAACACTCCCTGAAATTTTTGTCTGACCCCAGAAAGCATTCCCAACCCTGAAACTGATGAATCTCCATTACTTACCTCACAATGCGTTGGTATGACATGAAATGTAAAGGCAACTGCGTGCCTAAAGTTGCATTGTAATGGCATTCCAATGTAATAACTGCGTTGTAATGTACGTCTCCCATGACAAAGGCAAGCCATAGACAAGGCCGTCTGCGTCCGTTCGCCCATGGACCGCACTCAGCACCAAGGACCATTCCTCTCGGACACTCCTCCGCTACGACACCAGCACCCTCCTCGCCATCTACCCTGGACTCAACACCACCTGCCATCTTGCAAGACTGTGTGATTATCTTGAACCCTGCGCCAGTCCAAACTCCAAACATACCTTCTGCCACATCAGCACACCAGTGCCTCGTGCCACCCAGCCAAACAACCCTGCACACGACCAGCTCAACTGCATCCTCCTCAACGTGCAGTCCCTACACATACACACAACTGAAATGTGGCACCTCCTTGCAGCAACCTCTTCCGATTTCACCTACTTCACGGAAACATGGACCAACCTCTGTTCTGGACCAGACATCACCATCGCCATCAGTGACAGCTACTTAATTACCCGCAAGGACCACCATGGCCATCCAGGAGGAGGCATTGCCATCTCCTACAAATAAAAACACTCCGAATAACCACACACTCTAATGACCCAGCGGTGACCATGGTACAACTCAACTTCCATATCCGGACCAAGCACAACAACATCCTCTTTGGCACTGTCATTTGCAGGCCCCCCGGGCCATGGACCCCATTCACCAGTGCCATTGTAGACATCATTGCACACCAGGCTCTCCCATCCACCAACAACATCCTACTTTGAGAACTCTAGTTCCACCTGGACAACCCCAGTGACCAGAACACCACCGCCTCCTGGGTGAGCTCGCTAACATCAGACTGAAGCAGCTATTCACCACACCAAGCCACATTGCAGGAGACACAGTCAAGCACATCTCCTCCACCAGAAAACAGATTCAACTACAGCCACACCACCGGACTCACCTGGACCAACCATCATTGTAAATATCACATATTCACCATGCCCATCATACACCACCACCATCATTGATCCACAGCGCAACTGGATCCAGGCCATCTAATCACTTCTCATTAAGTCCCTCGGCAACACCACTCCGCCAACGCTTACATACAATGACACCGCTGCACGCGTCCTCCACCAATTGATCTCAAACTGCACCAACACACTGGCACACCTCAAGAAAGACCAGGCAAGATCTAGCACCACATTGCACCGTATTAGCAAAGTTACGCATGTAGGCATATGCATGACCATGTGAATGTCATTTATGTAGTCCTTGGGCCAACGGGACTTCACTTTGGACATTCACAAAAATGACGTACCGGTGGTGCAAAGCCCTTCATAAATGAGGTCCAGTATATCTGCTCCATCAGAGATGGACATGGCAGTGCTGTTTTGACATTTTCAATATGTGATTGTCATATGTGATTAACTTACATTAAGAATAGTTGTGATTGTGGACAAGTATGAGGACACCAAGATGCACACATCAGACTGTGGCAGAGGGACATTTCTAGCTGTGATCACCACCATGACCCATTACTGACATCTGTGCACTTATTGTGACTTACCCGTTGTCTGCTCTTCACTTTCTCGGGCTGCACTGTCCTGTCCAGATATTCCGGTTACGATTTCCTCTGGGATGGCAGCTGCCACCCACTCCTCCAGGTCATCCAGGACCTCCTGATCTGCTGGGCTGACTCCTCCAGTTTGTGAGGCTGCCTTACGGTTTGCCGCAAGCTTTTCTTTGGTCCTGCGCTTGCAGTCATGCCAGCGTTTTTCGCAGTCCATGACGGTCCTCTTGGATTTTCCTACGCTGTTAATCTTTTGTGCAATTCTCTGCCATATCGCCTCTTTTTTTGCAAGAGGCAACTTTGAACTGACAAAGAGTTGGTGCTGGTAGTTGGTGACCTCAGTCACCAGTATCTCATTTTCCTCACGACTGAAATTTGACTTCTGTTTCCTCTTTGCCACAGTCTCAGCCTGAGCATCTGGGCTTTTGCTACGGCTGTTTGCCAGAGGGTCCTGGCTACTGGGGTTACCTTCCTGGTCCATTGGTAAGTCCTCTGTGGTCCACAAATGTATTTTTGGAGAATTGCGTGGATTCCCGGGTGCCTTTTGCCGCTTCACGCAGTGTGAAATGTCACACGGTGGTCGGGATAGCGTTGCGTGTCGCAAAACAGTCTTACGGGACTTTTTCTGCAGTTGCGTCATACTGACTTGCGGCAGTTTTGCGGCACAGGCTGCCGCTTTGCGCCACGGTCCGTCATGTTGTAGTTTTGCCGCATCCTAGGCGAATTGCGTTGTCGCAGCGGCGACGCAATATTTTTGACGCATCGCTGCATTGCGGCAGCGATGCGTCACTTCTTGTAAATCTGCCCCATTATATTTTGTTCCAATTTTGGAAATATATAGGTTTCCTTGGTACCTATTTTTCACTCTTTATATTTTACCGAATGAACTGCTATATAGCCAGTACACAATGAAAAACCATTGCAAGACGCAACTCAGTTATTGGCTCTGGGTTCCTCATGTTCTTGGTGAACCTACAAGTCCTATATATCCCTGCAACCAAAAGGGTCCAGCAGATGTAAAGGTATATTGCTTTCAAAAATCTGTCATACTTAGAAGAAGTTACAGATGAAAACGTTGACACAAATGGCTGTCTTTTTCAACTCAATTTCAATATTTTTTGTTTTCAACTGTTAGTTTCTATAAAAAAAAATGAAGGATCTACACAAATGACCCCTTGCTAAATTCAGAATTATGGCTACTTTTCAGAAATGTATAGCTTTCTGGGAACCATTATTGCTTTCACGCCCATTTCTAACACTAACTGGAAGGAGGTTGAACACAAAAAATTACAAAAATAGGCTATGTCCCAGTAAAATGCCAAAAGTGTGTAGAAAATGTAGGTTTTCTGACAAACGTCTGCCTGTCCCTGAGATCTGAGAAGATGGTGATTTCAGCTCCACAAATCCCGTCCTTGATACCATTTGCAGGGAAAAACCATAACGCTTTCTTCTGCAGCATTTCTTTTCCCCATTTTTTCAAAAAATACCAAAATTTAGCTGTATTTTGGCTAATTTCTGGGTCCCCTCCAGGGGAATCCACAAAGCCTGGGTATCTTTAGAATCCTCAGTGTGTGGGAAACAAGGATGCGAATTTGACATGGATACCTTATGTGGACAAAAAGTTACAGGGGCCTAAGCGCGAACTACACCAAATAGCCAAAAAAAGGCTTAGCACGGGGGGTGGGGGGAGGCCTAGCAGCGAAGAGGTAAAGAAGGAGGTGAAGCTGGTAGATGATATGAAGGTAGCACCTTCAATTTGGAATTTCATGGCTGTTCTTACAGTTTTATGGCAAAGCCATTATTAAAATCAGTCAACCTCAATTCCGTTTCAATTTTAGTGTTATTTAGGGAAGATAGACAGACAGGTAGATAGATAGCTAGACAGACAGGCAGATAGATAGATAGATAGACAGGTAGATAGACAGACAGACAGACAGATAGACAGACAGATAGATAGATAGACAGACAGACAGACTTGGGCGGACGGATGGATGGGTGGGTGGATGGATGGATGGATGGATGGATGGATGGATGGACAGGCGGATGGATGGACGGATGATTGGATGGATGGATGGGCATGCAGATATAAGCAGCTCTGAGGTACATTGTGACATGTTCACTGGAATAGCACAGGAGCAGTGTTATTTTTCCTAGCACAGAACATTCAAGAGCAATTTTTTTTTCAACGTATCACTGGTCACTAGCTACCAGGTGGCATAAGTATTTGCTTGCTCTGTCTCCTATTGCTACCTGGCTACGTAGCTGCGGCAGAGGAAGGATGTTCCTGCGCACTGTTGCAGCATTTGATAGATTGTATTTTCTTCACTCGCTCTTTATAACTTAGGACATTTTCTTCAATACCTTTGGAGCAATGTACAGAAGCATGCACCGTTTAGCCAGAAATAATTTTTGCGGCGATGGAGTCCGCCAGCCCTATTTGAAAAGGCTGAGATTGCGTGTATGTATGCCCACTGCAAGACCCACCTGATATCACAAATACTCCTAGCACTTACTTAGCCCTTGTCATGCAATGCAGTGCGTGAGAATAATTTGATCGCAGAACGAAATTCAGCACAGCATTTGAACAATCACGAGCTGTACAAACTGGAGCCTACATGTCAGACCCAAGCACAGCCCTGCAGAAATGAACTCTCTTTACTGTAAATGCCCCAGTTTTTTATTACCACCCCTTCCTGCTCACCTCCCCATCTAAAGAAGACTTTAAAGGTTGCACTACTGCAGTGAGCAGTGAAAAACCAGGAAAGATATTCATATTCATTTATGAACCCCCTTTTCCCATGGCAGGATCCCTAGTCCCTACACCACTGTCTGTCTCTTTGCTGCACTGCACCCTCATGACCAAGCTTGCCTGTCCTGTGTTGGCACCCATCCAACATGCTATATATTTTTCAAAAGCAACTGTGAACAGGACTCATTGCTATGAATAGCTCTGTAATGAGCGCAGCCAGAGCCTGTCAATGGAGGCTCAAAGTATTAAAATACATTCAAACGGACTCCATGGGGCGAGCTGAACAAGAACGGAGAAAAAGGACTTTTTCACTGAAGAGGAGGCGGACATAAGTGTACTCATATAACATGAAATATCATTACTCGGCTAGGGTTTGCAAAGGGATCCAATTATTTCCCACGGATGGCTGCTCGATAGAAACATCCACCAACAGTGCATGCACCTGGGCAGCTTTAGACACCAATAAAACATCTTGAAAGCAGCACGGTTTTTTTAACTTAAATTCAGCATCCTGGTCTCAGCTGTTGACTCCGCTTTCGCAAATGATACTCTTAACTGAGGGCTTACCTCTGTTTCTCCTTTACCTTACTGCACGGAGGTAAAGGCCTCACGCTTTGGCATTTACTTCATACATTTCGAACTCTTTATGTATGATAGATAGCAATAATTTGATTATTTAGACGTATGATGGGTAGCAATAATTTGATTATTGAGATGTATGATGGATAGCAATAATTTTATTATTGTGCTCATCTCACAAACTTTTGTAAAAGAAATTTGGAAATGTCTCCCCTAGGCTTACTGTTTCTAGTTGAGAAAATCTACAATATTCGAAGATTTTCTTGAGTGCTCAAATGAGGGTTTAGCTGAGCATGGGAAATTGTACAATGCTGCATCTGTAAATGTTTTGCTACTCCAAAGACTATGGGCCCGATTCACAAAAGTAATTTGAGACAAAATCCTAACTTTACGACTTTCGGTATTTACAGAAGGCATTTAGGGGCACATGCATCAAAATTCGGTAAAGCAATTCCTTATTAGCGAAAAATAAGGATTCGCAAATAAGAAATCGCTTTCGGGATGCATGTACAGATTCGGTAATATATAGCGATTCGCTACAAATCGCTAAAAACACCTAATACACGACTGTGATTCGCAAAAGAGAAATTAGCTAATACCGACTCGGTATTAGCGAAATCGGTAATAGCGAACTCGGTATTAGCTAATTCGCTAAAAACGGGTCGCGCTAGAAGCAGGCTGATGACATCACACCCAGGAAGTCATCCAGGCCATGCTTCATTCAGTGCCCTGAGGAGCTCAGAGGAAGAGGCAGAGGACTGAAGCTGAGCTGAGAGACTCCACCCTCACAATCCAGCTACACTACACCTAGCCAGGATGGACAACAATGCTGCAAAGACAACTGCCACGCCCAGGAAGAGGAAGAGAAAGTTCTCAGAGTGGGGACTGGAACACCTGATAGAGGGGGTGAGCAGCAGCCATGACAAACTGTTTGGCAAGTTGTCCCTGAAGGTGCCAGAAGCTGTGAAGCGCAAAATATGGCTGCGCATTAAGGAGAAGGTAAATGCTGTGGGAGTCACACACCGCAGCACTATCGACCTGAAGAAAAGGTGGTACGACCTCAGGAAACGTGCCAAGGAGCGCATAGCAGAAAGGGTGAAGGAAGCAGCTGGCAAGGGAGGGGGAGCATCCAAAGTACCCGCCAACACAGCCCTGGAGGACCTCGTTGAGGGGACGATTGAGCCTGAGGCAGTCGTGGGAGTCACCCAAATGGACACTTCCGGCACAGCAACCACACAACAAGGTAAGAAGCATGCCTGCGCTAATACGCTGCGAATTGTATACCCATGCACATCCCCCAGCCAAATCACAGTGTGCCGGAAGAAGTCCATTACACATATACCCTCACATACGAATAGCATCATGGGAGTTGTAGTCATGTTAGCCAAGTGTGCATGGATAATCACCAATGCGCAAGAAAAGACACCAGCAGTACATGTCCGACAGTGTGTTTAAATCTGTGATTTATTATGTGTAAAATAGGCTAAATGATAAACAGATAGAGGAACAAACTAAAATAACAATGCACTGTTTCACACACAGATGCATCTCCGGTGGACTCAGATGACAGTGAGTGCCTCATTATTTCAGAGACACTGGCAGAGACGGATGGAGAGATTCCGCTGGACCCTCAATCCACACCACCACCAGCACCAGCACCACCACCAAAACGCAGGGCACATGTACCCGCACTGCAGGAAATGGAAACTGAGCCGACCCCAGCACCCACA
Source organism: Calotriton arnoldi (assembly GCA_963921515.1). Lineage (NCBI taxonomy): Eukaryota > Metazoa > Chordata > Amphibia > Caudata > Salamandridae > Calotriton > Calotriton arnoldi. The sequence continues at coordinate 228,826 of CAWUFW010006798.1, read as the reverse complement.
ACAGTCCCCAGCCAGACAGGTTTCCCTTCAGCAGCTCCAACACCAGCACGTGGCCGAGTCAGACAACGGCGCAGGTCCAGGAGCAGTATTGCGACAGAATCAGGACAGGCTCCGAATGTCTATGCTGGGGTTGAGTCGCAGATGCTCCGTGTTCAGCGCCTGCAGGGGAGACATATGGGCACAATCAACCTGCAGATCTCCAAGCTGGCCAAAAACATGAGCACGATGTCAGACTGTGTGCATCACCTAACGACAGTTGTTGCAGACGGGAATCAGGAAATAAACAAGAGCCTACAGGAGCTCACCCGTGCCGTTATAGCAGGACAACGCACTAAGCGCAGGAGGCATCGGCAGGGCTTGCTTCGTCTTACTGCGAATACTAGGGCCATCACCAAGCTCTGCAACAGCACTGCTGTCTTGTCACGCCGCTCTGTGTCACTGCAGATTGACCTAGGACATTTCTGCGGGGATGTTGCTAAGACCTTAGGCCAAGTGACCACTGCTGTGGAACATCTACAGTCTGGGACAGTGAGTGCCAGCAACTTGGAAGGGGAGGAGGGTAGTGAGGAGGCATTGAGCATGAGTAGCGTGTCCGTGCCGGAGACCACTAGCAGGAGGCGCAGTTCACGCAGCTCAACAGCCACAGGCACACATCAGGGTGATGTCGAGGAGCCATGCGACAGGAGGCTGGGGGTACGTGGCAAGAGGTGCTAGACATGCATTACTGCCTCTTTGTCCATGGTGGTGTAACCATGTTCCACTTTAATATTGTGATTGCACTCCCGTGCTGTTAACGATTAGATTTCATTTCATCAACCAATGCAATCACCGTCATGTTTCCTAAACATGAATATTTACTTTGACCTGTGCTCATGTGAATAAAACATTAGCATTCAAAGATATTTTGTGATGGCTCAATCTTACCAGGCTCAGAAGTGATGTTGTGTGATGTTTCCTTTCTGTGCCCCCTTGATGCCCTGATTGTGCTCGTTTTCCCTTCTGTGCCTGTTTCCCGCCGCTGCGCCCTGTGGCCCCGCCCCTCACTGCCCATTCGCTGCCCCATTCCCTGCTCCTCCCTCCCACCTCCCCATTTATGGCGGCCACTGCGTGGTGACTAGAGCGACCCCTGACCTTGACTGGTAGGTCGCTCCCCCACCACACAGCTCCGTCTGTGTGCCCTGCTGCTGCCCCTGATTGTGCTCGTTTTTCCTTTCTGTGCCCCTTGCTGCCCCTGATTGTGCTCGTTTTTCCTTTCTGTGCCCCTTGCTGCCCCTGATTGTGCTCGTTTTTCCTTTCTGTGCCCCCCTCGCTGCCCCTGATTGTGCTCGCTTTTCCTTTCTGTGCCCCCCTTGCTGCCCCTGATTGTGCTCGTTTTTTCCTTTCTGTGCCCCCCTTGCTGCCCCTGATTGTGCTCGTTTTCCTTTCTGTGCCCCCTTGCTGCCCCTGATTGTGCTCATTTTTTCCTTTCTGTGCCCCCTTGCTGCCCCTGATTGTGCTCGTTTTTTTTTTTTTTTTTCCTTTCTGTGCCCCCTTGATGCCCTGATTGTGCTCATTTTCCCTTCTGTGCCTGTTTCCCGCCACTGCGCCCCTGCGGCCCCGCCCCCTCACTGCCCATTCGCTGCCCCATTCCCTGCTCCTCCCTCCCACCTCCCCATTTATGGCGGCCGCTGCGCGGCCGCGCCGCTGGCGCGCCAAAGGCGCGCCTAAGGCAAGCCCGTCTGCGCCCGTCTGCGCCCGTCCGCGCCGTGACCGCGCCCAGCGCCAGACCCCCTGGTCCGGGCATCGTCCGCGCCCGCCACATCAACAGACGCCGATACGACGCCAGCACCCTCCACGCACTCAACCCCGGAAAAGATCACGCCTGCTACCAGGCCACCCCGAAGCGCACCCAAGGGCCCTTTACCTGCCGGAACTGCAGCTTCGCCAGCACCCGCCCCGCCAAACCACCGCCCAGGAAAGAACCCAACTACCTCAGATGCATCCTCCTCAACACCCGCTCCGCCCGCAAACACGCCATCGAACTCTGGGACCTTCTCGACTCAACCTCCCCAGACGTCGCATTCCTGACGGAGACCTGGCTGAATCCCGCTTCAGCCCCCGACATCGCCATTGCCATCCCGGACGGATACAAGATCACCCGCAGGGACCGCACCAACGGAGTCGGAGGAGGCATCGCCATCGTCCACAGGAACACCCTCAGAGTCTCAACCAACACCGACGACACCCTCAGCACCGCCGAACACATGCACTTCCAGATCCACACCGATCCCAACACCACCCTCAGAGGAACCCTCATCTACAGACCCCCCGGACCCCGACCACAGTTCAGCGATTCCATCGCTGACTTCGTCAGCACACCACGCCATCGCCTCCACGGACTACATCCTCCTCGGGGACCTGAACTTCCACCTCGAGAACAACAAGGACACCAACTCCACCACCCTGATCGACAACCTCGCCACCCTCGGACTCAGACAGCTCGTGACTACACCCACCCACGCCGCCGGCCACACGCTAGACTCCATCTTTTCCGCAAGCCCACACGTCTCCTTCAACCACACCTCCGAACCCCACTGGACTGACCACCACTGCATCCACTTCACCTACAGGAAGCCCACCACGCACCACCGCACCGAACAAATGCCTCGCCGCTGCTGGAGCAGAGTCACGGAAGACCAGCTAACCACAACCCTCGCCCTGAGCCCACCCGCCGAACCCTCCGACCCCGACACCGCCGCCCGCAACCTCAGACAGTGGATCGACGACTGCGCCAACACCCTCGCCCCGCTCAAGAATCCGCCCAACAGCCACACCAGCAAGAAAGCCACCTGGTTCACCGAAGACCTCCAGGCCTCCAAACGAACATGCCGAAAACTGGAGAAGATCTGGCTCCACGAACGGACAGCGGACAGCTACGCCGCCCACAAGAGCGCCACCCGCAGTCACCATCACTTCATCAGATCCGCCAAAAGGGCCTCACTCAAAGACCGCCTAGACAACAACGCACACAACAGCAAAGAGCTCTTCAACATCGTGAAGGAACTCTCCAACCCCAGCTCCAACACCAACGACATCCAGCCATCGCGAGACCTGTGCGACTCACTGGCCACCTTCTTCCACCGCAAAATCGCCGACATCCACGACAGCTTCAACACCACGACCGCCCCGGCAACCACCGAGACCACTGCCCCCACAACCACCAACCGCCTGCTCTCCTGGACCAACATCAACGACGAGGACACCAGCGAGATCATGAACCCCATCCACTCCGGTTCACCGCTAGACCCGTGCCCTCACCACATCTTCAACAAAGCCAGTACAGCCATCGCGCCCCATCTCCGGAAAATAATCAACATCTCCTTTGAGACAGCAACCTTCCCGGAAAGCTGGAAGCACGCCGAGATCACCGCCTTACTCAAGAAACCCAAGGCAGACCCCAAGGACCTCAAGAACTTCCGACCCATCTCTCTGCTCCCGTTCCCCGCGAAGGTCACAGAGAAAATCGTCAACAAACAACTGACCCGCTACCTCGTGGAGAACAACATCCTGGACCCTTCCCAGTCCGGCTTCCGCAGCAACCACAGCACCGAAACCGCCCTCATCACCGCCACCGATGACATCAGGACCCTGCTAGACAACGGAGAAACAGCAGCCCTCATCCTCCTGGACCTATCAGCCGCCTTCGACACGGTCTGCCACCACACACTACGAACACGCCTTCACGACGCCGGGATCCAAGAGAAGGCCCTGGACTGGACCACATCCTTCCTTTCCGGCAGAACACAAAGCGTCCGCCTCGCCCCCTTCCGATCCAAGGCCACCAAGATCATCTGCGGCGTACCCCAAGGCTCCTCCCTCAGCCCAACGCTGTTCAACATCTACATGGCACCCCTCGCCCACGTCGCCCGACAGCACAACCTCAACATCATCTCCTACGCCGACGACACCCAGCTGATCCTCTCCCTCACCAAAGACCCTCACACCGCCAAAGCACACCTCCACGAAGGAATGAAGGCCGTCGCCGAATGGATGAGGACCAGCCACCTGAAGCTGAACTCGGACAAGACGGAGGTCCTCATCCTTGGTTCCAACCCTTCAGCCTGGGACGACTCCTGGTGGCCAACATCACTGGGAACAGCCCCGCCACCCACCGACCACGTACGCAACCTAGGGGTCATCCTCGACCCCACCCTCTCCATGACTAAGCAGGTCAACGCCGTTTCCTCATCCTGCTTCAACATCCTCCGAATGCTCCGCAGGATCTTCAAGTGGATCCCCACCGAAACAAGAAAAACAGTCACCCAGGCCCTCGGCACCAGCAGGCTGGACTACGGAAACGCCCTCTACGCAGGAACGACGGCTAAGCTCCTGAGACGGCTGCAACGCATCCAGAACGCCTCTGCACGTCTTATCCTCGACATCCCCCGACGCAGCCACATCACACCCCACCTGAGAGACCTGCACTGGCTCCCTGTCAACAAGAGGATAACCTTCAAGCTCCTCACCCACGCACACAAAGCACTCCACAACTCCGGACCAGCCTACCTCAACAGACGACTCAGCTTCTACACCCCCACCCGCCAGCTCCGCTCGACCAGCCTCGCCCTCGCCACAGTCCCCCGCATCTGGAAAACGACCGCCGGCGGCAGATCCTTCTCCCACCTCGCCGCCAAGACCTGGAACACCCTCCCCACCAACCTCCGACAGACCCAAGACCTACTGGCCTTCAGAAGACTCCTCAAGACCTGGCTCTTCGATCAGTAGCAGCACCACCCCCCTCTTCCCCCAGCGCCTTGAGACCCTCGCGGGTATGTAGTGCGCTTTATAAGTGACATGATTGATTGATTGATTATGTCCGCCTCCTCTGACCCTCAGCTGTGTTTGGCGCGTGTGACTGTCGGTGTTGTGCGGGTGGTTGTTCATCCCGATCGTTGTCATTTCCGTCCATCTCAATGGGGATCCCCCGTCTGGTTGCAATGTTGTGCAGCATGGCACATACTGCTACAATCCTGCAGCAGGTCTCGGGGTTGTATTGCGATGCACAACCAGTCTTATGTAGGATCCGGAAGCGACTTTTCAGGATCCCGAATGTTCTCTCGACCACATTTCTTGTGCTAATATGTGCCGTGTTGTAGCGCTGTTCCTGTGGTGTTGCTGGGTTGAGGTAGGGTGTCAGGATATATTTCCGCAAGGCATATGCACTGTCACCTACAGGGTGGGAAGCAAAGGGTTAGCCGCAGTAATGCAATTACATATGGGATAATGATGTAACAAATAGGTATATGTAGGTACCAAGTAGGTGTCCCTCTCCAAATTCACCATTGAGCAGACGCCTGTGGATGCCACTGTGCCGGAATATATATGAGTTGTGGGTGCTCCCTGGAAATTGTGCCACTATGTCCGTAATTATGTGCTTGGCATTGCACACGACCTGGACATTGATCGAGTGATAGGACTTCCTGTTACGGAAGATGTACTCGTTGGCAGAGGGGGGACAGATGGGGACATGCGTGCAGTCAATGCATCCTATGACATGGGGGAATTGTGCCACCTGGTAGAACTCCAGTTTGGTCTGGTTCAACTGCTGTGGTGTTGTGGGGAAGGTGATGTGGGTATGTATCATTGTCAGCATGGCATCAATGAATTTACGGAAGAAGCGTGAAAGTGCGCTTTGTGAGACGCCTCCGGCTACCGCTACGACCCCCTGGAAACTTCCGGACGCCAGTAGGTGCAGGCTGCATAGGACCTGGACGTGCGCAGGAATGGCATTTGTCCTACGGGTCTGGTGCTGCAGTAGTGGTTCCAGATCAGCAATTAGGCGCATTATCATGGCACGATTCAGACGGTACTTGTCATATACTTCCTCGTCATTTTGGCCCAGCAATGTGATGCGCACTCTGAATACCCTCTCCTGGATCCTCCTCCTGCGCTTTATCACTAGCTCGCTCCCTTCCTCGCCCTGCTTCTAATTGGACCTCAACTTTGAACGGCCTGCATTTACTGGTGCTTGATCTGCAAACTGAATTGATGTAACAGAGTCTGATCTTCCTAATAAACCAGGCGCAGGCCCTAGATTTCAAAGACACCACCCTTTAATAGGGGCTCATCTGGAAACTGTCAATGTGCCTTAGAGCATCGTTTTATACCCCATACCTCTCATAGTATCTGATGCTTAATGTTGTACATTTAATGAGCTCTAATCTCGTTATTGTGCCGGGTGTGCGTAGTCTTATGTTTCATCTAGCTCATGTGCTCGTTCTCTCTTCCTTATTGTTCTTCTTCTCTGTCTCTAAGCACTCTCACAGTCTCCTAGTTTCATCACTCTGTACTCCTTCTTTCCTTGCTCTTCCCCATCCTCCCCTTCCCTACTCTCCCTCCCTTCCCCTCCCCTCACCTCCGGGAAACATCATTTACATCGCATGCAATACATCGCATGCCATTACAACGCAAGTCGTTACAACGACTTGCTGTAGGGGTCAGAAGGTGTTGGATTTAAAATCCAACACCTTCCCTACTGTTGCACAGACTGGAGTTGGAATAGTAAAATATACTATTCCAAACTCCAGCGCGCCCCCTACAGCAAGTCATTGTAACAATTTGCGTTGTAATGGTATGCGATGTAACAACGTGGTCATTGTTAGACCGCGTTGTAATGGCATGCGATGTATCGCCTACGTTGTAACGTAGCTTATTCCTCACCTCACCTCCGCCCGCCCGCCCTCTCCTTTCCTTTCCTTTCCTTTCCTTGCCTTTCCTTCTCCTTTCCTTTCTTTTCTTCCATTCCTTTTTCCTTTCCTTTCCTTTCTTTCCTTCGTTCCTACAGCACAACCCACATATTTAATACTGCTACTGTCCACTCCACAGACACTGTCACATTCATTTAATCAGCACACTATAATAAGAGAAGCAAAGACTGGAATAAAGAAAGTCTCGTATATTTCTTTCAAAAGGTCAAAGCCATGAATCAGGCTTGAGAAGATCATCAACCTCAAAAACCTAGACCAATACTAAGTGACCTCTACCTGAATAGCAAAAAGACAATGATGCCCACCCACCCCAAAGATCAACAAAGAGACAAATTGTCCTGGGCGCTACTGAAAATGACTCTTCCACCCCAGAGTATGTGAAACCTATTGATCCAAATCCCAGGGTAGATCACAGCCAACAATCCTGTGAAAACTATCAGATCAATTTATTATACATTACTAGGACTCGTAAAAATTGACCGAGACAACACGCACAAGCCAAAATTCACCACCTTCGCACTTATACTTTTTTAACCAAATGCTTACGAAGGGCACACACGGACATTTACATAAGTGGTCTTCATTAAACAATCGCTTTCCATTAAAAAAAATCTTAAAATATGTGCTGTCCTATTAGTTCCCTTCTTAAAAACCATCATAAACCAATCTACAAAGGAGAATTTAATGTTGCATTCAAAGAAGCCACTGTCACCCCCCAACTAGAAAAACACTGAGCATCAACAACAATAGCAGCACGATAACTAGCCCACCAGCCACCAACATTTTTATCTAAATACTAAGCACTCCTCAACATTTGACCTTTAACCTACCATTGACAGTGTATCATCTTGGGCACTGGAACAATTACTATAAAGATTAATTTGCAGTCAGCTAATCAACTTTTTTTAGCATAATCTTTAAGCTATTCTTGAAACTGTTGTGCATTTGTTTTTTCTTTTTTTCTTTTGTTTCAGCTTTACTAGTAACATTTTCACTTATGTAAGGATTTTGTGATTGGCAGCATGTGATTTTCTGACATTGAGAGCTTCACCCACAAACAAGCAACGTAGGGGCACATGCATCAAGCATTTTTGCCTTCGCAAACGGGACGATTATCAGAATCGGCCCGTTTGCGAACGCAAAAAATGCTTTTCAGATGCAGCAAACCCCAATTTGCGATTCGGTAACCTAACTAGGAGGCAAACGGGACCGCCCGCAAGAGGTGCGGCGGTCCCGCCATGGGTATTAGGATGCCACCGCCACGGTGGCGGTGGCATCCCGTATTGTTCACATTGCGGCGGGCGGTGCTGTCAGCAGCGCCCGACGCAATGCGAAAAACGCATGTTGTGCATTTGAATGCACAGCGTGACAGGCACCGCGCAGTGCCTGCCACGTTGTGCATTCAAATGTAGGGGAGTACCATAGGTACCCCCATGTGCACCCCCCAACCCCCCCAAAACCCTCGGGGCCCGCAACGGGCCCCCAGAAGCAAAGACCACATGCCTTTCCATGGCGGCAACACCGCCATGGAAAGGCTGCTTTCCGCCTCCATCCTAATATGGATGGCGGTGTCTTGCAGGCACTGCCACCATGTTAGAGCCCTTTTCCGCCCGGTCAACGAGTCGACCGGCGGAAAAGCGCCGGACGGTCTTTCCGTCCGCCTGGGTCCCCACTGCCATCGTAATATGGCGGGGGGAAATGTTAGGCGGGCGGACGAGAATGGCGGGCGGATCGCCACCGCCATATGGGCGGTGGCGATCCGCCAGACATCATAATGACCCTCTTAGTATTCGCAATTTACAATTTTGATGCATGTGTCTACAAGACCATTGCTTGGCTACAGATAGTTCCTTGTACAATGTTCCTTACAAGCCGAGCCAAAACAGCCTTGCAACACCACCAAATCTATTACGGGAAATAAATACATAACAAACAGCATATATTTATGGTGGATGACAAATATAGCTGGAACCTATTTCAAGAGTGTGAGTCTTGTGATGACCTTAAGAACAATGTGCGGCTAAAGTCCTTAATTTGTTAGTCAGTGGTACATTATTTTTAACAAGTGGTCCAAGTACTGGATTCTTATGGATTCCATTGCCTATTGTAGAAACGACAAAATCATTTAATGACCTTAGGGAAAGAGAGAAGGTTTGACATCCAGAGTAGAATCACAATCATCTGCCAAAAGCTGAAAAGAAGAGCTTAAATAACTAGATGACACAACTGAAAATGCACAGGAGTGTTGGAGACTAAAAATGTAAACATTCTAAAAGGAATATGTTTGGCTGCAGACCAGATGCGGTATATTGACTACAAATAAGACAGTTTATATATTAGGTCAGCCAGATCACAGAGATGCTAACCGAAGAAAACGATTAACACCAATTCGTCTAGTTTTAAGTCTTAAGAAATAGATCAATGAAATACTTCAAGGATTGCAATGGGTGAAAGAGGTTTTCCTGGTGTCTTTCTATGGGAATGTTATGCACAGTGGTGCTGGAACAATTTTCAGAGTGTAGGTGCTGCTATCAATGTTACAACACTGAAGTCATGGGGCCTGTGAAAAACCCAAACGTCACACAAGTAATAAGTGTATCAAATGAGCCACGTCCAATCAGCAGGAGTGGGGTGTGAGTGTGGAGGGTAGCGGTAGTGCAATTTGGAGCATACTGTCACAAAACTATTACTTTTTTTTAAAAAAGCACATTTTCGCAAAAACTCACACTGACAGGCAGTTTTACTGATAAAAACATAGCGCACAAACAATGTCTGAAAATCGAGTTTCAGCAAATGTTTATTGTCACTTTTACCTCCTTTATCACTATAAGTGCTCACATATTGTTTTAGCCTCTATCCAAATTCGGTTATTTTTACATAAAGGACACGTTTATAGAAAAATTGAACATTGGAGGGGACAGAAACAATAGAAATACTATCGCACACAAATTAGACACTTGGGGATGTGTAACAGAAGTTGTTCTGAAGGAACATCAGGCATTTGCAGCTGCTTTTTTGCATCCCCAAGGCACTTTGGTGTTACAGAAGTGGCTGCAAACATTTGGGCAGACCTTCTGCAATATGGATTGCACCGCTGCACATTTTATGCCTGTGTGCTCACAAAGCAGTTCTCGCATATGGTTGTGGGTGTGATCCCGTGCAAAGGAGGGGACACCATTGCTCTGGTGCATGTTCTCTATTACAGAAAAGAGCAAAAGGAACAAATGATGGACGGAATGCTGAACAAATCAAACATTCTCTCCCCAGGCACAAAGATCTGGGTTTAATCCATCGTTCTTTTAATCACCACGCCACCACAGTTTGGACCCAGCCATATGCAAATCAGTCTTGACCCTGTTCCTCATGGGAACAGTCCAGCCCGAACTGCCAAGCCAGGCCCTCCCTGGACCGGAAACAAGCATCCTGGGACCGGTTTTGGGGCACCAACCCTCATCAGCCAGGCTAGCTTAAATCCAGTGGTGCAGTGAGCACGGGACCCACATCTGGGCGTACCCTATCCACTTAGGGCGACAAAAGTAAAAGGAACAAACGATGGACGGAATGGTGAAAAATGCAAACATTCCCCCCCAGTCACAAAGATCTGAGTTCAATCCATCGTTCTTTGGCTCACCACGCCACCCCAGTTTGGACCCAGCCGTATGCAAATCAGTCTTGACCGTGCTCGTCATGGGAACAGTCCAGCCCGAACTGCCAAGCAAGGTCCTCCCTGGACCGGAAACAAGCATCCTGGGACCGGTTTCGGGACATCACCTCTCATCAGCCAGGCTAGGTTGAATCCAGTGGTGCAGTGAACATGGGACCCACATCTGGACATACCCTTCCCACATAGAGTGACAAAACCAAAAGGAGCAAGTGATGGATGGAATGCTGAACAATGCAAACATTCACCCCAGTCACAAAGATCTGGGTTCAATCCATCGTTCTTTTGCTCACTACGCCGCCCCAGTTTGGACCCAGCCATATGCACATCAATCTTGACCCTGCTCCTAATGGGAGCAGTTCAGCCCGAACTGCCAAGCCAGCTCTTCCCTGGACCGGAAACAAGCATCCTGGGACCGGTTTTGGGGCATCACCACTCATCAGCCAGGCTAGCTTAAATCCAGTGGCGCAGTGAGCACAGAACCCACGTCTGGGCATACCCTTCCCACTTAGGGCGACCAAAGAAAAAGGAACAAATAATGGACGGAATGCTGAACAATGCAAACATTCACCCCCAGTCACAAATATCTGGGTTTAACCCATAGTTCTTTTGCTCACCATGCCACCCCAGTTTGGACCCAGCCATATGCAAATCAGTCTTGACCCTGCTCATCATGGGAACAGTCCACCCCGAACTGCCAAGCCAGGTCCTTCCTAGACCAGAAACAAGCATCCTGAGCCTGGTTTAGGGGCATCACCCCTCATCAGCCAGGCTAGCCTAAATCCAGTGGCGCAATGAGAACGGGACCACTCGTCAGAGGCTTACCGACTGACACCGTGGGTTTACAGTCCGACGGCCGAATTTCAACGCCGGCGGTTGGAGTGTAAACCGGCCGATCAATCTGACTGTGTTCCGACGGGCTCAAGGAGCCCATCGGCCAGTCAGATACCTATCATAATCCCCTACGGACGGTGCCTCCGCCATCAGGATTATGATGTCGGTTTCAGACAGCCTTTCCATGTTGGTCTTTCGGACAAGATAAGGCTGTCGGAAAGCGACTCTGGGGGCCCCTAGCAGGGCCCCATCCTTTCGCGGCCTACGATTGTGGGCCTGGGGGGCACCTATGGTGCCCCCCTGAAAATCTCTATAGGGCTTGGGTATACAGTCTAAATATCGAGTTTTTAATATCGATATGACAAAATATCGAGTTTTAAATATTGAGTGGACAGAATATCGACTGTCAAAAATATAGTGGTACAGAATATCGAAATGCAGGTAAGAAATATCGATTGTCATAATATCGAAGTTAGTAATATTGTCAGTCATAATATCGTTGTTAAAAATATTGAATTTTTTTTAGTGTTGTAAATGTTAGTATATGTGTTAAAGGTATATATTATTTTTGTAATGTATGTTTGAATTTTTTAAAACTAATGAATTTTATGTTAAATTATTTTTGCGTATTTTAGTTCTGTAGCGGGTTGTGGGTTTATAGGGGAATAGGGTGGGAAGTAATTTAATTATAATATATTAATTAAGAATTTTTTTGAATTAATTAATTATATGTTAATTAATTTTTGTGTAATTTTATTCTGTAGCGGGTTGTGGGTTTATAGGGGAATAGGGTGGGAAGTAATTTAATTTAAATTAATTCATTAATAAATTAATTAATTAATATTTTTGTATTTAATAATTTATATTGTTATTTCAATTAATTAATTAATTATTTTTTTAATTATAAATGTATTAATAACAATTAATAATTCTTTGGTAAATATGTTAATTGTGTTTAAAAAAGTTAATAATTAGTTATTAATTTGATATTAATTATTAATAATTAATTTGTTAATATGCTAATTGTGTACTTTTTTTAGGAGTAGGTTGATTGTTAATAGGGGAGTAGGGTGGGAAGTAATTTAATTTTTATTAAAATTTTTAATATTTTTCATATAATATTTTTTTTAAGTTATTTTATAGTGTTAATTGTGTGAATTAATTTATATTGGATGGAAATTAATTTTATCGTTAATTGTTATTAGTTAATTAATTAATTGATAATTAATTATGTTAATTTATCAATTTTTTACAATATTGGTGGTGACGTTTAATGGGGAATATGGTGGGAGGTAAATTATTTTTTTTAAATTAATTAATTGTTAATTAATGTTAATTATACTGCAGGAGTGGGAATACTAAATTAATCCCCTACGCTATCCAACACTTTCCCTACTGTTATACTTGGTGGAGTGGGAATAGTAAATAATTCCCACCCGCTATCCAACCCTTTCCCTACTGTTGCACTCGCTGGAGTGGGAATAGTAATTTTTACCCACCCGCTATCCAACACTTTCCCTACTGTTGCAGTCGGTGGAGTGGGAATAGTAATTTTTACTCACCCGCTATCCAACACTTTCCCTACTGTTACACTCGTTGGAGTGGGAATAGTAATTTTTACCCTCCCACTATCCAACACTTTCCCTACTGTTGCACTCACTGGAGCGGGAATAGTAAATTATTCCCACATGCTATCCAACACTTTCCCTACTGTTGCACTTGCTGCAGTGGGAATAGTAATTTTTACCCACCCGCTATCCAACACTTTCCCTACTGTTGCACTCAATGCAGTGGGAATAGTAATTTTTACCCACCCGCTATCCAACACTTTCCCTACTGTTGCACTCGCTGGAGTGGGAATAGTAATTTTTACCCACCCGCTATCCAACACTTTCCCTACTGTTGCAGTCAGTGGAGTGGGAATAGTAATTTTTATTCACCCGCTATCCAACACTTTCCCTACTGTTACACTCGTTGGAGTGGGAATAGTAATTTTTAGCCTCCCACTATCCAACACTTTCCCTACTGTTGCACTCACTGGAGTGGAAATAGTAATTTTTACCCTCCCGCTATCCAACACTTTCCCTACTATTGCACTCACTGGAGTGGGAATAGTAAATTATTCCCACACGCTATCCAACACTTTCCCTACTGTTGCACTTGCTGCAGTGGGAATAGTCATTTTTACCCACCCGCTATCCAACACTTTCCCTACTGTTGCACTCGCTGGAGTGGGAATAGTGATTTTTACCCACCCACTATCCAACACTTTCCCTACTGTTACACTCGTTGGAGTGGGAATAGTAATTTTTACACTCCCGCTATCCAACGCTTTCCCGACTGTTACACTTGGTGGTGTGGGAATAGTAAATTATTCCCATTTGCTATCCAACACTTTCCCTACTGTTGCACTCTCTGGAGTGGGAATAGCAATTTTTACCCACCCGCTATCCAACACTTTCCCTACTGTTGCACTCGCTGGAGTGGGAATAGTGATTTTTACCCACCCGCTATCCAACACTTTCCCTACTGTTACACTCATTGGAGTGGGAATAGTAATTTATACCCTCCCGCTATCCAACACTTTCCCTACTGTTGCACTCACTGGAGTGGGAATAGTAATTTTTACTTTCCCGCTATCCAACGCTTTCCCTACTGTTACACTTGTTGGAGTGGGAATAGTAATTTTATCCCCTCCGCTATGCAATGTTTTCCCTACTGTTATAATTAATGTAGTGTGAAATATTATTATTTTTTTAAATAATAATTTAAATAATGTAATTTATTATATAGAAAATTAATTTTTATATTTATATTACAGGTTTATTTAGATATATATGCAATTATAATTTAAATTATGTCTTTAACATTTTATAATTAAATTGAATAATTATTTATTAATATTATTAAGTTAATATATATATATAAAAAAAATTATGCATGTTTAATATTTTTTTACATTAGATTTATTATTTATTAATTTTAACATTTTTTAAATAATTCTAACTATGTTTTATTTAATTATATTTATAATTTAATTAATTTTATATTATTTTTAAGACATTAAAAAAATCGATATTTTTGTATAACTATATTTTTAACAACGATATTTTGGTTTCGATATTTTGGTACTTACCTTTATGGAGATAGGAAGTCGATATTTTGACCATCGATATTTTGGCGACGATATTCTGGTACCTCGATATTTTGACTGACGATATTATGTCAGTGATCCGGGAGCTTGTGCTGCGGGTGGGTCCCATAGAGAAATGGGAGTTTGTGACCAGTTCTTACACAGAGACAGTGTTGGTCAGAGGCAAATTCGACCAACATCGTAATAGGGCCCCAAGCTGTGAATATGGTGAAGCTTACGGCAACGGAGGTAGCAGTAGGTTTGGGCAAAATTACCAAAATTACAAAAAATGAGGCAGACAATTGCACTATAACTGAGATTGATAGTTTAATCAAGGAGATTGAGTCAATGCTAGCCAATAAGAAACAATCAGATAGTACCCAAAATTCTAAAATAACACGGTTTTATAAAATAACATAATGAAAAAAGAAAAAGCAGAATCCTGTAAGCAATGCGGAATCTGTGTTAAGCTCTGAGGCTAGAGGGCAGGGTGATTGACCCCTCTCAACAGTGGCTTCAAGGGAGTCTTCAAGCTTGAGTATAACAGTAGTATATATGTCATTGATATAGATAACGAAATTGGTCAGTACAACTACTGCTGTGGCACTTAAAGTGGAACCATTTATCCAATGTGGAAAAAGGTTCTCATCTCTGTTTTCTCTCAACAGGCAAAGCCAAAAATCAGGATAACGACTAAAAGAGAACAGTCTCTAGAGGAACTTATGTTGAAGATTGATTTACTTACCAAAGAACTCATAGAACCGAAAGGGTTGGTAAAATCCTTACTGTCAGATCCATGCAGCCTAGGGGAGAGAACAAAAAGTGACCTACAGACAAAACACCTAGCAATCATAGATCACATAATAAAGATATTGATAATGATCAGATACAGAGAGAAGTTGATTCCATAATGCCTCCTAATAAAGTCCATCCACCCTCCCGCAACCTGAGTAACCGAAGAAACCCAGATTACAGGCTTGGCCACTGAAGTGCCTGGAATAGTAGTGGGAATGATACCTCCTATAGTGCCTAAAGGGGTTCTAAGGAGACTAATAAACCAACATACTTTCCTACTGCTGATTCCTTGCGGTTCAAAAACCAACTGTTGCCCCAAACAGTCTCGGAACTGGCCAGAAATCAAGATACTTTATTAAATGCAGACCCTGCAGCGTCTAACTTGATGAGTGCTGATTGACTCTCTCTGTTAGAGAAATCATTCCAGCTCATAGAGCCCCAAAGTACAGATTGCAAGAATCACTAGTAGCACTTTCTTGCTCCACAACTTCTGTAACATCTAGTGTGGCAATCCAAGACCTTAAGGAAGGCAACCTTAGCAAACCTGCCGATTTTTCTAATGTAACATCTCTTTCTAATCAAGAATATAAATTTCCCACTGGGTCCCTACATCTACTCTTATTGACCCCAACTTGCAGGAATATATTGACCAGTTTCATGTTTGTATGTTTCAGGAAACTTGGTTAATCCCTCCACCTTATAGACCAGGCTTCAAAACATACTTTGTAAGTGCTACTGCTGCCTCTGGTGGCAGGTCGTCAGGGAGACTTGCCATTTGGGTAAAAATGTCTTTGAATGTCCGTATTGACACCCTACATGCAGAATCTTTTGAAATCTTAGGACTTAGAATAACCACCCAAAAGAGGCTTACAATGAACTTATTTAACATCTATTTCAGGCCAAGGCAGAGACATGTGGAATCCTCATCTTTAGTGCTATTGGAAAACTTTCTAAATAGCCTAAAGCCTAAAGAGTCGCTAATTATAGGAGGGGACTTTAATATTGCATACAAGACTCTCTGTCGATTTGATTTGGTAACAGAGGAGGACGATTTGTGGGGTATGCAATCCCTTGTTGCAATTCCCCATGTACCCCACACTTTGGCTGATCTGCAGATGGCCCTTTTGACACTAGCAAATGGCCTGCGGGCCTGTAATGGCCGGTCCAAATCTGACAAATCAGGTTCATGTACATTTAGGAGGGGAAACAGCAGGTCTAAAATTGATTACATATTGATAGATGTCTCTTTATGGGACAAAATGTTGGGCTTTAAGATGGATGCTAGGGCTGACAGTGATCACTTTCCATTAAATCTTATGATGACAAGCTACTTGATTAAGGAGTTGGGTCGTCCTACTGGATCCCCCACTATAACATCAATTGTTGGAAATTATTGTATATCTATTAAATGGCCAAAGCTATTGGGCAACATAGCTGCCCTGACAAAGATTTATACTGAGTGACGCTCTGGCTCCATTTGTTGATCTTCCATCACACAATATCCCTATTGTAGATATTCATAATACTCTGGTTGCTAATCTAATGCCATACCTAGCTAAGGCATGCCTTAAGAATTCTGATAAAGAACCACATAACAAATTGAGAAATCCCTGGTACTCGGAGGATTGCTGTGTGTCCAAAAAAGCATTAGTGAGAGCTTTAAAATCTAAATTCCCTCCCTGATGTTCACATGGCAGGGCTCGATACAAGCGAGGACTGGCATCTGGAAAGAGAAAGTGGGATGATACTAACTGGACAGACTTGATTGAGACAGTCAAGATGACTCTATGACCTTATGGAACATTATAGCACATGGAAGCAAAGATTTTCATACTCAGATTAACCACTATTTGCATCCAAGAGAGAGGTCAAACATTTTTCAAACGTTTATTCATATAGCAAATACGTTAAAATCTATAATTGTCCACAAATCTTTTAGTGACTGCACAATTAGTGATATAAAAAAGAAATTACGTTTTTCTCTGGAACGGACTAAGTCCGCTATAGAGACCATCAAACCAGGCAAGGCGCCCAGTCGCGATAAAATTGCAGGGGACCTTTTGCTTCACAATCTCTCAATATGGGCACCCTATATTAACTTGTGCAATTCAATAGCTTCGGGTGCACCAATTTCCGAAACACGGAAAGGAGCTGAGAATATTCCCATTTTTAAAAAGGGTAATAAGCATGATCCTGGTAATTCTAGGCCTATCAGCCTCTTGGATAGCCTTCAAAGGTTTATGCAAGGCAGATTTTGAATAAGCTGAATGAATCAATGGACAACATGAAGGTTCTTTCACCTTATCAGACTGGCTTTAGATCGAAGGGTAACACAATAGACCAGGTGTTCAGGCTTACTATTATCCTTTTGAAATACATCAAAATGATTGGTGGTCCCTTATATGTAGCATTTGTCGATCTGAAAGTGGCATTTGACCTAGTCAAAAAGCATCTGCTATAGGACTCCCTTAGGTCATTAGGAGTCCCTGAAGACATCCTCACTCAAATAATAAGATCGCACCATGAGAATTAAGCTCAAGTGCACTGGCGGCCCCGGGGTGAACTTACTAATCGTATTCCAATATGAAGTGGAGTCAGACAAAACTGCGTGCTCGTGCCCACACGTTTGTCACTTTATGTGAACTAAGTTATTAAGGCTCTCTTAAAGTGTAATAATGACTGCCCAAAGATAGAAGGGGTCCCTGTTCTGGCCTTCAAGTTCATAGATGATACCCTTTTGCTATCTCGAACTCTGATGGAATGCAGCTTTTATTGGACAACTTTAGGGTATACTGCGAAAAGAAGGGTCTAGAGATCAATGTGTCTAAGACTAGATACATGGTGATTAGACCCCATAAGTTCTTCAGAGGGAATATATGTCTCAGTCAGAAGAGGTAGGAACGTGTTTCTAATTTTGAGTACTTGGGCATAATGCTAGCCAGCAAGATGTCATAGGCCCCTCATATACAAAAACATACAGCCACTCTTCTTCATTGTGCCACAGCAATATATGGAGAGAGGATGTAGCCTTTAGGGCTAGAGCGGTCGACCTTGAAGCTGGGGAACCGCGTTCGAGTCTCGGCAACGACACTCAACATCCTGTGATTCTGGGCAAATCACTTAATCTCCCCGTGCCTAACAAAAATGAATGTGTCCATCTGTAACGAAAATGGTGTTCATGTAAAGCGCTCTGATATCCAATGTCTCGGGTCTAGTTCGCGCTATATAAAACTCTAAAAATATATATATATGAGACACCAATCTACTTTCTCTAGAGCTATTTCTCCTGCCATTAAAGTTTACAAGGCAAAAGCACAGACAGCTGCGTTTTATGGCTCTGAAATTTGGGGTACAGAAAATGTTAATCTGCTGACATTGGATGAGAATTCCTTTATTAGATCTTTACTAACCCTGGGCAGAGTTTGCGGAGTTCCGCGTAGCATAACTTCGCGAAGTGCGCAAAGAACTCCGCCGCACTACGTGGAGTTTCTTTAGATAAATGCAGTTTGCGGTGATTGTCAGTGCCAGGTGCTTGTCCGCACTGTGCAATCATCGCGAATGGCATCATAATGCAGAGCGCAAGCGGGCGCTGCTTCTTTTCTGCCGCTCAAGTAGATTTTTACTCGAGCAGCAGCTTTCTCAAGAAGAGCGGGTGGTTTCTCAATGCAAGTGGTCGTGAGCTTACGCGACCACTCGCAATGAGAAATCTGACTGCCCGCGTTGAGAAATCTCGCTGGGAGGTTGATTTTCCACGCTCGCACTCGCCAACTTGATGTTGATGATCGCGAATGAGGAAACATCTTGCCGAGAGGTGGATTTTCCTCGCTCGCGCTCGCCAACTTGACATTGATGAACGTGAGCGAGGAGTTTTTCAGAACTCCGCGAGCTTCGGGTAACGTGGAGTGCGGAAAACTCCGCGAGCGGAGCAGAGTTCACCGCCCAGACTTAGGGGTCGATTCCGATTCGGGCCGGAAAAAGCACCGACCGACTCGGAGCCGGAATTAATTCCGACCGACACGTACCTGTGGCGCCCGACCCGCCAAGTACGATGCAAAGCGTGCAAAATCCGACCGACACGTACGGAACCCAAGCCGAACGACCGAGCCGCACGGAAAACAGCAATCCGGCCGGAAAAACACGCGAATCGAACCGACCGACACGCACCCGGAACAAATCCGACCGAAACGTACCCGCGAACTCCAAACCGCAAAGTACGATGCAAGGTGCGAAAACCACGACCGAGTCGTACGGAGGACAAGCCGTACGACCGACACGCATACAAAACTGCGAGCCGAAGTAACACAAAACACCGCGACCGACGCATATGCAGCATAGAAAATTGCACAAACACAGCGTGAACGAAACGGAGAAGACCGTACAAGACAACTGCAGGGTCCGACTCGGTCACAAGAACGTTTCCAACATGCACAGAAAGTACTAAGGAAAAATACACAAAAAAGGCCAAACAAGCAATTACAAAGCCAATAAATACTGGGGGGTGGGGACAGAGAACAAAGACACACCCACAACTCCACCCATATAAAGGACACAAATCCCAACCATGATCCTTTGCAAATGCTATTCACCTGCCAGCACTCAACAGACAGCAACCACACACCCACAGCTCATCCCTCACACAAGCCACACACCATCAGCACACCAACAAATAGCTACCTCACATACACCCATCAAAACACACACTCACACACCTTCACCTGCACACCAACACACACATTACTCACCATCACCACCCATCACCATGCCCCCAAAGAAGAATCACAAGTTCCTAGATTGTGAATTGGAAGTCCTGGTAGACGAGATCCTCAGGGTAGAGCCACAGCTGTTTGGCGCACTGGTCCAACAGACACCCATCTCCCAGAAAACAAAGATGTGGGAGAGGATCATCAACAGGGTGAACGCACAATCACCATGTCTGCGCACAAAGACTGACATCCAGAACAGGTGGTATGACGTGCGCAGGAGGGTACGGGAGCTGCTGAAGAAGGACTACCTCCTGAGCCAATACACCGGCAGTGGCCCTCCTGCCAAGCCAGTATACCTCAGGCCCTGGGAGGAGAAGGTGCGGGCCATCCTTCCGCCAGTGAGCGTCTATGGACTAGAAAACATCCCAGAGCCTGGTGAGTACACAACAAATGTACACAATATTCTGCCACAATACACACACACATCACTGTCAAGGGAGAGTCAAACCATGCACTCTTAGCAATTACACAGCAACCAGAACAGAATCATCCCAAAATGTGTATGTCAGTCAGATAAACACAACACATGCCATCTCAAAGTTACATTTAACCGTGTCATCACATGTACAAACACAACTACAACTACAGCTAGGCAGTGGCACAAATATAACTAACAAACACATCCAGACATGTAGCCACCACTACAACACCAACACACAGTGAAGACCACTGAAAGAAAGGAATTCTGTGTATGCTGGGCAAGTCAGTGTAGCCAATAGCATCATGGGAGTCGTAGTCACAGATATTGCTCACCCCCACAACTGTCCCATCAACACCACCATGAACCATGCGCACATCACAGGGACTGGAAAAGGACTCACAAGATGGCTGACACTGGCTACTGCTGTGGGGAGCACAAGGCCCTGCTGGCAACTGTGCAACAACCAACAGCAGGACACCACTGACTGACATCCTGAGAGACAACTTGCACTCCCTGCAATGGAAGCACGTTCCATGGTGGGATATCTGGCTGGGTGGGAAGGAGGACTCACAGCACTGACCATAGTCACAAGCACCTCCCCTCACACACCCCCTCAACACAAACTCCACATAACCCACCTGGGAGAATGCAATGCCTCACATCCTAACTCAAGATCCCACAAAGAACCACCACCCTGGGTTATGCTGTGTGAAGCACAGGGACACTCTTGGGACTTTTAGCCAAACAACTGCCAGGACAACACTCCCAGCCATCCTGTCAGCACAGGCAGCCCACCCCACAGGGAAGCAGAGTCAAAAGGAAGGAAGGATGGGCATGCTGGGAAGGGGGTGGAGGCAATAGCATGATGGGAGTAGTAGGCACAGATATTGCTCAGCCTCACAACTGGCCCATCAACACCACTCACAACCATGCTCACATCACAGGGAGTGGAAAAGGACTCACAAGATGGCTGACACTGGCTACTGCTGTGGGGAGCACAAGGCCCTGCTGGCAACTGTGCAACAACCAACAGCAGGACACCACTGACTGACATCCTGAAAGACAACTTCCACTCCCTGCAATGCAAGCACGTTCCATGGTGGGATATCTGGCTGGGTGGGAAGGAGGACTTGCAGCACTGACCATAGTCACAAGCACCTCCCCTCACACACCCCTCAACACAAACTCCACAAAACCCACCTGGGAGAATGCAATGCCTCACATCCTAACTCAAGATCCCACAAAGAACCACCACCCTGGGTTATGTTGTGTGAAGCACAGGGACACTCTTGGGACTTTTAGCCAAACAACTGCCAGGACAACACTCCCAGCCATCCTGTCAGCACAGGCAGCCCACCCCACATGGAAGCAGAGTCAAAAGGAAGGAAGGATGGGCATGCTGGGAAGGGGGTGGAGGCAATAGCATGATGGGAGTAGTAGGCACAGATATTGCTCAGCCTCACAACTGGCCCATCAACACCACTCACAACCATGCTCACATCACAGGGACTGGAAAAGGACTCACAAGATGGCTGACACTGGCTACTGCTGTGGGGAGCACAAGGCCCCGCTGGCAACTGTGCAACAACCAACAGCAGGACACCACTGACTGACATCCTGAAAGACAACTTCCACTCCCTGCAATGCAAGCACGTTCCATGGTGGGATATCTGGCTGGGTGGGAAGGAGGACTTGCAGCACTGACCATAGTCACAAGCACCTCCCCTCATACACCCCCTCAACACAAACTCCACATAACCCACCTGGGAGAATGCATTGCCTCACATCCTAACTCAAGATCCCACAAAGAACCACCACCCTGGGTTATGTTGTGTGAAGCACAGGGACACTCTTGGGACTTTTAGCCAAACAACTGCCAGGACAACACTCCCAGCCATCCTGTCAGCACAGGCAGCCCACCCCACAGGGAAGCAGAGTCAAAAGGAAGGAAGGATGGGCATGCTGGGAAGGGGGGTGGAGACAATAGCATGATGGGAGTCGTAGTCACAGCTCAACATCCCCCACCACATGGCCCAGGAAGCTCATACTCACGCATGCACATCCCACAGAGAGTGGAAAGGCCCATCAAAGATGTCTGACACTGGTGCTGTGTCGTGGGGAGCACAAGGGCATGCTGGGAACTGCACACCAACCAACAGCAGGACACCACTGTCAGCCATCTTGCCATTGCTCTCACACCCACACACACTGAACTCCCCACAAAAGCAAGTAAGTATGGGAATGCTGGGAAGTGGGGTGGAGGCAATAGCATGATGGGAGTCATAGTCACAGACATAGCTCACCCCCACAACTGTCCCATCAACACCACCCTGAACCATGCTCACATCACAGGGAGTGGAAAACAACTGACAAGATGGCTGACACTGGCAACTGCTGTGGGGAGCACAAGGCCCCGCTGGCAACTGTGCAACAACCAACAGCAGGACACCACTGACTGACATCTTGAAAGACAACTTTCACTCCCTGCAATGCAAGCACAGTCCATGGTGGGATAACTGACTGGCTGGGTGGGAAGGAGGGCCGGCTGTCAACAAAATACAACCAATGCAGACCATGTTCACACCCCAACAAATACATAGAAATGCCCAAATAATACAGGACAATGTGCTACACCAATATCAACCCCTGACTGTGACAACTTAGGACAATGCAATGTACAGGCCCGCACCCAGAGGCACAGTCACAACTGTCAGGTGTGTCAACCATTGATGCCTGCACACTAATACACCATACTTGCCTCTGTTGTGATTCCAACGTGGGTGCTGTCATGGGGATGATGAACTGCAAAATTACACTGTGTTATCGAACTGCAACAGCAAGTACAACACAGGCATGTGAGTAATGGCAACGTGACACATATGAGGGAGACACACCACCAGGGCTACACAACACATACACACCTAGGCCATCTGACTCATTGCCTACACTGATGTTGCCAGGAAAGACGGTGCAATGCACAGACACCACACCTATTCCCAGTTGTAGTCAAGTAGCCCACAGGCGCAGTAAGCAAATGGCAGTCAAATGTGTGACCACAGACAACGCACATCACAAAGTGAAGCACAGGTTTATTACACAGTTGCAACATGTCGTAACCACTACAGATGCAAGGTAATCCCACCTGGCAGCGGGCACACAGTCAACAACTGTAGAAGGAAGGAAGTCCATGGGTGTGGCGCACATCACCTGTAGGGACACAACAGCTACCACCCTGGAAGTACAATGACGTCGTCGGTGGACACAGTTGACCAAACGAATCTGAAAGTACCCTGTGAAGGACAGAAATGACACACAGTCAAAAGCAATGGAGAACAGGACAGAACAGCAAAACTCATGCACAATACATGTTACAAGATACCCACCCAGAACCAAGTTAGCATGTCAACACTGTTGGGGAGTACAGACCACCTGTAAGCACACATCGCTACACACATCCAGTCAAGTAGCCCATGGACACACTCCAACAGCACCAGAGCACCACCTACACATATCATGCCAACTCACATCATTGACATGACACCTCAGGATAGTCACATTCAGCTAAAGAAGTTGGTGATGAGCTGTGTGCGGACATCACCATCATCATCATCATCACTGGCATCGTGGTCCAGGCCAGGATCCTCCACAGGTGGCGGATGTTGGTCATTGTCATCCTGGATGAGAGGCAACTCCTTCCGCACTGCCAGGTTGTGGAGCATGCAGCAGACGATGATAATCTTGCACACCTTCGCTGGGGCATATGGGAGGGACCCTCCTGTCTTGTCGAGGCAGCGGAAGCGGCTCTTCAGGAGACCAAATGTCCGCTCAATCACTCTCCTGGTCCGACCATGTGCCTCATTGTAGCGCATCTGGGCTGGTGTCACAGGGTTCCTGAGGGGTGTCAGCAACCACGGCATGTTGGGGTATCCCGAGTCACCTACGGACAGACAAGTGCACATTAGCTGACTTGGAAAAGTGGGCGGAATACTACAGATCAGATCACACACAATGGCACAAAGTCAGTACACACCGACAAGCCAGGCACGCTGGTTCTGCATCTGTGCCATCATCCTGGGGATGCGACTACTCCTCATCACAAAGGCATCGTGTGCTGAACCAGGGAAATGGGCACACACGTGTGAGATGGTCATATCTGCAAGACACACCACCAGTGCATTGACCGAGTGGTAGTGCTTGCGGTTACGGTAGGCCTGCTCCTGGGCCTGTGGTGGTACCAAAGCCACATGTGTCCCATCAATGGAGCCAATGACATGCGGCATCCTCCCCAGGGCATAGAAGTCACTCTTCACGTCAGTGAGTCGTTGCAGTCTAGGGAAATAGATGTACCGGTTCAGGTATAGCAACATTGCCTCCAAAACATCGCGGAGCACACGGCTGAACATGGTCTGTGACATCCCACCAGCAGTCGCCACAGTATTTTGAAAGGTACCGGTGGCAAAGAAGTGTAGGGCTGCCATCACCTTCACCTTGGGGGTCAGCGCTGTAGGATACGGCCGGCCAGGCTGCAAATGTGGGGCCAACTGCACTGCCAAATCCTCAATCAGCTGCCTGGTGAAGCGGTACCGTCGGATGCTGTCCCGTTCCACCATCGTTGCCAGGTCTGGGAATGGTCTATGGACAGCAGGAGCCCTGCAGTGCAGAGGAGAAGAAAGCAAGATTGTCAGTCACCCCACATATGCGGCATTGAACACACTCAATATCACATCATACATCATTATGAGGCACAACTACATGAAGTGTGCGGTTCCGTAAGGACATGTATGGTACATACATGGCCAACATCTGTCATCACGGTTCAACAAGTGGCATCAATAAGTCCCAGGTTGGCCCATTGGATATCATGAGGCCGTGTCACAGTTCCCATCTCCTGCTGCCATGTCACAATCACCCCCCACAGTGACATGTGAGGACAGATGTGCCCCAGGCATCACAGCTCAACGACAGGTACATTCCCAGGGACCCTGTATTGTCACATGGACACTGGCATTACATTGAGTATCATGTATACACCACAGCAAAACAACCATGACCCCCACAGGTAGTGGTTCCACTTGCCTCTGCAGGACAGACATGGACGTCTATGACACACACACGCACAACATCAAAGTCCATGCACACACAACGTGGATGTGGAGACTGTCTCCCATTGTGCACATGAAATCAGAGACATTGTAAACACTACATGCACACAGACTGTGGAGGACCATCACTATTGTGCCACTGGGTCACCCTGGCTCAAACATACCGTCCCACATGGGACTCACGGGGTATGTGACATGACATACACATACACCACCGTGAAATGTGACCATGGCACATGCTCAGATATGAACAGTTGCACATCACAGTGGTCATGTACACGTAACACCCAGGATCCTGTCCCCATGAACACATGCACAGCCTGGGGGTGGCTGCCCCCAGGTGACACCCACAGGACAACATGTACACCAATATACACACAATAGGAAATGCAGCCTTACATGCCTTATGATACAGTTTGGACAGGCTGTGGTGTTGTAGGTGTGCCCCTCACTCCCTGGGAGCTATCTGTGGCTGGCATATGTTCATCTGAGACAGGCATGGTGACATATGCCAGTCACTTGTACAGGGATGCGTTGAACAGCAATGGACCGATCGGTGTGCCCGGCCGGCCCATTGCATCCAATGTGTGCGGGTACGCGTTGTACCCCTGTACGCGTTGTACCGCAATGGACCGATCGGTGTGCCCGGCCGGCCCATTGCATTCAATGTGTGCGGGTACGCGTTGTACCCCTGTAGCGTTGAACAGCAATGAACCGATCGGTGCACCCGGCCGGCCCATTGCATTCAATGTGTGCGGGTACGCGTTGTACCCCTGTACGCGTTGAACAGCAATGGACCGATCGGTGCACCCGGTCGGCCCATTGCATTCAATGTGTGCGGGTACGCGTTGTACCCCTGTACGCGTTGTACCGCAATGGACCGATCGGTGCACCCGGCCGGCCCATTGCATTCAATGTGTGCGGGTACGCGTTGTACCCCTGTACGCGTTGAACAGCAATGGACCGATCGGTGCGCACCCATTGTCAATGGCCTAGCCTGGCAACGGACGCGTTTTCGAAATTCGAACGAGTCGGTTGCTGGAAATTCAGTTGGTCACCCACAACAATGTTGCAAAATCATGTATGTCATGAAGTTGAAGATTTGAAGGATGCTGTGGGCGTGTATTGGTGCTGCTATTCCATGGATTGGCCAGATTCAGAAGATGCAAACGACTTGGACCTATCACTTTGGACACATGGGACAGTATCTACCTCTGCAGCACATATATATTGCTGGCTGTTCCCCTGAGAGCTCACTTGCCTGCACTACATGCTCCAGGACGACATCTGCCACTGCACTGCTGCTGTCTCTGCCCCCTCTGGACCCTGCAATGGCACGTACTGTGGAGAGAGCCCCAGGCTTCAGCCTTGAGGAGAACCAGGCCCTGCTGGACAGCCTACTTCCACAGTACAGCAAGCTGTATGGGACACCAGGGGAGCAGGTGAGTGTTCTGTGCACTGCCTTTCTGAATGTGCATTTTGTCTGACTAGCAAGGCTGAAAGTCTGCACGCCACTGGCTAGCAGGCTCACTGAGTAGTTGTCACCCCCCATAGTGTGTAGTGACATGCACTGGACAGGTATGGTGCAGTGACAGTGCATTTGAACAAGGTTTTACTTCCCATGCAATGATACCATGTAGTGACTTCTGGCACGCTGTCCATGGGCAGCGTTGCACTGCCTGTGTACATCATGTGCCCCTGTGATTGAGACATGTATATACAACTGTGTCATGCACGGATATGTTGCATGTGTAGTAATGGCCTTTTCACTTTGTCATCCTGACAGGTTAATGCCCATCGGAAGCAGGATATCTGGAAGGACATCGTCCGGGCTGTCCGGTCCGTGGGGGTCTACAAGCGCCGGATCCGCAACTGCCAGAAGAGGTGGCAGGACCTTCGGGGCTGGACCCGGAGGATTGCACGGGTCCAGCTGAAGCTGTCGCCTCCTCGCAGGAGGGGCGGAACACGGACCCTGACCCCCACATGCTCCAGATCCTGGCGGTGGTGTTTCCAGACCTGGATGGGCAGCTGAAGGCCAGACAGCAGCAAGGAGGGGGTGAGTCAAAGACTGCACTGTGAACTCTGTATTACATGCTATGTGCCCTCCTCTGGCCTTGTTAAACTGCCACAGTACAGCAGTCATGTTGTCCAGGAGCCATGTCCCTCTATTGTGCACTGCCCACTCCTCATCTGATACCCAGGTGTGGCCCTTACATTCAGGGAATTGTGTCACTTGGGACTGTGTCCTTGCAGTTTGCTTCACTCAAGGTGGGGGACAGCATCTGTTTCCCTAACTCTGTTGTGGGCATCATGGGTGGGTCCATTGTTCACACAATGCCTGTGTTCGGACATGTAATCTGCGTGTTGCTTTGATATGCGGTCCACTTGCTGAGCTGAGCCACCACATGTGCCTGGGGTATCTGGCACACACCCATGCAGCGGGTGGGAACAATGTTTGGGCCCCAGGAGTGTGCAGATTACGTGTGTCACACATACATAGCCAGCTATCCACTGTCCAGGGCTCATCCCTCATTCATGTGGGGCAGGACAGTCATGCCTACTCCAGCCCATCCAATACACCTGTACTCCCACTCCCGTGTATCAGCTGACATGTTGTGCGCAGTGATTTGACCCCTCAGGTGTCTGCCTCTGTGTCAGTGTGCTGTGGATTTGTTGCCAGGACTGCTGGGGTGTTTCTCGGTAGGGGCTCAGCATGCCACTGGAGATGTGACCATAGGAGACGATACTTGTGTGTCACATAGGTGTTTGATCAGCTGCCCGTGCAGACTGGGGTATGCGAATGTGAAGTTCAGGCAGCTGTTTCCCATTCACAGCAGATTGTGAGGGGCTCAGGTTCAGAGGGTAGTGTCACAGGTCTCCCATATGTCCAATCGGTATGACCTGGACAGATGAGGGTTAAGATGATGTGTTGTGTGGGGGATGTACATGTGCACTTGTGCAGCTCCAGGACTTGCATTCCCCATGACCTACTATTGTGACACAGTGCAGAGTGTTGTTGTCTGGCTGCCAAGTCATACATCACTGAGACAGTGATGTATGACTTAGCAGTCATGCCTCCGCCATGGCATGTGTCTACTTATTGGTGATCCTGCAGGGGAGTGACATGTGCTACATGCACACCATTGTGGCGATGGCTATCAGGACATGGGTGCATCATGGTGTCTGTCGCTGGTATGCATCACATGCATTTCCTATTTGACTCTGGGCATCCCTTTCATCCGGAAACCTGTACTGACTCAGTGGCAAGAGTTGTGATGTGTGCATGTCCACATGCTACACCGTGTCCTCTGCACTGTCCAACTACTGTGTAGGTGGTGCATGTGTCCACACTGGGGTGTTGCTATCCAACAGACACCAGACAGATGGGTGCAAGGCCATGTGGGATGTGAGTGCCATGGTTGGCATCAGACTGACAATTGGCTTCTCCTGTTCAGTTAGGGCACTTTTAGCAATGTTCAACTAATGATGTCAGGGCTTGCTCTGTAATGTGCTGTGCTCACAGTGGTGTGTGCGTTTGGTGCAGGTGACTGATGTCTGTCTGTTTCCCCATTGTTTGCAGATACATCCACGGCCACGGAAGGGGACAGCTCCACGGACCAGGAGGAGCCGGAGAGCCAGACTGGGTCAGCAGCCGAGGAGTGGTAGGAGGGACCCAGTGGCACGGAGGGCGAGGGGAGCCACACCGAGTAGTCCTCAGCAGCATCCACCTCAGCTGAGGACCACAGCGGCTCGGAGGATGACTCCCTTATGGAGGCGGGTGTCAGCAGCCACCACACCCCAGCTAGTGTTGCTGTCCCCGCCACCACCAGCACCACCACCGCCCTCCCATCGGCTCCCATTCCCCAGGTCCGTGGAGGCTCCCATGTTCAGGAGCGTGTCTCCTTTGGGCCAGGCACCACACCCCCTGCCCCTGTGTCCCCTGCTGCCCTGAGTGAGGAGTCTGTGTACCTCCTTCGCCAGCTCCATGTAGGGCAGACAGCCATGCTGAGTGTCCTCCATGCGCACACCGCTCTGTTGACTCAGCTGGTGTTGTTCATGGAGGGCATCTCATCGGGCATGTCTGACCTACAGAGGGGCAATAGGTCCATGGACTCCTCCCTGACGGCAGCAGTGTCCCTCCTCAGACAGTCCCTCACCCCTCCTGCCTCTGCTCCATCCACACTCCCCAGCACCTTACCCGTCCCAAGCACACACACACCGGCACAGGCACACACCAGCACACACACGTCCAGCACACAGACACACACGCCACAAACAAAATGCACACGCACGCACAGTCAGGGGACTGAAACCAGACTCACAGGGGATGGGGCCCTGGAACATACATACGCATCCACAAGCACTGCGCAGTCCTCAGTTGCCTCTCCCTCCAAAGCACCCTCCCTTGCCTCACCTGCAACCCCAAAGTCACAGCGGCTCTTCCTCTGTGACCTCGGCCTCATCCCCTACGATCCAGCTGCTCCAGCATCCAGGGGGAAGAGGAAGCCCACCCACACGGAGCAGAGTGCCCCTCGCCCCCGGACACCCTCCCCCAGGCGCAGACAGACTGAGGCCCCCACCCGCAAGTCCCCCCGGAGTCGTAAGAGCAAGACCCCACCGCCGCCCTGCAGCTCAGGCACCAGGTCTCCTTCCTCCATCCCTCAGGCCCCCACTCCACAGGTGCCCCCACCACACCCTGCCCCAGGTTCCCCCACCCACAGATATACCATCCCCAAGAGGATCCAGCCTTCTCCCCCTGCCGCTTGCTCTCCCGGCACCACACCCCCGCTGCGCTTGTCTGTGCCACTGATGTGGTGAGGGTGTCCTCCCCCTCTGTCCAGCCCACCTTGCCTGTTCCCCATTCTCCTCCCCTGGAGGTAGGCACTGCAGTGGAGTCCACTACCACCCTGTCTGACTTGGGCACTGCAGTGGCGGACCTGTCCACTCCATCTGCAGGGTCCACTGCAGTCGTGCCGGCACCCACAACATCTGAGTCATGCCCCCCAGTTGTGCCGGCACACACTATGTCAGACACCTCCACTGCAGTTGTCAGTGGCTCTCCAGCACCCACCACCCCTTCCCTGCCTCCTCCTGGTGAGCCCTGATCCTGTCCCTGCGGTGCCTGGCCTGCCCCCCCGGTTGCCCCTCCTAGTGGATTGTCCCTGGTTTTGTGCAGTGCAGGCATGCGTAGGGTGACATCTGCCACTGTCACCCTGTATTGACTTACTTGATGGACTGGCCAGAGCATTACTGTTCTCTGAGTTTTTGGACACACATATGCTGAATAAAGCAACTTTCTGTTCTCTAGTGCTTATGCTTCTGATGTACATGTTGTTGATGATGCTAACCATGCCCTTGCTGCACTGATGGGGATATTTGGTCTCATGATAATGAAGTGTTACTGTGCAGGAACACATGTGGTCCAGGGGGAATGTGTCCTATCCTGTGGTGTATCCATGTCATCCTTAGCAGCATCTGAGGGTGTCATGTGTTCAGTATTTGGCAATGGGATTTCCTACTTACATTAGCAATTTCACATCTGTGGCTTCCACCCCTGCACATCTGTTGTGCCTGCCATTGTTCAATTTGTCTACTTCCCTGACCGTGTGGCCATCTCCACTGGACATGCAGGTTTGGGCATCAATGGGGAAGGACTCATCTGTGTTGTCAGTGCAACATTGCTATACAAGTGTGTTGGATCTGTGCTGATGATTTCGTTGGCACTCCCATGACCAGGCTGATGTGACGGGAGCCTTCATTTGGTGCTAATTGTTGATTGTGTGACCAAGTGCTCAGCTGACATGATGGGGCCCTACTGAGGCAACATATGGCACAGCTTTCCTCACACAGGAGTGGAGTCCCCTGATGGCAGTGTGTACTCCTGTGACATTGCCTGCGCCCAAGGTGTGTGTTGTATGACCATGTCTGTGTGTTCACTTCCGTTTTGCTGTGCATGCTGGGATCCCTAGTGTTGTACCTGTTTGTGATGCTTGCTGAGTTGACCTATGTTCCCCCAAAGTCTTCTCCCTGGGTTCTCTGTGATGTGGGTGCATGGCACATTACTGGTCATCAGGGTGTCACCCATAGGTGTGTTTGCTGTCAGGGCTGAGTTTGTGTGCAGACGCAGATGGGTCACAGTCAGGTTTCCCCTTGGCACTTGTTGTTTACACCTGTCATGTGATTTCCAGTTTGTGTTATCTTTCAGTGATTGTGACACGTTGTGTGTGTGACTGCTGGCACTCCTCAGGGTCCGGGCTGCAATGTTGGTTGTTGTCTATGTGTGTTCTTTGTGGGTGACCTTGGCTTCTTCATTGGTGTGTGACTGTGGCTGGGATCCCATTGGTTGGTGTGGTATTGCCGTCATGTCCATGTACAGCGTAGTGTGCAGTGTGTCAGACATTCAGGAGTCTTGTTGAGTGGCCATGTGTAATGTGTTTCTGCACCTTGGTTCCCACCCACCACCCTGGGATTGTCATGGGTGCATGTGCAATGTCACCAGTGCATGTGTGCTTCACTGCTGCACATTGTTGGAGGTCGAGGTGTGTGGTGTTGAGTGTGTGCAGATGAGAGTTGTTGCCCGGCTAGACCCCTGCCTCCATGTTGGCCTTGGCTTACTGGCCGTGCTGATTGATTTGTGCTTGTGTAGGTGTGATGGTAGTTTGTTGCTCAGGACACATGACTGTGGTTCACAATGTGAACGACATTTAGCTTTGTCATCACAGTGGGATTGTAATGCAGCCCAGGGTCACCACATTGTGGGGGCCCTGGGGGTAGTGCTGTGGTGTGTCTGTGTCTTGCTGTGTCAGTTGCTGTTCCTACGTGCTTGTGTGACATGTGTGATTTGTGCTCCCTCTCATCTGACAATGCCTGATTGCCCACATAGGGGATTTGGATCCATGAGTTACCTTTGTGTGGCACTGTATGCACATCTGTGTAATTGGTATTCAGGCCTCCTCATGTGTTGTGTGGTTGCCTGGGGACACTGGCACCACCCCCCTCACCTGTTGTGTTTGATGTGCAGTGTGGGTCTGCCTGTTTGTGTTTGTGCATCTGCACCACTGCATTGGCATATCTTAGGTGTGCCATTGGCTGTATGTTGTTTGGTGGGTTTCCCCTGCTGTCCCTGGGACTCCTAGGTCATCGGTCAGCACAATGATCATGGTTTGTGTGTCCCATTGCTGCCATGGTATGGTATCTGTTCACCTCACATCTACAGTCTCCACAGGGTATCTGCATTTGTGTGCCCATTGGTGCAAATATGTGGGTCTGCATTCTGATGGTCACTTCTGTCATTGTGTCATTGATGAATGTTGACTGTGTCAGCCCCCATGGGTGTTGTTTGTCTGCACATGGCCAAAGGTATGTCTTATTTGCACTGCAGTATTTGCCTCCCCCAATCTATGTTGCAATGGGACACATGCACTACTTTGCCACTGATGTGTTTTATGTTCTGTGACCAGGAATCATCCATGCAGTTTGGCAGTTGCAGCTTTTTCTTTGTCAACACTTACATTTTGGTCACTGTGATGATGGGGGTTTGGACCCCATTGCCACAATGTTCAAAATGTGCTTCAGCTATGGACCCCACACCTACATTTTGGTCACTGTGATGATGGGGTTTGGACCCCATTGCCACAATGTTCAAAATGTGCTTCAGCTATGGACCCCACACTTACCTTTTGGTCACTGTGATGATGGGGGTTTGGACCCCATTGCCACAATGTTCAAAATGTGCTTCAGCTATGGACCCCACACTTACCTTTTGGTCACTGTGATGATGGGGGTTTGGACCCCATTGCCACAATGTTCAAAATGTGCTTCAGCTATGGACCCCACACTTACCTTTTGGTCACTGTGATGATGGGGGTTTGGACCCCATTGCCACAATGTTCAAAATGTGCTTCAGCTATGAACCCCACACTTACCTTTTGGTCACTGTGATGATGGGGGTTTGGACCCCATTGCCACAATGTTCAAAATGTGCTTCAGCTATGGACCCCACACTTACATTTTGGTCACTGTGATGATGGGGTTTTGGACCCCATTGCCACAATGGTCATGGCCTGCTTGCATTGTGGGGGCCACACACATATATGTGTGGCACATGTGATAGGGGGTCACATTGTATGTTCAAAGTCATGTTCAGTGTTGTAGGCATTTGACACAGTCTACACACGCTTGTCATGGTGTTGGGGGGATGTCTTTTTCTTGCATTCCCTAGGTTGTGGTGTGCTGGTTGTGTCATGCATTGTCCATCCTATGAGTGGGGGTGGTGTTGGTGGTAGGCATCCAGCCCCCCATGGGTAGAGGTGGTAGTAGTGACAGGCATCCAGCCCCCCATGGGTAGAGGTGGTAGTAGTGGTAGGCATCCAGCCCCCTGGCTAAGGGTGGTAGTTGTGGTAGGCATCCAGCCCCCTGGCTAAGGGTGGTAGTAGTGGTAGGCATCCAGCCCCCTGGCTAAGGGTGGTAGTTGTGGTAGGCATCCAGCCCCCCTGGGTAAGGGTGGTAGTAGTGGTAGGCATCCAGCCCCCTGGCTAAGGGTGGTAGTAGTAGTGGGCATCTGGCACCCCCTGGCTAAGGGCGGTAGTAGTGGTAGGCATCCAGCCCCCTGGGTAAGGGTGGTAGTAGTGGTAGGCATCTGGTACCCCCATGGCTAAGGGTGGTAGTAGTGGTAGGCATCCAGCCCCCTGGCTAAGGGTGGTAGTAGTGGTGGGCATCTGGCACCCCCATGGCTAAGGGTGGGAGTAGTGGTAGGCATCCAGCCCCCCTGGGTAAGGGTGGTAGTTGTGGTAGGCATCCAGCCCCGCTGGCTAAGGGTGGTAGTAGTGGTAGGCATCCAGCCCCCCTGAGTAAGGGTGGTAGTTGTGGTAGGCATCCAGCCCCCTGGCTAAGGGTGGTAGTAGTGGTAGGCATCCAGCCCCCCTGGGTAAGGGTGGTAGTGGTGGTGGGCATCTGGCACCCCCTGGCTAAGGGTGGTAGTAGTGTTAGGCATCTGGCACCCCCATGGCTAAGGGTGGTAGTAGTGGTAGGCATCCAGCCCCCTGGCTAAGGGTGGTAGCAGTGGTAGGCATCTGGCACCCCCATGGCTGAGGGTGATAGTAGTGGTAGGCATCCAGCCCCCTGGGTAAGGGTGGTAGTAGTGGTAGGCATCTGGCACCCCCATGGCTAAGGGTGGTAGTAGTGGTAGGCATCCAGCCCCCTGGCTAAGGGTGGTAGTAGTGGTAGGCATCTGGCACCCCCATGGCTAAGGGTGGTAGTAGTGGTAGGCATCCAGCCCCCTGGCTAAGGGTGGTAGTAGTGGTAGGCATCCAGCCCCCTGGCTAAGGGTGGTAGTAGTGGTGGGCATCTGGCACCCCCTGGCTAAGGGTGGTAGTAGTGGTAGGCATCCAGCCCCCTGGGTAAGGGTGGTAGTTGTGGTAGGCATCCAGCCCCACAGGCTAAGGGTGGTAGTAGTGGTGGGCATCTGGCACCCCCATGGCTAAGGGTGGGAGTAGTGGTAGGCATCCAGCCCCCCCTGGGTAAGGGTGGTAGTTGTGGTAGGCATCCAGCCCCCCTGGCTAAGGGTGGTAGTAGTGGTAGGCATCTGGCACCCCCATGGCTAAGGGTGGTAGTAGTGGTAGGCAGGCATCCAGCCCCCTGGCTAAGGGTGGTAGTAGTGGTAGGCATCTGGCACCCCCATGGCTAAGGGTGGTAGTAGTGGTAGGCATCCAGCCCCCCTGGCTAAGGGTGGGTAGTAGTGGTAGGCATCCAGCCCCCTGGCTAAGGGTGGTAGTAGTGGTGGGCATCTGGCACCCCCTGGCTAAGGGTGGTAGTAGTGGTAGGCATCCAGCCCCCTGGCTAAGGGTGGTAGTAGTGGTGGGCATCTGGCACCCCCTGGCTAAGGGTGGTAGTAATCCAGCCCCCCTGGGTAGGGGTGGTAGTGGTGGTGCGCATCCAGGCCCCTGTGTGCATATGTGGCATTGGTGATGGGCATCCCACCCCTATGGTGCTGCTGTTGCTGGTGTAAGTAAATTCTGCATCCCTCTGTGTGTGTGTGATGTGTCGTGTACGTGTTGTATGTTTTTGTGGTTGGTGTCTGACTTACCTTCTGCGCCGTTCGCGTCCGTGCCTGTTCCGGTAGTAAATGTAGAATATTGGTAGGATCGGAACGAAGGGATTCATGGTTGGTTCGTCTCGTTCGTCTTTCTCGTTGCTTCGCGTCGTCCTCGTCGCTGGCGTGTTCGCCTCGTAGCCGTGGATCGTGTTGTGGCGCGAATCGGAGCTTATGTGCGCCTCTCCCGGAAGCTTTGACGTGCCGGACGTAGCGACGGGTTCGGCGCGTACGGAAAGCGCATCGTACTTGTTCGGCCGGACGGGCCTGCATTTTCCCTTCCGTGCGACTCGATTCGGCGTTTCCAGATTCGCCTCGGTCGGAGAACAGGACCTGGATTGGGTGAGTACGACTCGGCCGGATTCTATGCTGTTGTGCGCATCGTACTTACTCGTTCGGAATAATGTACGGATCGGTCGGGAAACAGGCATTCGCATGGCTTTTTTCCCGACCGAATGGTATTGGGTGCGCCTCCGACCGAGATCGGAATCGGCCCCTGAGTCTTTGGCAAGACAAGCTGCTTTGAGCTCTTGCCATCTCTCCTCATCCCAGGCTGTTTTCGCCCAGTCCTGGGTTGATTTATAGGATTTCTTAGCTGCTGTGATTCGCAGGCTACCCTTGGCTTTTATTTCCATGATTAATAGATTGCGTGCAAATCGGCATTCTTTGTTAAACCATCTCTTCTGGGCGGGGGTCACTTGCGGCCCAATGATACAGGTGTCATGTAGTTCCTACAAATCAATATAGGTTCTGCGTGCTTAAACAACATAGACTGTGGGATTGGTGTCCAGACTGATTCCAGACACCCCCACCGGGTATGTTCGCCTGTATACCTAGCTAGCTCACAGTGCCACTGTAAACTCCTCTTACCAAGGAGAGAATAGTTCTTGACAACTATCGAAAATGACAACTCTGTCCCATCAGAGATCGTGGAAATAGTACCATACTTTTCGCTCAGTCACTCATGCTCACTTTGTCTCAGAGAAATACACAGAATAAATGGTGAGGACGTTTTCAAAAAGCATTTATTGAACCAGCGTCATTCTAGTGTAAAATAGGTGTTCTGAATCAACCATAAGACGGAAACAGATATAAATGATTATAAGCACCAACAGAGTAAATGGATGGTAGATTTCTACCATAGTGCTAGAAACAATGAATATATGCAAGCATATAAATACATGACAATAATAATGTGTACTCCTATGATGCAACCTTAACTAGACGTACCTAAGTGTACATAGCATGTATGTAGGTGTAGAGCCAAGAATCCCCCTAGGCTGAAGCCAACCCCATTACCTGGAGTGAGAAACTGTGGGACCCCGTCTTGGTCTCGAGATGGACATCCAGCGAGGAATGTCAGACCACTGCGAGCTGGAACCTCAGCGTCTCGTGTCAGTGTGTCAGCATGGAAGTCTTTCTCCTCTCTTTACCCTGGCAAAGATGTGGTGTATATATACCCAAAACGTACCATCAGGGGATTCTACCTTGCTGTGCCATGTCAGCCGAGGATGACGGCAGGGATGACCCTCATACATAGTTATTATGCAGAAGATGGTAATCCTGCTGTGATTCTGAGAATCCTTACGCATAATTCATGAGGGTAGTTTTCGGGGAAAACCATACAACATTTATGCAGCGCTTGACTAGGTATAAGGTCAATACCAATACCAAAACCCATTATGTAGTGTAATGGTACGGTAAATGTAGGAGAAGGGTCAGGGGACTACTAAAGCCTATATTGAGGTACCCTTTGAACCAAAACACTCACTCCTCATCCGACCGGACGACATACTAAAAAGGGAATGCCCTTCTAATCAAGCATGTAAACATTATTAAAAAGGCGGTGAAAAGGCTTCTGCAAATTCATAAAATCTCTAAAAATTAAACTCTAAAAGTCCTTCAAAATATGTTCATATATATAGTCTGAGGCACTAAGTTCGTTTGAAAGCCATGGAGCTCAGTAATAGCATAGAAAGAAAACGTTTTTGTTTAAAATTCCAATTTTTGGTTGTTTTAAAAAAGGCCGAATTCTTCCCAGCATACGGAGAGCCACATTTTTATGTGTCCTGTGTGGGAGATGCAACAATACTGCTGCTTGCCTTTGCAGACGACGATCCCTGTACAGTAGCGGCTCGTGCAGGGAGTGCTGCGGGGCGGTGGGGCGGGGTGGGGGAGGAGCAGGGTGGGGGGTAGTAAACTACGCCATACAGCCGAACAGAGGTAAGTAAACAAATAAATAAATAAAACTAATTTAGTTGCGCGCGCTGCGTAGCATTTGGCAATGCAGCGCGCAATGAAATTTGTTTTATTTATTTACTTACCTCTGTTTGGCCATATGCCGTAGTTTACTACCCCCACCCTGCTCCTCCCCTGCCCCGCCCCACCACCCCGCAGCACTCCCTCCACGAGCCGCTACTGTCCATGTAACACCTCACAGATCAGGTCAATTGAGCAAAGATGATCTTCCTTAGATCCCACAGTCGATGCTGGGGAAGCATTTGTAACAACCAAAGCCTGTGTGCCTGTAGTAGAGCCAGTATCCGGTCCAACAGGAGCTGAAGCATCCCGTGGTGGCTCTAAGAATGCTGACATCAACAGTGGAATACGCTGGGGACACTGCAGTATGTGGGCTGTTAACGGGTCCAGCAATGCATCCACGTCCGGTGGCACAACCGATGGAAGTGTTAGACAGAGGTCCACCCCGCATTCATAGCTGAAGGTGCAAGCAGCGGAGGACAGGCAAAACAGTCAATCCAGACTGATCAAAACGATAGGAACCAAGACTCGCTTAGCTCCCAAAGTCGAGGTGTGCCAAGATGGAGTACCATGCGATCATGGTAACGTCGCTCCAAGAGCGCTTTTTCCATTTACTTGGTGACTGGGACGTCCATTGCGTAAAATTAAAATCAGGATACCCACTACTAGTAGCAGGATTAGGGAAAGTCCTCAAAAATGCTTCCAAATATGGAGTGTATGAAAGCTGGAATCACCCTGAAGACTGTCTGAAAGGTGCTTAACAGTCCAGAACCTATGGTCTTAAATAGGTGTGCTATACCATTCGCATAGAACATGTTGAAGATACACTGTACCATTTCTCCGAAATGGAAAGGGCAGTTAGTCCGTACCAGTGCCTGTATCTCAGCAGAGGATCTTGCCACCTGGAAATCAAAAGTCTCTCGGGCTGAGGTTAAGGGCACATTTTTCTGTAAAAGCATGGCTTTCATTTGTCTCAGAGTATCAAACCGTATAAAGGAAACATTCGACGAAGGCCAAAATGGCGCCTCCCTGACTGTGTGGGTCGGTGGAAACAATACTTGCATACAAACAGTAACCCTGGAACTTACAGTGACAAGATATGCGATGCCTGGAAGCATTCCACAACAGCCTTGATCATTCAGCATTAAGTAACTCCCATTCGAGAGCAGCCTGAACACTGGATTAATCACGGCAGCTGAGGAACCTTTCAAATGACAGGATCCGTTAGCTACTGAACCATTACAGGCCCAGTGAAGCATGATATCCTGGAAAATTAGAGATCCAGTCAAAGAATTCTTGCAGTGTGTACTGCTGAGAAACACTTCAGTGTCCCCGTACCTGCATCTAAATCTATACGGTAATTCCCAAGATTCATGGATAAATTCCCTACCCATTGCTTCATACCTGCCCACCTGGTGGTGTTCTAGGCAATATTGAAACTGGAAAGTTGTTACTGGCAATGTTATATGGCCATGAATTATCCATTCTGTGGACGGGGAAAAGGTAATTAGTCAAATTTTTCAATGCGCAGCATTGTATATTTCGCATCCCTTTGTGCCATTGTTGTCTGCTTTTCCGTCAAATTATATGCAGAGGACAGAGACGTACTATTGATATATCGCCAGGGCACATAACCAGAGCGTAGTGATTGTAACGTCCAGCTCAATAACATAATAGAACATAACTGTGATTGTCCGTGTTGTAAGATGGACAGATTCTGTTCCATTATATCTATAGTAGAAGATACAATGTTGCCCAGTGAATAAATCCTAGATGTTAGTGTGGCCATGCCATTGTCAGTCACAGCCAAAGCCTTTTCTAAGTTAATTCTATCAATTTCACGCAATCTCTCCGCAGCTTCCTGTTGAGAGACTTTCCAAATTTCATTATAAACAGAGTATAAGAAGGGTTTCTGGCGTGGCTTTTGGGGACGTAGTAAAAAATCCTTAAGATCCATGTCATCTGACAGTAGGGACAAGTGTTGTTTCACCTGTGACTGTGTAGAGGTTCTTATCCAATCTAGGCATAACTTCCCAACACTGTATGATGTCACCACCCCCGGATGTTCTCACTGTACATAGCGTAAGTCAGGCCTACGCATACTAAACCCTTCAGTGGTACCCCTGAATCTTGATTGACACGTATTTGTGTCGATAGGCAAAACTAACCATCCCTTCCAGTTTGGGTCTGTTGAATTGTATGAAATGCCCTGCATGATGTCTTCTAGTGTACTCTCACCATTTTCTGTGTAATTTTGCCAAACCTCAAAGTGTGAACGCGAGGGAATATGTGGTGTGTTCAAATCCTTAATCTAGGCTAACCCAAGACAGGAAGTCTGTTGCACAGTGTCGTTCAGGAAGATGATTTGTTGTGGTAGGAGGCATGCTCTAAATAGTGTCTCTGTTACCTGAACTTGCCAGTCCTTCGTACCCCAAACAGATTTAATGTCTATAGTGTCCTTCCATAAGTCGAAACACTGTTCAGACAGTTGGGCAATAAAGGATGCAGAGTATATCTGTTTCATGTTAGTGAGCATACTTTTCTTTGCAGATGTAGGTGCAAGCTTATAAAAATATGAGCAGGGATCTGATGTATCAAACCCAGAAAAATAAGCAAACTTTTGTGCAAATGTGTTTAAATTACCTTTCGGTGGTGTTGGGCAATGTTCCCATTGGTGGTATGTGAAAACATTATGTCGTGCACTTGTTTTATGCAGAAAGTGATGACCATAATGTTAATAATAGTACATTGTGTTAAACTCAGACGAGTCATCAAACATTTCATTTGTTGAAAATGCTGCAGACAGTTCTAAATCAGACAACATATTATTTACAGTCTCAAAATCCCAATTGTCAGAATATGTACGGGAGGTGATGATATCATTTAAAGAAATTTTGAATATATGTGGTATTTTAAGAAGTTCAGTGGGACCAAATATATCATATGAAACCGTATCCCAAACTATTCTGTCAGGAACCGGAACTGCTGTAATGTTCACATGGGACAGGTCTCTCTGTTCACGATGAGATGATGTATGAGGTTTCAGCACCAAGTTCACTTTTGATATTGCAGAGCATTCTGGGAGATAGTGTCCATTCATGAGTAAGAAAAAGACAGTCACTAAACCTATCCAAAATAGTAGGAACAGTATTCCAGTTATTATCCAGAGCTGCAGCCAGGGTGAGACTAAGGGGTTGATTCCGATGTCGGCCGGAAGCGCACCTAACAGTATTCGTCCGGAAAAAATACCAGCCGAACGCGTGTTTTCCGACCGACTCGAACACTCTACCGAACGAACAAGTACGATGCGCATAACAGCCCAGATTCCGAGCGAGCCGTACTCACCCATTCCAGCTCCTGTTCCCCGCCCGAGCCGGATCCGTAAATGCCGAATCG
The DNA here is from genome assembly GCA_963921515.1 of Calotriton arnoldi. Classification (NCBI taxonomy): domain Eukaryota; kingdom Metazoa; phylum Chordata; class Amphibia; order Caudata; family Salamandridae; genus Calotriton; species Calotriton arnoldi. Next base: position 187,626 of record CAWUFW010006798.1, on the reverse strand, counting down.
AGTCGCACAGAACCAAATACACAGCACCTTCCGGCCGGACTAGTACGATGCATCTTCCGTACGCGCCGAACTCGTCGCTACGTCCGGCACGTATGAGCATCCGGGAGAGCTGCACATAAGCTCCGATTCGCGCCACGGCGATGAGACGAACAAGCCAGCGACGAGTACGAGTCGAAGCCACGAGAAAGACGAACGAGACAAACCAACCATGAATCCCATCGCGCAGGTCCTACCAATACTCTACATCTATTACCGGGACTGGTACGGACACGTACGGTGCAGACGGTAAGTCAAACACCCACAACACAAACAAATGACACGTACCCGAAATATGTCACACACACATAGGGATGCACAAATGACGTACACTAGCAACAGCAGAACCATAGGGGTGGGATGGCCATCACCAATGCCATACACACCCATAGGGGGATGGATGCCTGCCACTACTGCCATCCCCACCCATAGGGGGATGGATGCCTACCACTAACACCACCCCCACTCAGGGTGGGCTGGATGCCTACCACTACTACCATCCCCACCCATAGGGGGCTGGATGGCTGTCACTAACACCACCCCCACTCAGGGTGGGCTGGATGCCTAAAACTAACACCACCCCTACTCAGGGTGGGCTGGATGCCTGTCACTACTGCCATCCCCACCCATAGGGGGATGGATGCCTACCACTAACACCACCCCCACTCAGTGTGGGCTGGATGCCTACCACTACTACCATCCCCACTCATGGGGGGCTGGATGTCTACCACTACTACCATCCCCACTCATGGGGGGCTGGATGCCTACCACTACTACCATCCCCACTCATGGGGGGCTGGACGCCTGCCACTACTGCCATCCCCACCCATAGGGGGATGGATGCCTACCACTAACAACACCCCCACTCAGGGTGGGCTGGATGCCTACCACTACTACCATCCCCACTCATGGGGGGCTGGATGCCTGCCACTACTACCATCCCCACTCATGGGGGGCTGGATGCCTACCACTACTACCATCCCCACTCATGGGGGCTGGATGCCTACCGCTACTACCATCCCCACTCATGGGGGGCTGGATGCCTGCCACTACTACCATCCCCACTCATGGGGGCTGGATGCCTACCACTACTACCATCCCCACTCATGGGGGGCAGGATGCCTACCACTACTACCATCCCCACTCATGGGGGGCTGGATGCCTACCACTACTACCATCCCCGCTCATGGGGGGCTGGATGCCTACCACTACTACCATCCCCGCTCATGGGGGGCTGGATGCCTACCACTACTACCATCCCCACCCATAGGGGGATGGATGCCTACCACTAACACCACCCCCACTCAGGGTGGGCTGGATGCCTACCACTACTACCATCCCCACTCATGGGGGGCTGGATGCCTACCACTACTACCATCCCCACTCATGGGGGGCTGGATGCCTACCACTATTACCATCCCCACTCATGGGGTCTGGATGCCTGCCACTACTGCCATCCCCACCCATAGGGGGATGGATGCCTACCACTAACACCACCCCCACTCAGGGTTGCTGGATGCCTACCACTACTACCATCCCCACTCATGGGGGGCTGGATGCCTGCCACTACTACCATCCCCACTCATGGGGGGATGGATGCCTACCACAACTACCATCCCCACTCATGGGGGGCTGGATGCCTACCACTACTACCATCCCCACTCATGGGGGGCTGGATGCCTACCACTACTACCATCCCCACTCATGGGGGGCTGGATGCCTATCACTAACACCACCCCCACTCAGGGTGGGCTTGATGCCTACCACTAACACCACCCCTACTCAGGGTGGGCTGGATGCCTGTTACTATTGCCATCCCCACCCATAGGGGGATGGATGCCTACCACTAACACCACCCCCACTCAGGGTGGGCTGGATGCCTACCACTACTACCATCCCTACCACTACTACCATCCCCACTCATGGGGGGCTGGATGCCTACCACTACTACCATCCCCACTCATGGGGGGCTGGATGCCTACCACTACTACCATCTCCACTCATGGGGGGCTGGAAGCCTGCCACTACTGCCATCCCTACCCATAGGGGGATGGATGCCCACCACTAACACCACCCCCACTCAGGGTGGGCTGGATGCCTACCACTACTACCATCCCCACTCATGGGGGGCTGGATGCCTGCCACTACTACCAACCCCACTGATGGGGGGCTGGATGCCTACCACTACTACCATCCCCACTCATGGGGGGCTGGATGCCTAGCACTACTACCATCCCCACTCATGGGGGGCTGGATGCCTACCACTACTACCATCCCCCCTTATGGGGGGCTGGATACCTACCACTACTACCATCCCCACTCATGGGGGGCTGGATGCCTGCCACTACTGCCATCCCCACCCATAGGGGGATGGATGCCTTCCACTAACACCACCCCCACTCAGGGTGGGCTTGATGCCTACCACTAACACCACTCCATCTCAGGGTGGGCTGGATGCCTGTCACTACTGCCATCCCCACCCATAGGGGGATGGATGCCTACCACTAACACCACCCCCACTCAGGGTGGGCTGGATGCCTACCACTACTACCATCCCCACTCATGGGGGGCTGGATGCCTACCACTACTACCATCCCCACTCATGGGGGCTGGATGCCTACCACTACTACCATCCCCACTCATGGGGGGCTGGATGCCTGCCACTACTGCCATCCCCACCCATAGGGGGATGGATGCCCACCACTAACACCACCCCCACTCAGGGTGGGCTGGATGCCTACCACTTCTACCATCCCCACTCATGGGGGGCTGGATGCCTGTCACTACAATCACCCCTACTCATAGGATGGGTAATTCATGACACAACTAGCATACTCCCACATAAGGACTGTCTGTAAATTACATCCCAACCCCAACACCATGACAAGCGTGTGTGGTCTGTGTCAAATGCATACAACACTGAACATGACATTGAACATACAATGTGACCCCCTAACACATGTGTCACACATAATTGTGTGTGTGGCCTACACAATGCAAGCAGACCATGACCACTGTGGCAATGTGGCCCAAAGCCCCATCACCACAGTGCCCAAAAGGTAAGTGTGTGCTCCATAGCTGAAGCACATTTTGGACAGTGTGGCAATGGGGCCCAACGCCCCATCACCACAGTGCCCAAAAGGTAAGTGTGTGCTCCATAGCTGAAGCTCATTTTGAACAGTGTGGCAATGGGGCCCAAAGCCCCATCACCACTGTGCCCAAAAGGTAAGTGTGTGCCCCATAGCTGAAGCACATTTTGAATAGTGTGGCAATGGGGCCCAAAGCCCCATCACCACAGTGCCCAAAAGGTAAGTGTGTGCTCCATAGCTGAAGCACATTTTGAACAGTGTGGCAATGGGGCCCAAAGCCCCATCACCACAGTGACCAAAAGGGAAGTGTGTGCTCCATAGCTGAAGCACATTTTGAACAGTGTGGCAATGGGGCCCAAAGCCCCATCACCACAGTGCCCAAAAGGTAAGTGTAGTCCTGGTAAAAGCTGCAAAAACAAAACTGCAGGGATTATTCCTGGCCACACAACACCAAACACTACAGTGGCATTGTAGTGCTTGTGTCCCATAGCAACATAGATTGTGTGAGGCAAGCAGTGCAGTGCCAATGACACATCGTTCTGGCCATGTGCACACAAACATCAGCCATGGGGGCCCACATTGTCTACACATGTAGATATCCTGTGGAGACTGTAGATGGCAGGTGAACAAATACCATACCATGGCAGCAATGGGACATACTAACCATGATCAATGTGCTGACTGATGACCTAGCAGTCCCAGGGCCAGCAGGGGAAAGCCAACAAACAACATACAGCCAATGGCAAACTAAAGATATGCCAATGCAGTGGTGCAAATGCACAAACACAAACAGGCAGACTCACACTGCATATCATACACAACAGGTGAGGGGGTTGTGTGCCAGTGTCCCCAGGCAAACACACAACACATGAGGAGGCCAGATTCACTAATACACAGATGTCAACACAGTCACATACAAAAGTAACTCATGGATTGGATTTCCCTATGTGGGCAAACAGGCATTGTGAGATGAGAGGGAGCCCAAATTACACATGTCACACAAGCTTGTAGGAACAGCAACAAACACAGCAAGAGACAGAACCACCACAGCACTCCCCCCAGGGACCCCACATTGTGGTGACACTAGCCTGCATGACAATCACACTGTGATGACAAAGGTAGATGTCATCCACACTGTGAACCACAGCCATGTGTCCTGAGCAACAAACTACCATCACACCTATACAAGCACAAAGCACTCAGCATGGCCTGCCAGCCAAGGAAAATATGGAGGTAGTGCCCCAGCCGTGCAACAACTCACATTTGTACACACTCAACGCCACACACCTTGAACTCCAACAATGTGCAGCAGTGAAGCTCACATGGACTGCTGACATTGCACATGCACCCATGACAATCCCAGGGGTGGTGGGGGAAATAAGGTGCAGAAACACATCAAACATGGCCAGTCAACAATACTTGTGAATGTCTGACACACTGCACAGTATGCCGTACATGGGCATGACGTGAAATCCACCCCAAACAATGGGATCCTGGCCATAGTCACACACCAATGAAGAAGCCAAGCTGACCCACAAAGGACACACATAGACAACTCCCAACATTGCAGCTCTGACCCTGAGGAGTGGCAGCAGTCACACACACAACGTGTCACAATCACTGAAAGCATACACAAACAGAAAATCACATTACTCGTGTAACCAACAAGTGCCAAGAGGAATCCTGACTGTGTCCCATCTGCGTTTGCCCACATCCCCAGCCCTGACAACAAAGACAACTAGGGATGACAACCTCATGAACATTAGTTTGCCATGCACCCACATCCTGGAGAAACCAGGTCCAAGATGCTGGATGAACACAGAACAACTCAGCAAGCATCACAAACAGGAACATCCGTAGGGACACAGCCTGTGTAGGAAAAGGAGAAGGGAACACGCACAGACATGCCTGCACAACACACAACACGGGCACAGCCTATATCACGGAATCACGCACTGCCATGAGGGCACTCCACTCCTGTTGAAGGTCAGCTGTGCCAAACCTTGTCTGTGCACGACTCAAACATGTCAGCAGAACACTCGGTTTGCCCACTCGGTCAGTGAGTCAACAACTACAACACACTGAAGGCTCTGCTCATATCAGCCTGGGCACGGGAGTGTCACGTCAGTCATCTGCATACACCCAAGACATGTGTCAAGCAACTTGCACTGTGTACACAGATGAGTCCCCCAAATTTGATGTGCTAAACTGCATGTCCATTGGAGACGGGCACACAGTCAGGGTACTAGGAACATTGGACAGTGGTAAGCCCACCAGATGTGCATCAGTGTAGGACAAAGATGGTAATCTACAAATGCTAAACGTACATCCCTGTGTCAAATGCTGAACATTACACCCTCAGACTGCAGCAAAGGATGCTATAGATCCAGACTAGATTAGGACACATATCCCATGGACCACATGGAGCCCATCACAGCAAAACTTCATTTACCTGATCTGAACACTATTACAACAGCAAATGCATGATTCTACACATCTACATCATGTATCTCCAAAGATTAACCACAAGTAAACAAAAAGAGGCTTTATTCAGCAAGTGTGCAACTCAAATCAAAAGTCCAAAATAAACTAAGGCCAGTGGCCAGTCCAAATATACAGTCCCAACAGGGTGATGTGTGACAACTTGTCAACAATTGCTTGCCTGCACAGGTACGGACAGGGGACATCCCCTTGGAGGGGCATACGAGGGGCAGGCCAGGCACCGCAGGGACAGGATCAGGGGATGCCAGAAGGAGGCAGTGAAGGGGAGGTGGGTGCAGGAGTGTCACCGGCAACTGCAGTGGAGGTGACTGACTCAGGGGGGGCTGGCACCACCGCAGGGCTCAAGTCAGATGGTGTTGGTGCTGCAACCACTGCAGTGGGCTGGTCAGATGGAGTGGACTGGGTCCCCAATGCAGTGCCCGAGTCAGACGGGGTGGTTGTGGACTCCACCGCAGTGCATGACTCCAAGGTAGTGGAAGGGGGGCAGAAGAGCTGGGCAGGACAGAGGGGGGACACGGTCTCCACACCAGTGGCACAAACAGGCAGAGCGTCTGGTTTGGGGTGGAAGAGCAAGTGGCAGGGGGAGGGCCTAAGCAGTTTGGGGATGCGGTATCGGTCTGTGGGGGAACCTGGGGCAGGGTGTGGCGGTGGAACCTGTGGAGTGGTGGCCTGGGGGATGGAGGTGAGAGACTGGGTGGTTGACTTGCAGGGCGCTGGCGGGGTCTTGCTCTTCCGGGACCGGGGGACTTGCGGGTGGGGGGCTCACTCTGCCTGCGCCTGGGGGAGGGTGTCCAGGGGCGAGGGGCACTCCCCTCTGTGTGGGTGGACTTCCTCTTCCCCCGGTATGCTGGATCAGCGGGATTGGAGGGGAAGAGGCCGAGGTCACTGAGGAAGAGCTGCTGATCAGGTGGGGTTGCAGGTGAGGCAAGGGAAGGGGGTCTTGGAGGGAGAGGATCTTGAGGATTGCGGAGTGACTGTGGTTGCCTGTGTGTGTGTGTGTTCCCCATCCCCTGTGTCTGTGGTATCAGTCCCCTGAGGATGCTTGTGTGCACGTCTTGCCTTTCTCTTGGGTGCGTCTGTGCTGCTCGTGTCTGTGTGTTTGGGTGACTGTGCAGGTGTGCATGTGCTTTGGACAGGTAGGGGGGCAGGAAGTGTGTATGGGGCAGAGGTGGGAGGGGTGAGGGACTGTTGTGTTGTATACTTCATAGGGTGTCCATAAACGGGCTTTCTAGACTCATGTCCTTATATAGGCATAACCCAACCTGCCCTTATATAGGCGTAGAATCCCAGGCCTTATTTAGGCATAAACCATGCACACCAAATACAGGCATGGCTTCCGACATCCGTCCACCCTAACGTCTCAACGAGTCCATGAAAAAACAGACCCTCAGGCTGCGGGAGTTTCCTTGCCCAGGACTATTGATTTCTTCAAGGACTCATACATTATGCATGAACCTCTTATTCCCTAAGGGATTCATTCATGACGTCTTTCGCTGCCCAACTCACGTCAATGCTACCATTTTCAGGTATAAATATACCTTCCCAAACCCCTGTAAATCAGAGGAGACCTCGACTTCAGAGGAGCCCGATTCCCGGCCAGACGCACTGAGAAGACACTGTCATTCCTGCACGCAGAGAGTCCAGCTTCCAGTGATCTAACTTCCCTTGCGGGGTGTTGGAGTTCGAGTCCGGATAGAGATTCCTACCTCTCTCATTCTTCAGGTATGGAGCAGACTAGAACCTAGAGGGACTCTTGGCATACTAGACTCTTGGCATACTAGGCGTAACTTACTCTTGGTATACTCTAGTCAGGAATACACCACCTACTTCTACTTCTCCCTATACCTAGGATAGGTTAGGTACACTGGGATAGAACTAGGGTAGAAACGCATCGTATGAGTACTCGCATTTTTATGTTGTGTCATTTTATGTAAATGCATACATGCTAAAAAGATAATGCTGACGCAGTATTATTTATTTTTACTGCTCACCTTGTACATTATTTATCTCGCATACTGTCTTGTGATCATAACAGCACATATAACTTACAACAGAAACAAGACTGTTCAATAAATCCTTTATTGAAACGCCCGTCTGTTATTTCTGTGTAACTCTGAGAATAACTGAAACATGCACGACTGAGCTGAGTGAAATGGTTATCTATTGTTTCTACGACTCTGGGACACATCCTGATTCTGTAAGGGAAACACAGTGGTCTTGTTTTGCGGCAGCCAGAAACTAATCCCTTCTTGTCATCAAGAAGTTTCTAGTGGCCTCTGAGCTAGCTGGCACAAGTAATTAAGTTTAATATACTCGATAGGGACATACCGACCTTAGTCCTATGTCAAACCTATAGGATATATTATTCCAATGCGCAGAGCCTATAAGGGAAATAGGAGCTACACTACATGGCGCCCAACGTTTGGTAAGGCAGTAATTCAACGTTAGATACTGAGTAACTCAGCTGTGCACTTTTATTTTTCTCTCAGAGACCCCTACCCCATATACTCCAAAAGACGTCTGGAGTGGGCAGGGTTAATATCCGCCACGGCTACATAGGGAAAGCCCCTATATATTAGCTGTTTGGTTTGCTCAACGTTGAAGGATAGACTGTTCCACAATATTGTGCATCTTATCTTTGTTTCCTTGAAACTAGTTCTACAAAATGAATGTAGACGCCGAAAACGGTGTAGCTGCGGCTGAACCAGCCCAAGCAGCGTTATTTAACAACACAGGTTTAAATGAAGCCGAAGAGGGTGTCAAGGACATTCCTCCTAACTTAAGAAGAGCCATTACTCTAAAACTTATAAAACATGGCCTATCTCCAAGAGGAGGTAGAGCAGTTTTCGTGATAGAGGCACACGAATCCTTTCAGACAGAGGTATTCTATTCATGGGTAATATTTCCTGAATCTAATCCAGTAACTCACTTGTTTAACTTCTACAAAGAAGATGAACAACCGGAGGAATACATTCCTTTCGAGGATATTGAAATTCCATTAACATACCAGGAGCACCAGCTCTGGTTTAAAGGCGCCCTAAAACATCACAGAAATATAACCAGGCCTCGGTCCGCTAGGCAGACCAGGAGCAACATGGCCGATTCTAGCCGGTTACACACCTCATCCAGACATCGAAATAATGTCAGACGAGGAACTACTTAATCAACTCACAGAGTTAATAAAAATCTACAGACAATTGGTTCAATATGTCATGAGGACTTTCACAGTCCAACAACCATTAACACTTCCAAATCAAGCTCCTCCACAGGGGAGTACACTAAAAATTACACCACAGACTCTATACGCAGTCATGGGTAAAATGCCCACTAAGCGGGAGCAAATTCCGTTTTGGATAGCTCAAAAATTACTCAAATCGAAGCAGTATTTCCAAATACTAGCCCATATGAGAAACACAGAATCCTAACCATCAGTTTACCAATGGGGATCACACCACAACTGGAAGACTGCACCACTTGGGGCTCAGTCTTTGCTGCCATCTACACTAAAACACACGGCATTCCGTCAATTGCGGTAATACCAGATGTCCTAAAACAGATTCAAAACGAATATGGAGCAGAGCCTGCTTTAAATTTAGGTATGAAATTACTGAAAAATTTTGAACAGGTCTCAACAATAATATTATCTAATATTAAAGGGGAGGCAGCAGCAGTGGCGATCCGACAAAAACTAAGGGAATTCGATGTTACAGAACATCAAACAGAGCTACCCAGAATTATAGAGCAGTCATATGCAGAATTAGGCAGAGATAGTTTGGGTGGGAGACCAGTTAAACCAAAACTATCTGAAAGTTCTGAGAAGGACTCAATTAAACAAACTCCTACATCTTCTAAAAAGAAGTGGGAATCTAACAAACAAAATTCAAACGAGAAAAGATCTCAATCCCGAGGTAGGTCTCCTCAAAAGGAGCCCTCTGAAAGGAGGTATAACCTCAGGAATAGGGATAATTTGAGAAAACCTGATAGGTATCAAGATAATGATACACGTTCCTCTCGTCCCTTTCAGGTCTCATCACAGACTTCGGAAAGAAGAGGACGTACAGAACATAGAGAAGAACGCGTGAAATCGAAAGACGACAAGCACGCAACAAAAATTAAAGCTAAACCTCAATTCTCCAAAAGAAAGTAGCAGGTCTGAAGATAAGACATGCCGAGAATAATGAGATCACAACTCAAAAACGGGAATGGGCTCAGACAATGCTGGACAGTGCAGCAGAAGTCACAATAGCTCGCCAGAACCTGATGGAACTTCTGGAGATAGTGGACTTGAATGAGTACATTACGGTAGAAACTGTAGACACCAGGGTTAGTACTCCACAAAGGTTATATGAAATAACACTCCGGATGGAGGGAGACAAACCTAGACAGGTTAAAGCACTTTTTTGGGAAAAACTATCAAAGGGTTATGACATACTTCTAGCAGAAAAAGACTGGCCACCACAATTTGTCAGGGAGTGCCCACACGGCGAGGACATGATTATGCCTGCCTTCTCCAATCACATTCCAATTCACTTAAAATATACATATGCCAGAAAATGGGCAGTAGCCCAGGCTCCAGCATTATATAAAAATCATGTAGGATGGGATGAGGACTCCCTCACCATAAAATACATCTGAAACATGAACCTACTGCACAGAGGCAGTATCCAATTAAGCAAGAAGCTAAAAACAGGTCAGGGAGATTTTAAATCAACTTGAATACCAAGGGGTGATTGAAACTAGCACCTCATCTATGAACAATCCTTTGTTTCCTGTCTCCAAACCAGACAATACATATCGTCTAGTTTTGGACTACAGACATTTAAACACTTGTTCTAAAACTTTTGCAGTGCAAATGCACATAGCACAGCATTAATGAATAACATTGTGCGCAAAAATACAAAACCACATTAGACATCTCAAATGGATTCTTTTGTCAAAATATAGCACCTGAAAGTAGGTACTTAACGGCATTCTCCATAATGGGGACCCAGCGTCACTTTTGTCGACTCCCACAAGGGTTCAAGAACAGCCCAGGTTTATTCTCAGCGAGAGTAACGGAGTTGCTACAAATTTATGACAACGAGGCATTGTCCTATGTCGATGATATTTATCTGACAGACGATGACTTAGAAAAACACTTGAACAGGGTGAGCACCATTATATTGGGATTCGCCTCTGAGGGCTATAAGTTCAACTTTAAAAAGTCCCGAATTGCCCATCTCAATGTCCTATTTTTGGGATATGAGCTTTCAAGTGAAGGCAAGAGCTTGGCAGCTAACTTTCTAGAGAAGTGTGCGCTGATCCAACCTCCTAAGACGCTAAAAACTTACAATCAATCCTGGGTTTCCTCAATTTTGGTAGAACATACATTCTAAACTACGCAGAAAGGGTTAAACCTCTCTACGCACTAATCAAACCTGATTTTTCAATCAAAACTGGACACAGGAACACACAGAAATTTTGCGTTCACTCCAGGCTAACATGTTAGCAACAAATCACTTACAAACACGCGTAAGTCAAAGAAATTTGGTGATTCGAATAATTTCGGGTCAATGTGGATTCACTTACTTAACCTTTAATGAGGGTGAGAAAGTACCAATCGCGTACAAATCACATTTGTACACACAAGCAGAAATGCGCTTCAGTTCAACTGAAAAAATTCTGACAGCAGTTCAAACAGCTGTAGCAAAAGAAAGAGCCTTAGCCCAAGGGAAACGCATAATTGTCGTTACCCCAGTACCAGCTTTAGAAGCAGTCACAAAAGCGAGCATTCCCAATGCTAAAGCTTTACATCCGAGATGGATACAATGGGTTAATTCTCTTGCTGCAACTGATGTTGAATATGTATTTGATCCAGATTTAAAAACACAGGCATTTCTCCAATATGAACAAGAATGTCCTCTGCCCACTGAGATTCTGCCCCTCGATCAGTATGAATTCGTAATTTACACTGACGGATCCGCACAGCCCGCAACAGGGAGTAAGCAAGCTTACAGTGCAGCGTGTGCTATCGTTAAAGGTCGCATACGAAATGGCATCTTCAGACCTATGGTCACAAAAACTCAGTCACTAGGTGATTGTACAGCTCAGCGAGCTGAACTACAGGCATTCAAACTGGCACTTGAAAGTACGGATCGAGAATTCCTCACACTGATAGTGTGCGATTCCTTTTACTGTGTTCAGTCGTATAATGACTATATACGAACCTGGCTTGAAAATGGTTTTAAGGATGCAAAAGGTGGCACAATTAAGCACAAACTGCTTTGGGAACAAGTAGTTCTGTTGAAAAACGAACTACCAAAGGCTCACGTGATTCACACACTGAGTCATCAGCGTGATGGCGTTCACGTTGCAGGGAATTCATTGGCTGACGAAGCCGCGAAGGGGGCTGTTCAGACGGCTTCCGTAGCTGCGATCACTCGTTCAAAAACAAAAATAGACGGTGAGATAATGTTAGCTGTCAATGCTTCAAGCAAAGGCAGCAGTGCAGCATTACCAAAAAGTTTCCACTCAAGTACTCTTATGTAATTGATGCGAATAACGTTCCTTTGCTCGAATCCCTGGAGTGGGGGATAGGGTAATTCCAAACATGGAACGAAGAACAGCCTTGATTTATGAAACACATTTGGGGGAGGGTCTGTCACATCAAGGGATCTCAAAAACAATTTTGAAGTTAAAAGAGATGTACTGGTGGCCTGGAATGAATACACACATTCACATATTCATCAACAATTGCTTAGACTGCAAATTACAGCGAGAGAGCCATCAGACACCATGCAGCGAATGCGGCAGCCCAGTGCAGACACCACTGTTAGACAGCATTAGGCTATCTAATCGCCAGCGTCCTACTGGACATAGGCATTCCCGCAAATACTAAATCTAGGTTCCTATGGTTATGGCCTCAGCGCTCAGCTGACGCTCGAACTGTTATAAAAGATTTGCGAGTCTTTATCGGCACATACGCAATAGGCACGTTTCATTCTGACCAGGGTCCTGCGTTTAGCTCTAGGGCTTACAAGGAGGCCATGGCCAGTCTGGGCGTTGCATTGCGGTACTCCTCTCCATTCCATCCTGAGGGAAATTCTGTTGTGGAAAGGAAAAACCGAGACATAAAGCAGTCTATAACAGCTAGGGTATTAGGCTCGGGTGATGGGTGGGTCAAACACCTCATTAGCGTTCAGCGCGCTCTTAACAATCTGCCAAGAAGTTCTCTAGGGGAGTCACTCCATATGAGGTCCTATTTGGGACAAGAATGTGGGTTCCAGACTTAGAACACGTAGGCACAGTGGTGGACAAAAGAATTTGATATCAAAGATCGTTTGGCTGTTTTACAGGAACTTAACAAGTTAAGAACGAAACAAAGCAACGTATCCTTACAGCCAACCACCACTGGGGAAAAATCGGCGGTCCCAGCAAGGCCTGTCTGGATTCCAAAAGTTGGGGATCTGGTCAGAGAAAAATCGCGGACAAGAAGGAATTTGGACCTTCTTACAGACAACCGGTACCTGTTCTAGCTGTTCAAGGAACAAGGACAGTACTTCTGCCGCCCCTTGCTGGAAGAAAGGAGAAAAGATTTGTGTCAATCGACCTGATCAAACCACAGTATGTGGCCAATACTAAGCAGTAGGCCTCGTGGACTCCGACCTAGTAGCAGACGCACTCCTCTCGCTACTATTCAAGAGGTTCAGACTGAAAGACTGATCACGATCGAGAATTCAGCTGTAACGAATGAAGGACTATGCAACCAAGCTATGGAACTCATCCCTCTTGAAAACCAAATAACAGTTCGTCCAAATACACCTGTCTACACCAACGTGACTCGTGAAGAACTGGTTCCTGTGATTTCAACGAATCCTGATGCAATTCCAACAATTGACAGAACTGCTTCTGGCTATTTCATTGACTTTGATACGTTCTCAGAGGATCCAAGCGAACCTGAAACGACGCCAGCATCATCAAAATTCAAGCAGCAAGTACAAGACTTTGTTCACTTTCTGAAAAAGACTTATCTGGTTTCTCCATGGATTGAACTCTGGATTACATCTGGACTTTTTGTTTTCCTGCTCTGGCTAGCTTTGGTAACAACAGTAAGCATGCTTATAGGTGGCAGATACATCCATGTGAACATTGAAGGAAAGGACATAAACGTGCTTTTGAAACCACATAAATCTTCCCATCGTGAAGCAAGAGACTTGTCATCAGTGAACATCACAGCTGTTCCTATACAGGATGGTATAGTGTGGGACAAAACAGATTATGAAATATTCGGCCCAAGTGAACAATTGAACATTCCACATTTGTTTAAAATTTCACTAAGCGATTTGATAACGTCCAGTACCTATTCAGATGATTGGGACTTAGAGACTGTTCAAGATATAATGTTTGATCTAGAAAAATCTGCTGCATTTTCTAAAAATGAATATTTAGAGGGTACAACTGATTACGAAGAACTGTATTGTTATAACCACTATGGTCATCATTATTTGCACAAAACTGCATATCCAAGAAATATATTTATGTATAATCAATGGGAACATTGTCCTACACCACCACAAGGTAGTTCGAAAACTTTTGCTAGTAAATTTCCATATTTTTCAGGTTATAATACATCTGATCCAGAAACGTTTTACTATAAAAATGTAAACAAGACAGGACTGAAAATTATGTTAACAAATACAAAACAGATTTACTCTGAAGCATTTATTGCCCAACTGTCTACACAGGGTTTCGACTTATGGAAAGACACAATTGAGACAAAAACTGTCTGGGGTAGTAAAGATTGGCAAGTACAGGGTATGGAAGCTTTATTTAGAGCCTGTATAATCCCTGAACAAATACTGTTTTTGAATGACACCGTCCAACAGACATCTTGTCTTGGATTAGCCAAGATCAAAGAGATGAAAACACCTTCTGTGCCAACACCTGCCAGTGATAATAAAACAAAGGCAGTGGTGACAGTTGACAATATACTACAACTCAACAGAACCAATTCAAATTGGAAAAATGGTTGATCTGGCCCACAGACACAAACAACTGTCAGGAAAGGTTCTTGAACAAAACTCAGGGCTTTGCTCTTCATAGGCCAGACCCAAGATATGTCCAAAGACAACATCCGGGGGTAGTAACAACATATAGTGTAGGAAAATTATGCCTCGATTGGCTGCATAAATCTACACTACAGGATGTGAAGCAACACTTAACCTTACTTGCACATGACGCAGATCTTAGGGAATTCTTGCTTGGACCAAGAAAACCGCGTCAAAAACGTTTCATATATGCCGGCATCTACGCTGTTTATAACGAAGCATGGAAAGTGTCACAGATAGAGGCTGCAGAACGAATACGTGAACTTGATCGTATCAATTTAGAGAAAACACTCTCTGTAGTCGACAATGGGTTAACAACTTTGTCCTCCAGAATTTATTCATTGGATGGCATTGTATCCTCTGCTATCGACATTCTAGAACAAGATTTGGCTATGTTACAACAAGGTCAGTCTCAATTACGTTCTATTGTGTTATTGACATGGACGCTGCAATCTTTGCGAGCGGGCTATGTGCCTTGGCGTTTCATCAACACGTCGTCCCTGTTTGCAGAATACAATCTGACTGATAAACAGATCGAATTGGCACAAAGAGGAGCGAGGTATACAGTGCTGAGCATTGAAAAAATTGACAAATTACCATTCACAGTGGCAGAAAAACCAGCTACAGAATGGCTTATTCATGGAAAAATAACATTACCTGTGACAACTTTTCAGTTCCAGTATTGCCTCAGACAGATGCAAGCAGGCAAATATGAAAGGTTGGGTAGGGAATACATTAAGACATCTTGAATTTACCGTATACACATAAATGTTGGAGTGGGGATCGTGAAGTGTTTCTTAGCGGTATTAACTGTAAACCTGCACTGACCGGTTCACTCATATGTCAGGACATTATTTTGCACGGAGCTTGTAATGGTTCTGCGGCAAACTTGTCTTGCCATCAGCACGGTTCACCAGCTGCTGTGATTAAACCAACGTTTGGACAACTTTCTAATGGGAGTTACCTCATGTTGAATGATCAGAGCTGCTGTGGAATGTTGCCCGGCATCCCATATCTAGTAACGGTCAACTCCAGGGTCACTTGCTGTATGCAAGTATTGTTTCCCCGATAGACACAGTCAGGGAGTCGGCTTTATGGCCTTCACTGAATGTCTCTTTTATAAGATTTGATACTTTAAGCAGAATGAAAGCCATGCTTTTACAGCAAACAGTGCCTTTGACCTCGGCCAAAGAAACCTATGATCTACAAATTGCAAGGACTTCGGCTGAGATACAGAATTTAATACGTACAAACTGCCCTATACATTTCGTAGAAATGTTATCACGTATCTTCAACATGTCAGATACAACAGGAATTGTACATGTATTTAAGAGCATTTGCACCGGTCTCTTAGCACCGTTCCAGGCAATACTTGGAATCATTCCGAACTTTGCACATTCGGTGTTTGGTGGCATACCATTGATTCTAGCACTTGTTGCGGGAATTCTATTCATCTGTCTGCTATTGCGCTATGGCCAGCCACTTCGCAGAAATAACTCCGAGCGAAATGGAGAAAGCTCTCCTTGAAAGAAAGTGCCGTGAGCGAATAGTACAGCTATTGGGCATGACTCGCCTCACGGGACCTTAATACCACATGGTTCCTGTCATTCCGACCAATCTGGCATGATTGCATCTTACCTGTTCTACGCTGCCTGCTATGCGGTGAAGAATGCGTGTTGGACGCTTGTCTAACATATCCATCAGCTGCGCCAAAGGACGTCGATACTTTGCTGGTCCCGATAACGGTCCATGCTTCGTGTTGTCCCCAGAGGCTCCCAATACTGATGTCAGCATTCATTGAGATCTCACAGACGCTTCCTGCTGCTGCTGAGGTACGAGAAACAACTCCAGGCACACAGGTAACAACGGACGCGAACATTGCTGTGGCGACCTATGCTGTGGGCGGTGTTTCCCATCTTTGTGCGGTCAATCTCTTACGTGAGGTGTTCGAACTTACACCATCGACAGTGGATGATGTTTTGTCTATTGAAATAGATGATCTCATGTTTACACCAGACCCGTGAACTGACTCTAATTCGGCATACTTTGTTCCAGTGCAACAGCAACAATTTGGCCTTCGTTTTTCAAACACCTGGAACAATACCAAAATTTGAACTTTTCTCATTTTTCGAACACAAAAATGGCACTTCAATCTGCTTATAGTAGAACTGGCCTTATAATACAGACTTGGCAGTACTTCCAGGGACACTTAGTCATCTTGTGTGTCTAATTCAGTTCATTTAAATTTCATGATAGGAAATGACTTTGATTTTGAACAAACTTATCGATCATTTTCGTCATATGTAAATATTGCTTTTTATTTATCATTCCGATTGCATTTATTTCACACTTTATGCAGGAAATGAAAAGCTTTGCTTATAAATGTACAGAAACCTTTGCATTTTAAATATGTCTTTTAAATACTTTTAGGATATGTTTTAATATGCGGTACTCTATTTTAATGTTTAGCATTTTGGATGTTTAGCATTTTAGTATCATTGTTTCCACGAAAGAGGAGTGGGTGTTGTATACTTCATAGGGTGTCCATAAACGGGCTTTCTAGACTCATGTCCTTATATAGGCATAACCCAACCTGCCCTTATATAGGCATAGAATCCCAGGCCTTATTTAGGCATAAACCATGCACACCAAATACAGGCATGGCTTCCGACATCCGTCCACCCTAATCGTCCTCAACGAGTCCATGAAAAAACAGACCCTCAGGCTGCGGAGTTTCCCTTGCCCAGGACTATTGATTTCTTCAAGGACTCCTACATTATGCATGAACCTCTTATTCCCTAAGGGATTCATTCATGACGTCTTTCGCTGCCCAACTCACGTCAATGCTACCATTTTCAGGTATAAATATACCTTCCCAAACCCCTGTAAATCAGAGGAGACCTCGACTTCAGAGGAGCCCGATTCCCGGCCAGACGCACTGAGAAGACACTGTCATTCCTGCACGCAGAGAGTCCAGCTTCCAGTGATCTAACTTCCCTTGCGGGGTGTTGGAGTTCGAGTCCGGATAGAGATTCCTACCTCTCTCATTCTTCAGGTATGGAGCAGACTAGAACCTAGAGGGACTCTTGGAATACTAGACTCTTGGCATACTAGGCGTAACTTACTCTTGGTATACTCTAGTCAGGAATACAGCACCTACTTCTACTTCTCCCTATACCTAGGATAGGTTAGGTACACTGGGATAGAACTAGGGTAGAAACGCATCGTATGAGTACTCGCATTTTTAGGTTGTGTCATTTTATGTAAATGCATACATGCTAAAAAGATAATGCTGACGCAGTATTATTTATTTTTACTGCTCACCTTGTACATTATTTATCTCGCATACTGTCTTGTGATCATAACATCACATATAACTTACAACAGAAACAAGACTGTTCAATAAATCCTTTATTGAAACGCCCGTCTGTTATTTCTGTGTAACTCTGAGAATAACTGAAACATGCACGACTGAGCTGAGTGAAATGGTTATCTATTGTTTCTACGACTCTGGGACACATCCTGATTCTGTAAGGGAAACACAGTGGTCATGTTTTGCGGCAGCCAGAAACTAATCCCTTCTTGTCGTCAAGAAGTTTCTAGTGGCCTCTGAGCTAGCTGGCACAAGTAATTAAGTTTAATATACTCGATAGGGACATACCGACCTTAGTCCTATGTCAAACCTATAGGATATATTATTCCAATGCGCAGAGCCTATAAGGGAAATAGGAGCTACACTACAGTTGGAGGAGGGACACTGCTGCCGTCAGGGAGGAGTCCATGGACTTATTGCTCCTCTGTAGGGCAGACATACCCGTCGAGATGCCCTCCATGAACGACACCAGCTGTGTCAACAGAGTGGTGTGTGCATGGAGGACACTCAGCATTGCTGTCTGCCCTACATGGAGCTGCCGAAGGAGGTACACAGACTCCTCACTCAGGGCAGCAGGGGACACAGGGGCAGGGGGTGCGGTGCCTGGCACGAAGGAGACATGCTCCTGAGTACGGGAGCCTCCACGGACCTCAGGAATGGGAGCCAATGGGAGAGCGGTGGTGGTGGTGGTGGTGGGGCCAGACAGACTAGCTGGCCTTTGGTGGCTGCTGAGACCCGCCTCGACAAGGGAGTCATCCTCCGAGCTGCTGTGGTCCTCAGCTGAGGTGGATGGTGCTGAGGACTCCTCGGTGTGGCTCCCCTCGCCCTCCGTGCCACTGGGTCCCTCTGACCACTCGTCCGATGCTGACCCAGTCTGGCTCCGCTGCTCCTCCTGTTCTGTGGAGCTGTCCCCTCCTGTGGCCGTGGATGTATCTGCAAACAATTAGGGAAACAGACAAACATCAGTCACCTGCACTGACCGCACACACCACAGTAAGTACAGCACATTACAGAGCAAGCCCTGGCATCCTTAGTTAAACATTGCCTAAAGTCCCCACACAGATTCGGGGAAGCCAATTGTCAGTCTGATGGTCAACCATGGGACTCACACCCCTCCTGCCCTTGCACCCATCTGTCTGGTGCCTGTCTGATGGTAAGACCCCAGTGCGGACACATGCACCACCTACACAGTTGTTGGACATTGCAGGGAACACGGTGAAGTATGTGAACATTAAGCCTGGGCGTAGTTCGCGAAGTAGCGCTACGCGAAGCTACGCAAAGTGCAGTTCGCACTACGCGAGCTACGCGTAGCACTACGCGAACTGCGTAGTGCACTGTTCGCAATGATTGCACAGTGCCGGATGCTTGTCCGCACTGTGCAATCATTGAAAACGGCATCTTGCACAGTGCGAGCTGTCTTTTACTGCCGCTCGAGTAGATTTTTACTCGAGCGGCAGCTTTCTCAACGCGGACTGGTAGTTTCTCATCTCGAGCGGTCGCGAGCATACGCGACCACTCGCAATGAGAAACCTGACCTCCCGCGTTGAGAATCTCGCCGGGAGGTTTATTTTCCACGCTCGCGATCGGCAACTTGATGTTGCTGATCGCGAACGAGGAAAACTCTCGCCGGGATGTCATTTTGCTTGCTCGCGGTCGCCAACTTGACGTTGAGGACCGCGAGCAAGCAAAAAATGACCGCTGCACTACGCTACGCTACGCTACGCGTGTTTGCACTGTGCTACGTGCAATTCGCGTTGTGCGAAGTAGCGCAAACTTCGCAAACTACGCGAGCGTAGCGTAGTGCTTTGCCCAGGGTTAGTGAACATGCACACATCACATCTCTTGCCACTGAGTCAGTGCAGGTGTCCGGATAAAGGGATGGCCAGAGTCTAAATAGAAATGCATGTGATGCATACCAGCACCAGACACCATGATGCACCCATGTCCGGATAGTCAATGCCACAATGGGGTGCATGTTGCACATGTCACTCCCCTGCAGGATCAGTCTCAGGAAGTTTAATGCCATGACACAGGAATGCGTGCAAAGTCATACATTACTGTCTCAAGTCACAGGGCCATGGCAGCCAGCCAACAACAGTCTGCACTGTGTCACAATCCGAGGGCATGGGGAATGCAAGTTATGTGACTGACAAGTGCACATGTCCATCCCCCAAATACCACATCATCTGTACTACTATTTGTCCACGTCATACCAACTGGACATATGGGGGACATGAAACACAACTCTCTGAACATGAGCACCTCACAGTGTGCTGTGAATGACATTACAGCTGCCTGAAAGTCACAGTTGCAAACACCTGTGTGCACAGTCAAGTGATCAGACACCTATAAATCACAGAAGCATCGTCTATCATGGTCACATCTCAGATGGCATGCTGAGCCCTAACTGATAAACATACCAGTAGTCCTGACAACGAAGACACAGCACAATGAGACAGAGGCAGACACCTGAGGGTACATTTCACTGATCACAACATGCCAGATGATACACGGGAGTGGGAGTACAGAGTGTATTGCATGCCCTGGAGTAGGCATGACTGTCCGGCTCCACCTGTAAGAGGGATGAGTCCTGGACAGTAGGCAGGTGGCTAAGCATGTGTGACACACTGGATACACATACTCCTGAGGCCCAAACATTGTTCCCACCAGCAGCATGGGTGTGTGCCAAATTCCCCAGGGACATGTGGTGAGTCAAAGCAGTAAGCGGACCACATATCAAAGTTAAACCCAGATTACATGTCAGAACTTAGGCATTGTGTAAGCAATTGAGCCACCCATGAATCGCACAACATAGTCACGGGAACAAATGCTGTCCCCCACCTTGAGCAAAGCAAAATGCAATGACAAAGTCCCCAAATGACACAATTTCCTGACTATAAGGGCCACACATATGCGTATCAGAGGAGAAGTGGGCATGTCACAAATGAGGGACATGGGTCCTGGACCACATGACTGATGTACTGTGGAAGTTTAACCAGGCCAGAGGAGGGCACATAGCATGTCAGACAAAGTGCACAGTGCAGTCATGGACTCACCCCCTCCTTGCTGCTGTCTGTCCTTCAGCTGCCCATCCAGGTCAGGGAAGACCACCGCCAGGATCCGGAGCATGTGGGGGGTCAGGGTCCGGTGTCCGCCCCTCCTGCGAGGAGGCGACAGCTTCAGCTGGACCCTTGTGATCCTCCGGGTCCAGCCACGAAGGTCCTGCCACCTCTTCTGGCAGTTGCGGATCCTGCGCCTGTAGACCCCCACGGATCTTACTTTCCGGGCGATGGTCAGCCAAATTTCCTGCTTCTGGTGGGCATCAACCTGTGAGGATGACAAAGTGAAAAGGCCATTACTACACATGCAACATATACGTGCATCACACAGTTGGATATACATGTCTCAATCACAGGGGCATATGATGTACACAGGCAGTCCAACAATGGCTATGAACAGTTTGCCAGCAGTCACTACATGGTATCATTGCATGGGAAGTAAACCTAGTTGGAATGCACTGTTACTGCACTGTACCAGTTCAGTGCATGTAACTACACACTTTGGGGTGTGACAACTACTCAGTGGGCATGCTAGCCAGTGGTGTGCACACTGAAAGCCCTGCTAGTCAGACAACATGCACAATTAGTGAGGCAGTGGACAGCACACTCACCTGCTCCCCTGGTTTCCCATACAGCTTGCTGTACTGTGGAAGGAGGCTGTCCAACAGGGCCTGGTTCTCCTCAAGGCTGAAGGCTGGGGCTCTCGCCACAGTACGTGCCATTGCAGGAGCCAGAGGATGCATACACAGCAGCAGTGTTGGTGGCAGATGTCATCCTGGAGCATGTAGTGCAGGCAAGTGAGCTCTCAGGGGAACAGCCAGCATTATATGTGTGCTGCAGAGGCAGATACTGTCCCATGTGTCCAAAGTGATAGGTCCAAGTCGTTTGCATCTTCTGAATCTGACCAATCTATGGAATAGCAGCACTAATACACGCCCACAGCATCCTTCAAATCTTCAACTTCATGACACCCATGATTTTGCAACATTGTTGTGGCTGGCCAACTGAATTCACTGCATCAGACTCGTTGGAGCTTCGAAAACGCGTCCGTTGCCATGCCAGGCCCCAGCCAATGTGTGCGCACCGTTCGGTCCACTGCTGTACAACGCGTATTTCGGGATACAACGCGTACCCGCACACATCATATGCAATGGGCCGGCCGGGCACACCGATCGGTCCATTGCTCTACAACGCGTACCCGCTCACATACAATGCAATGGGCCGTGCGGGCACACTGATCGGTCCATTGCTCTACAACGCATACCCGCTCACATACAATGCAATGGGCCGTGCGGGCACACCGATCGGTCCATTGCTCTACAACGCGTACCCGCTCACATACAATGCAATGGGTCGTGCGGGCACACTGATCGGTCCATTGCTGTACAACGCGTACCCGCTCACATAAAATGCAATGGGCCGTGCGGGCACACCGATCGGTCCATTGCTCTACAACGCGTACCCGCTCACATACAATGCAATGGGCCGTGTGGGCACACCGATCGGTCCATTGCTCTACAACGCGTACCCGCTCACATACAATGCAATGGGCCGTGCGGGCACACCGATCGGTCCATTGCTGTACAACGCGTACCCGGGATACAACGCGTACCCGCTCACATACAATGCAATGGGCCGTGCGGGCACACCGATCGGTCCATTGCTCTACAACGCGTACCCGCTCACATACAATGCAATGGGCCGTGCGGACACACCGATTGGTCCATTGCTGTACAACGCGTACCCGGGATACAACGCGTACCCGCTCACATACAATGCAATGGGCCGTGCGGGCACACCGATCGGTCCATTGCTCTACAACGCGTACCCGCTCACATACAATGCAATGGGCCGTGCGGGCACACCGATCGGTCCATTGCTGTACAACGCGTACCCGGGATAGAACGCGTACCCGCTCACATACAATGCAATGGGCCGTGCGGGCACACCGATCGGTCCATTGCTCTACAACACGTACCTGCTCACATACAATGCAATGGGCCGTGCGGGCACACCGATCGGTCCATTGCTCTACAACGCGTACCCGCTCACATACAATGCAATGGGCCGTGCGGGCACACCGATCGGTCCATTGCTGTACAACGCGTACCCGGGATAGAACGCGTACCCGCTCACATACAATGCAATGGGCCGTGCGGGCACACCGATCGGTCCATTGCTGTACAACGCGTCCCTGGACAGGTCACACACATATGTCACCATGTTGGTCACTGGTGAACCTATGCCAGCCACATATACTTTCCAGTGACTCAGGGGCACACCTACAACACCACACCCAGTCCACACTGTATCTAAGGCATGTGTGGCAGCATAACCTTATCTGTGTATGGGGGTGAACATGTGGTTTTTGGGGTGGCATTTGGGGGCAGACACACCCAGGCTGTGCACGTGTTCATGGGGACAGGGTCCTTTGTGTGTTGTGCACCTGACCACTGTGGTGTGCAACTTTTCATTTTGGAGCATGTGTCATGGTCACATTTCCAGGTTGTGTATGTGCATGACATGTCACATACCCCCAGGCTCACATGTGGGAAGGCATGTACGTCACAGGGTGGCCCATTGCCACAATAGCGATGTCCCTCCGCAGTCTGTGTGCATGTTGTGTTTCACATGTCTCTGACTCCATGTGCACAATGGGAGACAGTCTCCACATCCACGTGGTTTGTGCATGAACTTTGATGTTGTGTGTGTGTGTCACAGACGTCCATGTGTGTCCTGCAGAGGCTACAGGGGCCACTACCTGTGGGTGTCATGTTAGTTTTTCTGACGTGTACATGATACGCAATGTCATGCCAGTGTCCATGTGGCAAGACAGGGTCCCTGGGAATCTACCTGTCAATGAGCTGTGATGCCTGTGGAGCATCTGTCCAGACATGTCACTGTGGTATGTGTGTGGAACGTGAGAGCAGTAAATGGGTACTGTGACACAGCCTAATGGTTTCCCTTAGCACACCCTGGAACCTGTTGTCAACACTTGTTGAACAGAGATGTTAGATGATGTCCATGTAGGTGCCATATATGTCCAAACAGAACGACACACACATCAAGTACTTGTGTTTGTTAATGATGTATCATGTGAAATTGAGTATGGTGAACGGCACATAGTTGGGGTGACTGACAAGCTTGCTTTCTTCAGCTATACATTGCAGGGCTCCTGCTGTCCATCGACCATTCCCAGACCTGGCAACGATGGTGGAACGTGACAGCATCCGATGGTACCACTTCACCAGGCAGCTGATTGAGGATTTGGCAGTGCGGTTGGACCCACATTTGCAGCCTGGCCGTCCGTATCCTACAGCGCTGACCCCCCAGGTGAAGGTGATGGCAGCCCTACACTTCTTTGCCACCGGTACCTTTGAACACACTGTGGCGACTGCCGGTGGGATGTCACAGACTATGTTCAGCCGTGTGCTACGCGATGTTTTGGGGGCAATGTTGAGATACCTGAACCAGTACATCTATTTCCCAACACGTCAACGACTCACTGACGTCAAGAGTGACTTCTAAGCCCTGGGGAGGATGCCACATGTAATTGGCTCCATTGATGGGACACATGTGGCTTTGATACCACCACAGGCACATGAGCAGGCGTAACGGAACCGTAAACATTACCATTCGATCAATGCTCTGGTGGTATGTCTTGCAGATATGACCATCACACATGTGTGTGCCCGTTTCCCCGGTTCGGCACACGATGCCTACGTGATGAGGAGTAGTCGCATCCCGACGATGATGTCACAGATGCCGAACCAGCGTGCCTGGCTTGTTGGTGTGTACTGACTTTGTACCATTGTGTGTGTTCTGCTATGTTGTTTTCCGCACACATTTTCAAATCGGCTAATGCGCAATTGTCTGTCTGTAGGTGACTCGGAATACCCCAACATGCCGTGGGTGCTGACACCCCTCAGGAACCCTGTGACACCAGCCCATATGCGCTACAATGAGGCACATGGTCGGACGAGGAGGGTGATTGAGCGGACCTTTGGTCTCCTGAAGAGCCGCTTCCGCTGCCTGGACAAGACAGGAGGGGCCCTCCCATATGCCCCAGCAAAGGTGTGCAAACTAGTCATCGTCTGCTGCATGCTACACAACCTGGCAGTGCGGAAGGAGTTGCCTCTCATCCTGGATGACGATGACCAACGTCCGCCACCTGTGGAAGATCCTGGCCTGGGTCACGATGCCAGTGAAGAAGAAGATGATGATGATGGTGATGTCCGCACACAGCTCATCACCAACTTCTTCAGCTGAATGTGAGTCTCCAGAGGGTTGTAATGTCAATGATTTGAGTTTGCATGACATGTGTGTGTGGTGCTCTGGTGCTGTTTGAGTGTGGCCATGTGCTACTTGACTGGATGCGTGCAGCGATGTGTCCTTGCAGGTGGTCTGTACTGCCCAACAGTGTTGACATGCTAACTTGGTTTTGTGTAGTTATCTCGTGACATGTATTAGACATGAGTATTGCCGTTCTGTGCTGTTCTTCAGTGGTTTTGACTGTGTGTCATGTCTGTCCTTCACAGGGTGCTGCCAGAGTTGTTTGATCAACTTGGATCCCACGAATCCATGATTCAACTTCCAAGGTGGAAGCAGTCGTTTCCCTACAGGTGATGTGCCACACACCCCTGGACTTTCTATCTTCTGCACTTTTTGACTTTGTGGCCACAGCCAGGTTGGATTAGCTAGCATTTGTAGTGGAAACAACATGTTGCAAATGTGTAATAAACCTGTGCTTCACTTTGGGATGTGCGTTGTCTGTGGTCACACATCTGACTGACATTTGCTTACTGCACCTGTAGTCTAGTTGACAGACTGTGAATAGGTGGCGTGTCTGTGCATTCCACTGTATTTAGTTGCAACATCAGTATAGGTGATGAGTCTGATGGCCCTGGTGTGTATGTGTTGTGTGGCCCTAGTGGTGTGTCTCCCTCATATGTGTCACGTCGCCATGACTGACATGACGGTGTTGGACTTGCTGTAGCAGTTAGCATGCACAGTGTCATTTTTCTGATCACCATCTCCATGACAGAGAGCACGTTGGAATCACAACAGAGGCAGATATGGTGTATTGGTGAGTTTATTTACATTCAGGTGTGAGAATGGTGCACAGGATGGTGGGTGCTGTACATAGAAATTGGAATCCAAAGTTCCCATGTGATTCGGAAGTCTTGGTAGCTGAAATGTCCAGAGTAAAGTCCACAGTCATCTGATGAATTTGGCCAACTAGAGCTCCCCATGTCATGTGGGAGAGTTGGGTTGGCTTCGACAGGGCGTGCAGTTTGCACACAGAGGAAAAGTTCCAGAACAGGTGTTGGCTTCCTGGGGGATGTAGATGGCCATCGGCCTCTCAGTTTGGCCTCCTCGGACGGCCCCTCTTCTTGGGGGGACCCTCAGGTGCAGGCTGCGGCGGTGCAGGGGACTCTCTGCCAGAGTCCTCCTCCCTCCCTGTGGCATTTGCAGTTGTTTCAGCAGCAGATGTTGTGGGCACACAGGGAGGTGAGGCCATGTTGGTGCTGATCTGGCGGAGGCATGTCAGTATGTCCCTATGCACCGCTGTCAGTTGTTCCAATGTGATCCACTTGGACTCCATGCCAGACATGTGTGTCTCGACACGTGACATGTGTGTCTCAACACGGGACATGTGGGAGTCCAAGCGGGCATGATGGGCAGCCTGCTGCTGTTGTATGTCCTTGAGGATCCCCACTACCTGGCTGACCTCTCCGGTGCTAGTCTGGTACGCATCCGTGATGCGTGCCAGTTGTGGGTCATTATGCAGTCCAGACCCCTCTGCAAAGAGCGACCTATGTCTACCACCCCTCCCACCACCCCTGGCGACACGTGCAGTTCCTGCGGTGGC
The DNA here is from genome assembly GCA_963921515.1 of Calotriton arnoldi. Lineage (NCBI taxonomy): Eukaryota > Metazoa > Chordata > Amphibia > Caudata > Salamandridae > Calotriton > Calotriton arnoldi. Next base: position 160,609 of record CAWUFW010006798.1, on the reverse strand, counting down.
ACGCACAGGTGACCGTGGGCCCACTTGGGTGTTGTTCCTGGGCTCGTTGTCACCAGCTCCAGTTTGGGTCTGGGTCCCTGCACTGTTGTCATCTGTGGTCCTTGGTCTGTCCGTGTTGGCAGGGGTGGCCTGTGTGTTGGCAGTTGTTGGAGGGGTGGGTGCAGGGGGTGCAGATGTTGGTCCTGCTGGTGCTGCATGATGACTCACACTGGAGGGTCCAGCTGGTTCTTCGCCATCCGAGGAGTGCAGAGGCTGATCCACACCAGTGAGCTCAGTGTTCCCCGGAGCCTGGGACAGGGACTCCTCCTCGTCTGCTGCTGTGTCCCCATCATCACCTGTTTTGGGGAGAGACATAGATTGTATGTTATGTTTCTACTGGCATCAATTGTTCAAACACCTGACAGTTGTGACTGTACCTCTGGATGTGGGCCTGGACATTGCATTCTCCTAAATTGTGACAGTCAGAGAGTGATATTGGTGTAGCACATTGTCCTGCCAACCTGTGGCATGTCAATGTGAATGTTGAGGTGTGTGCATGACCAGCATTGGTGGTATTTGCTTGCCATCCAGGCCTCCTTCTCCCCCAGCCCAGTTATCCCACCATGAAGCGTGCTTCCATTGCAGGGAGTGCAAGTTGTATTTCAGGATGTCAGTCAGTGGTGTCCTGCTGTTGGTTGTTGCACAGTTCCCAGCAGGGCCTTGTGCTCCCCCAGGAGTACCCAGTGTCAGCCATCTTGTGAGTCCTTTTCCACTCCCTGTGATGTGAGCATGGTTCAGGGTGGTGTTGATGGGCCAATTGTGAGGCTGACCAACATCTGTGACTACCATTCCCATCATGCTGTTGCCTCCACCCCCCTTCCCAGCATGCCCATACTTCCTTCCTTTTGAGTGGACTTCAGTGTGTGTGAGTGTGACAGCAATGGCAAGATGGCTGGCAGTGTGGTCCTGTTGTTTGTTGGTGCCCAGTTCCCAGCAGGGCCTTGTGCTCCCCCCAGCAGTACCCAGTGTGATCCATCTTGTGAGTCCTTTTCCACTCCCTGTGATGTGAGCATGGTTCAGGGGGGTGTTGATGGGCCAATTGTGAGGCTGACCAATATCTGTGACTACCACTCCCATCATGCTATTGCCTACACCCCCCTTCCCAGCATGCCCATACTTCCTTCCTTTTGACTGGACTTCACTGTGTGTGAGTGTGACAGCAATGGCAAGATGGCTGGCAGTGTGGTCCTGTTGTTTGTTGGTGCCCAGTTCCCAGCAGGGCCTTGTGCTCCCCACAGCTGTGGCCAGTGTCAGACATCTTTGAAGTGGCTTTTGACTCCCTGTGAGGTGTGCATGCTTCAGTGCTAACTTGCTGGGCCATGTGGGTGTGAGATGTTGATCTGTGACTACCACTCCCATCATGCTATTGCCTCCACCCCCTTCCCAGCATGCCCATCCTTCCTTCCTTGTGACTCTGCTTCCCTGTGGGGTGGGGTGCCTGTGCTGACAGGATGGCTGGGAGTGTTGTCCTGGCAGTTGTTTGGCTACAAGTCCCAAGAGTGTCCCTGTGCTTCACACAGCATAACCCAGGGTGGTGGTTCTTTGTGGGATCTTCAGTTAGGATGTGAGGCATTGCATTCTCCCAGGTGGGTTATGTGGAGTTAGTGTTGAGGGGGTGTGTGAGTGGAGGTGCTTGTAACTATGGTCAGTGCTGTGAGTCCTCCTTCCCACCCAGCCAGATATCCCACCATGGAACGTGCTTCCATTGCAGGGAGTGCAAGTTGTCTTTCAGGATGTCAGTCAGTGGTGTCCTGCTCTTGGTTGTTGCACAGTTCCCAGCAGGGGCTTGTGCTCCCCCCAGCAGTACCCAGTGTCAGCCATCTTGTGAGTCCTTTTCCACTCCCTGTGATGTGAGCATGGTTCAGAGTGGTGTTGATGGGCCAATTGTGAGGGTGACCAATATCTGTGCCTACAACTCCCATCCTGCTATTGCCTACACCCCTCTTCCCAGCATGCCCATACTTCCTTCCTTTTGAGTGGACTTCACTGTGTGTGAGTGTGACAGCAATGGCAAGATGGCTGACAGTGTGGTCCTGTTGTTTGTTGGTGCCCAGTTCCCAGCAGGGCCTTGTGCTCCCCCAGCAGTACCCAGTGTGAGCCATCTTGTGAGTCCTTTTCCACTCCCTGTGATGTGAGCATGGTTCAGGGTGGTGTTGATGGGCCAATTGTGAGGCTGACCAATATCTGTGACTACCACTCCCATCATGCTATTGCCTACACCCCCTTCCCAGCATGCCCATACTTCCTTCCTTTTGAGTGGACTTCAGTGTGTGTGAGTGTGACAGCAATGGCAAGATGGCTGGCAGTGTGGTCCTGTTGTTTTTGGTGCCCAGTTCCCATCAGGGCCTTGTGCTCCCCACAGCAGTACCCAGTGTCAGCCATCTTGTCAGTTGTTTTCCACTCCCTGTGATGTGAGCATGGTTCAGAGTGGTGTTGATGGGCCAATTGTGGGTGTGACCAATATCTGTGACTACCACTCCCATCATGCTATTGGCTACACTGACTTGACCAGCATACACAGAATTCCTTCCTTTCAGTGAGCTTCCCTGTGAGGTTGTGTTCTAGTGGTGGTTAAATATCTGGGAGTGTTTGTTGGTTCTATTTGTGCCACTGCCTTGCTGTATTTGTTGTTAGGTTTGTACATGTCATGACACAGTTACATATCACTATGAGATGGGAGGTATTGTGTTTGTCTGTCTAGCATTCACATTTTGGGATGAATATCTTTTGGTTGCTGTGTATTTGCTAAGGGTGCATGGTTTGCCTATCCCCTTGACTGTGATGTGTGTGTGTTGTCACACCATATTGTGTATATTAGTTGTGTACTCACCAGGCTCTGGGATGTCTGTTAGTCCGTATACGCTCACTGGTGGTAGGATGGCCGCACCTTCTCCTCCCAGGGCCTGAGGTATACTGGTTTTGCAGGAGGGCCACTGCCGGTGTGCTGGCTGAGGAGGTAGTCCTTTTTGAGTAGGTCCCGGACCCTCCTGCGCACATCATACCACCTGTTCTGGATGTCTTCCTTTGTGCGCAAACATGGTGATTGTGCGTTCACCCTGTCGACAATCCTCACCCACATCTTGGTTTTCTGCGACATGGGGGTCTGTTGTACCAATGTACCAAACAACTGTGGCTCTACCCTCAGGATCTCGTCTACCAGGACTTCCAATTCACTATCTAGGAACTTATGGTTCTTCTTTGGGGACATGGTGATGGGTGGGTGTGGTGATTGATGTGTGTGTGTGCAAGTGGGGGGGTGTGAGTGTAGGTTTAGCTGGGTGTGTGTGAGGGTGCTATATGTAGGTGTGGTAATGGTGTGTGGCTTGTGTGATGTATGAGCTGTGAGTGTGTCTGTGGTTGCTGTGTGATGGTGTTCTGTGCTGTCAGGTCAGTGGAATTTGCAAAGGATCATGGTAGGGATTTGTGGCCTTTATGTAGGTGGAGTTGGAGGTGTGTCCTTGTTCCATTTTTTTTCCTCCCTGTATTTATTGGCTTTGTGGTTGCTTGTTTGGCCCTTTATTTTTTAATTTTTTCCTTGGTGGTTTTGGTGCATGTAGGAGTCGTTCTTGTGTCCGAGTAGGACGCTGCAGTTGTCTGGTGCGATCTTGTCCGACTCATTCCCGCTGTGTGTCAGCTAGGTTTCATATGCGGCGTACGAGTCGGTCGCGGAGTATTGGGTTGCTTCGGCTGGGTTTTGTATGCGTATCGGTCGTACGGCTTGTGCTCCGGGCGAGTCGGTCGTGTTTTGCACGCACAGCATCGTACTACGCGGGTCGGAGTTCGCGGGTACGTTTCGTTCGGGTTCAATCCGGGTGCGTGTCGGTCGTTTCGTTTCGCGTGATTTCCCGGCCGGATGGCTTGTTTCCGTCCGGCTCGGTCGGTCGTTTTGTATTCCGTCTGAGTTTGTCGGATTTCACATGCATTTCATCATACTACCCGGGTCGTACGGCGCCGGTCCGAGTCGGTCGGACTAAATTCCTGTACCGAGTCGGTCGGTATGTTTTCCGGCCCGAATCGGAATCGGCCCCTAAGTATGTCTTTTTCAGAAAAATGTAGAAATCATGAAGTTGTTCCTTGCGGGAAACTGGATCTGGCGGTGACTCAGGTTCACTTGGATCCAGAGAAAATGTGTCAAAATCAATGAAGTAGTCAGATGCAGTTCTATCTATCTTTGGTTGCTCAGCAGGTTTTGTTGAACTGGCAGATGTCTCCTGTAGAGGCATATTGATGTAGATGTCAGTGGTAGGCCGAATTGATATCTGTGTTTCATTTGAGTTTTGATTTTCAATTTCAATAGGAACGAGCTCCATTTCATTGTTGGTAACTCTATTACTTCATATTGAAGACTCTTTGAATGTTATAAGTCTTTCTGTCTGAACTTCCTATATGGTAGCGAGAGGACAGCGGCGGCTACTCAGGAGCCCTCGTGGCCTGCTATTCAGGATCGGCCACATAGTGTGGTTTGATCAGGTCAATTGAGATGAATCTATTCTCTTTTCTGCCCGCAAGAGGCGGAAGAAGTACTGCTCTTGTTCCTTCGACAGCCAGGACAGGTATAGGCTGTCTGTACGATGGCCCAAATTCTTTTTTGTCCACAATCTTTTCTCTGACCAGATCCCCGACTTTTTGGATCCAGGAAGGTCTTGTCGTGATTGATTTTACTTCCCCAGTGGCGGTGCGTTTTACTTGCATGTTGCTTTGTAGTGCCCAGAATTCATTAAGATCCTGTAAAATAGCCAAACGTTTATTGATGTCAAAAGGTTTTTCATCCACCACTGTGCTTTCCTAATCGAGATCAGGTACTCACATTCTCGTCCCAAATAGGACTTCATAAGAGATAACACCTCCTAGGGAATTTCTTGGCATATTATTCAGTGCCCTCTGGACCCCATATAGGTGATTGACCCAACTACCACCCAAACCTAATACCCTTGCTGTTAAAGATTGCTTTAAGTCCTGGTTTTTCCTCTCCACAACCGAATTTCCCTCGGGATGGTATGGAGAGGAGTACTGCAATGCAACACCCAAACTTCCCATAGCTTCCTTGTAAGCCCTAGAGCTAAACGCAGGGCCACGGTCAGAATGTAATGTGCACACTGCGTATGTCCCTATGAAGACTCGCAAATCTTTTATAACACTTCGAGTGTCAGCCGAGCGCTGAGGCCAAACACACAGGAATGTAGAACATGAATTCACTGCTACCAAGATGTACTTATAAGCCCCATCGGATTGTAAGGGGCCGCAGTGGTCCAAATAGACACAGGCGAGAGGTCTGTCTGACATTAGTAATGGTGTTTGTGCCGGACGTGTTACGATGGAACCCTTCATCTGTTGACAGATGTTGCACTTAAGAACAAATGCTTTTGCTTGTTTAGTTTATCCTGGCCACCAATAGCATTGATTCAGTAGAGAAACTGTTGCGGTAACCCCTGCGTGTGCAGAACCCAGACCCTCGTGTGCAGCTAGAATTAAACCTAATCTGCGATCCCTGTTTGGTATTACTCTAAACACCACTCCTGGAATTTGAGCATACAGAATATTTTTTGCATCTAACTTGTAGGAATACTTGAGTCGAAACCTCTTTGGTACAGCTGAGCTGTTTTTGCATGAAGCAATGACAGCTACTATTATGTCTCCATCTATTCTTGTACTAGAACAAGTGATTGCAGCTACAGCAGCAGTTCGTAATGTCCTTTTGCGGCTTCATCAGCCAATGAATTCCCTTCAACGTGAATGCCGTCACGTTGATGACTCAGCGCTTGTATCACGTGAGCTCTTGGCAAGTCTTTTTTCAACTCAGCCATTTGTTCCCAAAGCATTTTGTGCTTTATTGTGCAACCTTTTATGTCTTTAAACCCATTCTGAATCCAATAGTGAAGATATTCCTTGTAAGACTGGACACAGTAAAACGAATCACACACTATAAGTGTGGGGAATTCCCGATTCATTTGTATTAGTGCCAGTAATAGGGCTTTTAATTCTGCCAGCTGTGCCGTATAATTTCCTAGAGACTGCGTCTTTGTACTAATAGGATGGAACTTGCCATCCTGCATACGTCATTTTACAATCGCACATGTTGCTATTCACTACCTATGGCAGGCTGAGCAGAACCGTCAGTGTAAATAATGTATTCATACTGATCTAGAGGCAAAATTTCATTCAGCAGAGGATATTCTTGTTTGTATTGCAGGAAAGCCTGTGTTTTAGTGTAGAATCAAATTTGTAGTCGACATCTGTTGCATTGAGAGAATTAGCCCACTGTATCCATCTTGGATGTAAAGCTTTAGCATTTGGAACGCTTGCCTTTGTAACAGCCTCTAAAGCCGGTACCGGAGTTACGACAATTATTCGTTTCCCCTGAGCCAGTGCTCTTTCTCTCACTACAGCAGTCTGTACTGCTGTCAGAACTTTTTCTGTAGAAGCAAAACGCATTTCAGCGCTTGTATACAAGTGTGATTTGTATGCTATGGGCACTGTTTCGCCTTCATTGAAGGTTAGGCAAGTGTACTCTTGTTGACCCTCGATTACAAGGATCACCAGATTTGTGGTATTTACACATGTGTGTAGGTGTTTTGAAGCTATCATTTCAGCTTGTAAGGAACGTAGGATATCCGTGTGTTCTTGTGTCCAATGTCTTATTGAAAAATCAGGTCTGATTAAATCGTAGAAGCATTTTACTTTTCAGCGTAATTCAAAATGCATGTTCTGCCAACATTTAGGAATCCCAATATGGATTGTAAGTTTTTCAGAGTTTTTGGAGGTTGGAGCAGCGCACACTTTTCTAAAAAGCTAGGTGCTAGGCTTTTTCCTTCACTTGATAACTCGTATCCCAAAAATAGGACATTGAGGTGGGCTATTTTCCATTTTTTAAAGTTGAATTTGTAGCCTTCAGAGGCGAACCCCAAAATTATGCTGCTCACCCTGGTCAAATGATCCTTTAAATCATCATCCGTCATATAAATGTCATCTACATAGGACAATGCCCCTTCGTCAAAACTTTGAAGTAACTCTGTTATACTCACTGAGAACAACCCGGGGCTATTCTTATACCCTTGAGGAAGTCAACAGAATTGACACTGAGAGCCGAGGGCTGAGAATGCAGTCAAATATCTGCTCTCAGGTGCTATATTTTGGTAGAATAATCCATTTGAGATATATTAAGCAATTCACTTACACCGGTCAGATAAAAGAAAACGGAGTGGCAGCCTTGGAGTGGATTAAACATGCAACTCAGCTGTACTCAACCCATCAGAATATCATTCAAACTTATTCCCATCAACAATCTCCAATAAAAGACAAAGTCGTCAAAACTACTAAAATCACAGTGGCCGAGGTAACTACCCTGATCAAAAAAATGAGGTCAGATGGCGCTCCAGGACCCAATGGAGTTCCCGCATCTGTGTTCAAAGCTTCGCAGGGATTCTGGGCAGAACAGTTAACAACACTTTTAAGCATACCTTCGCCACTTCTACTGTTCCATCGTCGTGGAAAGGCTCAATACTTTCCCCAATTTATAAAAAAGAGGACAGCACAAAACCCGAAAATTATCGGCTTATTGCTTTATTAGATGTTGAAGCGAAAGCATATGCCAGAATACTTTTGAAAGAACTGGAAGCCTGGTCAACAGATAATAACATTCTTCCCCTTTTTCAAACAGGATTTAGGGCCCAAAGCTCTACCACAGATAACATCTTAGTATTGGGCCACCTGTCTAACCGCGCTACCCAGCCATCTCAGTTACCACTTTTCTGCTGTTTTGTGGACTATAGTGCAGCTTTTGACCGGGTCGATCGAGGGAAGCTGTGGGAAAAACTGCATTCTTGGGGAATTCACCAACAGCTGCTAAAGGCCATAATTTCTCTATATCAGGGGACCTGGGTCCGTATTAAAATCAGTCAAACATCAGTCACTGCCAAGGTACCAACAAATAACGGTCAAAAACAAGGGTGCGCACTTGCCCCTATACTTTTTAATCTGTACACAGCTGACCTGGGAAAGCGCTGGAGGGAGCAAGTCTACTGCCTCCAAGACTGGGGAATATACGGCTTCAAATACTCCAGTATGCGGACGACATTGTAATAATGGATCACACGAGAACCGGCTTACAGAAGGCCCTAAAAGCTTTGGACGGATATAATCAACAGAATAAACACCTGGTGAATCAGGAGAAGACCAGGATACTTATATTCGGGAAGTACCCAAGAAAGAAGACCATATATTGGCGACTTGGCGCCCTGCAAATCAAAACAAGTATAAGTTACAACTATTTGGGCTTCTGGCTATCGGAAGGGGCAAAATCTACAGCCCACCTGAAACATCTGAGAAGGAAAGCGGCAGGCATCATTTTTTCCTTAAAAAGCCTTAACCAGCGACTTCACAGTCCAACTGCTGAACCCATTCTGAAAGTTCTTAAGGCAAAATTATTGCCCTCTCTTAATTATGGCCATTTAGTTTTTCCCGGTGCCTTCAATAAGTTCCTTGCGAACCAACAAATTTTGGTCTAGACAGGCCAGGAGAGCAAGAGTAAGGCTGGAGCTGGGTCTCACCGGTCCGGATATTACTTGCTCAGGTGATTTAATAAAATACTATATCAGGACTACGCGAGCCTCAGAATTGTCAATAAAAAGGCAAATTAAAACGTTCTTCGAAGAGGAGGGTTCCCCATGCCAGGTGCACTTGGCAGCAGCCACTAGATTACTGGATATTGATGTCCAAAATCTGCACAACCCTGACATCCCAATAATAGCCTGGAGGAAAACAGTGAATACTCAGGCCAAGAGAATATCTTTTGAAAGGGACCTGGAAAGCCTGTATCATCAATTCAATCTTTCTTCACTGGATTCCTCATACATCATGGGAAAACCGCAGCCCTTCCTTGAACAAGCTCTGACAGTCCTGGCTCGGGGAAGAATCACCTACATGAGACTTCTCGCTCTGCCTATCACGGATTTTAACTCAACTTGGGCCCGGCAGGACAATTCAATGGCCTACCGACTCTGCAACTACCACAGTGAATCTTGGCTCTATCTGTTCTGCTGCTGCCCAAAGCTAGTCAGTGAGCGGCAGCGACTGGTTTTCCCCATCTGTAGGTTGCATGGCCTACAAAGTTGCAGAGAAGTTTCAGACCTGTGCTTCTCCGCTAAAACAACTCAAATTGTGGCCCGACTAGGGAAATTCACAGACGCAATCCGGGCCGCACTGAAACTGAAAACTGAGACATAAAAGCATTCAGTTGGCCATCAAGCAAGAGAGGCTATGATAAAACTTTTCCTCAAGTCCCATGTACAGCACCTTACTGCTAGATAGGACAATAGTTCTAGTAATAGTCCTTTTACTATTTTAATCGTTTTAAACGTCTTTTCATTCTTATCTAATTGTGTGAGATTTTAAACAAGCTTTTGTTTATTGATAGAATATTGTAACAATTTTAATTAATTGAACAATAAAGATTCATTCATTCCATTGTTTTTCTCCCACCACTGCCTCTCAGTTGGGAGATGTCTAGTGTTGTTTTGTATTTTTTCCACACAATCTTATTCATCAATGCCGCACTGTGTGTATTCTGTACTGCAAATGTCTTTGTGCATGTGTTCAGATGTCTGTAGTCTAAAACTAGGCGATATGAATTATCGGGTTTCAGTACAGGAAACAAAGGATTATTCATTGAAGAAGTGCAATTTCTATTACCCCTTGGTATTCAAGTTGATCTAAAATCTCCCTGACCTGTTTTTTCGCTCCCTGTTTAATAGGGTACTGTCTCTGTGTAGTTGGAGTAGTTTTTACTGGGATTTCATGATGAGGTGACTCAGCATCCCACCCTACATTGTTGCGGTATAATGCTGGAGCAAGTGTTACCGCCCACTCCTGCGCGTATGTATGTTTTAAGTATATTGGAACGAGGTTGAAAAAGGCCGGTAAAATTACCGTTTCTCCCTTTGGGCACTCCATAAGAATTTCAGGCGGACAATCTTTTTTAGCCAAAAGGATGTCATAGCCATAAGTTAGGTTCTCCCAAAAGAGACCTTTAAGTTTTCTGGGTTTGTCCTCCTCCATTTGGAGTGTTATTTCATATAACCGATGTGGGACACTTACTCTTGTAGCAGGTATTTCCACTGTGATGTGTTCATTCAACTCCGCTGTCACCAGAAATTCCATCAGGTTCTGGCGAGCTATTGTTACTTCTGTCGCACTGTCTAGCATCGTCAGAGCTCATTCCCCATTCAGAAGTTGAGTCCTCAGAATTCTGGGCATGTCTAACTTTAAGACCTGCTACCTTCTTCTTTTTTTAAATTGAGATTTTGATTTTGGTTTATCTTCTTTTTTGATATTATAGCCTGAAGTACGATGTGTGTCTCTGGACGTTGTCCGTTCTTCTTGTCTGTGTTCTGACCGTCCTTCCCTCTCGGAGTTTTTTGCTGGACCCTGAGGAACGAGAGGAATGTGTATCAGAATCCTGATACCTGTCAGGTTTTTAAATGCTATCACGATTCCTAAGGTTGTACCTCCTTTCTGAGGGCTCCTGTTGAGGAGCCCACCCCTCGATTGTGACCTATTCTCTCTATTCTTTTGTTTTTTATATTACCATTTCTTCTTAGAAGAATCAGGTGCTTGCTTGGTGTTGTCCTTTTCAGGACAACTCATCAGTTTGAAGGAAGTGGCCCGATTAGGGTCACCCGGGTCACTCACGACCACCTCTCAGCCTTCCATACCAAATGAAAAGTCAGTCAGACAGTAGAGAATACAAACCAATATCTGTTTATTCAAGTACACCCAGAGTGGAGCCCAGTCTGCCCAACCGCTTAGGAGTGCTGCAGAGGAACTGGCATCAGCAAGCATAAAGATACATTATGTACATCCCGGAACCAATGAAGGCACACCCACTGTGGAATTTTCCAAGCAGATGCAGCAAAACACTGAAGTACAAAGAATAAGTTTCGATTATAACTCAAAATGGCGCCGACATAGAAAATGGCACCGCAAATGCCAACATACATAGAACAATGGGCAAACATGAATTTTTCTATTCTAACAGACCATCCTTTTAGCATGAGCTAAACATTTTCTAGTAATAACAAAGAGCATATAAATCAATAAAACAGAGAACCATATGTAAACGTCTTAAGAGCACTCCATATTGTTAACATCAGGAAGAGAGACTGTAAGGAGGGAAGAAGCCTCGAACATGCCCTCATCTATCTGCATGAGGTCATCGATCTCCTTTTGAACCATAATTGCAGCATTGGTATCATGAATCAATATTTTCCTCCTAGGAGTGAGAAGAGTGGTGCAATAAGAACAACAGAAGAGAAGGCATTGAACAAGGACGCAGCAAGAGAACAAGATCACAATGAAATAAAACACCTTTTCAAGGATCCAACCCCAGCTGCCAAAAAGAGACCAACTCCAGTTCCCACTTTCCATTCCTTTAACATTTTCTAAGATGTGTAAAATGTGTTGGGTAATATTCTTTTCCATATTTGTGATCCCGACTACACACTGGTCTCCTACTACCGCGCACCCACCACTACTCTTAGCTAGGATGAAATCGACTGCATATCTAGTCTGCTCGGAATATATTCGCATACTTTCCAATTGGGTGGTGATGTCACGCAAAGCTGCTACTGTGGAGTTAGACAATATTTGCAGCTTACATCCGAGATATTCTCTAGCTTTCTCACCCCTGGCCATAGCAGTACCACCAAATGTAATTATGGAGGAAAGAATGTATCCAAAAGTAATACCATTACTATAGTTATTGACTTTGAGATCTGTCACTCCTTCACAGAATTCTTTGGTCAATGTCCTTTTAACCCCATCTTACTTTAGGCTTCACATGTTTGCAAGGTACACCCAAAGGCAGTACCATCCAAAGTGCCACATCATCCATACCATTATGGACATTCGAATAAGTCCCATTAGACAAAAATAAAAACCCTGGGTGTGCATACACCGGTCTATCATAATCTACTGCAGAATACCTGGAATTCCTTCCAAAGGTACTGGGGTCCTTTGTATTTACCAAAGAGTATGTGCCCTTACGCAACACTATCCCTGAACAATTGACATACAATATAGGGGCCGATTCCGATCTCGGCCGGTAGGGCTCCGAATCGGATTCGGCTTTACCGGATCCGATTCGGAGCCCTGTTTCCCGACCGAACCGTACGCGGGTCCGGCCGAGCGAGTACGATGCGAAATCGCCGACCGACTCGTCCGGGCGTCCCGACCGCTCCGACCGACTTCGCTCGGACTCCGACTCGCACCGCGCAATGGAGACGTTTCCCGGCCGGGTAAGTACGATGCGCGCCGCGAGCAGTCCGACCGAGCCGCGCCGTCCGGCTCGTAAGAGCTGTCGGAGCCGTACTTGGGGGTCCGTGTCGGACCCCTGTACGCGTAGCCGCGCGAGTCGTACACAGGGGGGACCCATGGGTCCCCCTACCTGTGCGTGTACGGCGCGAATCGCTTCGCCGCGTACCCGCTGTAGAGGGCGCACTTGTCCGACTCGCACCCATTGAGTCAATGGGAGCCCGCGTACGCGTTGTACGACCGGCTCCCATTGACTTCAATGGGAGTCCGACCGACTCGAGTCCGATAACATACGGACGCATCGTACTCGTTCGGTCGGACTGCACGGGTCCGATTCGGTCGGAAATCTCTCCGGGTCCGGCTCGGTCGGAGAAATTTCCGGCCCGAATCGGAATCGACCCCTTAGTGTCAGTAAAATTGATAATTGGACAACAAGCAGGGTAATAACCAGCTTCTCGGGGAACTGTCAATTCTTTATACTGGTAACCCACCAGAGTTACATTCTATTTTTCCATATAGAAGTTGTTGCAATAAGTGTTGTTGGCACACCCCGAATAACCCATGCCTCGTGGCTTTCTATGATATAGACAAGGACCTGGATAGCCAAACCCAAATACTCCTTGCAGTTCTACGAAGTCAAGGGGCCGAGTATAGGTATAATTGACAATTGACAATGGATATGCTGTCCATAGACTAGTGACAGATTCAGTGGGGTAACAAGCAGTCCCTTCTCCAAAGAACCTCTTGTGTGTATCTAGAAACACATTGCTTGGGGCTGTCCTTTTCTTTCAGACTTGAGGAACAACCTTATCCTTACTATGTAATGTACACTTTGATCACGTTCCAAAACCCATGATACCCCACATAACATGATTAAACCCAAAATCACAAGGGCAATACATGTTAACTTTTGTTTATGGGTCCACACTGCATTGAGCTGGGCAACAAGAATCACTGGCTGCTCTTCCTCAGCAACCATTCTACCAAAGGGATGCATAACGAATGATGAAATGGGGGCAAAATACAAGGAAATTTGCAAGTTTCCAGTGTCCGTCAGAGCCTCACTGGTACAGGCTCCTATTGTCCATCAATACTTTTGCACTCTTGAGCACCAGCGGTGGAGCTTGCTCTGTCCTAAGCTCCTATCCCACGCTGACCAGGATAATATACCCCCAAGGGATATTTCGATCTATCCTGTCCAATGTTCAAACAGTGCACAAAACTCTCATCACCCTAAACTAACTCCGTTGGTACTATAGCAAAGTACGTCCTGACTTACACAGTCCATCCCTAACTAATCTTTCTTCTCTTTTGGTACACCTACCCCAGCCGAGGGCGCAAATTGTACCTGGCAGCCCCAGGCACTGTAGGATCAACAAACAACGGCTCTTTGGTAACTCGTATTTCCGGAGGAACAGCCGCATTCTGCACATTTTCATTCTCCTGATCCGTTTTTAGTCCAAATTAGTTGGGCATCGCTGAACAGGACAAACCGAGGCACCTGCTCAGTCTCGGAGTCCCCGATGCCGTCTTTCACCCACTGATCATAAGACAAAGGCAGAGGGACCCTACGACAATGGGTCGCATGGATCCAGTTGGTAAACAGACATAATATCGAATTTTTAATATCGAATTGCCAAAATATCGAGTTGTAAATATAGAATGGACAGAATATCGAATTGCCAAAATATAGTGGTTAAGAATATCGAAATTCAGGTAAGAAATATCTATTGTCAAAATATCGACAGTCATAATATAGTTGTTAAAAATATCGAATTTTTTATAGTGTTTTAAGTGTTAGTATATGTGTTAAAAGTATGTATTATTTTTGTAATGTATGTTTTAATTTTGTTTAAGTAATGAATTTTATGTTATTTAATTTTTGCGTAATTTAATTCTGTAGTGGGTTGTGGGTTTATAGGGGAATAGGGTGGGAAGTAATTTAATTATAGTAAATTAAATATTAATTTTTAGGAATTATTAATTATATTTAATTTAATTTTGCGTTTTAGTTCTGTAGCGGGTTGTGGGTTTATAGGGGAATAGGGTGGGAAGTAATTTAAATTTAATTAAGTAATTATTAAATTCTATTTATTGGTATTGATAAATAATTCATTGTTAATTAATTATTAATTGGTAATTAAATTTTATTAATTGGTAATTAATTTTTATTAATTGGTAATTAATTTTTATTAATTTTTTAATTGATAATTATATTAATTGTATTAATTTATTATTCAGAGCGGGTTGTGGGTTTATAGGGGAATAGGGTGGGAAGTAATTTAATTGTAATTCAGTAATTATTTATTTTTATTTATTGGTATTGATTATTAATTTATTGTTAATTAATTCTTATTTGGTAATTAATTTTTATTAATTGGTAATTAATTTTTAAGAAATAATATTTATTGGTATTTAGAATTAATTATTAAATATTTTGTAATTGGTAAGTCATTTTAATTAATTTTTTATTGGTATTGATAATTATTTTATTTTTATTAAAATATTAAATCATTATTTTCCCTACTGTTGCACTCTTTGGAGTGGGAATAGTAATTTCTACCCCTACGCTATCCAACGCTTTCCCTACTGTTGCACTCACTGGAGTGGGAATAGTAATTTTTACCCCTACGCTATCCAACTCTTTCCCTACTGTTGCACTCTCTGGAGTGGGAATAGTAATTTATACCCCTACGCTATCCAACGCTTTCCCTACTGTTGAACTCTCTGGAGTGGGAATAGTAATTTTTACCCCTACGCTATCCAACGCTTTCCCTACTGTTGCACTCTCTGGAGTGGGAATAGTAATTTTTACCCTCCCGCTATCCAACGCTTTCCCTACTGTTGCACTCACTGGAGTGGGAATAGTGATTTTTACCCTCCCGCTATCCAACGCTTTCCCTACTGTTGCACTCTCTGGAGTGGGAATAGTAATTTTTACCCTCCCGCTATCCAACGTTTTCCCTACTGTTGCACTCTCTGGAGTGGGAATAGTAATTTTTACCCCTACGCTATCCAACGTTTTCCCTACTGTTGCACTCTCTGGAGTGGGAATAGTAATTTTTACCCTCCCGCTATCCAACGCTTTCCCTACTGTTGCACTCACTGGAGTGGTAATAGTAAATTTTACCCTCTCGCTATCCTACGCTAAAAATATTGAATATTTTTTATAAATATTACGTTAATATATGTATTAAAAAATTAAAATGTATGTTTATTTTTTTTAACTTACATTAATTATTTATTAATATTAAAGTTATTTAAGTATTTTTAAGTATGTTTTAGTTAATTATATATATTATTTCATTAATTTTACATTACTTTTAAGATATTTAAAAAATTCGATAATTTGACTAACTATATTTTTTACAACTATATTTTGGATTCAATATTTTTGTACTTACCTGTTTGTAGATAGGGATTCGATATTTTGGCATTCTATATTTTTACTTCGATATTGTTGTAGGTCGATATTCTTGTAATCGATATTCTGTCAGTGATCCCTCCAGTTCTTATGGCCAGCGACTTTCACTGCGGTGCGCGTTACTAAAAGGACCTGTTCTGGCCTGTCCACCGCGGCTCCAAGATCTTCTTCCGTTGAAAATTCTTAATCAATATGAAGTCTCCAGGCTGGATATCATGGCCGGGTCGCTCTGGCGTAGAAGGCAGGGAATCCCGGACCTGTTGGCGAATAGAACGCAAACTTTCTGTTAACTGGCCAATATAATCAAGCAACAATGGGTACTCAATATCAGAAAACCGCCGAAGGCGCGGGACGCCCCAGACATTTGCCGGGCATCCAAACACGACCTCATACGGTGACAATCCTTTTCTAGAATGTGCTGTCGTTCTCGTTGACAGAAGAGCCAACGGTAAAGCATCTGGCCACTTTAACCCTGTGGTCTCCTGAATTTTTGCCAGTTTGAGCTTGAGAGTACCATTGTACTTCTCAACCAAACCTGCTGACTGTGGATGATTGGCAGCATGGAACTTTTGCTTGATGTGTAAACCATCACAAATCAATTGGATCACTTTTGCATTAAAATGAGTTTTGTTATCACTCCAAATCAATCAGGGCAAGCCGAAACGAGGAAAGAACTCCTTCAGGAGTACCTTTGCAGTCGTAATGGCTGTATTGTCTTTAGTGGGATAAGCCTCAACCCATTTACTAAATGCACAGACAACCACCAAAACATACTTCAAATTATTGCATCTCTCTAGTTCAATATAGTCCATTTGAAGGACTTCAAAAGGAAAGGTGGGTGGTGCAAAATTACCAGGCGGTGTAGGGGTACCCTTTTCAGGATTGTGCATCATGCACACCATACAGTACTTTACTAAATGTGCAGCTGTCTTAGGGATATTGTCATTCTGCCATACAGGGTCCAACAACTTGCAAATACCCTTAGCACTAATATGGGCTGGACCATGGGCCATCGTAACTACAGGGAGAACATATGCATCGGGCGGCATCCATCTCTGCTTCCCTGACTTATCAATCCAACATCCCTCATCGTTCAATTGTGCTGCACTTTCCTGCCACACTGCTAACTCCTCTACTGTGGCTTCGCTTTGTATCTCTTTTACATTCTCAAAGGTGTCCTCGAACATGACAACTTCAGACAGCCACGTAGCCGGACCTGCTACAAATATTCTTTTCATCTTTGTCCGAGTCGCTTCCTTAGCTGTCTGATCTGCAAAAGCATTTCCCCAACCGACATCATCCGTGACCTTCCGGTGGGCGCTACACTTCACTATTGCCAATTTCTTGGGGAGCGTTAAAGTGGACAAAAGCCTCAATATAAGGTGCCCATGCTGGATTCTGGTGCTATGGGAAGTAAGGAACACTCTCTCAGCCCAGAGTCACCCAAAATTATGCGCGACCCCAAAGGCATACTGTCTGTCAGTATCGATATTGACAACAAGCCCCTCACTCAATTTGCAAGCTCGAATAAGAGCAGCAAGCTCAGCAGCTTGAGCTGACTGATAAGGGATTCATGATGTCTCTACTACTGTACACAGCGTGGTAATAGCATAAGCCGCAGTTGTAGTGCCATATGGTAATTTGAAATAAGAGCCATCAACATATAGTTCCCCTTGTGGGTCAGATAAGGGAACGTCAGTCAAGTCTACCCGTCCTTTCGTCTCTTCTTCCGTCCGGAAGATACAGTCATGTTTGTCGACTTCATCACTCTCAGAAGGGAGGGGTAGTAACGTGGCTGGATTCAGAGTAGCACACCTTTTGATCGTGATATGTTTAGCAAACAATGTCAATTGATAGCCAGTAAGACATGCACTGGTGAGGTGCTGTGTCTTTGTCTTATTCAGAAGTGTATCCACAGCATGGGGTACCATGACTGTGAGGTCAGTATCCAGTACAAGTCCAGCCGAATGTCTGATCAAAGTGGCCACGGCCGCGAGCGCTCTTGGACAACTTGGGAGGGCTCTCGCGACTGGATCAAGGACAGCAGAGAAATAAGCACACAGCTGTTGCTTATCTCCAAATTTTTGTGTTAGGACAGAAAGCGCACAACCAGCCATCTCATGCACGTACAACACAAACGGTTTGCCGTAATTAGGGGTGCCTATTACTGGAGCCGAACAAAGTGCAGTTTTCAATTGCTCAAAAGACTGCTGACATTCAGTCGTCCAAGGCAAAGGCTCATGCACGTCTTTCGTTGTTAAGGCAAGCAAGGGTTCGATTAGTAGGTAGTAGTTAGGTATCCACTGCCGACAGTACGAAGTAATACCTATAAAAGCAAGCACATCTTTCAGAGTCTGTGGAATAGGCATTTTAACAATGGTACTGATGCGCTCAGGGGTCAACCTCCTACCCTCCTTCGACAGTAGGTGACCTAAGTAGGTGACCTCATGTCGACAATACTGAAATTTAGAAAGAGAAACTTTATGTCCATGTTGAGCAAAATGCAGCAATAATTTAACTGTACTGTCTTTACGAGCCTGCTCTGTATCAGAAGCAATAAGGAGGTCATCAACATACTGCACCAATACATTACCTGCAGGAAGCGAAAGGGAATCCCACTGACTCTTTAAAGCCTTACTGTAAATACTTGGAATCTCAGTATAACCCTGAGGAGCTCGACAGAATCTAAAGCTTCTGCCAGCTAGTGTAAACCCAAACAAGTACCGGCTATCTGAATGAATAGGAATATTAAAAAATTTGTTTTTCAAATCAATCACAGAAAAGAATTTGGCAGTGGAAGGAATCATCGTCAAAAGTGTGGTAATATCTGGGACCACTGGAAACTGGGGAATATCTATTTTAATAACTTTGCGCAAGTCAATCACGAAACGGTAAACATCGTCTTGATCATCAGAAGAACCCAAGGGTGCCCATTTGAGAATCGGAAGAATGGGACTATTACAAATATTGGCAGACGTCTCTTCAACCACTCCTTTCTTGATCAAATCCTGAATAATTTGCAATAAGGATCACTCTCCTGCCTGTGGTATTTTATACTGAGGAATATGAGGCAAAATAGCATTGTCTTTGACCTGTATCGAAACCGGTGGTATATGCAACAGCCCTACTTCTGTATCACCTTTCGCCCACAAAGTGGGTGGCATATCAGCAAATTGAAGAGGAAGAGGCGCATCCTTGGACAAACACTGTTTAACTCCTGCTACGTCTGGGCCCATTGTCATATAGACAGCTGCCGGGGAACAATAAATAGTGGCATGCAATTTCTTCAACAAAACCAAACCCATCAAATTCTCACCACAATTAGATGTCAGCAAAAATGGAGACTCCACAGTGAAAGGACCAATAGTCAATGCAAGGGGTCTTGAAATGGAGCTCACAACCGGTACACCTGAAAAGCCTACCGAAACATTATTATGGCCAGACAGAGCCTCCCCAGGGACCAAATTTCGAGAAACAGACCTTTTTTTCGTACCTGTATCCACCAAAGGGAAACATCCTTTACATCGCGGTGATTACACCGCAATGCATTTAGAATGCTGCCATTACAACGCAAGCATTACATCGACTTGCACTGGAGGGCGCTATAACCTAAGGAATAGTAAGATTTACTATTCCAACACCTTCCCTACTGTACGTAGACTGATGTTGGAATAGTAAATATTACTACTCCTAAGTCCAGCACCCTCCAGCACAAGTCGTTGTAACGACTTGCGTTGTAAAAACTGCGATGTTACATACCGCAATCATTTTGATCGCGTTGTAACATCACATATTCCCACCAAAAATTCCTTAGTCGAACCTTGCAGTTCCGCTGTTACATGAGGACCACGCTGGTCTACAGGTATCGGTACTGGTCCCCCACTCTGTCCTTGGCTGTCCTAGCTGTAAGACATTTCTGTCGCTTCATCCATATCATAGTCATCATGGTAGTACTGCCCATCGCGGGTGTCATCAAAATAATTATCATCGGAACGACCCTGTGTGGCAGCAGCAGCCTGAGCCCGATCTGTCCCTCGACCTCGTCCCCGAGGGCCTCGCCCTCGCCCACGTGGAACCGCCACCTTCTGCAAAAGCACAGGACACTCGCTAAGCCAATGGCCCTCTTCCTTACAATATGCACACTGATTCGGCCCCAAAGGAGTTGTGGTGGACTTTCTACTAGTGCGTGGAAGTTGTCTGGCAGGACCACCACGTCCTCTACCATTACCTCTAAACGCTTGCTGCAACAGCACCTTCGTCTTTAAATCCTTATTCCTTTTATCTGTCTTTTCTTTCTCTTCCTGACCATGATGCTCATAGTATTGGGCCATATTCAAAATAACAGAGGGGGAAGAGGTGGTCCAGGTACTCTCAGAAGCCTTCAAATGAGTCGCAATTTCGGGAAGCAAATTAGAAACAAACCTGTCAACAAACAATCGAACACCTCCCTCAATAGACATATCCTGCTCACTATAATCCAAGAACGTATCTTCAAATCGAGTAAAGAAATCAGACACACTTTCATCCTTCTTCTGTCGACAAGCCGTCAACTTGTCCCAAGTTACCTTCTTTGGGGGGATAAGAGAGTGCATATATGTAATAATGCGACCTGGCAAAGCAAGTATCTCAGCTCAAGGCTTATCACCTGGCTTTCTTTCCTGGTCCCATCCTTTAATCACATCCCATGTACCTCCCAGCTCCACAACATGGTCTTGAGTATGAACCTGCCTCCAAATATCAACCGGAACAAGGAGACCAAAGAACAGTTCAATGTCAGCAAGTGCCATTACAGAAGAAGAGGCAGATTCAGTCAATTCTTTATAATAAGCTGTTGGATTTTTTCTAGGATCAGGCAAATGAGCTTTAAGGGATAAAACCTCGCTCTGTTTCCACGGAGTATAAACCCACTGTTCTTGGAAACGGGCCGCTACATCCTGTCTGGTGACAACGCCATGCTGATCCGTTAATTCTGGTATTTCTGGGTGATATATAGGATGAACCTCTTGCATCGGAAGCTGAGACACTGGGGCAGGACTCTTCTCATGCAACGTACCTCTATAAGCAACCAACGTGGAAATGTTCCCAAAAACTTGGCCTGGGTCCAAACCACTGGCATACACGCGATCTCTACTATCGAATAAAATTTGTGGCGCGTCGTCCCCAAAATGTTGCTGCCAAAGGCCAATCAATGTAGAGGACATATGTTTAAGAGCGTGCTGCTGTATAAAAGGCTCATAATCTTTCATCACACCCCAAACATCCTCCACACTGTAAATGGGATTACGACCCCACTGCGCAGCCTGATTAGCTACTACCTTCTTCTCTTCATCCCCCACCGCAGACCGTACAAAAGGGCCCATACGCTCATTAAATTGTATCAAATCTCTATCCTCAAATCCACGTGTTGGCATCTCAGCACCCAATAATGCTGGGAAATTAACCATCAAAGATGGAGAAGCAACAGAAGCACCAGGTAGGATCATCGCAAGCGGGTGTGCCACAGGAGTAAGAGCTGGAGACAGGGATGCCAAGACAATAGGTGTGATAGGGGTGCTAACAGTCACAGGTGCCACGGACGGCGAAGGCAAAGAAGGAGGAGGAGGAGCCAAAACCACAGCCGTCAAGACGACAGCAGTAGATACAGGGACAGTGGGAACAGCTGTAACAGGTGGCTGTGATAGCACAGGGACAGTGGGATATATCCTTTGTGGGGCATATGGGTGCAGGGGCTGGCGTCTAACAATTCTTCCACAAAAGTATCAGTTTCCTTCTGGGCCATATACGATTTATCAACATGCAATCAAAATATCCTATCTTCACATTCAACTCCCTTCTCCTGTTTTTCTCTATCATATGCTACAGCTTTCTGAGTCAGCGCCCGCATCTTCCATTTCCGTGCCTCCTTCTCCGTCTTCAATCGTCTCTGCCTAGCTGCTTTTTGCCACGTTCTAAGGGAATCAAACATTGACTGACTACTTCGTCTCTTGAACAGCTGTTCCTGTAAATACCCAATCTTTTGTTCATCGAAAGTGCCCGTCAATGGCGACTGCAACTCGGCATTGTCCCTCGTGTATTTGTGCCATAATGTACTAAACATAATAGGGCCAAGACCATGCTTCACATACATATCAAAATTAGGAGTGCCTTCTGGAGGCGCCGGCTGAGCTTCTTCCAATCGAGCATCTGCAGAACAACAGCGACAGCACATAGAAACCAGTTTACTGATACCAGGCATTCTCAAAAGAAAACAAGTTCACTATTAATGCCTGGCAAAGCAATTGCAAATGCTTTTATCCCAAATATGGTCCTCAGACCGTACCAAATTCAAACCAAAATGGTACCATATCCACAAAGAACCAAGACAAACTCACCTGATATATGCAAGTCAAGCAAACTAATTCTCCACTGCCGACTCTTCAGACCAAATGGTCAGATCCAAGGGTTTCGTTATTTAGGACTCCAGTCGGGATGACCGCTGGGTGAGGCACCATCCGGCGGGACAGAACGGGCAGCTGCGAGTATCAGAAACTCTTCGTGCAGGCATCCCTTATCCGTCAATCCGACCCGACGATAGCCTCAACCTCCCCCCGTCCGCGGAAGGGGATGAGTCACTCACCCGAAGGAGTCCCTGTTCGGGCGCCAACTGAAGGAAGTGGCCCGATTAGGGTCACCCAGGTCACTCACGACCACCTCTCAGCCTTCCATACCAAATGAAGAGTCGGTCAGACAGTAGAGAATACAAACCAATATCTATTTATTCAGGTACACTCAGAGTGTAGCCCAGTCGCTTAGGAGTGCTGCAGAGGGACTGGCATCAGCAAGCATAAAGATACATTATGTACATCCCGGAACAGATGAATGCACGCCCACTGTGGAATTTTCCAAGCAGATGCAGCAAAACATTGAAGTACAAAGAATACGTTTAGATTATAACTCAAAATGGTGCTGACATAGAAAATGGCGCAGCGAATGCTAACATACATAGAACAATGCGCAAACATGAATGTTTCTATTCTAACTAGTTGAGTTTTTTTTGCTCTGGCTCCCAAAATTATCTCTACCTAATTTGGCATATGTGTCTTTGATAATTTTAGGTAACTCACGCTCCTGTTGTAAAGGAGTGAAGTTCCTCAGGCTTTGGTGTATTGCTACTGCTGCTGCCTCCCCTTTTATGTTTGCTAATATAATAGTTGATACCTGGGCAACATTTCCTAACAATTTCATCCCTAAGTTCAGAGCAGGTTCTTCTCCATACTCATTCTGTATTTGTCTTAATACATCTGGTATCACTGCTATTGAAGGGATACCAAGAGTTCTGGCATATATGGCAGCAAAAACTCTACCCCAAGAGGTACAATCCTCTATCTGGGAAGCTATCCCCATTGGCAAGAAGATTGTTAACATTCTGTGAGGTTTTTTAGGGCTTGGGTGTGGAAACACTGCCTCTAACTGTGTGATTTTCGGAGCTATCTAGAATGGCATTAGCTCACGCTTAGTGGGCATTTTACCCATAACTGCGTTTAGTGTTTGTGGAGTTATTTTAGTTGCAGACCCCTGAATTTGTCCTGCTTGTGTAGCCCTTGTTGGCTGAAGTGTGAGCGTTCTCATCACGAACTGTGACAGGTTTCTGTAAAGTTTTAATATTTCTTTGTGTAGTGGATGTAAGTCTGCTACCGGTATTGTGTCAACGTCTGGATGCGGTGTGTAATCCGCTAGGACTGGCCAACTCGCTCCGTCTCTACCGAGCAGACCCAGTCTTACTTTATCTTTTGTGTGTGTGAGGGCGCCTTTAAACCAGTTTATGTGCTCCTGGTAGGTGAGCGAACTTCAATGTCCTCATATGGACAGTATTCCTCTGGTATTTCATCTTTAGTGTAAAAATTAAATGTATTTGTGCATGCATCTGCTTGTGGGAATTTAACCCATGAATAGAATACATCAGTTCTTTATGATTCATGTGCCTGAATCATGAATGTTACTGTCCCACCCCTAGCTGTGACTCCGTAGTTTTAAAGTAAGGATAGTTCTGACATTTTCCGAAATGTTTATTTTGCCTTCTTGCTCTCCTTCCTCCACTGGCACAACGAGATATTCGTAAGCCATTGGTGAAAAAAGGTTTCAAGGAAACTGAGATAAGGTTTTATGCACAATAGGAACTATTTGTGCTTCAAGCTTGAATAAACCTACAGCCAATACATAGAATATGCCTACTCAGCTGTAGCGGATTTTTCCCTCCCACTCCAGATGTCTCTGGAATAATGTGAGTAGGGGTTTCTGAGAAAAGCACAACTGAACTACTCAGATTTGACGGTTAAATAAGTACCATACCAACGGTAGACGTGCCATGTTATGTAGTTCCTATAAACCTCTATAGGATCAGCCCGTTTAGACAACATAGACTGTGGGATTGGTGTCCAGACTGATTCCAGACACCCCCAACGGGTATGTTGACCTGTATACCTAGCTAGCTCACAATGCCACTGTAAACTCCACTTACCAAGGAGAGAATAGTTCTTGGCAACTATCGAACATGACAACTCAGTCCCATCAGGGATCGTGGAAACAGTACAGTACTTTCTGCTCAGTCACTCATGCTCACTTTGTCTCAGAGAAATACACAGAATAAACGACGGGACGTTTTCAATGAGCATTTATTGAACCAGCGTCATTCTAGTGTAAAACAGATGTGCTGAAACAACCATAAGACAGAAACAGATATAAATGATTATAAGCACCAACAGAGTAAATGGATGGTAGATTTCTACCATAGTGCTAGAAAGAATGAATATATGCAAGCATATAAATACATGACAATAATAAAGCATACTCCTACGATGCAACCCTAACTAGATGTACCTAAGTGTACCTAGCATGTATGTAGGTGTAGAACCAAGAATCCCCCTGGCAAAGATGTGGTGTATATATACCCAAAAGGTATCCTCAGAGGATTCTACCTTGCTGTGTCATGTCGGCCGAGGATGACGGAAGGGCTCACCCTTATACATAGTTATTATGCAGAAGATGGTAATCCTGCTGTGTTTCTGAGAATCCTTATGCATAATTCATGAGGCTAGTTTTCGGGGAAAACCATAGGACATTTATGCAGCGCTTAACTAGGTAAAAGTTCAATACCAAAACCCGTTATGTAGTGTAATGGTACGGTAAATGTAGGTGAAGGGTCAGGGGACTACTCAAGCCTATATTGGGGTACCCTATAAAACATAACACAGGAATTCAAAAGTATGATTTTATTTTCATAAATAGTCTGTCATCTAAGACTGTGATTGATTCTCAGAAGTTGATGGCCATATGCTTATCTCTGCTAAGCAGGATAGAACATCCTCCTTTATTGTAAGTAGGGTATCTGATGAATCAGCAACCTGTGCCCACTTAGCTTGCCACATGTTGTTAGATGCATATAGATCCCTAGTTGTAACTAAGGAGAAGGGATATACCACTGTTTTAACACAAAAGGATTCCATGGTGAGGCACGGGGGACTGTAGTCGCTCTCCAGCCTTTCCTTGATGATCATATCGTTGAGGAATGGCCAAAGCCTCAGATCTAGAAAAATGTAGTCTATACGACTGGCATGATGGCTACTATCATATGTATTAGAGCCGCACCTGTCAGACTTGGACCTTCTGTTAAGTGCCCTGAGGCTCTGCTCAAAGGAAAAAGCCTTGAGTAGTAGTGCTGCTGCTGTCCATTTTTTTTATGGCTGACACTTCTAACCGTGGGATGCCCCATGTCTCGTCCTCCTCTGAAGCTAAGTTTATATCCTCAGCATCCAGGGGCTGAAAGGTAGAATTGAAGTCCACTGCGACTATTAGGAGGGGACGGTCATGTGTTATTACCTAAGTGTTCTTCCAAGAACATAACTATGTTGGATTTCTTTCCTCCCCTTGTGCCTGTAGCATAAACATTATAAATGTCGATATTGCTGGAGATGATCATCGCTAGGCGTATTGCCATAATATCCGAGCAATTGACATATAGCTCATGGACCTTACAACCTATCCCTTGCCTGATCCATATTGTCAGTCCTCCGGCGGGGTGACCTATAGGGCCGCTTATAGTGTGGACAAAAGAACTTAAGTATCCAGGTTTGAATAGTGGGTCAATGGACCAGGTTTCCTGGATCAGGCAGATGTCATATAGGTCAATAAAGGAATTCCAATCCGGTGAGGCAGCCTTTGCTCTAAGCCCAGCCACATTCTATGATATCAAAGAGGCAAAAGTTTTGGCTCGCTGTAAACTGGGAAGTTGTGGAATGTTGACAGGAGCTGGGGGAGTCCAGCGGTTGCCCATTCCTGTCTGGCTGTTAATGGATGAATCCATGTCGTGAGTGCACATGTCATTTGATGGCAGTATGTCAACAGAAGGCTCACTGGCAATGTAAGATGAGAATCTTTAAGCAGATGCAAAGATGGTTGTCACTCAATGTCGCTAATGGGGGACCCCGTTTTAACTTGATCCAGAGAAACAGATAGGCAGGGCTGGAATATATGCTCAGGACGGGTGTATTTTAAGTGAATGGTAGTATTGACTAAGTGTGAAGTTTGGGCGTCAAAGCCTATGGCCACTAAGTTGTCAATAAGCTCCCTGTCCCCAACAATTAATTCAATACTGTTGACCTTAGTGCCGCATGGTGTGTGCCTTCGGGCTACCCGGATATCCTACCTAATTACCGAGCGGCATCCCCTCACGTGGCGAATCCAATGAATGGATTTGTTTATCAATGACTCTTCACCTTCGTTGAACTGAGTTGGTGCTAGTTTAGGGATATTAGTTAGGAATAAGGAACGACACAAATCCAGGGCCTGTGGCTCCTGCCCTCATAATAAACTTCGCCCAAAAATGGGAGGGTGTCTCGATAGGTATCGATCCCCGCAAAACTCTTCGCCTGTGTGGATTGCTGGATGTGATAAGCTAGTCAATCTAGTGCTTCTAAGGGCAGCAGCATGGTCAAGCCCCCCGTCCATTCTGGGTTTCCCTACATGAGGGGTCTCAGATGGCAGAAAGTGTGGTGGCACCCGTATCCTACCCTCCTTAAAATTCTGCTTTCCAGGAGAGAACTGGTCTTTCTTTGGATCAACAGAACCCAAGTTTTTATCTACAGGGTGGACTGTATTCGCTGTTACATTATTTAGTGAGTCAGTTAGACATAAAATCAATGCTTTCAGGTCCCCAACCTCCCCTTTAAGTTCCTTGATATGCTGGTACACGAGGGCTATGTCTCCCGTTGTGAGAGGAGGTGTAAGTATGGGATCGGTGCCTAGCTCTAAATGTGCTGCTGTCTGGCCCATATCAGCCAAAGGTGAGTAGCGGTTGCTACAAGGTATTAATGTGGAGAGAGGTGGCTGACTAAATGTAGCATTGCTGAGGTTTTTGGTAGTGACAGGGGTGAAACTGACTTTGTTTGCTGGGCAACTGAAGTAAATTGGAAATATGTTAGTTCCCCTCCCCCCCTTTCTAGGAGATGATTTTGTTTTATCCTGTGATTTCCTGTGAACCTTCTGCTTAGGAATTGCCTCTGTAGCGGTGCGTGACTTGCAAGTGCCTTTGATTTTGTAATCAGTTAAAGATTTATTAAGTTTAAGTGAATCAGCACCAATTAGGGATTCAACTTCTTCTATTAGGTGGTCTAATTCTTCGAGGGTGCCGTTTGGCTTTACTGACATTTTTGGGTGTTTTGCAGTGCCCTGGTCCTGGTCCAAGGACTTACGTTTGCCAATGGTGCCGGAAACTAGTCACAACAACTTTGCAAAATTTGCACCACGGTATGCAATTGTGGACAAAACACAACAGCCAAAATGACAGTGCTATAGGGCCCCATCACCCAGTCAAGTGGGGACACGAACAGAGGATTTGCAGCAGCATTCGAAAGAGAGAGCACCATGTCCTCAGAGACTAGCTAAAAGTATACACATTAACATGCCATATCGTCGCTACATAAAGCCACAGGACCTTAAGGTGTCCAAATGCTCGAGCCAACGGGGGGGGGCCTAGCCCAGTCTCCTCCCTCTGGGCTCTGACGGGCGCAGATGGGCCCGCCCTTCACCAGGGGGCATCCCACACAGCAGGACTGTGGAGCTGCTTAAATGTGGCAAATTTCAAGCAGGTGATGAGGAGAAGGGGGTTGTGGAAATGCGAGTCCACAGCGGCTGTCAATGGTAGTGGCTCACCCCCTGTAAGTCAGGCAGGGGCTGTGATGATAAGGGGAGCCCTTCCCCTGTGGGGGAAATGGTGGCCTCTTGCAGGATGCTCCCCGGTATGAAAGCGGCCACAAAGAAGTCAAAATGCTTCTCCTAGCAGTGGGACTGTGGAGCTGCTTAAATGCAGCAAATTACAAGCAGGTGATGAGGCGAAGGTGGTTGTGGGAATGCTAGTCCCCAGCGGCTGTCAGTGATAGTGGCTAACCCTCTGTAAGTCAGATATGGTCAGTGATGATACGGGGAGCCCTTCCCCTGTGGTGAAAATGCTGGCGTCTGGCAGGGTGCTCCCCAGTATAAAAGCAGCCACAGGGAAATCAAAATGCTTTCATAACATAGCTCTTGCTTAACTTCGAGTCATTGGAGATATGGGATGCCCAAAAACGTCTAGGATGGATAAATCCATGCCAGATGTTCAGGATTTGTATGTAAAATAAAATGTGATGTAACTAATCTTAAAGAGAGTGGATAGTCTGAAATCTGGTATGAATCTAGCTCTTCAGGACCTACACTGGACAGGTCTGCTGAGGATCTCTTTATATCTTGATCTAAACTTACAAACATAAAGTAAAATATATCCTTATTTTGATAGAGGCAAGTAACCCTTTTCCTGTAATTAGCAAGTCAAAACCTATGAGTGACAGCTGGAAAGAATGATGAAGCAACTCCAATGCTTGTGCTGTAATGTGAAAAGGGAACATTTTGATAGCAATGTTTTGTTAAATTAAAAATCATGTCATAAGGCTTTTTCAATAGTGCCAGTCTCCTATGTCTCAGAGTGACAACATTCAGTTTTCTATCTTAAGAGGATGCACTTAGTCTACAAGGTCATTTCTGGAAGATGTTCATCATCATGGTCTTTCAAATGGGAAACAGTATCTGAATTTCTCAAAATAACTTTGGCAAATTATCCAGGATCTGAGACAACAGATCTTGAACGACTAGTCTATTCCTTATCTGCACTTTGAACACAAGACGTGAAAAAGTTTCATCGGTGTAGACCTTTAGTACCCAGCACATGTATTTCTTTTTAATAAAAGTCTTATTTACTATGTAATGGGTCTTACTGTGTCACTTTATACATCAAAACCGGAGTTTGGGAATTTATAGCACAACTATGTTGTAAGTTTGAATATTTTTTGTCGAACTGCTCTGATACATCGTTTCTAGAATCAAGATTGGTTGAATTGAGAATCTTATAACATTCTGGAGATTTCATCCCTTCTGGGAACTGGAAAGTAAACTGAGGTAATGAAGGCATTAACTGGTGGTCTTAGTTAAAAAGTCAAAAAACACCTTAAGGCTTTTTACTTTTCTCGTAGCCATTGTCTTGTGTGTCCATAATCTTAAACATCTCGGCTTCAGTAGGTATGTGTTAGCTTCAGTAAAGCAGATATTACAAGTAAAATTAAAAGGCATGCTCACTACATCATTTCTATTCTTCAGAGCCTTACTCAGAGGGACAGTCTCTAAATTATTATTTTTTTCATTCACAATTTCCCTAGAGCTACATTTAGAGGTGACTATAGTAAATAGATATGATTTCTGATTCCTGAGATCAAGAGGATGTGGCAGAGACAGCAGTGATTCCTCCATAAGGCTGGAGGAGCATCGCCCTTGTTGTGAACACAGAAAGCTTGAAAAATAAAATGCTAATAAAATAATTGTATTACCATTTTACAATTTTATTTTTTACTCTGCCAGCCCAAGCCGGGTTTGAGGTGGGGCGGGGTTAATGGGCCATCTCTGCTGACTGGCATCAGGGAGAAGTGGACACTTCAGTTTGAAGCGCACATGTTGGTTTGGCCAGCTGTTGTGGAATGGCCAGCCCAACAAGCACACTTTAGACCTCTCCAACCTGAGCTGTCTTAGAGAGCTGGGTGGAGAGCAGGCATAGGCCTGCAGTGCCTGTAGGAGCATTGAGACAGCCTGCTCCAACCAATCCTGGCACCTCCCTCATGCTACTTAACATTATTAACAGCAAGAGAGAAGCATCTGGATTGGTTAAGGCAGGGAGTTGGCAGTGGGACCTCGCACTGCGAGCCACGGACTAGAGAACATCAAGGACGTGCTGCAGGCTGCTGATGGTTAAGTAAATATTTGCTTTTTCTTTATAAGAATTTAAGTTATGCGTATAATGTAATGTAACTGTTGCTCATGTTAAGCTCTCCAATACCTTTGGGTCGAGTTTGCGCAGCAAGCTATATAAAAAAAAAAAATCTGCATCTATAGTGCATACTTTGAACGCTCAGTGCCCCACCATTTTTATATGTCACCAAACGTCACTGGAAAGAGATAAATTATATGAATATTCTAGAAAACAGGGAATACAAAAATTCTATCTTGGACCCCCATAGTGTGGCTGAAGGAACTTGCAATAGCATTGCTTTGGTTATTACGAACAGTATGTTTCAAATAATCATGTTTAACCTGAACAGTGATATATGTGGAACATTTTGCTTGGCCTTTTTCCTTACAATTTTCAACTCCTTGTAGAAATTAAATACCCAGGAAGCCATTATTCCCATTGGTAAGCTTGAAAGTGCTGAGCTTGGTGATATTGGATGTGATGATCAATAACATTGCCTTTAAAGTGCAAACACGGATTGAGGAGCATGGAGAGATGCAAGTGAGGATGAACTGAAGGATTGTCTGGTGCACACTCCCTTGAAACATTTATCAACAATATTTCCACAACAGATAAACACATAAGGAAGGAGGAAAAGCACAACCTTATGGCAAACTGTTCATGTCATTTACTTAGAGACAAGGGAAAACTACTTGATAATTACCTCCATATTTTCCACTCAAGATTTTAGTACTCTACAGCTCTAAGCCTGACTTTACCACATATACTCAAATTGTAGCAAAGCAATCATAAGGTGGAGTGGATGGTAGTCCACCACAAGTAATAATGTTGCTATTCATGATAGGCCCAGTAAAATATTAAGTAATTTAAACCTGAGCTCAACACCTGGTAGCTATGGCACAGAGAGACAGGCTTAACATACGAAAATTTGTAAATCATTTAGAAGTACCAAATCAGTTAAGAAGTTGAAAACTCAATACAATAAAAATCAAACTCAAGTTTATAAAAATAGAAAATAATTTAAATGACAAAATGATACTAACATTACAAAAATCCTGTTGGGGAAACGAAGATATCTTGTTTTAAATAAAAAGAGCAGCAAAAAGTGTTAAGCAACAACCACAGTTATCCGGTTGCGCTTGACTGGCTCCTAGGCATGCTTTAAGGCCGACAGCAATAGAGCACATGTTGGATAAGGAAGTCAGGTTTGTCCCTGTCGGAAATGTTATCTTCTGACTTAGTATCTGAAAAGGAATTAAAAAATCCTCAACAATGCAAGGTAGAAGGATGTGGCCAAGAAGGGCTCCACGAGGTCGGCTAGTAGTCAGATGAGGTTCCATTGAAGCCTTCGACTTTTGATGCGAAAGCTCCAAACAGAAGACATTCAAAATGTGCCCTCAAAGAAGGTTCCTCGCTGGTGATATACTTTTGGCACCTTCGCCCAGTGAAGATTTATACATTTGGACTTAGTCACTTTTATAGAGCTCAGTCTCCGCCTGGGGTGCAAGGCTGAAAGCTGTTGCCAAACAGGGCTCCATGAGTTTGGATGCTCTTGCAGAGAAATCCCACTGAAATAGATTTGTTGCTGCGGAAAAGCTCTGAGCCGGAGCAACCAGAATTTTTGCCCCAGCAGCAACACACTTCGTCAAATTGATGTTCTGCAAGCTATTTATTGAAGATACATTTATAAAAAGATGATTGCCTATCCCAGGTTCGTGCCCGAACATTATTGTTCATAAAGAACTAGGTCTCCCTTTCATAATTGATAACAATAAATTGGCTCCGCCACTATTATGGTTAGCACTATGGAAAAGGAACTCTGTCAAATTAAATCAAATGGTGCTTAAGGATATTATTACTCTTGATCAATCTTCCTCTATTCCTTGGCTAGCATATGTGGAACAGTCTTTTAGCGATTTGGGTTTGGCAACTTTGTATGATTTACCAACTCAGTGTGTGACTTTTCCCAAATCTAGACTAAAAGAACTTTTCATCGCTAAGTGTGCTCAAGATAGATGGCAGAAAAATGATTCTAGATCGTCGGTGATAAGCTATCAGGCATTGCCCTCTGTAGCATCTGTCCATTTTTCTTATTTTTCTTTTCTTTCTAATTACATGCATCGCTTTTTGCTGACAAGGTTTAGACTGAATTTCTTTCCTCTAATAGTTGGCTATCCGTCACAGGCTTACTCGGTTAATCAGTTGTCTTTATGCTCTTGTGATGAGTGGTCCACTCAATCTATTGCTCACATTTTATTTTTTTGTTTATTCTATAAAGCTGAGAGGAAAAAATGTATTATCCCACCGTTGAGAAAACTGAGCTTACGCTCGCACTTACAAGCTCTCGCAGTAATACAAAAACTGGAAACTCCTTCCATATGTTTTATGACAGTGTGTTTCCTACACTCAGCCTTAAAGGCTAGAAGGGTGTCTTCCGCTATAGGGATTGTTTTAACTGAATTTTAATTATTTGACGTTGGACCTCTTTTACATGCATGTTAAATGTTTATAGTGCTTACGTCATTCTCTCTTATTTGTGTGTCTTGTCTAATATTGATACTGACTAGGCTATTGTAGTCCTCCTTTTAATATTTAACCTGTTAATTTCTTAATTGTTATTTATTGTAATGTTGACTTTTTATTATTATGATGTATATGTATAATTACTATGTACTTTTATGCATTTTTCGAATTCGAAATAAAGCGGATTGATTGATTGATGACTTGGTAGGTTTGTCCCAGTCCTTTGGAGATCTTTGGAACCTAAACGTTTCTAAGTCCCAGGTGTTTCAGGATGGTAAGAGGAGTACATTTTGACACAGCCACTGGTCCCAGAACCTCAGGAAGCACTTGGCGGGTCAAGACTCACTCCAGTACAAGCCACCAGCAGGGTCCAGGGTAGCTTCAATTGGAACTGGTCAGCAGGGCTTTTCATCAAATTGGCTTCTATTAGCTTGTTGTGTCCCTGTAGCTTAACAGGAGGTCAGCCAACCAACCCTTGGAGTTCACTTTTTTGTCCTGGGTACAAGTGGGAACAGGTCTAGCGTTTCTGGTTTCCTCACAGGTCTCATTAGCAGGTGCAGTCCATCTTGTGTCTTCCACAGGTTCAGTAGTGTTCTAAAGGGGTGTCCAGGAGTGTCACATTCATGCCTGGAACTAGCCTGTGGTTGGGGGTGACTCCTGCCCACTCCCTAGCCAATAGGGAAAAAGTTCCCTGGGTAACCATACCCACATTTGTGGCAGTTCCTGTGTGCCTGACTGCAATTAATCCCACAGTGCCTCTCTCTACCTAAAAACCAAGATGGCAGAACCTTTCTTCCATGTGCAGAGCTCCTGTCCCCACCCCAGGGCTGTGACTAGGGAAATGAACAACTCCTCCTCTGTGGCCACTTTAAACCAGTTCTGGGGACAGCTCCTTTCCTTCTGGGATGGGCACCTTTGTGACTAGGTGGACAAAAGAGGGCTCTGTCCAAGTGTCAGCTATAATTTGCCTGTGACAGGCAGGACTCTTTCGTGATAATTAAGTTCCTGGGCACAGCCTAGATGGTCATCCTACCAGATGAACAGAAAACATCCCCACTCACAAGGCCTTTGTCTCAGCTCTGGGGGCAAGTTCACACCTCATCAAGTGGCCTAGTCAGAACATTGGTGAAAGTTGGAAGCTCATGGTAAATTTATTCAAGGTCATACTTACTGGGGTTTCTAATGTAAACATGTTGTGCCTGTCTAGAACTATTTTTGCATGCCTTAAAATAGCCTTTAAGGATTGTGCCATCTTGTCATGCAATGCACATTTTACTAACTGAAAGTGCAAGAAAGTTAAAATATAATTAAAGATATATAGATAAATGTTATTCCTCCAAATCTCCTGCACAGAGTTAATACATCTCATCAATATGGAACATGTACCAGGCCGGCACTTATCCTAAAGCAGTCTAAACTGTAATCCATAACCCAGTCAAGAGGCCATAATCTCATATCTGAAACAGACAAATGCTGACATCTGCCTACTCCAGAAAGTGCACCTAGTTGCGGGCGACTGGCACCGGCTTAAGACCAAGAGTTTCCCTCACCAACACTTTTCCTCCATGGCAAGTAAAAAGGCTGGGGTGGCAATTATGGTCTCACATTCCTTTCGGGGAAAGGTGAGTCCTGAGCTTGCAGAGATCAGGAAATGTTTGCTCGTCTATCAGGTGCAGATGTGCCCTCACTCATCGGTGATAGGTTGCTGATATGCACCCAATGAGGGCCAGAAAGGGTTCTTGCGGAGAGCGGTGGGCGAACTCATGGCAGTCCAGGATCATCTGGTCCTGTTGGGGGCGATCCTAATCTGGTTTTTCAGAACCAGGTGGCCCACTCGCTCTGCTGAGAGAGGGGTACGGGTGCGATATCTACCGACTGCACCCTCTGGTTACATGAGATGGGGTTAAAGGATCTCTGGCGGGAGCGACACCCACAAACCCAAGATTACACCTTTTATTCACATGCACATAGATCATATGCTCACTTCGATCTCTTTCTTGGTTCTAGGGACCTTCAGGCACTGGTTAGGTCAGTGGACATAGAACTTCGGACGCTCTCGGACAACTCCATCTACCTAGATCTAAACATACCACAGGCCAATGGCAGCCCCCAAACTTGGCGTCTCAGAGAAACCCTCCTGCAGAGGCCGGCAGTGGTCCAACAGATACAGAAGGCAATCGTTGACTACCTTAGTATCAATGATGGCTCAGACGTTCCTGTCTCACTGGTATGGGATGCCTTAAAACCGTCATCAGAGGCGAATTCATAGCAATATCAGCTGCGGATAATAAAATGAGGTGGAATAAAAGAGGGCAACTGCAACATCAGTTGGGGGAGCTTGAGCGCTTTCATCACCGTACCAGGGCTCCAAGAATCTGGCAACAATTGGAAACAGCGAGGAAACAATTGACAGGGCTGGATCTCGATAGAGCAGAATATTCATTGCTCCACTTAAAGCATATCTTTTATGTTGGAGGGAATAGATGTGGGAGGTTGTTAGCCAATAAACTCAAAGCACAATATCAGGCTACAGGTGTAGAGTCCCTGGTAACGGGGATGGGTTGGTGGTTGAAAGAGATGGACCCATTACATCTACCTTTCAAGATTTTTACAAAGATCTCTACTTCAAACAGGTCTTACCTGCAGTGAACCCTCCTCGCTATCTCAGCAGTTCGAACCTGACACGCTTGACTGTGGATCAGGTGTCTGGACTTGACTGGCCGATCCAGATAGAAGAGGTCATTGCCGCTATCTAGAGAGATTCCTGGCGATTTTTTATAAGACCTTTTGTGTCTTACTAGCTCCCCTCCTCATGAGGCTTTTCAATGCGATCACGGGTCCTGACAAGACCCCACCATCGATGATGGAGGCGTTGATTGTGGTCATCCCTAAAGCTGGCAAGGATAGTCGACAGTGTGGGTCCTACAGACCTATCTCACTGTTGAACATTGAGGCCAAACTGTTTACTAGCATTTTGGCGGCTCGCCTTACTCCCCTAATGCCTGTCCTGGCGGCGCCAGACCAGGTGGGCTTTATTCACCAGAGGCAATGCTTTGATAATACCAGAAGGATCCTTCACCTCATAGATAAAGCTAGCCAGTCCAACAGAGAGATTATGTTACTCTCTATTGATGCCAAGAAGGAGTTTGATCGCGTTCACAGGCCGTATTTGGCAGAGGCCCTAGTTAATTTTGGCTTTGGGGAGAGGTTTCATACCTGTATACTGAGCAACTATGGGAACCCAGTGGCCTTATTCAGAGTTAACAGTGAGAGCTCTGCTTCATTTTCCATGCGACAAGGCCCACAACAGGGGTGCTCATTGTCACCCCTGTTGTTCACACTCTACATGGAGGCCTTTGCTCAGAGGGTGAGCGATCACCCCAAGATTACCGGTGTGTGCTTCGGTGAGGAGGAACACTTCATCAGTTTATATGCTGACGATGTTATAGTGGTGCTGGACAACCCTGGAGAGGCATTACCATTCTTTCTAGAATAGATGGGGTAGTTTGGGGAGGCCTCTGGCTTCCATGTGCATCTCAACAAATCACAGGCCCTTAATCTCTTGGGCTCACCCGAGACAACTGTGGCTCATCTAGCCCGCAGTTATTCTCTACGGTCGACGAATGGACTTCTCTCATATTTAGGAATTCAGTTGGCGCCCGCACTGGAGGATATCAAAAATCTTAATTACCAGCCCTTGTTAGTCAGGTGAGGGCCCATCTGGCCCACTGGAAGTAATACCCTCTTATGTTATGTTATGTTATAGGCATTTCTAAAGCGCAGCGGTTACCCAAAGGTGTCCTGGCGCTAGAGCCAGGTTTTTAATCCTTTCCTGAATGCCAGGAGATCAGTGGCATTTCTCAGATGGAAAGGAAGGTCATTCCAGGCCTTTGCAGCACACACAATAAAGCTTTTCCCACCCCACAAAGCATTTTTAGTGGGTGGTACTGTCACCAACTTAGCTCCTAAAGAGCAAAGAGTTCTTTTGGGCAAGTACCACTGAAACTGCTGCTTCAGGTAATCTGGGCCTGTTCCTTGCAGGGCCTTGTAAACGGTTCATAGGGATTTAAAATGCACCTGTTTCCTAACAGGTAGCCAGTGAAGTTTTTTGATTTCCTTGGAAATTGAAGCAAATTTGGATGTGTCGGTGAGCAATCTCGCTGACGTGTTTTGCAACAGTTGAAGTTTGTTCAAGAAATGTTCTTGTATATTTAGGTAAAGACCGTTACAGTAGTCCAGCCTTGCTAGGATAAGTGCTGTGACAACTGTCCGCTTACTGTCAGCCGGTAGAAAGGGCAGTATTTTCTTGATCATTCTGAGAGCATAAGAGGTGGCTGATGCCACTGCATTAATCTGGTCACCAAAGTTGAGATTGTCATCAACTATGACTCCTAAGTTTTTTACTTTCCTGGTGGGTATAGGAAGAGAGCCCAGTGCTTCTGGCCACCAATCTGGGGCCCAGAAATTGGCATAGTTACCAAATAGGATGACCTCAGTCTTGCCCGAATTGAGCTTCAGGCAATTCTGTGACATCCACCTCCCGACTGCTTCCATGCAATCATGGAACCATTTGTCTACTCCTGATTCCTGTCCTGGCCGCAGAGACACAACAATTTGTGTGTCATCTGCATATGAGGTAAGGCAAAAGCCAAAGGAACTGATTAAGGAGGCCAAAGATGATACATACACATTAAAAAGTGTGGGGCTAAGAGAAGACCCCTGCGGTACTCCACAAGGCAGGGAAAAAGGTTTGGAGTGGAATTCGCACAGCGACATGATTTGTGATCTGTCAGTTAGGAAGGATTTCAATAGCTTCCACGCTTTACCCTGGACCCCGCATGCCAACAAACGATCCATCAATAAATCATGATGGACCGTATCAAAGGCCGCCGACAGATCCAGCATAATTGCAGTGGCCCTGCCTCCCCTATCCAGGGCTTCCCTAATCTCTTCTGTGGATTTTATAAGAGCAGACTCTGTACTGTGCCCTTCTCTGAACCCATATTGAGTGGGGTCCAAAACTTGAGTTTCACATAGAAAGGCACTGAGTTGCAAATTCATTATTTTCTCAACCAATTTTGCTGGTAGCGGGAGGCGTGAGATTGGTCGAAAAATATTAGCATCATTGGGGTCTAGACTAGGCCTCTTTAGCAGTGGGAGTAACAAAGCGACCTTCCAGAGTTTAGGGAAGTGCCCTGCTTCAAATATTGCATTGAACAGGGAGGTAAGTGAAAAGGCAACAGGTCCTGGGGCAAGTTTGATCACAGAGACTGGACAGGGATCATAGGGGGAACCTGATCTTGCTGACATAAGGAGCCCCTTTGTGTCAGTTATAGATAGGGGCGCGAATTTGTCAAAGATAGGGAGGAGGCCAGAGACTGGCTTACTTCCCTCTGTTAAGGCTGCAGCCCCTACTGAACTTGGGAGGTTGAAAGCCGAGAAGATGACCTCCACCTTATTCAGAAAGAACCTGGCGATGATCTCGCATAGTTCCTGACTCGTCTGAATTTTATCTGGACAGGGAGAGGCCAAACTCGAAACAGTTTTAAAAAGCTCTTTGGCAGAGTTTTTTGCTAGGTTAATTCGATTTGCAAAAACCTTTTTTTTTGCTTTAAGTAAAAGTTGTTTATAGATAGCAAGGTTCTGTTTGTATATCTTTTTCTCTGCTTCCTTCTTACTTTGCTTGGCCGCGTGGCGGCCTTGAAGATGACTGTTGTACCGAAAATTCTGTTTCAAACTCTTCCTCTCCAGCCTCCATCAGGGTCAATACAATCTCTCCAAGAGGCAATACAACGCTTTGTATGGGCTGCTGGACGTCCCGTATGAAGCGGGAGCGTAGTTGGTGTCCTCCGGCAGCGGGGCTTAAGTATACCAAGTTTGCTCCATTATTATTATGCAACACAGCTCCGCTACTTGGCCGAATGGTCTAGAGAGGAGTCAGAGAAGCACTGGTTATTCATTGGGAAGGGCCAGAAACCCACTATGGAAAATCCCATTTCTACCACAAGCACATCGTCCACATGGTTTATATATCTCCCCGGTCACCAGATCAGTCGTAAAGGTCTAGGACGGGCAGGCAGTGCGCAGGGGCATCTCATCTTTCCCTTCCCACTTAACTCCGGTGGTGGGAAATCCAGACTTTACACCGGGACTCAACCATGTCTTACTCAGGGTGTGGCAGGGGACAGGCTACCGCTCTATTGAGCATTTTTTTGGCTAAGAGGGACCCATATCCTTTGACAGACTCCAGGAAGGCTTTATGATCCCTGAGAGTGAGAGGTTTCATTATTTACAGATTAGACAGTAGCTCATGCAGCCCTCTGTTAAAGAAGCAGCACAGAGACATCTAACAACATTTGAAAAATGGCTCCTTACCAAACATAAGGACAAACACCTTTTCACAGAGTTGTATGGTATGCTCCTTCCTGAGGTGCCAGGATCGAAATTTCAGGCGCAGGTCCGCTGGGAAGGGGAGTTGGGTCAACAGCTGACATCTAAGGAATGGCAGGACATATACTGCAGGGTGAGACATGTCGCCCACAACAAAGCAGAAGAAACTGCCACTAAAATCGTTACCTACTGATATTTCACTCCTGCTCGCATGCATAGAGGCAACCTAGTCCGTAGCCCGGATTGCTGGAGGCGGTGTGGCTCCCCGGGGACCCTTTTACACATCCTGTGGGAATGCCTCAAGCTGGCTCAATTCTGGGATGAGCTCTTGACTGACATCTATACGCATCTTAACACTCCACTCCCCCATTTTCCGGCCTACACCATTCTGGGTCTTCCAAACGCACTCACATTCCCGCTAAAGGGCTGTAGGGGCCGGGATATTGGACTGGCACTTAGGGCGGCACTTCAGGCAATCCTGGCGCATTGGGGGACTAAGAGATTGCCGACACTATTTGATTGACTACATCGCATTTGGCATGTCTTGTACATGGAAAAACTCACACTGACATTAACCATGCAAGGGGGCTCTTACTGGAAATTATGGTAACCGTACATAACACTTCTATCTCAAGAATTTGTGAAATAGACGTTTCCACGATATCTGCGGTTGCTCCGATTGAGCAGGAGCCCATATCGCAAGTGGAGAATCCACCCATGTAGTCCGACCTTCTTTTACCGCTTTCACATCTATTGTGTATGACTTGATGTGAGCGCCCTGGTGGGTGGGTGGTAGATGGGGAGGGTGGGGGGTTGTTGGGGTTGTTATTTTGTTGCATTATTGTAAAAATGGAATACAATTATCAGTACCATGAGGCTTGCCCAGGTCAGCTCTTTTTTTCCACAATAAAATATATTTGAACCTTAAACTGTAATCCGTTCAAATCCATTCTGACGAGTATTTGTTTTTGCATCTGCCCCCCCTCGCTTCATTGAAGGTGGCTACTTAGATCCAATGGCTCCTCTTATGGCAGTTACAGGCAACATAGGAATTATGAGATCTGCGGGAACACTGTAGATATGTTTACCTTTAAGCAGAGATTCCGGCTTTTCCTAGCAAATGAAATCTTTGGGTGAAAATCTGTTGTTAAATGATTAATTACTAGAGGAATTAGACCCAGAATCTCTGCTTGCCTTGTCATGGCAATACCTCATGTCTTACTGGACCCTGCGGGTCCAACTCAAAATGTTCTAGGCTTTCCCTGCCTCTGAGTTTCTGATACCCCTGGTATTGATAACTCTGAGGTTGTGGAATTATCAACCAATTTCAAGGGCTACTAAAATTGAGGGGTCTTAATGGGTTTAAGATGGGACAACCAAGTCGTGGAGCTTCTGAGTGCCTCCGCAAACTAGAGATGCGAGTCAAAGACTTACACACCCCAGTGCTCTGGGCCCATCTCTCAAAGTCAAACTGGCAACTACATGAAACAATGCTAGAGACTCAAGACACCTCTTCACTGATATGAATTCAAAGGCACATCCAGTAGAGCACCCCGTTTAAAAATGAATGGCCAACACACCTTCACAAAGCAGCAAGTAGGTGAGAGTATTCTGGCCAAAAATGATTCAGCCCACACAAAAGCAGAGTCTAATGGTGTAACAGAGCAGTTGATTGTTCTGTAGTGTTCTGTTTCCATTAAATATATGTAAAACACAAGGGCAGGCACCCTCTGCATTAAGAAAACTAGCTCATGTTCCAATGTTAGCCCGAATAACACACACAACTGACACCTCCTTCAACTCCTGTGCCCATTCGGCAGAATGTGGCCTGTATTTGCTGCACACTGAAATGTCTTTTTTGTCAATTGGCAGACATTACAAATGCACGTTCTTTAAAGAGAGTAGGAAGTATTTATTTGTGGATTTCCGATTGAAAATCTGCAGGTAAATTAAAGCATAGATTTACTTTTATTGGAGTGCAATTAGAAAAGTGAAAACGTGTTTTCTTTTTGTTTATATAACTTTCATTCAAATTAGAAAATAAACATACATTTCACGTAAATGTCCAACAATTACAAAGCAAGGTTTATCAGAATTACAACATGCATGAATTCTAGAATAACTAGGGTCGGACTGTCCTATAGGGCAATCAGACGTTTGAAGAACTGGTCTGATGGATCAGTGTGTGGGTTGTTTTTTTTGCTGTTTGTGGGCCTGTTTTATAGTCTGCTTGGACGGCTGTTAGTGTTGATTTCTGTGATATTACCATAATCTTTGTGTGTAACATACTCAAAACAGTCTTCCATAACTTGCAGAACACTTATACAGTGTGGGGAATATTCACAAGAACGTGTGCTAAATATCACCAAAAAATGTTAACGCAACTTTACACATCGCAGTCCATTGCGGGAAAATAACCCTGTGTTAACGTGGAATTCACAACACGGAGGTACCATGCGATAGTCTCCTGAAACCGCGGACAGTGTCCGCGATACAACTACCTCGACGGAGATAAAAACACAAACCCCAACACCAAAAAACGTGCGATGAGCCCATTCGCGATGAGGAAATCAGCGATAAGCAGCGCCAGGCCTGCCATACACACCCGGCAGGCGGGAAAATCACTACAAAAGGAGAAAAAACACACAAACACAAAATGACCAACACCGAAGCACCATGGAGGCAGCCGGAGCAGGCGCAGAGGACGAGCGCAACCCCACAAGTACCCCGGACGACCAGCCCGGGACCACGGTGACAGGGAAGGGCAAGGACAAGAAGAAGAGGAAGACGAAGTACAGTCCGCAGGAGAATCGGATCCTGGTCACGGAGGTGATAGAACACCATCAACAACTGTTCATCGCCTCCAATGTGTCATTGGGCACCAGAAATGCATTATGGCGGGCCATCGTAGACAAGGTGGACGCCGTCGGAGAGTACATGAGGACAATGGACGAGGTCAAGAGGCGATGGAATGACATCAAGCGCAAGACCAAGGAGAAACTCGCAGCCAACCAGAAGGCAGCAATGCAGACTGGAGGTGGGAGGCCTGCGCCACAGCAGGAGCTGGATGACATGGAGGAGCTGGTGTCGACAGTCATCAGTGTGGAGACCGTGGCAGGAGTCGGGGGACCGGACACTGCTCGACAGGACACAACACAACTGCAACAGGGTGAGTGACCACCAGGTACTGGGGGGATGGGGGGAGATGGCCACAATGGCACACATGCACAATCAAGCAGGGCACAGTGCACACCCACAA
Source organism: Calotriton arnoldi (assembly GCA_963921515.1). Classification (NCBI taxonomy): domain Eukaryota; kingdom Metazoa; phylum Chordata; class Amphibia; order Caudata; family Salamandridae; genus Calotriton; species Calotriton arnoldi. The sequence continues at coordinate 118,366 of CAWUFW010006798.1, read as the reverse complement.
TGATTCTGGATCATGGCCCTGAGCCACAGACTGTCGCAATGTACAATGCCATGCTGTCTGAATGTGAACCTGTACCATGCGGCTACATACATGCGGACACATTGTAATACACCATCTCCCCTTCACATTGCAGGGGCACCGTCAACACCTCCTGCAGAGCAGTCCCAGCCACTCTTCACTGATGACGAGGAGGACACCACCAGCATCGACACCCAAGCCCTCCAAGACACCATTGAGCTCATCCGCCAAACACCTCCAGGACCAGGGCAGCCCAGCTGCATCGAGGAGACCCCACCCACTCCACAAACCACCCAGCAGGAGGCACCCACAACTCCGACTGTCTCCCAAGACCCCCAGGAACAACAAATGGCCTTCCAACGCCGTGTGCTGGAGGGCCAGAGGGAGACGGCTGAGCAGGTGCAGGTGGGGTTCGACCTCATGGCTACCAAACTGGACGCCATCCATGGGTGTCTAGGTCCCATCAGGGACCAGCTCCAGTCCCTAACGGACACCCACGCCCCACTCCATGGTCTCCAATGAGCCATGACTGACATCACTGGAGTCCTGATTCGGAAACAAGAACACCTGTCCGCTCAGAGTGGCTCCAGCGATTCCAGCCGTGAGCTGGCACACATGCGAAGGCTCATGGAGGACATGGTGCGGATGGAGGTGGAAAGGATGGCAGCCACCGCTGCACATCAGCGAAATGTAGCTGGCATCTACCAGGCCCTGCATGTCCTCATCATGGCATTGCTGCCAGAAGGCGTGGCGATGATGAATGCTGCTGCCCCCACACCATCCACATCTCCGCCCCCTGGTGTGTCAGTGCCTCCCAGTGCGGCAGGCGTATTCACTCTGGCACCTGATGTGTCACTGCCACACAGTGTGGCCTACAATCCTCCTCCGGCCCCTGATGTGTCAGTGGCACACAGTGCCACAGCCGGTACTGCAACACCCACAGGTGGGGCAGAGCACACATCCGAGGACGAGGTAGTGGATGGGATTGAGTACAGTAGGAGGCACTAGCATTCATGTCTGCCACCTTGCCTGTTTCTGCTTGGTGCCGCACATGGCCCCATGACCTGCCACTGACCCCTGATACACTCCGCTGCACTCACCTTGGACCGTGACATGGACTGCCATATCCTGTTCGATGACCAATGACACGGCGACCAGACTGCGGACTGTACCCTTCCTCTTCCGCAGTACTTGTCATCCCCGGATGGACTCTGGCTGGCCCTCCACGGGCCCATATTGTGTAGTGTCCTTGGCATGGACCTGTACTGCTCCAGCTGCAATACTCCACCAGATGTGCAATAAACATCCAGAAACGCACTGCTGTGTCATGTCCTTCATCATTCATGTATGAATGTGTGGATGAATGTAGGGACAGTGATTTCCCTCACGTCAATGATGCTCATCTAGTGGGATGCCAGTTACAGTGTACCACATTTCCTATTGTGTTCCGCTTGCCGTGGACACTACAACAGAGACACACGCATTAGTCACTTCCTTGTCCGGACATGGACTGAACCACGCCCTGAGCCCCCGAGTCATTGTTGCAAGCCCTGCGCTGGTCCGGCGTACGCCAGGCCAAACCACTCCGCTTACGCTACGAGGGGGGCCCACATAGCTACATGTCGCAGGCGTACACGCTGGTGGTATGCAGGTCACTGGTCTAGTTGTCAGCATGCCACGGCCACTCCCTGAGGGCAGGTGTGCACACACACCACACCCATCCGCACAGGCGTCACAGGCCATGTGACCACGCCAATATAAGGGGCCGGCAACGTCACATTCCCCACTGTCGGTGGTGACTGGATGACGGACGCTCCATGGTTCTCAATCATAAAGAGCCCATGAGTTTTTGCGCACAGGGTTGGTCGCACCCGAAGCCTTGCGCCCGTCACGGGCCTACCACCACATGGCGCTGACTGGGGTTGCACAGGGTTAGTGACACCGAAGCCTTGCGCCCGTCACGGGCCCACCACCACGTGGCGCTGACTGGGGTTGCACAGGGTTAGTGGCACCGAAATAGCTGAGTGGGTGTGCAGCCTGCGATGATGACGTGTACACTGATGTGGTCTCTGCCATTGATGCCTCAGGACTCAGCGTCATGTGTGGGACCTGCTGTGCCGCAGGGCGGCTCTGCATGATGTGGACCATGCCATGGTGGCAGGATCGGGGCCTGGAACTTGCACGGGCACGTGGTGGGCCCACTGGTGGACACACCGTTGGCGGCAGGTGAGCAGTGGGCCCGGGGTGCGCAAGTGCGGACAGCCAGCGCTGGCCGGCGGGAGGGGGTGGGGTGCGGCTGCATACGTGCGCAGGGACGGACAGGCGTTGTTGCTGTGTGATGGACTCTGCCTCGATTGCAGGTTGCAGACCTGGTGGCTTGCAGTGTATCCCGGCACGTGGTTGGAGACACACCGGTGGCAGCAGGCGAACAGTGGGGCCTGGGTGCGCAGGGGCGGCGGGGTCTCTCTCTCTCTCTCCCTTCCCTCTATCACTCTCTCTCTCTCTCTCTCTCTTCCTTTCCTTTCCTTCTCTCTCTTTCTTTCTCTGCCTTTCTTTCATTTTCTGTTTCTCTGTGTCTCGCTCCTTTGATGTGCGCATGGCAACACGTTCGGATTTTGTGCTTTATTTTCCAGGCTGTGACATCGAGATTGTCCAGGACGGACCCGACAGGAGTCTTCCGCATTGGTGTTTTGTGTTGTATTTCAATAAAGTTTTTGGTTGTTACTTCAGTGCTGTGTGACCTTTTCTCGTTCTTCTGGCCACACATGGGTGTTATTTTTTATCAATGTGCGTCATCTGGCGCTTTTTGTGGCTCTTGTGTCGTGCACGGTATGTGTATGTCGGGGTGGGGGCGGCTGAGGGAGGGGGTGGTGGGTGTTGTGGCCCTCATGGGTATCGGACCTGCATGATCAATGTCTCCATGGCATCTGTGGGTCTTTAGATGTGGCCCTTGGCTGGGCTCCCTTTCATGCTGCAGGTAGTCGTCCTGCTTTACACCAGCAAAAGGCAGGTGTTAATTCCCTGGTGCTACCGCGGCTTATCGCCTGTTTTTGGTTCGCATCGCAGATCTGGCAGTTCGTTGTGAAAGTGGTGTTGTGGTTTTTTTGTGTGTTTTTGCAGGGGAACGCCTACTCTTAATCTCATTAGGGTTAGTTGGTTGTGTCCACCGTGGTGTTAAGTTTTGGGGCAGTTATCGCGGGAATACTGGCGATGTCGGCAAGTTGCACCCACTTGTGAATGGGGTGTTAAATCTATCTCCACTTTTGATGAGTTAAGGTGGAGATAAATCGGAGATAAGTCCTTGTGAATATCCCCCTGTGTCTTTACAAGTTCAAATCTACTCCACTTTGCAAACATGGGACAATTCTTTAGCTATCTAATTCATTAATGGAGCCACTTTTATTTTGGTGCCTGGCAGTGCTTAATTTGTGCCTTTGGTTTCCCATGCTTCACACCCGCACTTAATTGTCAACACCAGCGCTTGTGACAGTTTGCCACAAGGGGGTGCTGTCTGAGATAACCACAACAACAGTCAATTATTAATTCAATAAACATTAAAAATGTCTATGACCTACCGCCCAAGCCATTCTTATAGATTTGGGACCTGGATTAGTCTGAATTGTTACACTGACTGGAGTGATGGTTTTTAGTTGTGTTCTTACTATTATTGGCAGTGGGGCAGGGGCAATGTGTGGTGCAAGCTGCAATGGCCTCCTCACGAGAGCCCTGGCACTTTTTTGTTTTTACAAACTAGGCACTGGTGCTCGGGCCTATTTTGTGTTCCAGTCTGCCCTGAGAATAACACCATTAGGCTCTTAAATGTGGTCAAGGAACAAGCCTGCTAAAATGCAGTTTGTGAATGTATCGTTTACCCTTTCTTCACTCTTAGGGACTTATTTACAAGCCCCTTGCGCCACTTTTGCGTCATTTTTAACATGGGAAAAGTGACGTACGGGTGGCGCAAGGGGCTTGTCCCTTAGTACCTTGAGGGGTATATTCACAAGAACGTGTGATAACTACCGCAAGAGTAGTGTAACGCAACTTTCAATATCGCAGCCCATCGCGGGAAAATAACCCCGTGTTAATGTGGAATTCACAACAAGGCGGTACCATGCGATAGTCTGCCGCAACCGCGGACAATGTCCGCGACACAACCACCACGATGGAGATAAAAACACAAACACAACACCAAAAAACGTGCGATGAGCCCATTTGCGATGAGGAAATCAGCGATAAGCAGCGCCAGGCCTGCAACACACACCTGGCAGGCATCAAAAAGCTCCATAAAAGTAGAAAAAACACCCACACACAAACTGACCAACACACAAGCACCGTGGAGGCAGCCGGAGCAGGCGCAGACGACGAGCGCAACCCCACAAGCACCCCGGACGACCAGCCTGGGACCTCGGGGACAGGGAAGGGCAAGGACAAGAAGACGAGGAAGACCAAGTTTAGTCCGCAGGAGAACAGGATCATAGTCACGGAGGTGATGGAACACCATCAACAACTCTTCGTCACCTCCAACGTGTCATTGGGCACCAAAACTGGAATATGGCGGGACATCGTCGACAAGATGAATGCCGTCGGAGAGCACAAGCGGACAATGGACGAGGTCAAGAGGCGATGGAATGACATCAAGCGGAAGACCAAGGAGAAACTCTCCGCCAACCTGAAGACAGCAACGCAGACCGGAGGTGGGGGCCCAGCTCCACAGCTGGAGCTGGATGACATGGAGGAGCTGTTGTTGACAGTCATCAGTATGGATACTGTGGCCGGAGTCGGGGGAACGGACACTGCTCGACAGGACACAACACAACCGCAACAGGGTGAGTGACCACCAGGTACTGGGGGACGGGGAGAGATGGCCACAATTGCACACATGCACAAGCAAGCAGGGCACAGTGCACACCCACAATCACTCTGGGTCCTCGCCCAGACCCACAGACTGTCACAATGTACAATGCCATGCTGTCTGAATGTCAACCTGTACCATGCGGCTACATACATGTGGACACATTGTAATACACCATCTCCCCTTCACATCGCAGGGGCATTGTCAACACCTCCTGCAGAGCCGTCACAGCCACTCTTCACTGATGACGAGGAGGAGGACAACACCAGCATCAACACCCAAACCATCCAAGACCTCATTGACCTCATCCGCAACTCACCTCCAGGATCAGGGCAGCCCAGCTACATCCATGAGACCCCACCCACCACCCAAACCACCCAGCAGGAGGCACCCACAGCCTCGGCACCCTCCCAAGTCCCCCAGGAACAACACATGGCCTTCCAACGCCGTGTGCTGGAGGGCCAGAGGGAGACGGCCGAGCAGGTGCGGGTGGGTTTCGAGCTCATGGCTACCAAACTGGTGGCCATCCTTGGGTGTCTATGTCCGCCCTGACATCTCTGGAGTCATGACGCGGAGGGAAGAATACCTGTCCACTCAGAGTGGCCCCAGCGATGCCAGCCGTGAGCTGGCACACATGCGGAGGCTCATGGAGGACATGGTGCGGATGGAGGCGGAAAGGATGGCAGCCACCGCTGCACATCAGCAAAATGTAGCTGGGATCTACCGTGCCCTGCATGTCCTCATCATGGCACTGCTGCCACAAGGCATGGTGATGATGAATGCTGCTGCCCCCACACCATCCACATCTCCGCGCCCTGGTCTGTCAGTGCCTCCCAGTGCGGCAGGCGCATCCACTCCGGCACCTGATGTGTCACTGCCACACAGTGCGGCCGACAATCCTCCTCCGGCCCCTGATGTGTCAGTGGCACACAGTGCCGCAGCCGGTACTGCAACACCCACAGGTGGGGCAGGGCACACACCCGGGGACGAGGACGTGGATGGGACTGTGGTCAGGAGGGCCAGGCACTAGCATCCATTTCCGCCACCTTGCCTGTTACCGCTTGGTGCCCCACATGGCCTCAAGACCTACCACTGACCCCCGATACACTCCGATGCACTCACCTCGGACAGCGACATGGACTGCCACATCCTGTTTGACGACCAATGACACGGCGGACAGACTGCGGACTGTACCCTTCCTCTTCCGCAGTACAGGTCATCCCCGGATGGACACTGGCTGGCCCGCCACCGGCCCATATTGTATAGTGTGATCGGCATTGCCCTGTACCGCTCCAGCTGCATGACTGCACTGGATGTGCAAATAAACATCCAGTGACACACTGCTGTGTAATGTCTTACGTCATTCATGTATGGATGTGTTGATGAATGTGGGGACAGTGCCTTCCCTTGCGTCAATGATGTTCATCCTGTGGGATGCCAGTCAGAGGGTGCGACATTGCTTTTTGGGTACCGGGTTCCGTGAACACTACAACAGGGACACACGCATCAGTCACTTCCTTGTCCGGACATGGACTGGACCACGCCCAGAGCCCACGAGTCATTGTTGCAAGCCCTGCGCTGGTCGGGCGTACGGCAGGCCAGACCACTCCGCAAACGCCCCGAGGGGGGGCCCTCATTGCTACCCGTCGCGGGCGTACTCGCTGGTGGTGTGCAGGTCACTGGTCTAGTTGTCAGCATGTCACAGCCACTCCCTGAGGGCAGGTTTTCACACACACCACACCCATCCGGCACAAGCATCAGAGGCCATGTGACTCCGCCAACATAAGGGGCTGATGATGTCACATTCCCCTCTTCCGGTGGTGACTGGATGACGGCCGCTCCACGGTTCTCACTCATGTAGGGCCCATGAGTTGTTGCGCACAGGGTTAGTGGCATCCGAGGCCTTGCGGAGGGCACAGGCCTACCACCACGTGGCGCAGACCGGGGTTGCACAGGGTTAGTGGCACCTGGGGCCTTGCGGATGGCACAGGCACCCTGCCACACGACGATGACTTGGGGTGCACTGTGTCAGTAGCACCTTGAGCTGCTGAGCGGGTGTGCAGCCTGCGATGATGCCCCGTCCCGGCGGTCCGGACAGCTCAGGTTTTGTGTGCCCTGCTGGACCACAGTGTAGGCCAGAGCCAGCGGACAGCGCGGGCCTACCGCCCCATGGCGTCGTTTCCGGGATGCCAGAGTTGGTGGCACCCATTGGGCTGAGCAGGTGTGCCGCCTGCGATGGTGCTGGGTGCACTGGTATGTCCTCTGCCATGGAGTAATCAAGACCCAGCACCAAACGTGAGACCTGGTGGCCTGCGGAGAGGGGCTGCATGATGTGGAGGGTGCCATGTCGGCGGGCCCCGGGCTTGTGGCTTGCAGCGGCACGTGGTGGGACCTCCTGTCTACGCGCCGGTGGTGGAAGGTGAGCATTGAGGCCTGGGTGTGCATGGGCGGGCAGGCGATGTTGTCTTGTGCAAGTGTGTGTACTGTGCCAGTCATGTATCTGGGCTCTGTTTCAGCTGACGGCTCTGAATGAGATGTGTGACCTGGTGAACTGCACTACATACCGGCACGTGGTTGGAGACACACCGGTGGCAGCAGGTGAGCAGTGTGGCCTGGGTGCGCAGGGGCGGCACTGTCTCTCTCTCTCCCTCTCTTCCTCTCTCTCTCCTCTTGTCTCTCTCTCTCTCTCTCTCCCTCTCTTCCTCTCTCTCTCATTCGCTCTCTCTCTGTCCTCTGATGTGCGCAGGACACACCTTCTCATCATCTTTTTTGTCTTACAGGCTGTGACCTACGTATTGTCCGGAGGGGAGTGGCCATGTGTCTTCATTTCATTTCGTTGTTCTATTTTAATAAAGTTTCATTTGTTGCTTCGAAAGTGAATGTGTGCTGGTCATTTCTGTGACGACACATCCATGTCACCAGTTGTGATTGTGCGGCATCAAGCGGAATATTTTGTACATGTTTAGGTGTGGCTGATTTGGCATGTCTTTGGTCGGGGTGGTGTCAGGGAGGGGTGGTCCTGGGGGTGGTGGCGGTGGGTGTTGTGGCCCTCTTGGGTGTCCGGGCCGCATGATGGGTGGCTCCATGGCTTCTGTTGCCCTTCCGATGTAGCCCTGGGATGTGCTCCCTTTTGGTTTGCAGGCTGCCGTCGGACTTTACACCAGGTCAGAGCAAGTGTAGATTTCCTGGTGCTAACGCGCCTTATCGCCTGTTTTGTGTTTTTATCGCGGATGTGGCTGGTCGTTGTGAATGTTGAGGTGTGCTGTTGTCTCGACTTTTGTCACGGGAACGACTACTCTGCATCTCATTAGCGATATTTGCGGTGCCCCTCTGTGTCGATATTTTTTGCGGCTGCTATCGCGGGTAAACTGGTGCAGTGGGCTGTTAACACCGGCTTGTGAATGGGGGGGGGTAAATTTATCACGACTTTGGCTGCGATAAAGTGCCGTTAATTCGGCGATAGCTCCTTGTGAATATGCCCCTGAGTCTTATGTTTCCAGTTTTCTATTTGTAGTTTTATCGAGAGTTGGTCCGGTCTGTACTCCTCCTAGGATATGTCTGATTCTTAAACTTTGTGAACGCGAGTTATGCCGAGCCAAAGGATGCCTTATAGCAGAAGAGAAGCATGCAGATTTGCAGCATTGATAATTCATGATGAAGGCTCTGCCCGATAGCCATTAATGTCTTTAATTCCTAAAGGATCAGATTATTCCAAGGTTAAAGAGAGAAATACACTAGTCGGAAATGACAGGAAACACAACACACCAAAGCACGATAATTTGCTAGCAAGTAAGAAAGCTGCATACATTAACTGTGCATAGGCTACTCCCCTGTGACCTATAGTACCAGAAACATCCAACATAATTTTGTAAATAGTCCATGTGATATTATAGAATTGGAACAGTGAAAGTTATTTACTATACAAATAAATACAAGGGAGACCTGTAATTAGAATTTAACATATCCCTCTTACAAATGTTCATTTAATTCCACTGTGTATGCTACTATTCCATTTCGAGTTAAAGACATTCGGTGTGAACACAATACATACAATTTTCTGTGAGTAAACCCTTTAATTCTATGGCAAACCGCCAGCTATTATCTTGTCTCTTTTAAGGTATGGAGAGGTCTGTTATGCACACCTTTGCCGTTAAATGGTAGCAGACTTTTCTATTGCTGGCAAAACTGCCTGTGGCGTTTTTGGAACCGATTGCATACATTCATTTTGAAAAAGAAATTGATTATCGTTCCAGAAATGTTAGAAGAAGTAAACTCTGAACAATATTCTTCTGTGTACTCCAAATGAATGTAGAATCCTTCACTTCAGAGTTTCATACAGCTGTGTCCATGAAGCAACTATGCACACTCAATTTGGCGCATAGTTAAGAAAATAGGCAAAATATGCCTTTTGTTTGAAGTGTGCACGCTGTTTGTCAGAACAAATAAAATGCATCCATGTTTGAAATGCTATATTGTTGTGGAATGAAATAATTTGTATGCTACGTTAATCATAAATAAAGAGAAAGAACCGTTTTTATTTTTTTAATATAAGGATTCAAAGGTCTGTGGTGGAACGTTCTATTTGCCAACTAAGATGATCGTCAATGCATACAAGAAGGAGGGTGCACCTTCTAGGGAAGAACATAGGGCATATTTATTAAAAAATCATGCAGAGCAGCAAGTCACCTTGCTGTGCTGCCTATAGGGCAAGGGCAGGAATGTGAGGCATCTAACATTATGCAGATCATTCCTGTCTTTCCCTGTGCTGGTGCACAATGTGCTGCCTAGCGCCAATGCAGGCAGCCTTGCACCATGATGCAATGGTGCCTGGTTTGTAAGCAGTTTATCACGACGGGAAGTGATCCGGTTGAGGTGATAGAGGGCAGGGTTCAAAATAATGTATTGAAAAATGTGTTTACCCTCTACACCATAAATTCTTTAGTAACCTATCACATATTAGAGTGTATTGATACCTCTATGACCATTATAATGAACTCCAACCACTAAGGGCCATTTGGTACCATTTGAATCTGAATCCTGAGGGCTATAACATGTCCCCAGTCTATGAAGATTGTTAACCTTCATTGGTTATTATTAGACACTTTTTCACAATGAATCCTAAATGTGAATAAATCTGTTGGACACTCATAATTGTAAAGCTATTATGGTTAATCACACAATAATGATGTATGTTGTGTATATATCTTTTTAATGTGATGTATATGTAAAGTCATTATGAATGTGTTTATTTTTGTCTGTTGTATAACATAGAATGCATTATGGGTGGTGTCTGAAGTAAAGATACGTAACCACGTGAAAAGCATTTACTTACATGCCAGGTCTTTTTTCAATGTGTTGTAAGCAGGGCATTTTCCTCTCTAGAAACAGCAAGAATCTAGGAGAAATCAAGGTATTTCTCGTCGTTATCCCTCGCCTGGGGATGCCTAGCATTTTGACAAATTTCCAGGTCTACCAGTAATGGTAAATGTTGATATGCACCAAAATAAATGAGTGAATGCATGGGAACACCCACACTCCACCCATGGAACGCCTCCCTGGGGCAGAGTAACGCAATGCAGCAATTTGCTCTGTGTTGCGTTACTCTAGATTCATCAAGCCTCTCAGGGCCACGCAAGGTGGCCTTTGTTGGCTTGATAAATCTAACTTAAGAGATGCGTCATTCTTGAGTCGTACAAGGTCGACACAACTCTTTAATAAATATACCCCCATGTACTGCCTTATTTTGAGTGTGAAGGTTACAAAGGGCACACAACCCCCTTGTGAAATAGCGTTTGTTCCCTCATTACAACTTCAGCAGTAATCAATCAGTATTTGTGTGCAGTATTCTACCTACTGCACAATTTTGCATGAATAGTTTGATGCAGGTAGGACCTGGAGGAAATTGTTCGGGGAAAACTCTGACCTTAGCTATATTTGCACTTAGCCTGTAATGAGCACAACACATAAAACTCAGTGCAATATTTTTTTTGTACGATGGTACACTTTGCACCGTGTTCAAAATGAGCCTTATAATTTTGAATGGGCCCCCATGTATGCATGCACCCCAGTTCCTGCACAGCATGGACTTTTGGAGTCATTCTAAAGATAAAAACAATCTCAATTTTTATAAAGTGGTGTTTTATATTTATTGTGATGTGTCTTTAACTTATTTACTGTTATGGTGATATTAAATGCTTTACACACCTGCCTCTTACATTAAGTCTGACTGCTTGTTCCTAAGCTACCAAGAGTTGAGCAAGGATTCGTTTATTGAAACTTGACTGGACCTTATTTGTGATGTTTGTGTTAATACTAGCTATAGGTACCTACCTGCACCTACTAAGGGGCCGATTCCGATCTCGGCCGGTAGGGCTCCGAATCGGATTCGGCTTTACCGGATCCGATTCGGAGCCCTGTTTCCCGACCGAACCGTACGCGGGTCCGGCCGAGCGAGTACGATGCGAAATCGCCGACCGACTCGTCCGGGCGTCCCGACCGCTCCGACCGACTCGCTCCCGGCTCGAACCGCTCCGACCGACTCGCTCGGACTCGACTCGCACCGCGCAATGGAGACGTTTCCCGGCCGGGTAAGTACGATGCGCGCCGCGAGCAGTCCGACCGAGCCGCGCACTCCGGCTCGTAAGAGCTGTCGGAGCCGTACTTTGGGGGTCCGTGTCGGACCCCCTGTACGCGTAGCCGCGCGAGTCGCACACAGGGGGGACCCATGGGTCCCCCTACCTGTGCGTGTACGGCGCGAATCGCTTCGCCGCGTACCCGCTGTAGGGGGCGCCCTTGTCCGACTCGCACCCATTGAGTCAATGGGAGCCCGCGTACGCGTTGTACGACCGGCTCCCATTGACATCAATGGGAGTCCGACCGACTCGAGTCCGATAACATACGGACGCATCGTACTCGTTCGGTCGGACTGCACGGGTCCGATTCGGTCGGAAATCTCTCCGGGTCCGGCTCGGTCGGAGAAATTTCCGGCCCGAATCGGAATCGACCCCATAACCACCTTCTATCATTACACCATTGGAAAGAACCTAAATCCGTTGCTCCTGCCAGCAGGCCAAGATCTCAAAACCTATTGTTGTAGATGAATTAGCTTGCACTATTCAATAAAGCCAGCAGACATGGTTTGCAAACTCCAATTTGCCCTACTTGAGAGATGGAACAAGAGTCTTTGAGTTGTATCCATAAGCCACACAAGACACCACTGAGACCTGTCAGAGACGCCACAAACCAGGCCAGCTACCAATCAGAACTCCATTAGACCTTTGAGTAAGTACTCAAAACATATTCAACCACCTTGTTTCATTAGACACAGTGTGTTTTAAAAATTTTTTTATCAGATATTATGCTTGAACCTGTCACTTCCAACGTATCTGAGAGCTAACACGAGTTGCTCTGAGCAGCCACCTGGCCTTGTTCATGCCACTTCGGGTAATCAGGAGTTGTCCATTTGTTCCAAACATTTGATCCATTCCCAATGTGCTAATTTAGTGTTATCTTAAGGATTTTTGGGGCCTCAGACAAGACATATTTTGGGGCCGCCTGCTTGAAACAACTTTGAATTGTATTACCCATTTTCTGCTTATTCAAGCTGCATTGAGGTAAACAATATTGATTTCAACATTAAATTTTCCGAAACGGGGATCACACAAAAACATTTCAAATATATCTTGGCTGGGGCCAAAAATCCTTAAAATGACACTAGATAGTGACTGACAGAGTCTGAGATACTGGTAGGAATAGAGAAAGCAAGAGGTTGAGCTAGAGAAATGATGGTGATAGGAGAGAAAAGTCACTTTCCTATGGGGCCGTTTGGAAGATGGGAGCCCTGGGCAATTTCCCTCCTCTCCCATGTCCTAAACTCTCTGTGCTCATCCTCTCATCTTCACTGTTGAAACTTGATACAAAGATTCATCAAATGAACCTTAACTTCAACAGCCAATGGTTCCAATTTTACCAAACACTTCTGTTGCACTCAGGCTTTGAATCATTTCCTTCTCGCAACATTCGGTGCCAGTAACTGCTGTTTTTGATGTCATGCATGACTTTCAGCAGCCACCGCTATCATTGTTTAGGCCAATGGCATGAACTGCTAGGAAATGTATGCCTTCCTACTCATTGAGTACACAGCCACATAGTCTTACTCAGGCCATGATGGGTGGATCAGCCTCGCTGGTCAGTGAGCATAATTTTTTAACTTTAAAGACTGTCGGATGTCTGTACTTGCAGATGCTGCTTTTAGGCATCAGGCCCTGCACTATACACTTTGTTCAGCAGATAAATCTTGGACCAGTCATATCTGCTATCACTCAACAGTTGTATGATTATTATTTGTTATCAGTTAGGGCTTGAAGGACACAATCTTGCTGGCTAACAAAGCATAATGAAATTACTAACAAAAGAAGTACATAACTGCGCCAAAAATGTACATCTGTAGGTTAAGACTTCTAGCACAGATTGACAGCAGCAGTTTACTGTATACTCGAAACCACTCACGATTCCTGACAGAGTTGAAACCGATCACCTGGTCATCACAAAGAGCTTCCATTAACGGGTATTTAAAGTTTGCTCATGTAAACACTTGCAACTATCACTATGCAACTACTGCAACGAGCCTGCGCTAGAAATCAGGGTTTGTAGAGATCATATGAAGACAGTTTGCACAGAGGTTGCACCATTCATTCATGTAAGCATTTAGGACATGCTTTAGCCGCTACAAGTGTTAGCACACTACTGTTGGAGCTACTTTTAAAGGCAACCTGGAATTGTAAAACCACATCTTGGTTGTCAGAGCTTGCAGCACACTCTCATCTAGTAGTGAGTCTGCATATTCACTGTCTGCCAAAAGTCAGAATCTGATCTAGCCATTCCTGTGAACAATAACAGCTGTAAGCAAGCAATTCTGCTAGAAACATTACTTTTCTCTAGCCATTCTTGGAGCCTACTGTTTTTTTTGTTGCTTTCGTCCGTATGTGAACTGATTTTAATGCATGTAAATGTGCATCAGTGGCATGTATTAATTACCATCTTATTTGCTGAGGTTTTACCCTACTGTGCTGAGCATTTTTGACATTTGAAGTATTTTTGGTTAAGCCTTGATAACTTACTTTGTACAAATGATATCTAGGCCACATATGCCTCCTTTTTCTACACATGCTGAAAATTGTTGATGTACTAGGCATGAGTTGTGATTTACACTGCAGGGACATGTGAAAATAGCCAAAGTTTGGCAAAGTTTATTTTGTTTACAATCGCAAAAATAATTCTACATAAGAAAGTATGGGTTTTCTTTCAGAAAAACATTTACAAAATATCTGCTGTGCAATAACTGCTACCTACCCTTTTCATAAACAGGCAGAGCAGAATGTTTTTTCCCCTCTATAAGTGTTTTTGTGGTTTTTATCTATTTGTGATTTGTGGTGGTAGATGGTGTGACATCTATGTGTGAACCCAGAAGGCTATACGTTTCTCAAAACTAGGCACCATTCTTAACTTTGCAAGGGTCATTTGTGTAGCTTGCTCAATATTATCCCACAGAAACTAATCATTGAAGGAAAGAAAACAGTGAAAGTAAATAGTCAAAAAAGAAATAGTGGACAAGCTTTCCATTTGTACGTTTTTCACCGATAGATGTATTACAATGGGAGGATGATGTTACATCCATCAGACACTTTTGGAGCTAAATAGTTTTTGCTGCAAAACCCCAGCATCAAACACATGATTTTATTGTGTACCAACCATTAAAAAAATTATGATGAAGGAAAGTTAGGACTTTTAAAAAATTTACAAAAAAATCTGAGCTTTGGGATAGATGTCAGCTCATCCTAAGGGACTTTTATAAAATGCAATATGTGCACATAGACTTAAAATTGAAGGTCAAAAATACAGAGAAATTCAATAAATAATAGCAAATGTTTACCCTTTGGTAGGTTTCTACCATAGAAATAATGCCCCACCTTTGTTGGTTGGGTTATCACAACGGGTGAGAACGGACCAAAAACCCTTATTTGGACCCAAGGTCTGCCTGCATCCAAAGAAACCTACACACCCCAGAAATGTTCCAAAAACTAGAGACTCATGGAAGGTCAGGGTGGTGTAGTTTGTGTGGATCCCATCATGTTTTCTTACCCAGAATACCATGCAAGCCACACCACGCCTCTAACTGTTGCAAATTCCCAGAATAGTTAAGCTTTCCTGAGTGCTGGGCGTCTCTGAGTCCCAAGGCTGCAGCCATCTCCCATGGAAAGAGCAAGGAAGGTTGATGTATTTAGAATTGATGATTCTGTGTAAGAAAATGTAGTGGGATCCACACAAGCCACAATCCTTTGGATTCCCATGGGTTTCTAGTTTCAGAAATGGCCAGGGCTGGCAGGGTAATGAAGATGACGGCAGACCTCAGGTTCGAATCTCCATGGGAACTGAGAGGAAATCGGTTTTTCTGCCTCCTCAGGGGTGGCAGAAAGATTGTCTGATAGCAAATGGGTATGTACGTTAATGCCTGTCTAGGACAGTCCTGCACCCCATTCCATTTTTTACATCAATCCCTGACTGCAGAAATCACACAATCTGCCCACCCCCAGGGGTGTAGAAAGCCTGTTGAGGGCCCAATGGTGGATGGTTGCTGCTTGATGCCAGGACAAACCAGCCTGCATCCCATTATCTTTTTATAAATATTTACCCTAGTGGTCAAGTGAGCTCTCTGCTCACTTGTAAAGGGCATATTGGAGGTAAACCCTCAAATCTGCCCTTTCGGGGGGGGGGGCCTGCAGAAAGGCCAGGTGGTTCATTATTGTTCTCCTGTGATGATACCAAAGAAAGAATCTATTAGGAAGTGAGGCTGTTAGAAAGGGAAGAGTATCCCATTTCCATCAGTAACTTTTCCATGGTAATAGGCCTAGAGGGTCGGTTTTGGCACCGAACACAGCGCAAAGGATATTTTATTTTAACTTTGAGTTGTGGTGATATCAGCACGCCATGCATGTGACTCTACAGTCAAAAACAGCCTACATCTTTAAGTGAAGCTTTTCCTTAGTAATCTCAGACAAGGACCTGTAGAGGCATGCCCTCTGGTGCAACACCAGAGAGTTTCCGCGCTCTCATGTCTAAGGACTTGACCTCTGCATCATCTGCAGATTAAAGGTAGTTTGGCAGATGTAGAGGCCATGCCTTCTCCATTTAAAGGGTAAACAAGGCCATGGATATTGTTTCACCAAATCTCAATGGTGCCTGTTTTAGGATGAGACCCTTTTTGCTCACTACTGACATTGCAGTGTTGACCCCCTTGCTCCATCCTCAGCAGAACAGCCTATTTAGGAAAGAGCATGGAGTGTGAACTGCAGAAAAGAGACGTGGCTCTTACATAGCATCGGTGACATTTTTATACAGAATTTGTTTATCTCAGGTAAAATAGGGTCACTAGAAAGATACAGTTTGCCAAAGGTTTCACAGATTCATCCTGATTCCACTGTGCTGACATTTTACACCATTATCATGATGGATTGTCTTAGGAGAATGTTATACAGTGTGAGTGTGCCACAAGGAAACAGAAGTCCACGCTCTACTGTTGCTGTCATAGTGTGTGTATGACTGAAAGCTGATTTTATCAGTAATCAGAGAGACGTTAAAATCTCAAGGCTGACTGAATATTTATTGAACCTGAAATTTAAAAGAAGTGGAGCGAGGAAAGAGCCAATATGGATCCAGAGGCCAAGACATGCAGGGATCAAATATTGAGGCATTGCTGAGATGTGGGCTTTCCTCTGGTCCTGGATTTCTGTGAGAGTTGAAACTGTCCTGTCAAACTAATGGAGAAAATCTGACAAATTGCTTACTTTAACAATTTAGCAGCACCTTTACGTCCGTTTGCTGAGCTTGATAACACCTTGCATTTCATCATTGGGGCAGATCAACCATATTGAGTGCAAAGACATGTTGCTGTCATCTTTTTCACAACTATCTTCCTCTAGGCTTGCGAGCAAATTCTGTGCTATATTGTTGTAGTCAAACTTAAAAACGAAGAAAGCATTTAATAAACATAGATTACAATAGTACCTCGCATTTGTTACCTGAAAGAAGTAGACTTAAAAAAAAATGCTTCAATTTTTTCAAACACAAAAAGTAAAAACTAATTTGAGCCACAAAAATGTATGATGTCAAAGTCTTGAGCCATGTTGAAGAGGAAGAATAGACACCCACTCTACCAAGTCAGCACATGAACAATATGCTCCCTTCTAGACTGGGCCTACTTAAATTAATTTATCTCTAACCATTGCATATTTCATATTGATATTCATTTCAATTTAAGACTCTAATTTATTCGTTTCTGTGGGTAAATCGCCGAGAAAGGCCATGTATATTTATCTCTATAAGCATTTTAAGAAGGGCATCGCTTTCATGTAATCACTGTTTGACAGAAGTGTAGGAACTTCCATGCTTTATTTGAAGAAAATATTCCAGCGGTACTAAGCAAATTCATTAGTTTGTAATTTTGCATTGGCATGCACTCAGATGTATTTGTAAGGGATGTACTAGCGTGAGATCAATTAAAACTGATTTAATTTCTTTGAACTTTGAAGCGATTAATCAGGCAAATGTGGTTAGATAAGTGTTAGTTGCACCAGTGGCCGTGCTGCACTAATAATCTCAACCATGAAGTGGAGAAAATTTTATTGGAGCTGCAAAGACATTGCCTAAAAAAAACAGTGGCATTAATATCCAGCAAATAAGCTTTAATTAAATGGCATTCCCAAGCATTAATTTGTACTGCTGGGTTCCCCATGGAAATAAGCATTGATATGCAGTTTGTTTTGATGATTATGACTATAAACAGAAACCTTCCTTTTCATGCTGATGATTTCTTCGAGGCTGCAAAGTGCATTCGTGCTGAGAAAGCATTCATGGACACATCGAGAAAGATCTGTTGTTGGCAGATGAGGGTGACCAGGCCCAAATAATCTAGTGTGTCAATGTTCCTGTCTGTGTAACTTCACAGATTCTATTATCTAGGAACTAGGGTTCCAGAAGCTATTTTAAAGCTGCACTTTGAAGAACAGTGCTGTGTGCCCAGCTGTCCGTTATATGGGGCCAATTACGAGAAACCGGCCGCCCTGTTAGCATACTTAGGGGGAGATTGATGAAGATTTTGTGCCGTGTTTGCATCACAAAAATGACGCAAATTGGCGTAAAATCTTATTTTTCCAATTTACTTTCTAGCGCTAAACTTGTTTAGCGCTGGAAATAACGGAAAAGTAATGCGAAGCAGTGCATGGCGCTGCTTTACATTACTTAGCGCCATGGGTGCGTGCCAAGGGTGGAGCATGGGCGTTCCCATGCAACCACCCAAGGTTTCTCAGGCTATGCCCAATTTACTAAATAAAGTATATTGGGTTTGGCATGAGAAAACTGCGCCCTTTTAAAGTATGCGCAAGGAAGGAGAAATGCTTTAATTTCTACTTCCTTTTCCGACTTTGTATGCGTGCTGCATTGTGCAGCACGTATACAAAGTGGGAAAAGCTTTGCATCTTGTCTAGGCATGGTATTTTGTACAGGAAGGGTACCCTTCCTGTACAAAACCTAGGTTAGACTCACACAACACCCCCCCAGCGCTATGGCGCTAAGGTGTGTGAGTGGCGCACGGCAGCTCTAATCAGCGCGGGTGCAAGGGAAAGGGGAGGAGAGAGCCACAACGTAGCACAGCCTTTCTGAGGGTTGCGCTGCATTGGAAAGAATTTTGGTAAATCTCCTCCTTAGAGCATTATGACATTTTGATATTCATGGACCTGACTGGCCCATCGTCCTAGGTATTTAAAGGGGCCCAATCACATAGCCACATCTACTGAAGTATCTCGGGCGGATTCCACACAGCTGATGTGGTAAGGAGCTCCCTGTGTTTGCATTTAGCTTCACGATGTAGGTGAACTACCACGGTCAGGCATGGTTTCCAATGGCCTTCCGGTGCTAGTAGCCGCGAGTCTTACACGTGCATTGAGAGATTGTGGTCCACTTTGCTGGCATCTTTTAAGTGAATTTAAAAATGTCTTTATTGTACTGCCTAAAGTTTAATATGGAGCAATAAGACAAGATTAAAAACAATGTGTGATACCTAGATGGGTTAAATTGACCTATGGTATCTATGCAAAGTGATGGTGGTGGTCTACATGTTTCAACCTATCATGGATACTACTAGGTTTTCATCAGGACCTATGCAGCGACCCGGGCGGTATACACACGCTAAGGTACATGAATCATTCCGTATACTCACGGATGACACCTTTCAGCCTCGGGCGGTATGGTTTGAAGACTGTGTGACTATAACCAGCGCCCCCCCACGGTTCCCATGGGGTGAGACAGAAGTTAGTCTCTAAATTTTTCCCTTTCACAGAAGGCTGAAGGTGTCATCCGTGAGTATACGGAATGATTCATGTATGACCCAGGGACGGGTGCACCTTAGCGTGTGTATACCGCCCGGGTCGCTG
Organism: Calotriton arnoldi; assembly: GCA_963921515.1. Taxonomy (NCBI): domain Eukaryota; kingdom Metazoa; phylum Chordata; class Amphibia; order Caudata; family Salamandridae; genus Calotriton; species Calotriton arnoldi. The sequence continues at coordinate 99,010 of CAWUFW010006798.1, read as the reverse complement.
CATAGGTCCTGATGAAAACCTTGTAGTATCCATGATAGGTTGAAACATGTAGACCACCACGACCATCACTTTGCATAGATAACAGAGGTCAATTTAACCTGTCTAGGTATCACACATTGTTTTTAATCTTGTCTTATTGCTCCATATTAAACTTTAGGGAGTACAATAAAGACATTTTTAAATTCACTTTCTCACTCACTTGCACTATCACTGCGAATAAAACCTGCTCCGCTGTAATCAGGCGTCGAAGCACTCCCGTGTGGCATTCGGCTACTCGGGTGGGACCCCAATGATGAAGCATGTCACCAACTAGGTTGGTGAGTGAGGGGTCTTTTTAAAAAGGGATCATTTTTTCCTTTTTTCTTCCTCTACATATCTCCCTGATCTTTTTCTTTGGGGTATACTCCTTCATTTGTTTATTAGTATCTTTTAAGGGCACCCATGTGTTTTTTTAATCTATTGACCTCCTCTGCGTCATAGTTGGAATGCTGTTTGCCGGCCAGTCGCATGGTTAATATATGCCAGACGCCCGGAACTTATTCAACAAGTACAGGTGAAAAGTGATACAGGTTCTCGTTACGAGACATAGTGAGACACAAGGGTATTAGGTGACATTAAGGTGTGTTACATTTCCCGAATGCCATTTCAGCAGCTCACCAAGCCGTGGCAGTGTAGTAAACCCCATATGTAATGTATCCAGCAGCGGCTCCTCTGCAATGGCAGAGGAGTGTCCCCCACTGGCTCAGAGCCAGCTGCTGAAAAATGAAAACGATATGATACTATAGCAGGGAGGAGCAGGGATGGGCCATGGGAGGGGGTAGGAGGAATAGTAAATAAGCACTTTTAAGTGTGAGTGTCAGTGTAGTCAACCATCTCAGTCCGGCCAAAACTGACATGCACACTTAGGTTTCTCCAACCCAGCTGTAGTGTATAGCCGGGTTGGAGAAACAGCACAGACTCCCTGTGCCTGAGAGAGCGTTGATCCAGCCCTCTCAGGCCAATCCCCAAGCACGAGAGCAGCATGGGGATTGGATGGGTAGTCTGATGCTGACCCAGGGACTACTGGGCCCAGGAAGAGAGGAGCACGAGGTGGCCATCAGCACCAGGTAAGTTTTAAATTTGTTTTGAAAATTATTATTAGCCCCTGCCGCGCTCTCCCCTGCCCACTTTCCATGGCTCCCTCCCCCTCCACTGGTCTTTTAATCTGTCGGCCACCACTGGCTGTATCTCCGTTTCTATACAATCTTGTTTTGTTTCTTATGACACACCAAGTTAGCGAGCACGTGTATCCACAACCTTAGTTGTACTTAAAGGCGTATCTCACCAGGAGCCCAGTACTCAGGGGTGGCCTCTCTATTAAGTTGCAGGGTGTTGCCCCTATTTATGTTGCCCCCCCCCAGCCCCAGTATTAAACTTAAATAAATATAGTTTTTTTCCGGCCGTGCCTGTGATTTTTTTCTGTCGCGTGCCGGTTTCCTACATGATGACGAGTAAGGAGGGCAGGGCATGTGGGCGGGGCTCAAAAATTATTGCCAGCACAGAATCAGGGCAGTTCAACAGGGTTGACACTCACTTCAAAGTGCGCATGTCAGGTTGGATGGCTACCTTTCAAAGACCAGTCCTATATGCGCACTAAATGAGTCTCCCTATCTGCTCAATTAGTGATCCGGGGGCATTACAGCTGCAGCCTCCTGGACTACTAATGAGCATTAGGTTCACCTACCCGGGCCAATCCTGGCACTGATCTCAAGCTGTAACATAACAGAAAGGGAGCAGTGTCTGGATTGGCTTAGGATACACTGTTGGGCCTCTGCTCCAGTTGTCGGAACATGGTCAATCACTGCATGACTTCTTATGAAGCCATGCAATGATTGGCCATTTCCGTCCCTTGCTCTCTTCCCTCTTCGCGTGTGCAGCACCTCTAACAGTTTTGTGCACTATGATGGAGATGAGACTGGGGTACTGGTAGCGAATCTCTGCCGTAACTTCCTTGTGGAGAACCTGTAGCACTGCCATAGGAGTCTGTAGAATCTGGCGCACTCTTTTTCCTGTGGGCCTATGATTGTGCGATAAATGTAACTTTTGATTTTTTTCAGACTGTCACATCAAGTTGACGGACTGAAAGACTATGTGAACAGGGAGGAGTGGAAAAATAAAGAAGAGTAAAACGCTATGTACAATTTGCAAACTGATAGGCCATGTGACATTACATAATTACATTTCTTAACTGCCTGTAACACATAAAACTCTTTAGAATATTTTTGGGGAAATTTTTATAAAGATTTTTTCAAAGATTACTTACAGAGGGTACAGCCCTCGGATGGAGCATGGCATACCACAAAACTATTATAATATGTTATCTACTGCGCCTTCATAACCACTATATTTGTAGTTAATTAACATGAAAAGTTTATTGTACAATGAGCCAATTGGCCCTGGTTTTACAAACTATCCTGAGTGGGAAGATGATGGGCAATCGCCAACCCTCGGCTCCAAACGACCAGGAAGGGAGACGGATCACTGGCTGTGCTCACTCAGACCAATATGAGGCAGGTATTTACGCACCACTACTTTCAAAGTTCACCAGACACCTCTGCCAGTACTGGGGGGCAGGACCCCTTGAAGCCCCACACACTATGTAGTGAGAGATCGCTAAAATTCATCAAGAACCCTTACCTTTAGTTGTTCTAGAATGAGGGTTGCTCTGGTTCATTACATATCTGTTACATTTATGTCTTCTTTAGACTGTGTTGAGAAACCCCTGTGGATGAGACTATGCCCTCCTTCTTGATCTTGCTTTTGAGTCAAGGAAATCATGATCATATAGCAAGCGTTAGGAAATTGGGTATTATTTTGGGATATTTTTGCACTCAGCAGCTAGTTTTGAATTTGTGCTCAGAACTAAACATCACCCTTTTTCTTCCAGAGACCTAAGCCCACCTGGCTAAGTGGGTCTATTCTGGGATTTTCATTGTTGTCCATATGTTGGTCATTTCCGTGATGTAGTAGTACACCCAATTTCATTCCCCATTGGTAGGCAGTATTAAACACTGATAAACTCTACCGTTGCCATCTGACACGAGGTATGTGGGATCTGTATATTTTGTAAATTTGCACAAAAGTCACATATTTATGCTCCTTAAGCACTGGTCACTTTGGTGTTATCTTATTCTCACTTTCTGGTTGGTATCAGATGAACATGGTATACTTTGACTATGATCTTTCAACTATGTTTGGTGGAGGATATTCTGAGGCTGATCTTGGCTGCTGTAGCAGTTCTAGGCAAAAGAGAGTTAAAAAATGTATAATATATTTGTGTGTGGCTCAGCAGGACTCTGTATCAAGTTCTTGCAGGTATCTGGATGGTATATGGGATCTTATTTGTGGCATTCCTGAGGAAGGCGTTTTAGCCGAAATGCACGTTGATGCTTATTCATTAATCTACAATACAAATCAATAAAGAAAATAAAAGTCACAATATGGAATAACCAAGAGGATAAGATCTGAATGGATAACAACTGAATACTATACAAAACCATGAGAGGTATGATGATCCAAATGTAATAGTCCATGCAAAGTAGGATGTCTCATGACAGTAGTAATACTGTGAATTGCCATGCATGTTAATTGAAAGATTTGTGTAAAGTAAAGACCCTTGTATATTGATTAATAACTGTTTTTATGTGGATAGATTTGTGAAACTATAAAGTGGGGTGATATGAATAAGTGTGTGAAAGTTATGTATGTGTGTGAATGAGATGATATGGTTCTTCCTTTTTAACACTGTTTGCACTATCCTAGACGCATGGATTTCATGATATTTGACTTGGATGACAATTCATGGAGATGTTTCTCGTATTTTGTGATAAGATAAACAAGTTTTGAAAAATATAGATTTAATAAATAAAATATCTAAAATTTCAACAAAGTCGTTCTGAGCCTTTGCGTTCATATTCTATCTTTAGGACAAATGCCCTGCATCTGGGAGGTCAGACAGCGGTTCTTCTTTTGCCAATTACAGGATGCACAGTGATGAGATTTCAAAATAACTGGGCCAGTACCATGGACGTTATTTAGGGATCACCAGAGGTTGAAGCTGCTACCCCTGTCTTGCCTCCTGCGACTCCTGTCACTGCCTTTGCGACCTCTGGCCTCAGAGGTGGCGAAATCAGTGCCAGGAACACAGGGGCAGCTCATCCTTATGGATGTCGGTTTGGGCTCCACTCTATTTGTTTTGGGCCATTTTTTGATTACACTAAGGGGCCGATTCCAATTCGGGCCGGAAATCTCTCCGACCGAGCCGGACCCGGAGAGATATCCGACCGAATCGGACCCGTGCAGCCCGACCGAACGAGTACAATGCGCACGTATGCCATCGGACTCGAGTCGGTCGGACTCCCAATGAAGTCAATGGGAGCCTGTCGTACAACGCGTACGCGGGCTCCCATTGACTCAATGGGTGCGATGCGGACAAGGGCGCCCCTACAGCGTGTACGCGGCGAAGCTGATTCGCGCCGTACACGCACAGGTAGGGGGACCCATGGGTCCCCCTGTCTGCGACTCGCGCGGCTACGCGCACAGGGGGTCCGACATGGACCCCCAAAGTACGGCTCCGACAGCTCTTTCGAGCCGGAGTGCGCGGCTCGGTCGGACTGCTCGCGGCGCGCATCGTACTTTCCCGGCCGGGGAACGTCTCCATTGCGCGGTGCGAGTCGTGTCCGTGCGAGTCGGTCGGTGCGGTTAGACCCGGGATCGAGTCGGTCGGAGCGGTCGGGACGCCCGGACGAGTCGGTCGGCGAATACGCATCGTACTCGCTCGCCCGGACGCGCGTACGAATCGGTCGGGAAATAGGGCTCCGAATCGGATCCGGTTAAGCCGAATCCGATTCGGAGCCCTACCGGCCGAGATCGGAATCGGCCCCATAGAATGAATATTATTACATTATTAACTATTAGTGTATTAAAAAATGGAGTACAATTAGCCGGGATGTGACATTCCCTTGCAGCTAAGGTAAGTAAATGTAGGTAAATGTATCTTGTGTGCGTGCTTGCAGGTGAGAACATGTTTATGTGTGAGAGAGTATTTGTATGTGATAATGTATGTGTAAGTGCATGTGTGAGTGAAAGTCAAAGGGCATGTGATGTCACTTCCGCTACCCCTAGCATATTGGTGAATTGCCGTCAATGGCCAGTACCGCTAATTCAGAAAGTTACGGCAATCCTGCACCGTGAAATTAATTATGAATTGAAGTCCCCAGAATAGGGGGTGGTGAAAGTTTTGTGCCACCCCATGGTGAAAGAATGGTTCAGGAAAGGGTTGGATAATGCCTGTGCATACAGCCACTTGCTCTGAGTTGAAGGTGGTTTTAGGGGCTGCAGATTTGCACTGAGCCAAATTAGGCCTAGTGTTGTCACAAACTGGTAATTTTGGGTGTGGTAATACCAAACCACATGGAATCGGTTGTGTCAGGATCACCCTGGGGATAGTACTCCAGCTTACTTGTAATTTGCTGTTGAGAATGCAGTTTTGATGGAGTTCTTCAGATGATGGTCAGGTGGCCTCTTGGTGCTTGCTTTCACTGGACTAGGGTTCTGATGAATTTTTGGGTTTAGAGTTACCTGTTTAGTGATGCATGATGTACAACTAAATGCATAGTTACTGTTAGAACTGGGGGTCTCTAGTTGGCTGAGGTACGTACCTTGGTCCAAATAGGGACCCTTGCTTCTAGTCAGGGTAAGGAGGGACACACGCTTAGATAACCCATGTTCACCCCCTGGTAGCTTGGCACCAGCAGCCAGGCTTATCTCCAAGGCAATGTGTAAAGTATTTGCAACCACACTCCCAGTAACACAGTGATAACACCACAAATGGACACCACACTGATTTCATAAAAATAGCGGTATCTTTATAAAAGGAATACGATTAGACCAAACGATAGAAATCCAACATATGCGTATTCGTAATATTTCGCTTTGCCAGTTATTAGGCCAGCAATCACTTGTAGGTTCTTGCGGTATTAATGAGCACTTCACGATCTCTAATGCAGTCCTAATGCAATGCTATGCAGTTCGTAATGCAGTTCGTAATGTAGTAATAAGACAGTCCTTAATGCAAGAATCAGGCAGTTCGTAATGCAAGAATAATGGGGTTCGTAATGCAAGAATCAGGCAGTTCGTAATGCAAGAATAATGCGGTTTGTAATGCAAGAATCAGGCAGTTCGTAATGCAAGAATAATGCGGTTCGTAATGCAAAAATCAGGAAGTTCGTAATGCAAGAATAATGCGGTTCGTAATGCAAGAATAATGCGGTTAGCCAATCTGCGCAGTCAACTCGGGCACCACTAGGCCCCAACAACAGAGACAACGGTCGTAAGCTTACATGGGCGGCCCCGGTACTGCTGGGCAGGTACGGGCCGCTCGGGAACTCAGCGCGTCTAACGGGGTGCAGCGGGAGAGAGCTCGGAGCACTCCTGTACTCCTCCTGCACGCCTCCCCAGGCCACACACGCTTGCGACTCCCGACCGGAGTCCAAGCCTTACCTAGAGGGGTGCGCTGCCTCGCTCTCTCTCTCCGCTCGTCGGACGTCCTGCTGGGCGATCCTGATCATGTTGCAGCTCTGTTGCTAGGCGACGCTGTAGCTGGACTGGTTACGGTGCTGCCTTCTCCTTCGTTGACGATCTTGGGCAGATTCCTTTCGACGAACAACAATCACGATCCCTTCCACCTTGTAGCTTCCTGAGCTTCAAGAAATCCTTTAGCACTTTGCGGCTCGGGCCGGCAGCGGCGATCTTTACTCACAGCCTCAGTTACGATGACGGCTCGGGCCACAAACAGCAATGCAGCAGCGTGGACGATGTTTCACGCTGCGGGGGCAATGCAGTTACGGGGCACCTCGTAAACAGCACCACGGACCACACAGCTGTCTCAGGCATGCAAAAAGCACACGCACACACCGTCGCTGAGACACGGTCCTTAGTTTCAAGTAAGCCTTTAGCATGATGCGGCTCGGGCCGGCAGCGGCGATCTTTACTCACAGCCTCAGTTACGATGACGGCTCGGGCCACAAACAGCAATGCAGCAGCGTGGACGATGTTTCACGCTGCGGGGGCAATGCGGTCACGGTGCACCTCGTAAACAGCTCCACGGACCACACGGCAGTCTCAGGCGTGCAAAAAGCACACGCACACAGCGTCGCTGAGACACACTTGGAAACTTTTATGTTCCTGAGTTTCCACAACAGGGGAGCAGCTCTCCTCGGGCCCTTGGAGACAAGTTACTTCAGGACACAGCACACAGCAAAGTCCTCTCAAGCAGGGGGACATAGCACACAGCAAAGTCCCTTGTCCTCTCCTCAGTCAAATCAGCAACCTGCAGGCCAGCCCCAGAACACACAGCAAGGGCAGTCCTTCTCTTCAGTCTCTTCAGATGTTCTTCTTTGGCAGAGGTTCCTCTTGATCACGAAGTAGTTTCAATCATTTTTCAGTATGGATTTCAGTCTTGAGTTCAGGGGTTTCAGCTCTTACATTTATACCCCTAAATGCCTTTGAAGTCTTTGTGTTCAGGGTGCTCTGACCCCGGTCCAAACCAGACCTGGGTGTCTTCCTGCCAGTGCACACCCTCTTCCTTTGATAGTCAGGGTCCGGGGCCCAGACGCTCAGCAGGAGGTGGAGCCATCCTCTGGGGGTAGCAACACAGCCCTCTTCACATCCAGGGGGCTACTCCTCTCCCCCCACATCAAATGCAGGCCAGCCTGTTGCTGTCTCACCTACTCCTCCCTGGGGTCAGGACACTTCCCAGACCCTGTCACATCCAAACCCAGACAGGCAATACACAACCAGGCAGAGGCACACAGGATGGGTTAAGACAAGAAACCAGCCACTTCTAAAAGCGTGGTTTCTAAACACACAATTCAAAAACCATCTTCACAAAAAGATGTGTTATTAAATTCTGAGTTCAGGCACATTAAACTCCATCTCTCCATCTTATGCCTATGGGAAGATATGCTGGAAACATGGGACTCAGCATTCCCCATTCTGTCCTATGGGCAAGATGGCCTTGCAACAGTGAAAACGAATTTGGCAGTATTTCACTGTCAGGACATGGTACACACCTTAGTACATGTCCTACCTTTCACATACACTGCACCCTGCCCAGGGCGGTACCTTGGGCCTACTATAGGGGTGTCTGATGTGCATAAAAAGGGAAGGTAAGGCCTGGCAAGTGGGTGCACTTGCCGGGACAACAAGGCAGTTAACAAACTGCGCGCAGGCACTGCAGTGGCAGGCCTGCGATCTCTTCTTAGGGCTACTTGTGTGGGTGGCACAATTAGTGCTGCAGGCCCACTAGTAGCATTTGCATTACCAGCCCTGGCACACATAGTGCACTTTACTAGGGACTTTACTAGTAAGGCAAACATACCAATTATGGACAACCAATTACCATAACACTTTATACAGAGAGCATATGCACTTTAGCACTGATCAGCAGTAGTAAAGTGCCCAGAGTCCTAAAACCAACAAAAACAGGTCAGAAACAATACAGGAGGAAGGCAAAAAAGTTCAGGGATGACCCTGCAAAAAGGGCCAAGTCCAACAGTTACTATATACAGAAATGTGTTGAGGAACAAATTCTGTGTTCGCATCAATGCAGAAACATTGTAGTAATTATGGTGCCTGTTTTCAAATTCTGTATTTGTAACTGTGCAGAAATATTCGTGTCATTATGGTGCCTGTTTTGACATTCTATTATTTGTGAATGAGCGAATCGGATGCTTAGAAGTAATGCAAACAGATTGCTGGACAGAACACTGGAAGAAGGGATGCCTAAACATACCTACCCTTGCATGTTACTATGTCGAACCTGTAGAGGATTTGGACCGCTTATGACCCTTCAATGAAAAACAAATCATGCTGGCTTTTGCCTCTGCAAAGTATTTGTGGACCCTCCAACAGACCAAATTTGGACTTAGACCAAACAACCAAAGTTCCTAAAATAATGTGGGTATTCCATAGGGGTGATGAAAATGTGGAGTAAGCTATTTGTGCCTGGGGTCATGTAGTCGTAGTGATGTTCCTATATGTGGGTCAAATGAAAGTGAGTATAATGTGGGATTAAAGATAGTGCAGAGAAAAGTTTTACAGTCCGGGAGACAGTGAGTAGAGGCCTACTCCGGCTGAGGGAGCAGGACCATATCCACTAATACTCTACCACTGAGTACCCAAATCAAAGTTCTCTAAGTCTCTATGAAGTTTTTAGAAAAAGAGGAAATTTGTCTTTGATGTTAATTTGAGATTGAGGGACTTCCAGTGTCAAAAGCCCCTTTACTCCAAACAAGCTAACCAATGTTTTTTCCCTAATAGGCATTCAAGTTTATGTTGACAGATAGCTTGTGTGCTAGCCTATTAGAGTGCCATGGTGGGAAAATAGTAGGGTGTTGGCCTTTCAGTATATCCTGTGCCATTATGCACAAATTTGTGCGAGGTGAAGAGAGAACGTTCAATTGATTTTATTGTAAGATCAATATGATCATGCTTTTTTCTAATGCAAAGCCTGTCCAGTTGCCAAATTCTTTACTATTTGGACAGTATCAAAGAACATGTTACCGGCATGCAATTGAGCCATGATCAGGACCCCACTTTGCGGATTGATGAAAGAAGTGGTTGGAATATGAGAGATGTTCACCTTTATACCAAGCACTTTTTGTTAAAAAATGTTATATGTTAAACTTAGCTCTTGAGTGCAGAGCCACAAAAGGCTCTTGCCACTCTAACAAGGAAAGATCTCTGCCTGAACAGAGCTGATAATCGACATCCAAGGACAAGCCTCTAGCAGGATGAATCAAAACAATTCAAATATGAGGTCAACTTATTATTTATCGCATCAATGGTGCAAAAATAAAACACCCTTAGGGGTTAAATCAATACTATTCTCATATTCTATGCACGATTAAACAGAGGCATTGCTATACTGCAGTAAAAAAAACACTGGCAACAAAAGGTTATTCTCACAGCAATATTTACTTATTACAATTTTCATTTGCATACTCTACAAAAAGGGTGGACAAAGTGACAGTGGGTAAGCAGATTTATAAAACATATAGTCTTATTATATAGGTTACTTGTATTTCTAGAAGAACACAAATGTTATGAGGACGCAGTAGTGTCAAGGTAGACAGTGTAACGGCAATGGCAGCCGGCTCAACAAGAAGGTTATGCCTTATCATGAGTTTGGCGGTGCGCCGCCAAATCCATGCTTGAACCGCCCGTCAGATTAGGAATTTTCTCCTGTCTGGCAGACTGTTCTTTGGTGTTCCCATGCCATTGCCTATTTCATAGGCACCGCCATGGGAACGTCAAAATCAGTACCTTCATGGCATGGACTGCTCAGTCCATACCATGCAGGTACTGGTGTGCATGCACACAGGGGGGCACAACGTGGGCCCTCCTGCATGCATCCCATAGTGCAGAGGAACAAGGGGGCCCTGAAGGGCCCCTTTGTTTCGTCACTGCCACACTTTTCATGGCAGTCGCACTGCCATAAAAAGTGTGATGTGAGGAAACTCACAATATGCTTGGTGGGACGCAGTGCCCCGCCAAGCATATTGCGGCCTCAAGACCGTCACACCACCACCAGGGACCTCTGATCCCTGGCGGTTGTGGTGGTCCCAGGGTGGCCAGACTGCCCCGGTTGTAATAGGGCAGTCGGAAGACTGCCACTGCCATGCCCCCACAAGTTTGGCGGTCCGTGGACCACCAGACTCATAATAAGGCCCAATATGTTCTATAAATCTGCTTGTCAATTGTCACTTTGTCCACCCTTTTTTTTAATACGTAAATATTGCTGTGAGAATATTCTTTTGTTGCCTATGGTTTTCTTTACTGCAGCACAGCAATGCCTCTGTTTAATCGTACATAGAATATTAGAATAGCATTAATTTAATCTGTAAGGGTGCCTTATTTTTGCACCATTGAGGCGATAAATAATAAGTTGACCTCATATTTGAATTGTTTTGAATTATCTGGCCAGAGCCTTGTGCTTGGTTGTCAATTTCTAGTGGTGTAGACAGGCTCTAGTGTGTTATACAGGCTCTAACCTTCCTTTTGCTTTCACAGTGAACAAACCTGGGAACATCCAAAACATGGATGCCAGTTTTAGGGATTTTTTTAATTTTAAGTCAAAGCTTTTAGATTATCAGCAATGTGATTTCTAGCTGAACGTTCCTTGTGCGATATATGGCATTCTTGGAGAGTAGACCCCTTACTTTGTGATCAAATGGCAAATGTGAAAGTGGTTTAAGCTGACTCTTCTTCCTTTTAATATTTTTATAAACAATTTGGTACCAGCACTGAATAATGTTCCTCCTAGTGTTCCCTTTCTCAGCCTTTGTTCAATTTCATTCTTATTACCTGTTGATGATCCACAAGACCAGAACCAGAGGAAGATTCTTCTCCTACCGCGCCGCCAAGACCTTGAACACCCTGCCCCTCCACCTCAGGCAATCCCCGTCGCTGACCCAATTCCATGCCTTGAGACCCTCACGGGTGAGTAGCCGCGCTAAAAAAAACCCTAATTGATTGATTGATGATGCAGTAATGATTAAAACAATAAAAGCAGAGTCACATATAATATTAGCATCCTTTCAGCCCTACTGTGATAAAAATAAGTAAAAAAATATTCCTACAAAATGTAATATCCTAGTAGTCTGAAAGAAGAAGAAATATAGAGAGTGCAGCTTCTACCTCATTAGACTAGGTTAAGTAATTCAATGTTATTTCTGGGGCTACTGTTTAGTGGCAAAGGTAATTGAACCTCAAACATCCAAAACAGCCATCAGATTCTATTAAATACAGCACATATTTTGTTGACTTACAATTCTGAATCTGGGGTTGTCTACTATCATCTCCTCTACATTTCTCAGGTATGTCACATCAATGAGCAAATCAAAAAGGAAAGTGTGCAGGTCACATGACTGCTGAACCACAATACCTGATTGGATAAACTACACAAAAAGAAACTCCCTTAAATGAACTGCATATTGTTACCCGGATCAGCTTTGCAGCAGAATATTGAGTTTTTCACACTAAGGGGCCCATTACGATACCCGGCGTAAAAAATCCGCCAGGCATGGAAGCGGCAAAAATCCGCCCGCACACACCGTCTGAACACCGACCACGCCATTACGATTACACAAACCGAAAACCGCCATCGGCGGAAAAATCACACAAAATACCGCCCGCCAACGTCCGAGTCGGAGTCAAACCGCCCGCCACGGACGGAAACACGCACGACAACACAAAACCGCCCGCCCTCACGGCCGACACACCGCACGTGAAATTACGATCGCACCGCCATGAGCGCGGAAAACCACAAATATACCGCCCGCTAGCGCAAACAACGCCGATGAGAATCGACACGGCAGAAGCCATGGCGCCCACGTACCTGCACAGAAACCATCCGCTCACAAAACTAATAGCACACAACATGGCCAACAAGTCCACACAGCAAGGCACGCACAAATACACAAGCACAGTACACATCCCGAAAACACCCCCCGGACAAACAAAAAATACAAAGGCCAGAACCCCAGACACAACACACCTGAAAACAACAGACCATGAGGACACACCCACATAGGTGAGTACAAAAGCAGCACTCCCACAGACCACAACCCCTTGCTACATTGCAAACCAGAGAGGAGAGGAGAGGACACAGTGACACAGCAAGGACAGCAGCACACCACAGAAACGCACACATCACAACCACCACCACCACCACCACCACCACCAAACACCTGCACCACAAACCCCCTGCACATTACACAACACACACCGCACCAGCACCACAAACACCATGGCACCACAAAGGATGCCCAAGTACACGCCCATTGAGCTGACGGTCATGGTCGACGAGATCATCAAGGTGTACCCACAAATCTATGGGAACATGGTCCAGCACACACCACTAGCCACCAGAAACAGAATGTGGAACCGGATCGTAGACCAGGTCAATGCAGTCGGGACCCTGCCCAGGAACAGAGGAGAAATAAACAAACGTTGGAATGACGTAAAGAGCCTGGTCAAGAAGAAGGAGGGCAAAAACAGAGAGCTGGCTGCCGTCACTGGCGGAGGGAATCCCGCGCTCTTCAAGACCTTCAAAGCGTGGGAGGAGAAGGTGCGAGTCATAATACATCCGGAGATCCTCGCCGGATTAGCAGGGGGAGTGGAGGCTGGTAAGTACAAACTAATGTAGACCAGCACACCGCTATGTACTCACATGCACTACCACCATGCCACAGCTCCCAGGGACAAACACCCCCATGTCCAGCACACAATACACAACACATCACACACACATGCAACAGACACCACCACACACAGCCCAAACCGAACAACTGTAACATACGTGGGGACATGTGTACACTCAGCCAGCCACGTAACCACCAACAGGTCCCCAAATATGCCAGAAGCGCCACAACGAGCACCCACCACACCCATGTGTCCGCCACAGCTGCACTAACCGACAAGTAACAGGTAAGTGGCAGGAACACAAAGTGCAGTGGGTGGGACGGTGGACAGCCCAAGTACAACACACACCAGGCCCCTAGTCCCACAGCACAGCAAGGAGGAGCATCCCCACACCCCACAGCCACGTGTCAGCCACCGCAGTGCACAACGACAGCCGAAAGGCAGACATCACGGTCCACAGCAATCGGTGTCAGTGGGTGTCCAGCCACCCCCACGACCCACAACACCCCCCACCCCCACAGACCTGCAACATGGAGCACCCCCGCTTAGAGCCATGGGGCATCCAGTACAGTGCACGCACGAACAACTTGCAGGTGGGAAACTGGACAGGGCTGGATTACTGGAGGCATGAGGACCATAACACGACCAACACATGGGACATGTCACGTAGCAGACGAACACGCAGCACCGCCCACCGTCACGAACAAGTGAACAATGTGCACACGGACATGAACAACAGACTCACACCCCACATGACCCATCACAGACATAGCAACACCCAAGGAGCCACGTCTGCATGCACAAGCCACACTGAATATAGTACCACACGGCAGCCACTGTGCAACTCATCACACACAACCGAAACACCATTGAAGTCCTGTCCATGTAGCCCCTACTGCCTGTCAACCACACACCCCACAACTACGCCTATGTAAGACAAACAACACTAGACGCAACAGAGCGGAACAACATAAATGCACACGAACACCACTGAACCCATCAAACACACAGACACACCATGCACATACAACATATCATCCATCCCATCCGTCAGCCCCAGTCTCATGAAAGGCATGTCATCCGCACAGCTGCCACACATACAGCAGTCACGCTAAGATACATGCCCATGACCAACCATGTGCCAGAAGTCAATGAAGCGCACGACACACTGTGAGCAACAACACACAACATGGGCCACACCCCCCGAGCACTGCAGTGATGCACATGGCACAGGGCAGCACGCACACCAAGGAGATGGGACAACTGCAATACGTTGGCTGGCACACAACCATCACTCACTCATAACGATGCGTCCAATGCCATGTCCAGTAATCACAACAGACAGCAAATATGCAGGCCATGTCAAGCATGCACACACCTCAAACCATGCACTGTCATGCTGCCACAACACATGTCACGTTCGGCACCCATGGCTCACAGCATGTACCCCAAAAGCATATCCCCTCCCAAATGCGAATCTGGGGCATGGCCCCCATGTTGCCATATGCGTCCCTAAGCGTTCCATTTGAACCCCAAAAGCATATTCCCTCCCAAATGCGAATCTGGGGCATGGCCCCCATGTTGCCATATGCGTTCCTAAGCGTTCCATTTGAACCCCAAAAGCATATTCCCTCCCAAATGCGAATCTGGGGCATGGCCCCCATGTTGCCATATGCGTTCCTAAGCGTTCCATTTGAACCCCAAAAGCATATTCCCTCCCAAATGCGAATCTGGGGCATGGCCCCCATGTTGCCATATGCGTTCCTAAGCGTTCCATTTGAACCCCAAAAGCATATTCCCTCCCAAAAGCGAATCTGGGGCATGGCCCCCATGTTGCCATATGCGTTCCTAAGCGTCCCATCTGAACACCAAAAGCAAAGTACAAACCAGACCCAGGATGGGCCAGGAGCCCGCATACACCAGAGTCACAATAAGTAGGGGCACAGCAACACACCCATCGGCATGGCCAATCCGTCCCATGCCACATGTGCACAGCACACAGTCCCATTGCCAAGCACACACAACTACAGATGCTACAGCCACACACACGCCTCCGGGAAACCCATGTACGAGATTGCACGAACTGTTAATGTCAGACGACAAATACATACTTCGCCAGGTGCAACACAATAACAAATCTCATTCTCTCCACAGGTGACGAACTGCTGGATGCTGGGGATGGAGCCAGCAGCCAGCACAGCCAGCCTACAAGCCCCCAACGAGGACACACGGATCTGGAGGATCTGTCCTCCTCTTCGGACACGGACCACCAAGCAGGCCCATCTGGTGTGGCAGGGCCCAGCCGCTCCCCAGGACCCCTCCTACCCACCAACCCATCATCCAGGGCTGCTGAACATTCCCAGCCCCCTGCTGCCACTGTCGTTGCGGCCACACCCACGGTCATTGTGGCCACTACCACTGCCGCAACCGCCACCATCGCCGCACCGACCACTACCGCCGCCACCACCACCACGTCTTCGCTGGCACCAGCCCCAGCGCAGGTGGTGGCCCGGCCGACTGGATCCACCCTGGGAGCCACAGCGAGGACCGTGGTGAGCAATGTGGCTAGTGGGCAGGCCGGTGGCAGCAGGACTGGTAGGAGGAGCAGGGTCAGGGAAACGCCAGCCTCCCCTGGGAGCCATGCCCTGCCTCAAATGGCCAGAGTCCTTGGGGCCTATGAAGAGGCCCAAGGACAATGGGTCCGGTCTGCTTCAGACACGCGTGAGGTGCTGGGGGTGCTGAGGTCCATGGACGCCCGTATGGGCCAAATCGTGGACCTCATGGGCCAGCTGGTGGTGGCGGTGAGGTCACAGCCAGGGACAGCAGCTCCCCCACCGCCACCACCTGCCGGGGCGCAGGGTGGAGCAGCAGTGTCCAGTTCCCCTGCGTCCACAGCCAGTGAGCACACCTCAACCACCAGCATGTCGCAAGCAGGCACCCCCTCGCAAACGTGGAAGGGGCCGTCCGAGTGGAAACAGATCTCCCGGGAGGACTTCGCACGCTCCAAACGCAAGTGAGGCAGCCAGCCAGCCTTCCGCCAGCCTTCCTTGACCAGCCACTGCATTGACTTGGACTACGATCCCACTCCACACAGCCATCTGGATGGCATGTGTGTGTTGGACTATGGACATAGAGCCAGTGGGTACACCCTGAGCATCACGCAGCCATGACCGACAGCTCATTGTCACTGCACGCACCACTTTTGTCATCACCTTACACACAATCACATGTCACAGTTTGTAATAAATGCACCTTTTACACTAACTGCTGTTTGTGCCCTGTGTTTTATTTGTACGGAATACAACGGCCACCTTGGGCGGAAAGGCACCTGATGCGTGGCATGGCAATTGAATCCGGAGGGCCTGTAGGGACCTAGGGGTGGGAGACAGAACAGGAGCACATTCAATGAGTGTGTCACACACCCATCACACAGTACATGTCAACAACTACAAGCAATGTACACACATCGCACAGAGCAATAGGGCACAATGCCACAGCCACCAACAGTGGCATACTACCCTGGCCATGGAGCGTTGACACACAGCACGCAGTGAACAAACGGCCACCCTGACACAGCACACACACACCTGCACAGATACAGCCACATCAGCCGTCGTACATGGACACTCACCGTCAAGTGAAGTAGCGGGCGATGAGCTGCTGCCGCACATTACCAGCTTCCTCCTCTCCACTGTCCTCCTCACTCGAGCTGTCCTGGTCTGCGGGCTGGGGCCCTGGTTGATCTCCGTCATCCACGATGAGGGGGATCTGCTTCCGAATGGCCAGATTGTGCAGCATGCAGCACGCCACCACTATCCGGCACACCTTCTGTGGGGAGTACGCCAGCGCACCTCCGGTGCGGTCCAGGCACCTGAACCTGGACTTGAGGAGGCCAAAGGTACGCTCGACCACACGTCTGGTCCTCCCATGTGCCTCATTGTAGCGATCGTCTGCTGGGGTGCGAGGATTCCTCAATGGACTGAGCAGCCATGCCCCATTCGGGTACGCAGAGTCACCTGGGTGTGAGGGACACAGAGAACCGTTGCAATTCCAACTGGACAGGGGACAGCATCGCACAACCAGCACGCTACACCACTCCACATACTCACCGACAATACAGGCACGATCCTGTTGCATATTGGACATCAGTCGTGGCAAGATGCTGTTGCGCATTATGTGTGCGTCATGGGCCGAGCCTGGGAACTTTGCACACACGTGGGTGATCACCATGTCCGCAAGGCACACCACTTGCACATTCAGGGAGTGCGTGTGCTTCCTGTTGCGGTACAGGTGCTCAGTGGCCTGTGGTGGAACAAGGCCGACATGTGTGCAGTCAATGGCTCCAACGACGTGTGGGATTCTGCCAAGGGCATAGAATGCACCCTTCACTGCCGCCAATTCACGAGCCCTGGGGAAGCGGATGTACCTGTTTCGGTACAGCATCATGGCTGCCAGTACATCCCTCAGCACCTTGCTGAACATGGGCTGGGACATCCCTCCTCCAATGCCCACTGTGTGCTGGAATGACCCAGTGGCGAAGAAATGCATGGCGGCCATCACCTTAGCCGTGGGGGTGACAGCAGTCAGATACACCCTGCGGGGACGGAGATGGGGTTCTAACATGGCACACAGTCGATGCAGGGTTGGCCTGTCCAGCCGAAACTTCCTAATAACCTCTGTATCGTCCATGTCCGCCAGCAATTGGTATGGGCGGTCAATGTTCGGTCTCCGCCTAGGGACAATGGCAGAGGACACATGTCAAAGCAACACGACACATAGCAATTTCGCATACACATCACTGACATGACTGAGCAAGCACATGAGCCACAGCCCAGCTGTCAAGCTGGGACGGCACGGCCACAATACACTTACACAGGTCTCCCACCAATGGCAATGGCTAGTGATACAAACCACTGCCATGTGCATGCACATGGGGATCTAGGCCCCAATGACTTGCGGGGCGTGCTGATGGGGACTGACTGCATATCCGTCAAGCGGCAACGCCACGGCAACATGAATGTCTGCTGAGCATGGAACTGCTTCCGCGGCTGGATGAGTATGGCACACGACGACGACGATGTGGGCACAGGCTGAGCGGCCAAAACAAGTGGGACCTGTGGCACGAGGGGATATGAGACAGTAGTAGGTGTCAGCACTGCACCCTATGTACAGCACTGTACGGATCACACCTCCCGAAACATTGACAGGTGTCCACATTGACAGCCCCATGCCAAGACGGCTGTGTGCTTGCAGTCACACGTCACAGGTGAGAGGTTACATTGCACGTGCCAGGTGGCAGACGCACATAGTGGGAGCTGGCATGTGTGTGCATGTGTCTCCTGTTCAGGATCCACCAGATGGGCGCTGACTCTGTACTGACCATTGGACACAGCATGTTCCGTGGAAGGCTTGTGTGTGTGGGATGGTGGCACTGGATGTGCCTCCGTTGGGTGGGGGGCCATGCACAGGGCGGGTACGTCGATGATTGCGCATTGTTGGTCACGGTGGGTGCACCAACTGAAGATGTGTTGCCCTGTGTTCAATTCCTATGTCCGCATGATGATGGACTGTAGATGTGGGCAGACTACACATTGGTCGATGTGCTGTCTATATGCATGTGCCTTCACACCAGGCACAGCTGCCCCTGCACATGTGACCCCTGCTGGACTCGCTGCTGGGTCTGTGGAGCTGATGCACCTTCTGCGCGTGGGGCGGACAGCTCTCCTCACTTCCCTCATTGCGCATGTCATGACTTTGCCGCAGGTGACATGGATCATGGAGGGCCCACATGTACGCGTGGGTAGGCTACACATGATTGTACACTGGTCGCCACCCCCAGTCAGTGTTTCGAATGGGAAGGTTGTCGTGCTGGTGGTATGTTCGATGTGGCGGATGGGCGGGCCTAGGTGCGGGCTTACATTCCGGACATGGGGGGGTAGTTGGATTGGCGACTAGTTGCAGTACACACGGGACACGTCTCTTCCTTTCCACATCTGGGTCATCCCTTGTACTTACTGACAGTGATACAGTCATCTTCGCCCCAGCCCTCATGTCCTCCCCTCGCTCCCCCAATATGCATGCTCACCTGCGAGGCTAGCGCCTGCACAGGCAGCCCCAAGCTCGCACCAGAGAGGGCAAGGAGTGTATGTGTGGGTCCAGTTGCACGAGTGGGCTGTCTCAGGGTATGATGTGTGGCGGGACGCCGTCCACCTGCGTGGTGCCCCAAATGGAGACCCGGCCTGCATGGACTATGCATCACAGTCTTCGCCTTCCGGATCCGCCACCTGCGACACCCAGTGGCTGTGGCTGCCCTTGCGGCCAGGCCGCATCCGTCTGTGGCTGATGGCCCACACATTCACTCTTTGGCCTCTCTGGGGAGGGCTCGGGGGTGGTGACGCACGCGCTTGCACTTAGTCGCAATGGCATGTGGCGTGGTTGGTATGATGGGCAATGGATGGGATGGTGCGAGCCACCTCCCGTGACGTCAGTGCTGCTCGTGCTGTGGTGCGTCCCCCTACACTTCCATTTGACTTGTGCCATGCTAGACGTTGAGGTTCTATTGCCTGCGTGATATGACCAGGAGGAGCGCGAGGAGACCTCTCACACACCATGCTCCACTGCCATCCCGTGCCCTGTATCGCCTGTGCGGATTGACTATGTTGGGGTTACACCTGGTCGACTGGGGCTGTGTGTGCCTTGTCAAGGGGCATGGCGGGCGCACAACAGGATCCAGCTTGTCCACAGAGGGTGGGCTGAGGTGCGCCTGGTACCGCTTTGTACGTGTGCCCGGCTGCTGTGCACACACGTGTTCACTCCCCCCGACAGGTGTCCTCTCACAATGCCCAGGGAAGCGGTGGTGTACTGTTCATGACCCCTCCCAACACGGCGTGCTCCAACTTGGCATGTGCGCATCTACCCGTCGCACCCACCCACCTGAGCACTGCGTCCATACGACTTCACACGACACATGTGTGTCTTCCACAGTAGTGCTACTCATTTGCATTGACATCCAATACCAGTGGACTACATGGTCATGTCACGACTGCCGTGTACTTCACATACTCTCATCCTCTCTCATTCGTACTTGTGAAATGAGTCAGCGGAGACAGTTTTGGTTTCAAACATTATATTGAGTCTTCTGTCCTCTGTGATGCAGTATAGTGGACACTACTGGCAGCGGAATACATGTTGAGGATATACTGAGCATGATTGCAAATGGGATAGGGTGTGGGGTTACATGTGATTGGCTGTTGCATGTGGGATGTGGGCTTCAGAGTGACATCTGCTTGGCCAAGGCTGTGCTAATGTACATTTACGTATAGCTGCGGAGCTGCGGACTTTGACACAGACGGTATACATGTAGCCTACCAGACCGCTTGGCATCATGGGCACAGTCCATCTCAGTTCCATGTGACAGGTTTGCTGCGGTTGTTCCTCATGCACGCGTGCATGTGAGATGACATCAGGGCATGTGCTTGCGTGCATGCAGCGGCGTGCCACTTGTTGTTGCACTGTGGTGGTTACTGGACATGTCACAGTCACTGGGGTCGTGTTGTTGTTGTATGCACTTGTCGTCCATGCAAAGGTCCTGGTATGGGATTCCCGGGGCGGGGGTGGAGGGGTGCAGCACCCACAGACTCCAGGCGACCTATTCATGTCCACTGAGCGGTGTGTGTGTCCATGGGCGCTGGATCCATGTCGTGTCCTGGTTGTTCGTGCAGTTCCGTCCATGTGGGTGCGATACACAGAGCCCATGCCACTGCCTCCCACGATGCATGCGGTGTTCCTGGATGTGATGGGGAACAGTGTGCATGTCCCGGTCATATCCGATGTCATGGCGATGTCGTTGATGGTGTGGTTACAGTTGCCGGTCGTTTGGTATGGCTGTTGTGGTGGTGACTGGCCAGTCCGTGCGGAAGCTAAGCATGGGTGCGGGGTTGGACATCATAGGTCAATCGGGGAACCTGCGTTGTGGTCCGACGAATTGACAGGTTGTCAGGTATGCGATGCCGTCCAGCAGGGCTTCCATGTCATTGGTGGTGTACATGTTTGCCAGCCAATGTAGCGGATGGTGGCTGTCAAGGTGTTGTTCGTAAGTTGTCCCTTGGAGGACCATGATGGGGCATGCTGGGTGACATTCGATGTAGCTGTTCTCGATGATCCGTCGTGTGGAGGCACAGTGGTCCCATTTCAGTGCGGGTGCGATGTTGGCCACATACGCCATGCCCCCATAGGCAGAGCAGGCCCTGTCGTGTGCGTCCAGAGGGAGGAGTAGTGGTAGCAGGTCCGCCTTCAGACATGCCGGGTTGGAGAGGCATATCTCCACGGGATGCTGGTAGGGACACCTCCGACAGTAGAAGACGGGCATGACGCAGCTGAACAATGTGATGCGGTAAGTCAGTCGGTAACTTACGTTCAGCAGGGACAGGAGATCGCATCCCAATGTATGAAACAGGTTGGTTTTGTACAGCTTGAGCTGTTCGGCGTAGTTGGGTAGGTGTGTTGCGGTTGCCATTTCGCAGCGGTGCGTTGTGGTGGCGTGCTCCGGCTGTGTGTGCAGTCTGCAATGTGCACGCTCCGAGGTTGCTGTGAGCTCTGTGTAGTCGTAGGGAGACAGGACTTGTGTTCTGTTGGCTTGTTTGGAGGACACGGGCCCTCTTCCCACATGCTTCTCAGACAGTTCAAGGTCAGTGATGTGTGACTCCTTCCAATTAACTTGCATGTGGCCGACATGGGGGAGTGTTTTCTTCTTTCTTCCCGTCCGTTGTGTGCTTCTGTGATATGCGCTATCTGCCCTGTGGTCGGTCTCCTCGGCATGCCTGTGTTGGTCTATTCTTGGACAATGGCTGTATTCACCGGCTTCTGTCGTAGGGCTGTGGTTTCGGAGTTGGAATGGAAGGTCATTCAGTGCTGTCTGCTCTCCCTTGTGTGGGCGGCAGGCTGCCTTTCCGCTCTGCGTTGGGCCTTGTGTGTGAATGTTATTCTTGGGCCACCTGTTGTCGGTCCCCGGGCTCTTTGGTGTTCCGTTTTATATGTCTTGTTCATATGTGCAGGGTGGTATGGGTGTTTCAGTGTGGTACTGGCGTTCCTCTTCCCGAAGGGGCCCTGCTTCTCCTAGTTGGTGTTGCCGCCGCTGTGTGCTACGCCATGTTTGTTACACTGGGGTGTGTCCTGCAGTTGCGTGTCTTCACTGACATGTGTGCGTCGGTTGTGTGGCGTTGGGTGTTGTCCGTGAATTGGGCGTTGGGGACATGTCTGTGGCAGGCCTGTCACGTGTCATGTGCGTTCGGGGTGGGGCTGATGTGTGTGCTGCTTGGTTGTGTCCCTGTGTCTGTGTGCGACGCATGCATGGCGCTGCGGTTGGCCTCTGCGTTGTGCGCATGTGTGGCGGCGTCATCGCCGCTTTGGGGCCGTGACGGGGTTGTTGGTTCCTAGTCCCAGGTGGTGTGTACACATGTGTTACGCGATGTTACGATTTGGCCTGTGTGTCATATGTGGATGCAATGGTGGATGTGTAGTGTACACGCGCTGGTGGGGGGTTGTCCGCTTTTTCCGCCCTTGCACTGTGTGCGCTGTTTGCGTGCACTTGTTGTGTGTGTGCCTACCTGCGTCTCCGCGGTACGTTGCGTCCTTGGTGGTGCATCAGCAGGAGCATGGGGAGGGCCTGCAGTGCTGGATTCATGCTCGGGGGAGCCGCTTCTTCGTTGTCCGTGCTCGGCGTCCGTGTTACCGCTTCGGTTTGTCATACGGTTTCTCTTGGCCGTGGGAGCCGTTTGTTTGCAACATCGTAATTTATGCGCCGGGCGGTACGTGTTTCGTCGGACGGTGTGTGTCAGTTGTGCTGCGCCGCTACGTGTACGGGCGCACTTTGATGGCGGACGGTGTTGCTGGCTTGCCGGCGGTGTTTGGCCTACTTTTCGCATCGTAATTGGGCGGGCGTGTGGACTGCTGCGTGCCGGCGGTAACTGGTGGTTTTTGCATCCGCCAGCACGGCGGTTGTGCTTCCGCCCGCCATCGTAATGGGCCCCTAAGCTACAAAACTATTGACTCCTGAATGTATACTACCAGACTACCGCTATATTGTCAAGATTATTATATACAGGCCAGTTAGATTTACTATATTTAACTCTACATCTATATACACTGACAATATGAATGCCTTCAAAGTACGTAGATGTGGAGTTAAGAGTCTATATTTTTGCAAGTCGATATTTGTGACCTCAGTATTCTCACAAACAATGCCTGAACGCATGACTAAATGTAAGTTTTGCATATGTTTTCAGTACTCTTGCTTCCACTCTTGATTTTCTTTCTTTTTTGGGATATTTTTTATTCAGGTTTGAGAATCTCATCCAAAATAGTGACCTAATTCACTGAGTCTTCTCCATAAAATATTTTCAATTTTGGATGACGACTCAACTTCATTATGAGGCTGTTTAGAATATTTGCTCTAGACCTCATCAAGTAGCCTTTATTTAGCAGTGATGGTTAATAGTTCCTGAAGATGATGAAAAGTGTTCATTTTGTTGACGGTATTAGTAATTATTGTGCTTTTGTTGCCCATGTGCTGTCAAGAGCTACATTTCTACTTAGTTTGTGACAGATATATATCTATCTGATGCACAGGTGACTGGGATGTCTTGAATCTCATTTTGGGTGGAGGGGGTGCCGGTCATATGGTATGGCACTGCATATGTCCGATAGGGTTGTAATTGGCCTTGCAAAACTAAAATGCTGCCAATCAAGCAGTCATGTCTTGGTGGCCATCCCAGCATTTGCCAAATGCACCTGTTTGGACCAACCAAATGCAAATCAGTCTTGACCCTGCTCCTCATGGGAACAGTCCAGCCCGAACTGCCATGCCAGCTCTTCCCTGGACCGGAAACAAGCTTCCTGGGACCGACTTCGGGGTTTCATCCCTCATCAGCCAGGCTAGCTTGACTCCAGTGGCATGGAGAGCATGGGACCCAAGTCTGGGCATACCCTTGATATATCTTGCAGCAAGATGGCCCTGCATTTACGGTGATAATGACCATATATTATCCCAGTCCTATTTTCATGCCCATGTTCATATTTTACTGAAACCATGTTGTTTTGCACAAACTGTTCTTTGTGATCAAGGTCAGGAGGGCCGAAACACGTTGCACATGCTGGTGCCTACCTATTAAACACTCTTTGAATCCAGTTCTGAGTGCATGCTTTATCGTTTCAAACTGCTGCACAGTCCATGATAAATGCTACCTGAATACAAGTGTGGCAACAATTCCAATAATCTTTCATCCATTGACTAAACGTATTTAATTCTCATTTCAAAGCCTAAAAATAGGATTTTAATGTTGCTGTTGATAAGTTATTTTTCTTCCACTTTCTTGGATATTGTGCTGTCGTGGTGCACCTTTAGTTCTGATGAAGATGCTAACTCATCAATATGACTGATAACTTGGATAGTGTGACTATCCAATCTTAAAAGAAAGAGTTGTAATGTACAATAGCTCTACCGAGGTCTAGATTAAGTTTTGCAGAAAACAAATTGAAATCAACAGGAGCTAGTGTAAGTCTTTGATCCACTCACCTAATAGTCAAGGAGGTTCTTAATTCTAAGATGCATCTTTAGATAAAACAATCTTGAAAGACAGAAAAGCCTAGGGGACACGCTACAGTCTTAAATGCTTAGACAGTTGTCTTATTTATTAACCACAGCGATAGTCAGCTTTGAGTTTTAAAAAGGCCTGGTACAGCCCACACTTCCTATTAATCTGCAATCGTCTGGAAGAAAAAACATCTGTAAATTCTGAATCCCTAACATGAAGCCCACAATACAATCTATTTCTCTGTTGGTTTCCTCTGCTCAGCTACGTTACAGTAAGCTTTCCTATAGTGTCTAGCGTCCTAATTTCTATTCTAGTTCTACTCTCTATCATACATGTTGAATCCAGATGCCTTCTTCGCTGTTTGTATTGATTATTCTTGCTTCCTCGGACACAGAGCCCCCAGATGAGAATAAGTGCATTTGAATCAGCTTTAAGTATTAGGGCAATTGCGCCACATTTTAATGTTTCATTGTCTGGGGTAGTTTTATCTAGTCTTTTGGTTTTCCGAATGATAAGGAGTTTGAATTGTTTTTACTTCTGCAGTATGTTATATATCTTAACTGCTGTACTGAAAATTCCACATTTCTGGATGGATTAAGTCTTAAGAATGCATTATATTGTGTTTTGAAGAGCTAGAACCATGTTTCCATCAAAACCAAAAAGGCCTGAACTCTTGTTGAGTCCTTTAGAAACCGTATGCCAAAAGCTTCCCCTGACTTCAGGTCATTAACTAAAACAGTAGAGAAAATATTGGATAGCGGAGGGGATAAAATTACTATTCCCACTCCAGTGAGTGCAACAGTAGGGAAAGTGTTGGATAGCGTAGGGGAAAAAATTACTATTCCCACTCCAGAGAGTGCAACAGTAGGAAAAGTTTTGGAAAGCGTAGGGGTAAAAATTACTATTTCCACTCCAGAGAGTGCAACAGTAGGGAAAGTTTTGGATAGCGCAGAGGTAAAAATTACTATTCCCACTCCAGAGAGTGCAACAGTAGGAAAAGTTTTGGATAGCGTAGGGGTAAACATTACTATTCCCACTCCAGAGAGTGCAACAGTAGGGAAAGTTTTGGATAGCGTAGAGGTAAAAATTACTATTCCCACTCCAGAGAGTGCAACAGTAGGGAAAGTGTTGGATAGCGTAGGGGTAAAATTACTATTCCCACTCCAGAGAGTGCAACAGTAGGGAAAGTTTTGGATAGCGTAGAGGTAAAAATTACTATTCCCACTCCAGAGAGTGCAACAGTAGGGAAAGTGTTGGATAGCGTAGGGGTAAAAATTACTATTCCCACTCCAGAGAGTGCAACAGTAGGGAAAGTTTTGGATAGCGTAGAGGTAAAAATTACTATTCCCACTCCAGAGAGTGCAACAGTAGGGAAAGTTTTGGATAGCGTAGAGGTAAAAATTACTATTCCCACTCCAGAGAGTGCAACAGTAGGGAAAGTGTTGGATAGCGTAGGGGTAAAAATTACTATTCCCACTCCAGAGAGTGTAACTGTAGGGAAAGTGTTGGATAGCAGAGGGTTAAAATGAACATGCTTATCAATTAAATAATTTTTAATTAAATAACCAATTAACAATTAATTAACAATAAATTAATTATGAATACCAATAAATTAAAATTAATAATTACTTTAATAAAATTAAATTATTTCCCACCCTATTCCCCTATAAACCCACAACCCGCTCCTAAAATAAATTAACACAATTAATATAAATATCAATTAATAAAAATTAATTACCAATTAATAATTAATTAACAATAAATTAATTATCAATACCAATAGATAAAAATTAATAATTACTTTATTATAATTAAATTACTTCCAACCCTATTCCCCCATTAACCCACAACCCGCTCCTAAAATAAATGAACACAATTAACATAATAATCAATTAATCAATTAATAAAAATTAATTACCAATTAATAATTAATTAGCAATAAATTAATTATCAATACCAATAAATAAAAACTAATAATTACTTTATTATAATTAATTTACTTCACACCCTAATCCCCTATAAACCCACAACCCGCCCCTAAGAAAAGAATTAACCCAATTGATATAATTATCAAATAAAAATTAATTACCAATTAATTAATTAACAATAAATTAATTATCAATATCAATAAATAAAAATTAATAATTACTTTATTATAATAAATTACTTCCCACCCTATTCCCTATAAACTCACAACCCGCTCCTAAAATAAATTAACACAATTAATATAATTATCAATTAATCAATTAATAAAAATTAATTGCCAATTAATAATTAATTAACAATAAATTAATTATCAATACCAAAAAATAAAAATGAATAATTACTTTATTATAATTAAATTACTTCCCACCCTATTCCCCAATAAACCCACAACCCGCTACGGAACTAAAACGCAAAATTTTATTAAAAATAATTAATAATTTCTACAAATTATTATTTAATTTACTATAATTAAATTACTTCCCACCCTATTCCCCTATAAACCCACAACCCGCTACGGTACTAAAACGCAAAATTTACATTAAAAAAAATTACTAACTTCTAAAAATGTAATACATATATTTAAAAAAATACACTACTTAACAAAAAATATAGAACACATACATATAAAATACATACTAAAATACATAACACTAATATAAACATCGATATTATTGACAACGATATTTTTGCAAACGATATTACTGGCTTCGATATTAACAAAAACGATATTTCTTACCTTCAGGTCGATATTCTGGTCACCGATATTCTTGATGTCGAAATTCTCGCCCTTCGATATTTCCAACTCGATATTTCTGTAGTTCGAAATAAAAACGCGATATTATGTCTGTGCACCGTTGTACTTACTACTGGACTTACTACTGTTTCATTTTTGGTATTAGTAACTTACAACTAATAAATGTGGCTTCACCCTCCCTTTTATGGGTGTGGAGACGTGTAGGTTTACACTTTTGAGCAACTTTACACTTAGGGGCCGATTCCGATTCAGGCCGGAAATCTCTCCGACCGAGCCGGACCCGGAGAGATTTCCGACCGAATCGGACTCTGGCAGTCCGACCGAAAGAGTACGATGCGCACGCATGCAATCGGACTCGAGTCGGTCGGACTCCCATTGAGTCAATGGGAGCCGGATGTACAACACGTACGCGGGCTCCCATTGACCCAATGGGTGCGAGGCGAACAAAGGTGCCCCCTACAGCGGGTACGCCTCGAAGCGACTCGCGGCGTACATGCACAGGTAGGGGGGACCCATGGGTCCCCCCTGTGTGCGACTCGTGCGGCTACGCGTACAGGGGGGTCCGACACGGACCCCCAAAGTGCGGCTCCGACTGCTCTTTCGAGCCGGACGGCGCGAGTCGGTCGGACTGCTCGCGGCGCGCATCGTACTTGCCCGGCCGGGGAACGTCTCCATCGCGCGGTGCGTGTCGTGTCCGTGCGAGTCGATCGGAGCGCATCGGACCCGCGAACAAGTCGGTCGGCGATTTCGCGTGCGCTTGCATCGTACTCGCTCGGCCGGACGCACGTACGAATCGGTCGGGAAAGAGGGCTCCGAATCGGATCTGGTTAAGCCGAATCCGATTCGGTGCCCTACCGGCCGAGATCGGAATCGGCCCCTTAGATTTTGTGAATAGCCTAAAGTAGTATAGTTGCTTATCTTACTGAGTATCTTACACATGTAAATAACTAACAAGTGTAAGTCGACGCTGTGAATAGCCCCCTAAATGTGCTCATTTGCATGAGGTATAGATTCTTGTTAATGCAGCTGAACTATAGAAAATTGTAGAGATTGTAGAACATTCCTGTGTTTGCCCACATTTGCTAAAGTAATATTCTGCCAATACTCATAATCTGAAGATGACACATTATTGTCTTCTGTTGATTGAGAGACACAGAGGGGCATGCTACTAAAATGTCTTGCTGTAACAAAAGTTGAAGTGTTGCTTTGCATGGTAGGGAGAGAGCACGACAGCACCATTTCTATAGAGATATGGCACTTTCCTGCTCCCTCCCCAGCACTGGCTCTCAATCAGACTGCCAGTGCCTTGATAACACTAGTGTCAATAATGCATTATTTTGTGATGAAAAACTGTCTACTTTTTTAGTCGATTTGGGTTTTCATCATAAAGCATGGATGGTTGTATGGGAATGCCTATGTCCCACCCATGGACTCCTCCATTCCCCCCTTGCTAAGTAATGCAAAGCAGCACTAGGCACTGCCTTGCTTTACGTTTAGGTGAATTTCCAGTGCATAATTTGCACCAGAAAGTAAATTTCAAATAAACAATTTGATACAGTAACCTGGCGAAAAAATTTAATAAAAATTATACCCCATTGTTCAAGTGTTTACAAAGTGAAATGTGGTTTTTACTTATTCACCAGATACATTTTGCTTTGCATTTACAAGGAGGTAGTAGAGCTCTTTAAATATGAGACAACAGGTCATTATGTTAACGTGTCTGCTGTGTTGTTGATGTTGTTAGTAGTAGTAGAAGTACGAGGAGGAGTACTGCCAGCAAATGTATTCCGAATAATAAGAATAAACAACTGTAATATAAAATAGCAACACATAATATTAATATTATTATTAATTATAGTTATTATTATAATTATTAATATTATCCCATTACTACTATTTCAACTTATAATAATGCACAGAAAGTGAATCATGGCTTGAAAGAGTGACACTATTATTATCGAATTAAAAGGTGTGCTATTTATCGTACTCCTCAGGATGAACACTTAGGGGTATATTCACAAGAACGTGTGATAACTACCGCAAGAGTAGCGTAACGCAACTTTCAATAACGCAGCCTATCACGGGAAAATAACCCTGTGTCAACATGGAATTCACAACAAGGCGGTACCATGCAATAGTCACCAGATAACGCGTCAAATGTCAGCGTGAAAATCAAAGCCACGCCGAAAAAATGCGAAAAGCGAGAAATCATGCGATGCGGCCAATCGCGGTACAAAAAGTAGCGAAAAGAAGCCTCAGGCCTGCAAATCCCACGCGTCTGGCGGGAAATTGCACCATAAAAACCACAGACACAACACACCAGAAACAAGCCAAAGCACGTAGCAACATGGATGCACCCTGACCCAGCGCAGAGGGCAACGCGAACCCCACAACCCCCACAGACCACCAGCAAGGAACAACTGGCTCGGGGAAGGCCAAGGAGAAAAGGGAGAGGAAGACGGGGTGAAGACCGCAGGAAAACAAGACCAAGGCCACGGAGGCGACAGAACACTACCAGCAACTGACCCACAAGCAGACCACCTGCAATGCACTCGGAGTGCCCAGGAGGCCAATCCAGGAGGCCAAGTGGCGCCGGCAGGACGTGACAACCTAAACCAGGTACAAACCCGCTGCCAACAGGAAGGCAGCAACGGTGACAGGAGGTGGCAGTCCAGCACCACAGGAGGCAAGCCAGGCCACAGTCATCAGTGTGGAGAGGGTGTAAGGAGTAGGGAGTACGGACACAGCTCGACAGGACCTGACACAACAACAACAGGGTGAGGATCCAACAGGGACTGGGGGGACGGGGGTGATGGGCTGTCGGAGGATGAAGGTATCATGCACACTGGCTGTGTATTTGAAGGCGACATTGTTGGGTGTTCCACGGTGTTCTGTTGTTGCCTGCACATTGGTGTGAGACGTGTGCTTCCTGTTGCGGTGATTGTGTGCTGTGTCACCAGGGGGCACAGGTAGTACATGTGTGCTGTGTATTGCCCCCGAAACGTGCGTGCATCCTGCTATGGCGTATGGTCCTTTCTTGGTCTCCAGCGGATCCTGCGCATTGTGTTGTACGTATGGGGACTGGGGTACCAGGGTGATGGTGATGTCCAGGACAGGTGTGGGGGACTTGGATGTGGCTGGCTGTGAGACTCCTCCGACTCTGGCGGGTGTTGGATGGGGGGTCCCAGGGGCCAACAGGTGCAGCCACGCCATCAGCTTTGTGTGGGGTGGGATGTTAGTTGTCCGCTGTGTTGTTGCCGTAGGCCTGTTAGGCGACGATGGTCAGGATGCATAGGTTAGTTGTCCCTTTCAGCCTGTAGTGGACGGTGACATTGTCAGATGTTGGGTCTGTGCGGCTGGTACGTTTCCTGGGGTTCCGCTGTCTTTGTCTGCGCTGCGTCTGTGGTGGTCCGGGAGGGGGGTGTTCCGGGTGTGGGTTGGGGTCCTGGGGTGGTGGAGGTGGGTGTTGTGGCATCTGTTGCCCTTCGGATGTGGCTCTGGGCTGTGCTCCCTTTTGTGGTGCTGGCTGCCGTCCGACTTTACACCAGGTCAGAGCAGGTGTAGATTTCCTGGTGCTAACGCGCCTTATCGCCTGTTTTGTGTTTTTATCGCGGATGTGACTGGTCGTTGTGAATGTTGAGGTGTGCTGTTGTCTCGGCTTTTGTCTCGGGAGAGCCTACTCTGCATCTCATTAGCAATATTTGCGGGGGTCCTCTGTGGCGATGTTTTTTGCGGCTGCTATCGCGGGTAAACTGGTGCTGTGGGCTGTTAACACCGGCTTGTGAATGGGGGGGTAAATTTATCACGACTTTGGCTGCAATAAAGTGCCGTTAATTCGGCGATAGTTCCTAGTGAATATGCCCCTAAGTCAATGGAATCAAATTGATGATCTGCAGAAACCAGCAAAGGCTGTTCAGACTTTCAGCCTCTGCATGTCGATACAAACAGTTACTATTGTCTGCAGAAAGAGTTACAACTATTGTTAAGAACATCGAAATTTGATGGGTTAGCACCATTTAACATATTAGGTATTAACACAAGAAGACATTTTGTCGAGGAGCCTGGTTGATGGTCACAGTCGACCCACTCGTTTATCTTTTATTGGCAGGGGGACTTCAGTCTTTGCGAGAGGAGAGTGCAGAATATTGGAAAGAAGAGACTTTCTGACACATGATTGTTTTTGTCTTCGATTTCTGAGCCGTGCTCGCTGCAGCAGACTTTGATTCTTTTTTGGCAGACTGACATCACTTGGCACAAGCTGCCTTCCTTTGTGAGAAGCCAGCGCTTCACTTGGCGCCCATCCTAGCACATCACACGGTGCCAACTGAAGGAAAAGGGAGCTTCCTCCTACCCACTTGACCTTGAACACATTTGATTATTTACAGGCAGATTAAATTCATATGCTTTGGGAGGAGGAACAGAGTGATGGGTGCCTGGGGGAGAGACATGGATTTTGTGTTGTGAGAATCAGTTTTTTAACTTTCTGAATTAGGAGCACTTGCATCTAAACATGACTGTTTTTATAAGCACTCTCGTTTTGTCACTTATTTTGCCAATTTTTAATGGCAAAAACTTTACTGAACAAATCGTTTAGCCTGAGAATACAGTAGTTTGAACCCCAAAAACAATAAGCTTTCTCCACACGAGGAAAATGAAAACCTATAAAAACCTACACATAAATTACTCTATGGCCTCTTCTATCTATCGTTCTTCAACCAGTCTTCCGTGCTCCCATCGTCAACAATCCCAACTGGGACAAGAAAAATAAAGGGTAAAAGAAACTTTTCAAGAACAACCAAAAAAGGACTGAATTATCGGGTCAAGCGCAACATAAAAAAAAAATCACATTTTGCATTTCAAATATTGTTTATCAGGAGTACAAGCATCAAAGAGAAGCGTTTCACCTTAGTACACCAGACGATATCACTGCATTGAGAGGCATTTATTAAAAGTGATAGCGCGAATTTAGAAACATTCATACCCCCCCACCCGCTCTGACCACAACCATGCTAGAACACCAAGAGGAAAGCCGTTTGCCATGTGCAACTTGGGGAAGCCTATATTGATAGTATATATGGATCACTGTTATAGTTTATTAAATCAAAACCAAGAGCTTTTGTACAGCACACATTCCAAGCTTATCTATTTCAAGGCGTTCTCAAATGTGATAATAAAGAAAAATGGAGGCAAAGTGAAATGTAACAAGTGCTTAGAGTCCCAAAATTTGGTCAAGTTGGGAAGCCGGGATTGATTCTAGGTTTTCTGGTTTCACATTGTACAATTCAGCCACTGAATGAGTATCTCTCTCCCTCTTTCATTTTACATGTAATGCTTTGTCGTAAATTCTTGGCTCATGGGGTTAGAGCGTGCGTGGCAGTCAAAAGCCACATAAAAGCTTGGCTTGTTTTAGACTCAAGGAACCAAGAGAACCTTAAGCTGAGTCAGAGACAAGTGTCTGGTGTGAGCTTCGTTCGAGTGTTCAGTGGATTGCCCACCTCTATCACATAATGGCAATTAAGGGGGCAACAGCATAGGAAAGATATGATTTGACTATCCTTAAACAATTTGAAGCATGAGTACCGACATCACAGTGCAGGCACCCTTATTACAAAATTCATGCTTTTCTGACTAAACCATATTTTATTGAGTGGACAGTGAGTCTGGGCTTTTCTTCCCACATGGGTAAAATCAAATGATTTTTAGGCACCAACCTTGTTTTTTTATCATGTGTTCACAGTGTTTAGTTGATTTAAGTTTTTTCTATCTCTATTAAAAAAAGGAGCAGAGATATATATTCGGAAAGTGATTACTGAAGAGCGCACAATGTGTCACAACTGGATGCTGAGATTACTACAAAACATGCCATCTGATTCTAAAGTTTCAATCTTGCTCATTACACAACTCAGGTGTGAGTAGGCCCGATGGTAAGATTTAGGAACTAGTCTCACCAAAGAAATGCCACAGTGCTATTGAACCTGCCAATACTTTAAATAGAGTTTACAAGCAGCATATTTTGGCAAAGTAGTAAAATCAGGATTTAACATTAAGTCTCATAAAACTTTCCCACTGTCCCTTTTATAGCAGTGGAGTTTGGGTGTCTAGTTTTGCCTCATGGGGCTGTCAAGGATGTATGATAATACTCACTACCATAACAGAGCCTGTTTCTAAGCACTCCTGATGTTATTTCATTCCAATTCAATGATCAGGTTACTTCCTTTGTACACTTGACCCACCAAAATTAGTGATAGCAAGGAGAGAAGGCTTACTGTGTGGTGCAGTAGAGGGATTGGAACTCAGATACAGTACGACTAAATATTGTCAAATCTATGGCTCTTCTAAAGACTAGAGTCTTAATTTAGAGGGCAGTATGGAATGAAACCCTCTAAATAACTCCACAACTCATGGTCCACACCATGTATATGATTTGCTTCTCCTATGCTCATCTTATTCCCTCTTTGCCCCCATCATGGCCCTCACCCTTTTGTCATCAATGCGGCTGTCAGTCACACCACAGACCATACTTTTTGGATTCTTGGAATATGTTTACAGGTACCTATTTGTTAAGGTAACTGATATGACTATTTTGCTTATTTTACTAATTATGGAAGTGCTCACTTTCCTACACATGGATGAAGATATCAACATGGAGTATTACAACTTTCATTCTTTTTAAAAAGTCTGAGACAATTATTGGTAAATTGTCAGAGGGAAATACATGTTGGCTCGATCATCTGAAGACTGGGCATTGCTTTGAAATGTAAATACGCCTGGCAGGAGTGTAGCTTCAGGGGGGGGGGTGTTTGGGGTTACAACCCCCTACTAAATTTATTCTGTAGTGGGTACAGGTGCTTTAAGTTGGGTATGTTTGTCGGATTTTATGTAGAATTTTCACATACACATTCAGACAAAACACATGAACACACACCCACACACAAACTCTTGTCTCTGTTTTAAAGGTCTTAAAAATTGTTATTTTACAAAATATTAAGTTATAAGTACCCCTCACAATCTGTACTCCTCTCCCTTCCAGTTGCTCCTTTAAGGGCTCCTTCTGCCCTGCTTCTGGTATAATGCATTTAATCTGTGTGATTGGTGGGAAATCTGAAGTTCACCTTCCCCTCACCACAATGTCACTGACCATGCTACTACCCTGAAGCCTTTTTGTAATTGGCTGAAGCTTATTCACCTATTGGCTCAGACTTACCTATTAGAGTGCAGATTTCACCATTTCACATTGTAATTTTATCTGGGCTTTAGGGCTATGCCTCAGGGATGTAATGCAGACCCTGCATCCTCTGAGATGCATGAGGGCCTCAAACCCTTCAGGGACTCCAAGCCCCTTGAGAGGGCCCTCAATCAGCACAAGACCAATGCAAAATAGGAGACTCAGGGGCCCCTCCTCACACTCTGCAGAGAGGCCCAATCATTTAGTGTTACGCCACTGCTATGCCCAAAGACGATCATTCAAGTACACTTTTATTACTCAGCTTCATCTGAAAAATCAGGGGGGTGAACAAATCTACCCAACCACAGCTATAGACCCTGCTTTTCTTTGTGGAATAAATGTTGGCCAATAGCTTAAAAACTCACTAGATCAACCAAAGCCATAAAATGTTGACAGTATTTCATATAATAAATTAATTGCACATCAACAAACAGGAGCACAAACATAAGGTCACCAGATGACTCCAGATAACCCTGACACCTCGTTTGCAACCCTGGGTCTAAATTAAACAAACCTGTGTATTCCAGTAGTTGTAGTTTGGGTTAAGTTCAAGTATTTAGACTGGCACACCTGAGATCAAAGAGTTGCCATCATCAATGAAATGTTTATTTGGCATATAAAAAAACAATCATTAAAACTGTGCGATCAATTTGCACCATAATTATTGCAAATTATTCAAATAAAAATGATTTCTAAAATGAAAGCTCAGGTCTGCAAATGTTGGGTCCCTGGGAAAGAGAATGATCTTGAAACCCTGTACATGGCAGTTATGGAACATAACTTCACCATCAAACACAAAAATAATGGAAACTGTTGAGATATTATCATTTCTAAAAGGTGTTAACATATTAAAATAAATGGCTATATAGATGTTCAATCAATCAATCAATCAGGCGTTTGTTAAGCGCGACTACTCACCCGTAAGGGTCTCAAGGCGCGGGGGGGGTTGGCAGGTTCAGGTCCATCAAGGAGGGGGTCTGTCAAAGAGCCAGCTTTTGAGGTTTCTTGCGAAGATGGGGAGCGATGTTGTCTGTCTGAGGTGGAGCGGAAGGGCGTTCCAGGCTCTGGCCGCCAGGAAGGAGAAGGAGCAGCCTCCCGATCTGGTCTTTCTGGTGCGGGGGACCATGGCGTAGGAGAGCTGGGCTGATCGTAGGGTCCTCTGGGGTGCGTGGAATTTGAGTCGGCTGTTCAGGTATGCTGGTCCGGTGTCATGGAGGGCCTTGTGAGCGTGGGTGAGCATCTTGAGCATTCACTTGTGAATATCACCCCTATATGGAACTTTCTGGGCCTGACTATGATGGTAGTCGATTGCCATCGCCGCGGGAATGGTACCGCCCAACAAGTAGTCAGCAGTTCCATCTGCCTAATTACAATGTGACCACCATGCTGGCAGTTGGAAAACTGCTCTTTTCCATTGTGGCTTGTGCTGCAGCCCCAGAAAAGGGCTGCAGCACAAGCTGCAGTGGAAAATGGCAGTTCACAAACATTCATGCATCCCGTGCCAGGCACCATGTGATGCCTGACACATGGTGCATGGATGTTTGGGGGGGCACCACATGTCTGTAAAAGCAGAAGGAAAAGGGACAGTGTAATCACACTGTAGGGATTACACTCCGACGGGCTTCTTGAGCCTGTCGAAGGCATCGGTTGGTCTCTCTGCCCACTACTCTCTGACTGACTGCATCATTATGCTTTGGTCAGACCGCCACCAATGGCCTGTTTGTGGCGATCCGTCCGACATCATAATCAGTCCCTTTATGTCAACTCGAAACATGTGCAAAAGCCAATTCATTTTTGTGTATAGAAACGTTATTGTTCAATTAATTAAAAACATTAAAATTGCTGTCATTACTATGTAAGATGTGTGCGTCTATTAGAAGGACGAACCTGTGTGCCCATGGGACCAGGGTGAGGGTACTCAAATACAACAATTGTCCTGTGGGAGCCTCTTATCTGCACAACCTCATCTATGTTTCTGAGGTATGTTCGCAAGCATCAGTCTTTCATGTTATAATGAATATACAAATAAACACAGTGCATGACACATTTCTCTTGGTAGCCCCTTCTATACTTTTTCTTTATACTTTTTTTTTAGGGATTCTGGTGCAGTATGTACAATACATTGATAGTGCAGATGATGCAGTGCTCAAGTGACAAACATATAAACCTTGACAAAGACACTGTATAAAACTCCCTCGTTGTCATATGATTGTCAATACACTGAATCGGGTTTGTATCTTATTGCATACAACATCTGTCATGTAATTTAAATACAAAGACTAGTCAAGAGAGAGGATAGTGACGTTTTGACCTGTAATTATTGTTTGGGTGTTATCAGGACCAAACTCATCTGACTATCATTCTTGCAATAAAAACAAGAGACATGTGAACTCAGTCTATGTACTACCATTAGCCATAGTATGATTGTATTTTGGCCATAGTATGCCTACTCACCACACAAGGTGTGAGCATATGGGAACATCCTTCAAATCACTTGTATTTACTCCTAAATCTGTAAACAAACATCTGTATGAAACATAAGTATTGCCAAGTGCCTGTCTAAAGCGTGTATAAAAAACATACACAATCCGATGTGTGATCGTCACCAATGCCTGCCCAATCCATGTGATGTATAGCCTACATAAATGTGTGAATTATGTCTAATCATCTGATAACAATCTCATTTCCCAGATGGATCCATGAGTCTAAACTCATTCACCAAGTGACCCTGTGCCAGAAAGAGTAATTCAAACATGCAATGTGACAAAGTAACACCACATAACTAATTGTACAGTTCATATATCACTGAATGTTCTTCTATGTGACAATATGACCCATTCACCCAGTATGTACACATGCATACATCAAGAAGTAGGCAAAATTTAATCCATTCTGGCACCAACCTGTCTGTGATCATCAGGTAAATAACCGTACTCCACTGTTCCTGTCCTCGATCGAGAATACTCCCTACGTTGCCAGATCCAAAAATGGCCTGGTCACATCTGATCGCACAATCTAAAAATTAGCAGCTCAATCTATTAGCACTGGTATTCCATTTCTGACAAAGAGGGATACTCCCATATGTTAACATTCCCATCTTTTGCAAACTCAACCATAGTGTATTTCTACGAAGCCAAGCCGCCACAGTCACCCATGAAGATATCTGCGTCTCTGACTCTGCTCGATGTGTAAATCAAGGAGGATGCACGGCGGACCCTCCTGCTTATTCTCCCAACTGTCCAAAACAATTAAACTGAAAACCTCCCACCGCCATCTTGGGAGTATGGACACTAGTTATAACTTTATCAGGCGTGTGGCAGAAGCTGCTCAATGTCATGTCTATAGTGCCCACCAATTAGACCATCACACACTCGCCACCATCATGGGAGTGAGGACCATCCTTCTACCATGCTATTATGCGTATAGCTTTTTGTAACGCTACGCCCAAATGCCAACATCTTCATATACTATTATCGAGAAATCTGGAAGAGGGAAACGTGAGCAAGAGCAATTTTCGGAACAATACATGGCTGTCCATACAGAATCCAAAAAAACAGCCAACAGCACTAAGGCTTTATTTCAAGTGGTCTTGAAAATGGGCGGGAATTTCCCCACGCTAGTTACCAACACTGGGAGGTACTATTAACTCTAGGGGT
The DNA here is from genome assembly GCA_963921515.1 of Calotriton arnoldi. Taxonomy (NCBI): domain Eukaryota; kingdom Metazoa; phylum Chordata; class Amphibia; order Caudata; family Salamandridae; genus Calotriton; species Calotriton arnoldi. The sequence continues at coordinate 60,553 of CAWUFW010006798.1, read as the reverse complement.
GAGGGAAATCCAGCCAATAGTGAGTTGGACCGTGAAAATCCACTAAAAGATAAGGAATTCATAAAGTACATAGTGATATCGTATCTGATTCCCGTGGTAATTTCCAATTTTGGACAGTACCTGACACAGCCAACATTTCTGTATGAAAGTAAAAAAAATGTATAATTCTGATGAGGCTGATATCTGCTGTTACTTTCCAACACGAATTAAGAGGCTACTCGTAGTGAAGTCCCAACTATACTGGGCCTTGAGTACTTGTACTTATAAATGGGAAAGTGAAACTACAAGTCCTGGAGGACTTGTAGTTTTTGACTCACAACCCAGAATTGCCTGAAAACCCCATAAAATGTACAGGAAAACAGCTGGCAATAAAAACAAACTCTGCTCAGTTACAAGTTTAATAAACTTGGAAGTCCAGTTTCATCATTGGCATTCCCCTCCTTCTTAGCCTGTCCGTTTCATTTGTCCCTCAGAAGTGTTTGCAACTACATTCAGATAATTCAGAAATCATTCTGAGGAATCACTATGTAAGAAATCTTGCCTCATCCTTGCTAAACGATTTTTTCCATATTTGAGGTACAGTAGCAGGCATGGCAATAGTCCAGAACAGAAACTAACTGTGCTCTAAAACTTTTGAATACCTAACACAAAGGCTGACCCCTAGAGATCATGCTAGGACAGATTCTGGTCAGTAGTTTTTAACATTTTTCACCATTTGAAGGTAATGTTATTTTATCTTTTTGGTTATTGTCTTGGGCTCTCATTATGAGTGACCCAGTTACTTATGATATGTGCTGGGTATTTACAGCAATATATGCATTTTGGCGCAGTATTCAACAAAATCTGCATGTTAATCCCATAATTGGGTGGTGTGTATCATACCCAATAGTTAATTTGGATTTGCCAAAGTTGGCTTTTATCAGGTGCCCAAATATCACACCAATTACTAGGGCACTCGTAATTAGGGCCTGTGTGTATGAAGCATTAAATATATGATTTCTACCAGGTTAAGTAAAGAGATTAAAGAAGGAATGCATGTTTACATGAACGTTTGAAAGTGCTAACTAGTCTTAAGGCTGTTCCGGATATGTATTTGTAGCATTTTCACATTATGTTAATTAATGGAACCTTATGAATAAACTTGATTTGTCCGGGTTTGAGTGATTTGTAAATGATCATTATAAAATCCATCAAGGCCTAGAGAATAGACTATTTTCAAAACAGAAATAAATTGTAAAAAAATCCATTTTGATCACTCGAGCTTCCATGGTCAAGTATAAAAAAACTATTTAGTGAAGAGTATATGGGAGAGTAAGACCATATACAAGCCTATCTCTTCCATCGATGGAAATAACTGGCATTATTGTGGATTTCACATTATACTGCTAACTGAAATATTGGGGAAAAGGCATAAGAAGGTAAAACATCTATTTCTTTGAAATGATTGTGCATGTCTTCCAAACCACTTATTCCAAAACTCCTTCTTAAATAACGGCAACACTGTTGGACCTGGCCCTCTCTGCAGGGTCACACTCAAATGTTTTGCTTTCACTCCTTCTGTTTTCTGAATATGGTTTTTGTTGGACTTAGGACTCTGTCCACAACCCCACTTACACTTCAAAGACCCTGCCTCGGCGCACACCCAAAGAACTTCATGCTAGCCTTTTGTGACTCTGGACATCCTGGGAATAGGGCATGGAGGCAGGAAATTCTAGACACTTCTTTGGGGAGAAAACTCCAGAAGTTTCTATCACTTCAAAGATGGCACCAGGTATAAAATTAGGACACTCAAACCCATTCTTCAGTTCTCTTCTGGACCTGCGGAGGACTCTCAGAGGACTGCCATGCTGCATGTGGCCTGCTGTGTACATCAGAGGACTGACCTGCTGCACAAAGAGTACTGCCCTGCTGCCTGAAGTAAGCCTTGTGCTCTCACAGGACATCCCTGCTGCTTGAGGCCTGCTTTTCTGCTTGAACCCAGGACTTCCAGAGTTACTCCAAGGGCAATTTGGGTGAACTCCTGATCAGAGCCTCTAGGATAAAAAAGGCTCCAACCATTATATACCCGCACCTGGACCCAGCCTGAGTGAGTCCTGACTTTCCAAGTGGAGCCCCTCCAGTCCTGGACCCTTGGAAGTGGTGCTAAATGTGCCCAGATAACCCAAATCTAAATCTTAGGACTTAAAAAGTTTTCAACCAAAAAGTACTCTGAAAACCTAGAGGACTCTGGGATCTACTTGCTCACCCATCTGCACAAGGTGCATCGCTGGTCGGCCTGACTTTGCAGTAGCCCCTGCTATGTTTTCTCAACAGCAGCTCCTCGCAAAAGAGGTATCCAGACCGGTGGAGCCCTTGTCTGCTACAGCCAATAGCTTTGCCCCGATGGAGATTTTTAATTTCCAAAAAGAGACTAAGGGCCTTATTAAGAGTTGGACTGCTGAACCCATGGTGGCAGTCCAACCACTGTCACACTGCGGGACTGCCTGCGGTATTAGGATTGCGGCAGATGGTCCACCACAAGACCACTGGCACCATCGGGATCAAGGATCCCGATGGGACGGCGGTCTGCAACCAGCTGTAATATGCTGGCGGTGCCCCCGCCGCACCCATGAGCATATTATGAGTTGCATTTTTGCTCCCTTTTCATGGCGGTGATCCCGCCATGAAAAATGTGGCAGAAAGGCAACAAAGGGAGATTTGGGCCAGGGGGGTGCATGTGGGATAGCACATGTAGTATCCCCCAATATTTGCACCCCCAACTCCTACACTGTGTGGCATGCATGCCACACCGCGCAGGAAGGTGCAGTTGAAGGTCTGACTGTGGCAGTCTGCATTATATGCTCTTTTATGAACCTTGCAGACTGCCATAAACCGCCCGTCAGACGAGGATTTAACTCCTGATCTGGCGGGCAGTTGCACCACGGGTTTGGCAGTCCTACAGCAGACGGTGGAGGACTGCCGCTGCTGTAGGACCACCAAACTCTTAATCAGACCCAAAGTCCTAATGAAGAAATCTTCACCGCGATTTCATCCAGCAGCTCCGAACTGCTGTCCATGAGGGTCGACAATAACTTACATCTTTGCGCTGGTCTCCTGCTACTAGATGTCCATGGTTAGCACTTTGATCTTTTAGGCGCTATTTTTCACTTTAATCTTAAATTTAAAAAATTCATAACTCTGGTTCTACTGATTGGATTTTTGTTGTTGTGGTATCAAATAATTTATTAGAATTTACTCTAATATTCTAAATTAGTGTGGGATTTGTCTTGTGTTGTGCTTTTACTTTATTGCTGGTTATGTGCTGCATAAATACTTTACATGTTGCCTCTAAGTTAAGCCTGACTGCTTTTGTGCCAAGCTACCAAAGGGTTAAGCACGTTATTTTAGTTACTTTTTGTGGTTCACCTTGACAAGGATTGTGGCTCTTGCTTGAGAAGGCCTCACACCACCCACAACCAACAACCCAATTTTTCATAAACACTAATTCATGTTTGGCATTCTCTCGTCTTTCATGTGCTTTATTGTGTCTTCTTTATTCCAATCTCCTTCAAAATTCTCTTTCAATTTTCTCATTTCTGTATCAAACAGAAGGCTTAGGATGCAGAGTTTTTCATTTCGTCAAAAGTCATGTATAGTAAAAGAGACATAACTTGCTTGTTAGTATGATGACATCAGAGGAAGTCATAGTGCATGCCCTATGACATCACACAAAGTCACAATATGGAAATGGTAAGAAAAATCCCACATCCACTTTAAAATGCACATCGAACTTTAAATTTTTATTCATGATAACAGACCCAAACATTAAAACTACGAAAAGACTTACTAGAAATAGTAGAAAACATAGTTAATTTTAATGGATCAGTAGTTTGGTTGGATCACTGTGGTTGTAACGTAGTGGGTATGTTCTATAAGGAGCAACATAGGGTAGCAATTGCCTTCTTGAGTTCTTACAATATTGTAGATAATAGCTACATAGCTAAATCTGATTTTTAAAAATTACTGCTAGTAAAAAGTGGTGTCCATGATATAGAGATTTCTGTATGTTTGATTTCTGTATGTTTGCCTATGGCAGTATTATCTGTCCAGAGTTACCTTATGTGGCCTGCATGTTCTATAAAAGCAGCAGCATGTCTTCAAGTAAGTTTAATAGGATTTTATTCATGACTAAAAGTTTAAAACAACTGAGCAGCAAAGGTACATCAGATCCATTTGCTTGTGTTGCCAAGGAAGCAAATTAGCTCCAGACAAGCAACATTTCAGTTTAGCAACCCTTTGAACCTGCCATTAATTACGGTGGCTTTTTTGCACAAAACAATACTCAGCATATCTGGAAAGAAAAAAAAAGTGTATGAATAGAGTTTAGTACCATCCTGTACTTTATTCAGGGCATCAACATGCTGTAGCAATATAAAACACTCAGTATGCCGTATCACATAAAGTGAGCACTGTGAACATCAAGTTAAGATACAATCTCTTCCACAGACCTGGGCTGACTAGGGTCTTCAGGTAGTTGAAGAGTTGTGGCGGCACAATTTTACAGCCTTAGACAATGTTAAATGGTTGCTTGTTACAGAAAGGTTTAGGGCATGTGCTGCTTTTGACTGTAAATATAGTAGCATTTGTTGGCATAGCTAAAGAAAACAACAAACCATAACACAATAAAATACATAAAGCAGCACATGACAAAACAGGGCACATCACAACAAACCAATCAAAACAGAACACAACACAATTACCACAGTACAGCACAACAAAGTCACATTGCAGTAATGCAGAACAAAAACAGCTCGCCTGGTTGCGCTCTGTCACTATTTCTTCTTTATTACACATACTGATGCATATTAGATATATTCATATATAAAGTGTGATGTTATGTTAATTTTGATCACAGTTAGTGATTCTCACACTATAGACCATAGTTCAAATGTGTTCACGTTAAGGCGGTTCTAGTTAATGTAGGCCTCGATTTAAATAGCTCATGTTAATAGTCCTGGCCCCTTGATAAACCTCCATAAAAAAATTGTTGTCCAGAGATTTTCACTTTTGATTTGTGTTTTGTATCATTAGAGAAGTAATTTAGCTTGGGTAGACATTGTTAATCCGGGCCGAATTTTTCTGGATGACAAAAATGGCGTGTATGTTGCAGTGATGATGTAATATTTCAGGAACCATGAGACCTATATACTTCAGTTTGGTGTCAAAACTTAGGTTTTGGGGGTCAAGTAGTCTTATAGAGACAGAAAATAACTCCTCAGAGCAACCCTTATGCCATTATCCAAAATGGCGGCTCTATAATGATGTGTTTTAGCCATCATATTGGTGATTCTTTTTAATATTGTTTTTGTTTCAGGTTTTCCGTTGATTCGAATTCGCAAACATGAGCGTAGCAGGTGGTAGCAGAGGATCTTTACTTCCTGAAAACGTGTTGCTAACTACAAAATCTGAGGACTCCTTCAACAAAGAAAAATGTGTCATATGGCAAACTAATCCGAAAGAGAAACTAGCATCAACTGAGTCTGGACAGAACAGAGTTTGAGATGCTGCAGAAATACGGCAAGACGAAGTTCACAAAAGATTGAAACTGATGGGTCAAGAGGAGCAAATATTTTATCATTTTAACAAGTGCTACAAATCGAATACAAAGGAAAAAAGCCTGGATAAAATCATCAAAAATAGCAGAAACCAGTGAATCACATCAAGAATCCGAGTCTTCTGAGAAAGCGACTGCAACCAAACCCAATGCCCATCCACTTAGAAGATCGATGGCTACCCCTCGTCCACCTCCAACAACTGATCAGAAAGCAGAGGATCTTCAATGTGTTATCTGTGGTTTAGCCAGAACAAGGGCCAAAGGGATTGATGAAAGAACAAAGTACCGAGTATGTGAGTCTCGAAGGGCAAACATGTTTTTATCTGCAGCTAGTTTCTTCAAAGATGAAGGGGCATATTAGCAAGGGCGGTATCGCCGCTTTAGCGGCACTTTTTGCCGCTAAAGTGTCGATATTGTAATCGCCCTATTAGCAAGCTGTCGCTAACGGCTGTTAGCGACAGCTTAATGGCGAAAGCGGCCGTTTTGGGTGCTGCTTTGCATGTCAGCGATATTTATCGCTAATGACATGCAAAGTAGGCGTTCCCAACTAAAAGTTAATAGAAACAGCCGCAAACACAACTACCCCATATTAGCAATGTGGCCCCGGACCCGGGTAGCGATGACAAAAGTCGCGCTAACCGCGGTCATCGCTGGAATTTTTACACCAGCTCCAGACATGACTTACCCATCTTCACAATGGGAGGTGGATTGTGGGGCTGAGTCCACAATGGCTTATCAGCAAGCATTCCCCTATCGCTGGCCTATTATCGCTGGTTTCCATGCGATAGACAGGCATTTCACCGCTATCGCTGGATTTCTCATCGCCTTGGAGATACGCGTTGCTAATAACGCGCTATCTCGGCGATCAAATCCAGCTATAGCCGGCGATAATAAAATAAGCGCTAGTCGCGCTTTGCAATATTTATCGCAAAGCGTTGCTAATATGCCCCAAAGTTTTCAGCCGAGTAGCTGATCTAAACAATAAGGTGAATGTATTTGCAGCGGACTTGTATGCCCAGTCCTACTGCATGTGTACATACATTCGAAAATATGAATGTACAATCAGCTCCCAGCAGCAACATAACAGCCAGACTTCATTTAAGTTTGACCTCTTTGAAAAAGCAAATGAAGTTTTAAAGTCACTCTTGAGTGCTGGCTCCGAGTTCACACTCAGTGAGATCAGAGAAAGAATGGTTAACATTGATGAAACTGTATTGATCCATATAAATGAAATTAAGATTTTTCTGGTGACAATGTACAATGACAGAATTTGTTTTTGTCAGTCTAATAAAAAAATGAAGCACTGATTTGACTCCTGAAGTTCTTGCTGCCAAAATAAGACCACAGGATGCAGTAAAATCAGCAGGAACCATTTTATGAAATGTCCTGAAAGAGTTAGATTTTGGACTTAATTACAAATTTTGTGATGCCGCAGAGCTCCGTAAATTATGGCAGTCAACAAGAATGCCTGATGTTCTCTTAATATTTTTTACATCATTGTTTAATATCAGCAAAGCAAAACTGTTACAAACTAAAGTTCCTAAGTTCTGTACAGAAGCTGACAACATTGATGATAGCTTTGCAGATATAAGAGAAGAGGTTGTAGGCAATCCCATGAACTGACAGGCTTATGCTGAGCAAATGTAGTCTTTTCCAAATCATGTTTTATGAATTACATCACGGCAAAAAGAAAACTCTGCTACACATGACTCCCCACGCAATCTACGATAAGTTGTAAAGTAGAGAGCCAATCACTTCAATGAATAGGATTGGTGTATCAACAAGTTATAACGGCATAGTACAGAGCAGGAGTTTGTTAGCAGCTCATGCTGTAAAGTCTTGTGAATCCGACAGCACACAACTTCCAAGTCACAATTGCTGCGCTTGATAATTTTGATTTTGAAGACAGCTCTTCTTTGTCTGGAGCATCCAGGACACATGATACTGTCATTGTGCTTTTTCAAGACTATACCAATGAAGTAGCTGCTGGAAAACAAGCTGTGTCAGCTATAGGCATAAACAAACGAAGCTGCAAACTTATAACCCAACTGCCTTGCCAATGTGTACAAATTCACTACAAGCCATCAACATGTTTCAAAGTGGCTGAGGACATGGATCTTCTTCTACCTGATGTTGTGGTCGGCAAAGCTGATTTAACTGAATTTATCATATCTCTTGTTCGGTGTGGACTGAAGTATGCAGAAAAGCCAGTTCCTCCGTGGGCTGGAATTCATGATCTGATCTCCCAGAATACCGTCCCACTAAAGAAGGTTGGGATTTTACCAGTAAGACCATCTCCAGTCACACAATACTCAACAGTATACACAGCTCTAAAAATGTCCAAAATGTGCATGTTCTGCTTGAAGACAAGCCTATCGTGCCAATTTTCTGCGATGAAGGTGTTTTCCGTATTGTAGCTGATAGCTGACATTTTTATGAGCAATCCAGTAGAATTTTATGATCTTCGTCCAATGATAGGCATTTTCCACATGACAAAAGTTGTGTTGTAGTGTGCAGGAAGTTACCTCAGTAGATGTGGCATAGACGATGCACTTATTGAGGCTGAAATCTTTGTAAGCAAAACTGTCCAGTCAGTATTGAACGGAACTCATTATGCTCGTTCGTTACAAGGTATGCTCATTATATCTGAGGCTATAGAAACATTGCGTTGGAATGCTTTCTGGAACAAGAATGACAAATTAGGTTTTGCATATCTTATCTCAGAAGTGAACAAGGCACAGGGTGCTCTTCATTCAAAAGACATAATGCAAAGCCAGGCAATGTTCAATACACTCAGTTCAGAAAACCTGAAAACCAAATTTGTAGAATTTGTCAATGAATGTGAAGAAAAATCAGAACTTTGCAAGTACAGGGGAAATGTTTTACATATGAGAGCTCTAGTGAAAAACTTGATACATGCTGACCGGGAAGGTGGTTGGGAGCTGCACGTGTAAACTGTGAAGTCACTGATTATTGTGCTTCACGAATTCAACTGCATAAACTACCTCATATATGGGTCCTGGTATTTGAAAAGAGTGAAGAAGCTAGAGATGGAAAAACCATGCCTCTACAGAAAATTAATCCAAAGGCATTTTGTGGTGAAAGACGGAGAGGGAAGGTTCAATGCAGTGGCTCCAGATATGAAACTGGAACAGAGGATCCAGAGATCACAGAAAAGGTCCAAGGGAATTGGTTGTCTGACATGTAAAAGTGAATATGTTGCTCAATGGCAGCTAGTTTACCATGAAGTGCTTTCTACTTGCAGTGTTTTTCAGAGAGAAGACAAATTCTAAATTAATGGACAATAATGAAACTGCTCCTCACCACGAACATGTGGGAAAAAGAGGGGAATGTTTTAATAAACATTTTGATAGACTTCTTCATTTCATGCAGCAGCAAGAAAACCCTTTTAAAATGACTGAGCCTGTGCGACTACACAACTTCGTGACCGAACAATATGTGGATAATGATTAAGGCTCCCTGTTTTCCGTTTTTACTGATTTTTACAGATAAATACAGACAGAAAACATTTATTTTCTTGTCTGTATTTATTTTTAAATGTGGATAAAAATGGAAATTGGGTTGCTTTTTGAGTAATTCTTAATACTGTCTGCCATGACTGCCAGGCCAATAGCAGTGTGAATTGACAGGTAAGAGGATTAAAAAAGAAAGGAATTTTAGTAAAGAGGCTTTAACACCAGTAGATATGCACAAGGTTGATACTGAAATGTGCATATTTTCATATAAGTGCATTGATTTATCTTCTGCGGGTGTTCACAGCATTGAAACCTGGCAGGGATTCAAGCAGGAGTGCATATTTATCGGTTAAATAAATGTGGAAATATACCAATTTCAGGTTAATTTTTCTACCAAACCCAAAATAAATATGGATAAATACAGACGGAAATGTCATAAAAATAAATACCATAAGACCGGGAGCCCTAATAATGATATAAAGACACGTCTACTAGATTCCTGGAACATGGATCAAAACTATACGCAGAAGCAGGAGAGATTTGTATTGAAAGAGAAAAAGCTGTTTGACATAATCGCTAAAGCTAAACTTCCACGCTTTAATTGCTATAGTAAGGGTTTTGTCCAACCAGCCACTCCAAACAGGTTACAACAAAAACAAATTCACAAGCACATAGAGGGATGGATGTAGCAACAAAAAGGGTGAATATAGCAAGGACATTCTGTCGCATGATCTTCTTCCAACAAACACATTATTTGATAGAGATACAGCAACCAAACTAGTGAAACTCAAACTTTGCTGATGCTTCAGTGAACACTGAATTTCCAATTATTGCACGTGGAATGATTGTCAATGAGGAGTTGGTGCCTGCACAGATATATTCAAAAGGTATGGGCCATATTGTTCAAGAACTTAACAGCAAATTGGAGGAAGTTGACCTTCGTGTTGTTCCACATGTTCAGTGGGCTGATCGAAATGGTTCCAATTGAGTCATTGTAGCGTCAAATGACACAGATGTTATTATTGTGCTACTTAGATTTTTGCAATGTTCGTAAGTCAAGCATTGTCAGAGTTATGGATACATTCCTCACACCGGAAGGATATTGACACGAGCCACGACTTACACTTCGCTGCAACACTAGAAATCTCTGACACACACCCGTGTTTTTCCACTGGTATCCACTTTTCTAACATAATCAGAACAGAATGGACGTGTGCCAGGCGTATCTGCTACACCACACCTGATTAAATCATTGACTACAGGACACACACCCGTGTCCCCATCCGTGGCTTGCTTTGAGCCTAACACGATTGGACAAGTTACTGACTATCCATACACTTGGTTACGTTCTTACTCACCTTGCGGTTCAGACCTGCCGGGTTGGAATTATCACCGGCATCTCGAGTATACTGCTCCGTTCACCAAGATTACAGCCCTGAAGAAGTCGTGGGAGTATCCTCCTAGATGAAACACGTGTTGGCTGGTTGTTTCTTTTGCTGATTACCTTTCAACGTGGTTTGAATTGATTTTCCTATGGACTAACGTTATTTTTACCTTATTTTTACCTTATTTGTACACACTAATGTACGTGTGCCCAGGATTTGGTTGTACTACTTGGTTGTAGGAGTTCTCCTGCATGCATATAGGGGTTACAGGGGTCTCCCCTACCTGGTTAGCACCGTATGTACTTGAGCTTTCCCTTAACACTTACGCAAATAAAGCTGAGCGCCACCACTTCCCACCAACTCAAAACCCTCCCGTTTGACTGTATGGATACATTATGGAACAGGCAAGAAAAGACACTTAGGGGTTGACTCCGATTCGGGCCGGAAAACGTACCGACCGACTCGGAGCCGGAATTCATTCCGGCCGACACGTACCGGTGCAGCCCGACCCGCAAAGTACGATGAGAAGCGTGCAAAATCCGACCGACTCGTACGGAACACAAGCCGAACGACCGTGCCAAGCGCAAATCAGCTATCCGTCCGGAAAACCATGCGAATCGAACCGACCGACACGCACCAGGAAGAATCCCGAACGAAACGTACCCGCGAACTCCTACCCGCCAAGTACGATGCAACGCGTGGAAAACACGACCGAGTCGCACGGATCCCAAGCCGTACGACCAACACGCATACAAAACTGCGAGCCGAAGCAACCCAATACACGTCGACCGACGCATACGCAGCATAGAAAACAGCACAAACACAGCGTGAACGACTCGGAGAAGCTTGCACGAGACAACTGCAGGGTCCGACTCGGTCACAAGAACGTCTCCTACATGCACAAAAAGTACAAAGGGAAAACACACAAAAAAAGGCCAAACAAGCAATTACAAAGCCAATAAATACTGGGGGAAACAGGAACAAAGACACACCCACAACTCCACCCATATAAAGGACACAAATCCATACCATGATCCTTTGCAAATTCAAATTACCTGCCAGCACTCAACACCAACAGACAGCAACCACACACACACTCACAGCTCATCCATCACACAAGCCACACACCAGCAGCACCTCAACAAATAGCACCCTCACATACACCCAGCAAAACACACACTCACACACCCTCACTTGCACACCAACACACACATCACTCACCATCACCACCCATCACCATGCCCCCAAAGAAGAATCAAAAGTTCCTAGATAGTGAATTGGAAGTCCTGGTAGATGAGATCCTCAGGGTAGAGCCACAGCTGTTTGGTACACTGGTCCAACAGACACCCATGTCGCAGAAAACCAAGATGTGGGAGAGGATTGTCGACAGGGTGAACGCACAATCACCATGTTTGCGCACAAAGGGAGACATCCAGAACAGGTGGTATGACGTGCGCAGGAGGGTCAGGGACCTGTTGAAGAAGGACTACCTCTTGAGCCAACACACCGGCAGTGGCCCTCCTGCCAAACCAGTATACCTCAGGCCCTGGGAGGAGAAGGTGCGGGCCATCCTACCACCAGTGAGCGTATATGGACTAGAAAACATCCCAGAGCCTGGTGAGTACACAACAAATGTACACAATATTGTGCGACAATACACACACATCACTGTCAAGGGAGAGTCAAACCATGCACCCTTAGCAAATCCACAGCAACCAGAACAGAATCATCCCAAAATGTGTATGTCAGTCAGATAAACACAACACATGCCATCTCATAGTGATATGTAACTGTGTCATCACATGTACAAACACAACTACAACTACAGCTAGGCAGTGGCACAAATATAACTAACAAACACATCCAGACATGTAGCCACCACTACAACACCACCTCACAGTGAAGCCCACTGAAAGGAAGGAATCCTGTGTATGCTGGGCAAGTCAGTGTAGCCAATAGCATCATGGGAGTCGTAGTCACAGATATTGCCCACCCTCACAATGCGCACATCAACACCACCATGAACCATGCTCACATCACAGGGAGTGGAAAACAACTGACAAGATGGCTGACACTGGCTACTGCTGTGGGGAGCACAAGGTCCTGCTGGCAACTGTGCACCAACCAACAGCAGGACACCACTGACTGACATCCTGAAAGACAACTTGCACTCCCTGCAATGGAAGCACGTTCCATGGTGGAAAATCTGGCTGGGTGGGAAGGAGGACTGACAGCACTGACCATAGTTACCAGCAGCTCCACTCACACACACCCCTAACACAAACTCCACACAACTCACCTGGGAGAATGCATTGCCTCACACTCTAATCAAATATCCCACAAAGAACCACAACCCTGGGTCATGCTGTGTGAAGCACAGGGACACACATGGGACTTGTAGCAAAACTAACCCCAGGATAACACTGTCAGCCATCTTGTCAGCACAGGCACACAACCCCACAGGGAAGCAGAGTCAAAGGAAGGAAGCATGGGCATGCTGGGAAGGGGGTGGAGGCAATAGCATGATGGGAGTGGTAGTCACAGCCCAACATCCCCCACCCGCATGGCCCAGCAAGCTCACACTAAAGCATGCACACCTACCAGGTAGTGAAAAGCCACATCAAAGATGTCTGACACTGGTGCTATGTTGTGGGGAGCACAAGGCCCTGCTGGGAACTGGGCACCAACCAACAGCAGGACACCACTGTCAGCCATCTTGCCATTGCTGTCACACTCACACACAGTGAAGTACACTCAAAATGAAGGAAGTATGGGCATGCTGGGAAGGGGGTGGAGGCAATAGCATGATGGGAGTGGTAGTCACAGATATTGTTCACCCCCACAACTGTCCCATCAACACCACCCTGAACCATGCGCACATCACAGGGAGTGGAAAAGAACTGACAAGATGGCTGACACTGGGTACTGCTGTGGGGAGCACAAGGCCCTGCTGGGAACTGGGCACCAACCAACAGCAGGACACCACTGACTGACATCCTGAAAGACAACTTGCACTCCCTGCAATGGAAGCACGTTCCATGGTGGGATATCTGGCTGGGTGGGAAGGAGGACTGACAGCTCTGACCATAGTTACCAGCAGCTCCACTCACACACACCCCTAACACAAACTCCACACAACTCACCTGGGAGAATGCATTGCCTCACACTCTAATCAAATATCCCACAAAGAACCACAACCCTGGGTCATGCTGTGTGAAGCACAGGGACACACATGGGACTTGTAGCAAAACTAACCCCAGGATAACACTGTCAGCCATCTTGTCAGCACAGGCACACAACCCCACAGGGAAGCAGAGTCAAAAGGAAGGAAGCATGGGCATGCTGGAAAGGGGGGTGGAGGAAATAGCATGATAGGAGTGGTAGTCATAGATATTGTTCACCCCCACAACTGTCCCATCAACACCACCCTGAACCATGCGCACATCACAGGGAGTGGAAAAGAACTGACAAGATGGCTGACACTGGGTACTGCTGTGGGGAGCACAAGGCCCTGCTGGGAACTGGGCACCAACCAACAGCAGGACACCACTCACTGACATCCTGACATCCTGAGAGTCAACCTGAACGCAAGGGTGGCATGCTTCATGTTGGGATAACTGGGCTGGGGGGAGAAGGAGGGCCGGATGTCAACCAAATACAACCAATGCAGACCATGTACACACCCCAACATTCAAACTGAAATGCTCAAAGTATGCAGGACAATGTGCTACACCAATATCAACCTCTGACTGTGACAACTTAGGACAATGCAATGTACAGGCCCGCATCCAGAGGTACAGTCACAACTGTCAGGTGTGTCAACCATTGATGCCTGCAGAAACATAACATACATTGTGTGTGTCTCCCAAAAACAGGTGATGATGGGGACACAGCAGCAGACGCTGAGGAGTCCCTGTCCCAGGATCCAGGGGAAACGGAGCTCACTGGTGTGGAACAGCCTCTGCCCTCCTCGGATGACGAAGACCTACCTGGCACCTCCGGAGCGAGTCATCATGCAGCACCAGCAGGACCACCAGCTGCACCCCATGCACCCACCCCTCCAACGACTGACAACACACAAACCACCCCTGCCGACACGGACAGACCAAGGACCACCACCACCACCAGCACACGGACCCTGGACCAACATGGGGCTATGGACACCAACACCACCAACAACCCCCAAGGGGGCCCAGGGTCACCTGTGCGTGCCACCTCAGGTACTGCACGTGTCGCCAGGGGTGGTGGGAGGGGTGGTAGACATAGGTCGCTGCTCGCAGAGGGGTCTGGACTGCATGATGACCCACAACTGGTACGCATAGCCGATGCGTACCAGACCAGCACCGGAGAGTTCAGCCAGGTAGTGGGGATCCTCAGGGACATACGACAGCAGCAGGCTGCCCATCATGCACGCTTGGACTTACACATGTCCCGCATGGAGTCCAAGTGGGACACACTGCAAGAGATGACGGCGGTGCATAGGGACATATTACAATGCCTCCGCCAGATGAGCAGCAACACGTCAACACCTCCCTGTGTGCCCACAACATCTGGTGCTGAAACAACTGCAACTGCCACAGGGAGGGAGGATGACTCTGGCGGAGAGTCCCCTGCATCGCAGCAGCCTGCACTTGAGGGTCCCCCCCAAAGAAGAGGGGTCGTCCGAGGAAGGGCAACTGAGAGGCCGATGGCCATGCGCAACCCCCAGGAAGCCAAAACCTGTTCTGGATAATCACCTTTGTGCGCAAATTGTTCACCCTGTGGAATGCAACACAACTCCCCCACATGACATGGGGAGTACAAGTTGGACCAATGTATCAGATGACTGTGGACTTTACTCAGGACACTTCTGCTACCAGGACTTCCAAATCATCTAGGAACTTTGGATTACAATCACAATGTACAGCACCCACCATCCTGTGCACTATACTCACACATGTATGACAATAAACACACTAATACACCATACCTGCCTCTGTCGTGATTCCAACGTGGTTTCTGTCATGGAGATGATGACCTGCGAAATTACACTGTGCATGCTAACTGCTACAGCAAGTACAACACAGGCATGTGAGTCATGGCAACGTGACACATATGAGGGAGACACACCACCAGGGCTACACAACATATACACACCAAGGCCACCTGACTCATCGCCTACACTGATGTTGCCAGGAAATACGGTGCAATGCACAGACACAACACCTATTCACAGTCTTTGTCAACTAGCCCACTGGTGCAGTAAGCAAATGTCAGTCAGATCTGTGACCACAGACAACGCACATCACAAAGTGAAGCACAGGTTTATTACACATTTGAAACATGTTGTAACCACTACAGATGCAAGGTAATCCCACCTGGCAGTGGGCACACAGTCAACAAGTGTAGAAGGAAGGAAGTCCATGGGTGTGGCGCACATCACCTGTAGGGACACGACAGCTACCACCCTGGAAGTTCAATCACGGTGTTGGGGGATCACAGTTGACCAAACAACTCTGAAAGTACCCTGTGAAGGACAGAAATGACACACAGTCAAAAGCACTGAAGAACAGGACAGAACTGCAATACTCATGCCCAATACATGTCACAAGATACCCACCCAGAACCAAGTTAGCATGTCAACACTGTTGGGGAGTACAGACTACCTGTAAGGACACATCGCTACACGCATACAGTCATGTAGCACATGGCCACACTCAAACAGCACCAGAGCACCACCAACACATATCATGCATACTCACATCACTGACATTACATCTCCGGATACTCACATTCAGCTGAAGAAGTTGGTGATGAGCTGTGTGCGGACATCACCATCATCATCATCATCATCATCATCATCACTGGCATCGTGGTCCAGTCCAGGATCCTCCACAGGTGGCGGATGTTGATCATCGTCATCCAGGATGAGAGGCAACTCCTTCCGCAGCAGCCAGGTTGTGTAGCATGCAGCAGACGATGACAATCTTGCACACCTTTGCTGGGGCATATGGGAGGGCCCCTCCTGTCTTGTCCAGGCAGCGGAAGCGGCTCTTCAGGAGACCAAATGTCCGCTCAATCACTCTCCTGGTCCGACCATGTGCCTCATTGTAGCGCATCTGGGCTGGTGTCACAGGGATCCTGAGGGGCGTCAGCAACCACGGCATGTTGGGGTATCCAGAGTCACCTACATATGGACAATTGCACATTAGCTGATTTGGAAAAGAGGGTGGAATACTACATCGCAGAACACACACAATGGAACAAAGTCAGTACACACCGACAAGCCAGGCACGCTGGTTCGGCATCTGTGACATCATCCTCGGGATGCGACTACTCCTCATCACGTAGGCATCGTGTGCAGAACCAGGGAAACGGGCACACACGTGTGAGATGCTCATATCAGCAAGACATACCACCAGTGCATTGACCGAATCGTAATGTTTGTGGTTCCTGTATGCCTGCTCATGTGCCTGTGGTGGTATCAAAGCCACATGTGTCCCATCAATGGAGCCAATGACATGCGGCATCCTCCCCAGGGCATAGAAGTCACTCTTCACGTCAGTGAGTTGATGAGGTCTAGGGAAATAGATGTACTGGTTCAGGTATCTCAACATAGCCTCCAAAACATCGCGAAGCACACGGCTGAACATGGTCTGTGACATCCCACCAGCAGACGCCACAGTGTGTTGAAAGGTACCGGTGGCAAAGAAGTGTAGGGCTGCCATCACCTTCACCTTGGGGGTCAGCGCTGTGGGGTATGTCCGGCCAGGTTGCAAATGTGGGGCCAAGCGCACCGTCAATTCCTCAATCAGCGGCCTGGTGAAGCGGTACCGTCGGATGCAGTCCCGTTCCACCATGGATGCAAGGTCAGGGAATGGTCTATGGACAGCTGGTGCCCTGCAGTGCATAGGTGAAGAAGAAAGAATGTCAGTCACCCCACATATGTGGCATTGACCATACACAATATCACATGATACATCATTATGAGACACAAGTACATGATGTGTGCAGTTCCGTAAGGACATGTATGGCACCTACATGGCCAACATCTAACATCACAGTTCAACAAGTGGCATCAACAAGTCCCATGTTGTACAATGGGATATCATGAGGCCGTGTCACAGTTCCCATCTACTGCTGCCACGTTCCAAACACACCCCACAGTGACATGTGTGGACAGATGTGCCCCAGGCATCACAGCTCATCGACAGGTAGATTCCCAGGGACCCTGTATTGCCACATGGACACTGGCATGACATGGTGCATCATGAATACACCACAGCAAAATAACCATGACCCCCACAGGTAGTGGTCCCTGTTGCCTCGTCAGGACAGACATGGACGTCTGTGACACACACACGCACAACATCAAAGTTCATGCACAAACAACGTGGATGTGGAGACTGTCTCCCATTGTGCACATGGAATCAGAGACATTGTAAACACAACATGCACACAGACTGTGGAGGACCATCACTATTGTGCCAATGGGTCACCCTGGGACGTACATACCGTCCCACATGGGACTCAGGGGGTATGTGACATGACATACACATACACCACCGTGAAATGTGACCATGCCACATGCTCAGGAATGAACAGTTGCACATCACAGTGGTCATGTGCACGACACACCAAGGATCCTGTCCCCATGAACACGTGCACTGCCTGGGAATGGCTGCCCCGAAGTGACACCCACAGAACAACATGTTCACCCCCATACACGGAATAGGTAATGCAGCCTTACATGCCTTAGGATACAGTGTGGACAGGCTGTGGTGTTGTAGGTGTGCCCCTCACTCCCTGGGAAGTATATGTGGCTGGCATATGTTCACCTGTGACAGGCATGGTGACATATGCCAGTGACTTGTCCAGGGACGCGTTGTACAGCAATGGACTGATCGGTGCGCACACATTGGCCATTGCATACAATGTGAGCGGGTACGCGTTGTATTCGCAATACGCGTTGTACAGCAATGGACCGATCGGTGCGCACACATTGGCCATTGCATACAATGTGAGCGGGTACGCGTTGTATTCGCAATACGCGTTGTACAGCAATGGACCGATCGGTGTGCCCGGCCGGCCCATTGCATGCAATGTGAGCGGGTACGCGTTGTATTCGCAATACGCGTTGTACAGCAATGGACCGATCGGTGCGCACACATTGGCCATTGCATACAATGTGAGCGGGTACGCGTTGTATGCCTGCATACGCGTTGCACAGCAATGGACCGATCGGTGTGCCCGGCCGGCCCATTGCATGCAATGTGAGCGGGTACGCGTTGTATTCGCTAGTACGCGTTGTACAGCAATGGACCGATCGGTGCGCACGGCATTGGCCCATTGCATCATATGTGAGCGGGTACGCGTTGTATGCCTGATACGCGTTGTACAGCAATGGACCGATCGGTGTGCCCGGCCGGCCCATTGCATGCAATGTGAGCGGGTACGCGTTGTATGCGCTAATACGCATTGCACAGCAATGGACCGATCGGTGCGCACACGCTGGCCATTGCATACAATGTGAGCGGGTACGCGTTGTATGTCTGCAATACGCGTTGAACAGCAATGGACCGATCGGTGTGCCCGGCCGGCCCATTGCATCGTATGTGAGCGGGTACGCGTTGTATGCCTGGTACTGCGTTGATCAGCAATGGACCGATCGGTGTGCCCGGCCGGCCCATTGCATCGTATGTGAGCGGGTACGCGTTGTATGCCTGGTACGCATTGAACAGCAATGGACCGATCGGTGTGCCCGGCCGGCCCATTGCATTCATATGTGAGCGGGTACGCGTTATATGCCTGGTACGCGTTGAACAGCAATGGACCGATCGGTGTGCCCGGCCGGCCCATTGCATGCAATGTGAGCGGGTACGCGTTGTATGCCTGGTACGCGTTGAACAGCAATGGACCGATCGGTGTGCCCGGCCGGCCCATTGCATCGTATGTGAGCGGGTACGCGTTGTATGCCTGGTACGCGTTGAACAGCAATGGACCGATCGGTGTGCCCGGCCGGCCCAATGCATCGTATGTGAGCGGGTACGCGTTGTATGCCTGGTACGCGTTGAACAGCAATGGACCGATCGGTGTGCCCGGCCGGCCCAATGCATCGTATGTGAGCGGGTACGCGTTGTATGCCTGGTACGCGTTGAACAGCAATGGACCGATCGGTGTGCCCGGCCGGCCCATTGCATGCAATGTGAGCGGGTACGCGTTGTATGCCTGGTACGCGTTGCACAGCAATGGACCGATCGGTGTGCCCGGCCGGCCCATTGCATTCAATGTGAGCGGGTACGCGTTGTATGCCTGGTACGCGTTGAACAGCAATGGACCGATCGGTGCGCACACATTGGCTGGGGCCTGGCATGGCAACGGACGCGTTTCGAAGCTCCAACGAGTCTGATGCAGTGAATTCAGTTGGCCAGCCACAACAATGTTGCAAAATCATGGGTGTCATGAAGTTGAAGATTTGAAGGATGCTGTGGGCGTGTATTAGTGCTGCTATACCATGGATTGGTCAGATTTAGAAGATGCAAACGACTTGGACCTATCACTTTGGACACATGGGACAGTATCTGCCTCTGCAGCACACATATAATGCTGGCTGTTCCCCTGAGAGCTCACTTGCCTGCACTACATGCTCCAGGACGACATCTGCCACCAACACTGCTGCTGTTTATGCATCCTCTGGCTCCTGCAATGGCACGTACTGTGGAGAGAGCCCCAGCCTTCAGCCTTGAGGAGAACCAGGCCCTGCTGGACAGCCTCCTTCCACAGTACAGCAAGCTGTATGGGAAACCAGGGGAGCAGGTGAGTGTGCTGTCCACTGCATCACTAATTGTGCATGTTGTCTGACTAGCAGGACTTTCACTGTGCACACCACTGGCTAGCATGCCCACTGAGTAGTTGTCACACCCCAAAGTGTGTAGTTACATGCACTGAACTGGTACAGTGCAGTAACAGTGCATTCCAACTAGGTTTACTTCCCATGCAATGATACCATGTAGTGACTGCTGGCAAACTGTTCATAGCCATTGTTGCACTGCCTGTGTACATCATATGCCCCTGTAATTGAGACATGTATATCCAACTGTGTGATGCACGGATATGTTGCATGTGTAGTAATGGCCTTTTCACTTTGTCATCCTCACAGGTTGATGCCCACCAGAAGCAGGAAATTTGGCTGACCATCGCCCGGAAAGTAAGATCCGTGGGGGTCTACAGGCGCAGGATCCGCAACTGCCAAAAGAGGTGGCAGGACCTTCGTGGCTGGACCCGGAGGATCGCAAGGGTCCAGCTGAAGCTGTCGCCTCCTCGCAGGAGGAGCGGACACCGGACCCTGACCCCCACATGCTCCGGATCCTGGCGGTGGTCTTCCCTGACCTGGATGGGCAGCTGAGGGACAGACAGCAGCAAGGAGGGGTGAGTCCATGACTGCACTGTGCACTTTGTCTGACATGCCATGTGCCCTCCTCTGGCCTGGTTAAACTTCCACAGTACATCAGTCATGTGGTCCAGGACCCATGTCCCTCATTTGTTACATGCCCACTTCTCCTCTGATACGCATATGTGTGGCCCTTATAGTCAGGAAACTGTGTCATTTGGGGACTGTGTCATTGCATTTTGCTTTGCTCAAGGTGGGGGACAGCATTTGTTCCCGTGACTATGTTGTGCGATTCATGGGTGGGTCAATTGCCTACACAGTGCCTAAGTTCTGACATCTGATCTGCGTGTAACTTTGATATGTGGTCCGCTTGCTGCTCTGACTCACCACATGTCCCTGGGGAATGTGGCACACACCCATGCTGCTGGTGGGAACAATATTTGGGCCTCAGGAGTATGTGTATCCAGTGTGTCACACATGCTTAGCCACCTGCCTACTGTCCAGGACTCATCCCTCTTACAGGTGGAGCTGGACAGTCATGCCTACTCCAGTGCATACAATACACTCTGTACTCCCACTCCCGTGTATCATCTGGCATGTCGTGGTCAGTGAAATGTACCCTCAGGTGTCTGCCTCTGTCTCATTGTGCTGTGTCTTCGTTGTCAGGACTACTGGTATGTTCATCGTTTGGGGCTCAGCATGCCATCTGAGATGTGACCATGATAGACGATACTTCTGTGACTTATAGGTGACTGATCACTTGACTGTGCACAGGTGTTTGCGACTGTGACTTTCAGGAAGCTGTATTTTCATTTACAGCACACTGTGAGGTGCTCATGTTCAGGGAGTTGTGTTTCATGTCCCCCATATGTCCAGTTGGCATGACGTGGTCAAATAGTAGTACAGATGATGTGGTTTCTGGGGGATGGACATGTGCACTTGTCAGTCACATTACTTGCATTCCCCATGCCCTCGGGTTGTGACACAGTGCAGACTGTTGTTGTCTGGCTGCCATGGCCATGTGACTTGAGACAGTATTGTATGACTTTGCATGCATTCCTGTGTCATGGCATTTAACTTCCTGGGACTGGTCCTGCAGGGGAGGTACATGTGCAACATGCACCCCATTGTGGCATTGACTATCCGGACATGGGTGCATCATGGTGTCTGGTGCTGGTATGCATCACATGCATTTCTAATTAGAATCTGGCCATCCCTTTATCCGGACACCTGCACTGACTCAGTGGCAAGAGATGTGATGTGTGCATGTTCACATGCTTCACCGTGTTCCCTGCAATGTCCAACAACTGTGTAGGTGGTGCATGTGTCCACACTGGGGTCTTACCATCAGACAGGCACCAGACAGATGGGTGCAAGGGCAGGAGGGGTGTGAGTCCCATGGTTGACCATCAGACTGACAATTGGCTTCCCGAATCTGTGTGAGGACTTTAGGCAATGTTCAACTAAGGATGCCAGGGCTTGCTCTGTATTGTGCTGTACTTACTGTGGTGTGTGCGGTCAGTGCAGGTGACTGATGTTTGTCTGTTTCCCTAATTGTTTGCAGATACATCCACGGCCACAGGAGGGGACAGCTCCACGGACCAGGAGGAGCAGCGGAGCCAGACTGGGTCAGCATCGGACGAGTGGTCAGAGGGACCCAGTGGCACGGAGGGCGAGGGGAGCCACACCAAGGAGTCCTCAGCACCATCCACTTTAGCTGGGGACCACAGCAGCTCGGAGGATGACTCCCTTGTGGAGGCGGGTCTCGGCACCCACCAAAGGCCAGCAAGTCTGTCTGGCCCCGCCACCACCACCACCGCCCTCCCATTGGCTCCCATTCCTGAGGTCCGTGGAGGCTCCCGTGCTTGGGAGCGTGTCTCCTTCGTGCCAGGCACCGCAGCCCCTGCCCCTGTGTCCCCTGCTGCCCTGAGTGAGGAGTCTGTGTACCTCCTTCGGCAGCTCCATGTAGGGCAGACAGCAATGCTGAGTGTCCTCCATGCACACACCACTCTGTTGACACAGCTGGTGTCGTTCATGGAGGGCATCTCGACGGGTATGTCTGCCCTACAGAGGAGCAATAGGTCCATGGACTCCTCCCTGACGGCAGCAGTGTCCCTCCTCCAACAGTCCCTCACCCCTCCCACCTCTGCCCCATCCACACTTCCTGCCCCCCTACCTGTCCAAAGCACATGCACACCTGCACAGTCATCCATACACACAGACACAAGCACCACAGACACACCCAAGAGTAAGGCAAGACGTGCACACAAGCATCCTCAGGGGACTGATACCACAGACACAGGGGATGGGGAACACACACACACGCAGGCATCCACATTCACTCCGCAGTCCTCCAAATCCTCTCCCTCCAAGACCCCTTCCCTTGCCTCGCCTGCTACCACACATACACAGCAGGTCTTCCTGTGTACCTCGGCCTCTTCCCCACCATTCCTGCTGACCCAGCACACCAGGGGAAGAGGCAGTCCACCCACACAGAGAGGAGTGCCCCTCGCCCCCGGACATCCTCCCCCAGGCGCTGGCAGACACAGGAGCCCATTAGGAAGTCCCCCCAGAGCAGGAAGAGCAAGACCCCACCACCACGCAGCTCCAGCGCCCAGTCTCTCTCCTCCATCCCCCAGGCCACCACTGCACAGGTTCCCCTGCCACACCCTGCCCCAGGTTCCCCCACTCACCGATACCACATCCCCAGACTGCTTAGGCCCTCCCCCCCTGCCACTTGCTCTTCCACCCCCAACCCAGACGCTCTGCCTGTTAGTGGCACTGTTGTTGTGACCGGGTCCCCCCTCTGTCCTGCCCACCTCATCTGCCCACCCTTCCACTTCCTTGGAGTCATGCACTGCAGTGGAGTCCACAACCACCACGTCTGACTCGGGCACTGCAGTGGGTACCCAGTCCACTACATCAGTCCAGCCCACTGCAGTGGTTGCGGCACCCACACCAACTGACTTGTGCACCACGGTGGTGCCGGCCCCCTGAGTCAGACACCTCCACTGCAGTTGCCGGAGACACTCCTGCACCCACCACCCCTTCACTGCCTCACTCTGCCATCCCCTGATCCTGTCCCTGCGGTGCCTGGCCTGCCCCTTGTATGCCCCTCCAAGGGGATGTCCCCCAAACGTACCAGTGCAGGCAAGCAATGTGTGACCAGTTGTCACTTCACACCCCGTTGGTACTGTTATTTTGGACTGGCCATTGGCCTTAGTTTCTTTTGGACTTCCGTTTTCACCCTGACATTTGCTGAATAAAGCCTATTTTTGTTTATTTTTGGGTTTTCTCTTGATGTGCATGAGGTGGATGGGTAGCATCCTGCATTTGCAGTTGTAATAGTGTTCACATCAGGGCGATGAAGTGTTGCAGTGATGGACTCCATGTGGTCCATGGAACATGTGTCCTGTTGTATTCTGGATCTATGGCATCCTTTGCTACAGTCTGAGGGTGTAATGTTCAGCATTTGACACAGGGATGTCCTTTTTGCATTTGTAAATGAACATCTTTGTCTTACACTGATGCACATCTGGTGGGCCTAGCACTGTTCAATGTTCCTATTTCCCAGACTGTGTGCCCAGCTCCACTGGACATGCAGTTTTGCACATCAATGTCGAAGGACTCATCTGTGTATACAGTGCAACTTGCTTGACACGTGTTTGGTGTGTGTGCAGATGACTGACGTGACACCCCGTAACCAGGCTGATGTGTGCAGAGCCTTCTGTGTGTTGTGGTTGTTGACTCACTGACGGAGTGTTCTGCTGACATGTTTGGGTCGTGCACAGACAAGGATTGGCACAGCGGACCTTCCACAGGAGTGTTGTGCCCTCATGGCAGTGTGTAATCTGGTGACATTGCGTGGGCCTGTGTTGTGTAAGCATGTCTGTGCGTGTTCCCTTCCCTTTTCCTACACAGGCTGTGTCCCTAGGGATGTTCCTGTTTGTGATGCTTGCTGAGTTGTTCTGTGTTCATCCAGCATCTTGGACCTGGTTTCTCTGTGATGTGGGTGCATGGCAAACTAATGTTCATGAGGTTGTCATCCCAGGTTGTCTTTGTTGTCAGTGCTGGGGATGTGGGCAGACGCAGATGGGACACATTCAGGATTCCCCTTGGCACTTGTTGTCTACACGAGTAATGTGATTTCCAGTTTGTGTTAGCTTACAGTGATTGTGACACGTTGTGTGTGTGACTGCTGCCACTCCTCAGGGTCAGAGCTGCAATGTTGGTAGTTGTGTACGTGTGTTCTTCGTGTGTCACCTTGGCTTC
The DNA here is from genome assembly GCA_963921515.1 of Calotriton arnoldi. Taxonomy (NCBI): domain Eukaryota; kingdom Metazoa; phylum Chordata; class Amphibia; order Caudata; family Salamandridae; genus Calotriton; species Calotriton arnoldi. The sequence continues at coordinate 35,458 of CAWUFW010006798.1, read as the reverse complement.
TTCATTGGTGTGTGACTATGGCCAGGATCCCATTGATTGTGGTGGATTTCACATCATGCCCATGTACAGCATACTGTGCTGTGTGTCAGACATTGGCAAGTCTTGTTGACTGGCCATGTGTGATGGGTTTCTGCACCTTGGTTCCCACCACCACCCCTGGTATTGTCATGGGTGCATGTGCAATGTCACCTGTCCATGTGAGCTTCACTGCTGCACATTGGTGGAGATCAGGGTGTGTGGTGTTGAGTGTGTGCAGAAGTGAGTTGTTGCACGGCCAGACCCCTACCTCCATATTGGCCTTGGCTGGCAGGCCGTGCTGATTGGTTAGAGCTTGTGTAGGTGTGATGGTAGTTAGTTGCTCAGGACACATGGCTGGGTTTCACAGTGTGAACGACATCTGACATTGTCATCACAGTGGGATTATCATGCAGGCTAGTGTCAGCACAATATGGGGTCCCTGGGGGTAGTGCTGTGGTGGGTCTGACTCTTGCTGTGTTAGTTGCAGTTCCTACATGCTTGTGTGACATGTGCAATTTGTGCTCCCTCTCATCTAACAATGCCTGATTGCCCACATAGGGGATTTGGATCCATGAGTTACTTTTGTGTGGCACTGTATGTGCATCTGTGTAATTGGTATTCAGGCCTCATCATGTGTTGTGTGGTTGCCTGGGGACACTGGCACACCCCCCGCCTCACCTGTTGCGTTTGTTGTGCAGTGTAGGTCTGCCTGTTTGTGCATGTGCACCACTGCATTGGCATATCTTTAGTGTGCTATTGGCTGTATGTTGTTTGGTGGGTTTGACCTGCTGTCCCTGGGACTCCTTGGTCATCAGTCAGCACAATGATCATTGTTTGTGTGTCCCATTGCTTGCATGGTATGTTATTTGTTCACCTCACATCTACAGTCTCCACAGGGTATCTACATTTGTGTGCCCATTGGTGCGAATATGTGGGTCTGCATTATGATGGTCACTTCTGTCATTGTGTCATTGATGGATGTTGACAGTGTCAGCCCCCATGGGTGATGTTTGTCTGCACATGGCCAAAGGTATGTCTTATTTGCACTGCACTGTTTGCCTCACCAAATCTATGTTGCTATGGGACACAGGCACTACTTTGCCACTGATGTGTTTGTTGTTCTGTGACCAGGAATCATCCATGCAGTTTGGCAGTTGCAGCTTTTTCTATGTCAACACTTACCTTTTGGTCACTGTGATGATGGGGGCTTTGACCCCATTGCCACAATGTTCAAAAGGTGCTTCAGCTATGGACCCCACACTTACCTTTTGGTCACTGTGATGATGGGGGTTTAGACCCCATTGCCACAATGTTCAAAAGGTGCTTCAGCTATGGACCCCACACTTACCTTTTGGTCACTGTGATGATGGGGGCTTTAGACCCCATTGCCACAATGTTCAAAAGGTGCTTCAGCTATGGACCCCACACTTACCTTTTGGTCACTGTGATGATGGGGGTTTAGACCCCATTGCCACAATGTTCAAAAGGTATTTCAGCTATGGACCCCACACTTACCTTTTGGTCACTGTGATGATGGGGGTTTAGACCCCATTGCCACAATGTTCAGAAGGTGCTTCAGCTATGGACCCCACACTTACCTTTTGGTCACTGTGATAATGGGGGATTAGACCCCATTGCCACAATGTGGAAAATGTGCTTCAGCTAGGGACCCCACACTTACCTTTTGGTCACTGTGCTGATGGGGGCTTAGACCCCATTGCCACAGTGGTCATGGTCTGCTTGCATTGTGGGGGCCACACACATTTATGTGTGACACATGTGATAGGGGGTCACATTGTATGTTCAAAGTCATGTTCAGTGTTGTAGGCATTTGACACAGTCTACACACGCTTGTAATGGTGTTGGGGGGATGTCTTTTTGTTGCATTCCTTATGTTGGTGTGTGCTTGTTGTGTCATGCATTGGCCATCCTGTGGGTGGGGGTGGTGGTAGGCATCCAGCCCCCCATGGGTAGAGGTGGTAGTAGTGGTAGGCATCTGGCACCCCCTGAGTAGAGGTGGTAGTGGTGGTGGGCATCCAGCCCCCATGGGTAGAGGTGGTAGTAGTGGTAGGCATCTGGCACCCCTGAGTAGGGGTGGTAGTGGTGGTTGGCATCCAGCCCCCAGGGGTAGAGGTGGTAGTAGTGACAGGCATCTGGCACCCCCTGAGTAGGGGTGGTAGTGGTGGTGGGCATCCAGCTCCCCAGGGGTAGAGGTGGTAGTAGTGGTGGGCATCTGGCACCCCTGAGTAGGGGTGGTAGTGGTGGTGGGCATCCAGCCCCCCATGGGTAGAGGTGGTAGTAGTGACAGGCATCTGGCACACCCTGAGTAGGGGTGGTAGTGGTGGTGGGCATCCAGCCCCCATGGGTAGAGATGGTAGTAGTGGTAGGCATCTGGCACCCCCTGAGTAGGGGTGGTAGTGGTGGTGGGCATCCAGCCCCCAGGGGTAGAGGTGGTAGTAGTGGTAGGCATCTGGCACCCCTGAATAGGGGTGGTAGTGGTGGTGGGCATCCAGCCCCCATGGGTAGAGGTGGTAGTAGTGGTAGGCATCTGGCACCCCTGAATAGGGGTGGTAGTGGTGGTGGGCATCCAGCCCCCATGGGTAGAGGTGGTAGTAGTGGTAGGCATCTGGCACCCCCTGAGTAGGGGTGGTAGTGGTGGTGGGCATCCAGCCCCCATGGGTAGAGGTGGTAGTAGTGGTAGGCATCTGGCACCCCTGAGTAGGGGTGGTAGTGGTGGTGGGCATCCAGCCCCCAGGGGTAGAGGTGGTAGTAGTGGTAGGCATCTGGCACCCCTGAGTAGGAGTGGTAGTGGTGGTGGGCATCCAGCCCCCCAGGGGTAGAGGTGGTAGTAGTGACAGGCATCTGGCACCCCTGAGTAGGGGTGGTAGTGGTGGTGGGCATCCAGCCCCCATGGGTAGAGGTGGTAGTAGTGGTAGGCATCTGGCACCCCTGAGTAGGGGTGGTAGTGGTGGTGGGCATCCAGGCCCCTATGTGTATATGTGGCATTGCTGATGGCCATCCCGCCCCTATGGTGCTGCTTGTTGCTGGTGTAAGTAATTTCTGCAACCCTCTGTGTGTGTGTGATATGTCGGGTACGTGTAGTTTGTTTTTGTGGTTGGTGTCTGACTTACCTTCTGCGCCGTACGCGTCCGTGCCTGTTCCGGTAATAGATGTAGAATATTGGTAGGATCGGCACAATGGGATTCATGGTTGGTTCGTCTCGTTCGTCTTTCTCTTTGCTTCGCCTCGTCCTCGTCGCTGGCGTGTTCGTCTCATAGCCTTGGATCATCTTGTGGCGTGAATCGGAGCTTATGTGCGCCTCTCCCGGATGCTTTGACGTGCCGTGCGTAGCGACGGGTTCGGCGCGTACGGAAAGCGCATCGTACTTGTCCGGCCGGACGGGGCTGCATTTTGGCTTCCGTGCGACTCGATTTTGCGTTTCCGGATCCGCCTCGGTCGGAGAACAGGACCTGTATTGGGTGAGTACGACTGGGTCGGGATTTGGGCAGTTGTGCGCATCGTACTTGCTCGTTCGGACGTATGTGCGAATCGGTCGGGAAACAGGCATTCGCCTGGCTTTTTTCCCGGCCGAATGGTATTAGGTGCGCCTCCGATCGGGATCGGAATCGGCCCCTAAATCTTGCTTCATATTCTGTTCAAGAAACTTGAACCAGAGATGCCCAGTGTTCTTATCAAGGCACATATTTTCACGGGTGATGACACTATGAACAAAATTGGGACAAAGCTTGGCGCTTTAACTGCTGAACCTGTGAAGTTTCTGAAAGGATTTGCTGAGACAGAAGAAGAATGAGACTTTAAAGACGTATAAAAATACCTTGTGCGTGTGTGGAAAACAAGTTCTGACTGTCACACATTTGACGATCTTCGGTACAGTGAGTTCAAGAGATCAGTCCCTCTAAGTGACCTTCTACCGAAGTCATATTCTGTGCATGGATATATTAAAAGAGTGTTCTGTCTGATCAGAAGATGTGTAAATGTTTTGGATCAGGCATATGTAGAGAAAGATCTGTGTGAATTTGGTAACAAAGATATTGATGGGGTGCTGAAACCTATAAAATTTCTAAAGCCTCTACCCACAGAAATTACACATACATGTACTTGGGAAACCTGTGCTACAAAAAGATGGCCCTTTCAATAAGTTCTTCTCAAGTGTTCAACATTCTGCAGATGTATCGAAGCGATTGTCGAAACAAATAAAGTTTTATTCATATTCAGACCACAAACAATGTTTGGTGCATACATAAATGGATTAAAAACCATTATTATTTGTTTAATTTCTATACATGTCTTTTTTTCTTCTATTACCCCCCTCTCCGCCAGGCCTTTTCCTACCTGTGCCATGCCCTTTTTTGACTATTTGGGGTAGTTTGCGCTTAGGCCCCCATAACTTTATGTCAACATAAGGTATCCGCGCCAAATTTGTGTCCTTTTCTTCCAACATCCTGAGGATTCTAAAGGTACAAGGGGTTTGTGGATTTCCTTGGAGGGCACAGAGAAATTAGGCACAATACAGCTAAATTTGTTATTTGGCGGGAAAAATGGGATAAAAGTGCAGCAGAAGAAAGTGTCTGGTTTCTTCCCTGCAAATGGTATCAACAGAGGGTGTGTGGTGCTAAACTCACCATCTTCCCAGCTTTCAGTAACATGCAGACTTTTGTCAGAAAATAAGCAGTGGATATTTGTGCATCTCTGAATTTGTGGGTACCCATATTAGCATGTAAATTAGGGGGTATTGTTTAAATTGACTTCTTTTTTACACGCTGCCTTACATTTGGAAGGCAGAAATGCATAGAAAGACAAATAGTAATAACATTTGTTGTACTATTGTTTGTTTCCCTAAGACTCCAAATAAAAATGGTACCTTACTTGTGTGGGTAGGCTCAGTGCCCGCAGCAGGAAACAGACCAAAACGCAATGGGGACACATCACATTTTTCCAGTGAAAACTGACCCTTTTTTTGCAATGTGCATAGCTGTGGATTTTGGGCCCTAGCTCAGCCAGAACCAAAAGAAACCTAGCAAACCTGTACATTTTTGAAAACTAGACACCCAGAGAAATCCATGAAGGGGTGACTTGTATGGCTCTCACTAGGTTCTGTTACCCAGAGTCCATTGCAAACCTCAAACTTTGTCAAACAAGCACATTTTCCTCACATTTCTGTAATGGAAAGTTCTGGAATCTGTGGGGAGCCACAAACGTTCACACACCCAGCATTCCCCCAAGTCTGCTGATAAAAATGGTACCTCACTTGTGTGGGTAGGCCTAGTGCCCGGGACAGGAAACGGCCCAAAACACAACATGGACACATCACATTTTTCCAGTGAAAACTGAACCTTTTTTTGCAATGTGCCTAACTGTGGATTTTGGGCTCTAGCTCAGCCGGCACCTAGCAAACCTAGCAAACCCATATATTTTTGAAAGCTAGACACCCAGAGGAATCCAGGATGGGGTGACCTTTGTGGCTCTCACCAGGTTCTGTTACCCAGAATCCCTTGCAAACCTCAAACCTTGTCCAAAAAAAAAAAAATTCCTCATAATTTTTGCAATGTGCCTATATGTGGATTTTGGGCCCTAGCTCAGCCGGCACCTAGGGAAACCTAGTAAACCTGTTTATTTTTAAAAACTAGACACCCAGAGGAATACAGGATGGGGTGACTTGTGTGGCTCTCACCAGGTTCTGTTACCCAGAATCCCTTGCAAACCTCAAACTTTGTAAAACTTTGTAAAAAAAAAAAAAACATTTTCCTCACATTTCTGTGATGGAAAGTTCTGAAATCTGCAGGGAGCCACAAACTTCCACCCACCCAGAATTCCCCCAAGTCTGCCGATAAAAATGGTACCTCACTTGTGTGGGTAGGCTTAGTGCCCGCGACAGGAAACGACCCAAAACGCAACGTGGACACATCACATTTTTCCAGTGAAAACTGCCCCTTTTTCGCAATGTACCTAGCTGTGGATTTTGGGCCATAGCTCAGCTGGCACCTAGGGAAAACTAGCAAACCTGAACATTTTTGAAAACTAGACACCCAGGGGAATCCAGGATGGGGGGACTTGTGTGGCTCTCACCAGGTTCTTTAACCCAGAATCCCTTGCAAACCTCAAACTTTGTTCAAAAAAACAAATTTTCCTCACATTTCTATGGTGGAAAGTTATGGAATCTGTGAGGAGCCACAAACTTCCACCCACCCAGCATTCCCAAAAGTCTTCCATTAAAAATGGTACCTCACTTGTGTGGGTAGGCCTGGTGCCTGCAACAGGAAATGGCCCAAAACCTATTGTGGAGACGTCAAAATTATTTATCACAAGACAACCTGGTTTTGCAAGGGAGTCATCCACGTTTTCGGTCCCCGGCTCGACGGCCATCTAAGGAAACCTACCAAACCCAGACATTTCTGAAAACTAGACACCCGAGAAAGTCCATGGAGGTGTAACTTGTGTGGATCCCCCGATGTTTTCATACCCAAAATCCTATGCAAACCTCATATTTATCTTACAAAAAAAATCACATTTTCCTGACATTTCATTGTGGTAAAGTTGTGGGATCACCAGGCTGACACAAATGTCCTACCACCCAGAATTCCCCATGGTCTCCCGATAACAATGGCACCTCACTTGTGTGGGCGGGCCAAGTACCCGTGACAGGGAAGAGCCCAAAACGTATTGTGGAGACATCAAAAGTATGCATCACAAAACAATCTGGTTTTGCAAGGGGGGCACCTGCGTTTTTGGTCCCAGGCAAGGGGGCCATCTAGGGAAAACTACCAAACCGAGACATTTCTGAAAACTAGACACATGGGGGAGTCCAGGACAGTGTAGGTTGCATGGATTCCCCAATGTTTTCTTACCCAGAATCCCCTGCAAACCTCAAATTTAGCTTAAAAAATCAAATTTTCTTCGCATTTCTGTGTGGTAAAGTTGTGGAATCACCAGGCAGACACAAATATCCTACCACTAGAATTCCCCCCTAGTCTTCTGATAAAAATGGTAACTCACTTGTATGGGTGGGCTAAGTACCTGCGACAGGGAATGGCCCGAAACGTATTGTGGAGACATCAAAAATATGCATCACAAAACAACATGATGTTGCAGGTGGGGGACCTGCGTTTTTGGTCCCGGGCTAGGCAGCCATCTAAGGAAACCTACCAAACCCAGATATTTCTGAAAACTAGACCCCCGGGGGAGTCCATGGAGGTGTAGCTTGTGTGGATCCCCAAATCGTTTCTTACCCAGAATCCCCTGCAAACCTCAGATTTAGCTTAAAAAATCAAATTTTCCTCACATTTCTGTGTGGTAAAGTTGTGGGATCAACAGGCCGACACAAATTTCCTACCACCCAGCATTCCCCAAGGTCTCCCAATATAAATGGTACCTCACTTGTGTGGGCGGGCCAAGTACCTGTGACAGGGAAGGGCCCAAAACGTATTGTGGAGACATCAAAATTATGCATCACAAAATGACCTGGTATTGCAAGGGGGGCACCTGCGTTTTTAGTCCGGGGCTAAGGGGGCATTTAGGGAAACCTACCAAACCCAGGCATTTCTGAAAACTAGACACAAGGGGGAATCCAGGAAGGTGTAGCTTGCGTGGATTCCCCAATGAGAATTGCCCCCATCTGCAACTCTGGGGCGGCAGAAAGACTGTGGTGGGAGGGGTGGGGGCATTATAGTGCCAATTTAGTGCTGACAAGGGAGGCAATGTGGTTCTCATGAACAGCTCAGATTATGAACAGGACATATTATCACAGCTCAACGACGCAATGTGTTATGAAACATTGCCTTCTAATCCCATATGGTCCCTCACACATCTCATAAACTCTAGTCTGAAGAGATGGCATGACTCGTGCCTTCTGGACAGGAACGAATATACATACCTGATGCTAGACCATCCCAGATACCCTTGTATCTATACTCTTCCCAAAATTCACAAGAATCTCCCAGTTCCCCCGGGCTGACTGATAATTTCAGGCATAGGGGGGCCGACGGAAAGAATATCTTAATATGTGGACACTTTCCTACAGCCATTAGTTCACATCCTACCGTCGTACATCAGGGACATAAAGCATATTCTCTGTACACTCACAGACATCACATGACACTTGTGACGCTAGACGTTACAGCACTGTACACAAGCATCAGACATGATCTTGGACTACAAGCCCTACGACATACTCTAAGTCTTAGATCAGCTAGCCTTTGGGAACACAGGGAAATGCTGCTCGAAATGACAAAACTCATCCTTGACAACAATGTCTTCCTCTTCAAGGAAGGTTGGTACAAGCAAAAACAAGGAGTGGCTATGGGTTCAAAATTCTCACCCTCGTATGTCAATCTATTCATGGGCAGACTGGAAGAAGAATGGGTTTGGAATACATGAAGTAGCAACTGGAATGATTCGATCCTTTTTTGGGGCAGATTCATAGATGACTGCCGATGATTTGGACAGATTCCACTGAAAAACTTCTTGAATTCTTTACACATTTGAATAGCAATGACCATAACATCAGATTCACCTTCCAATATAGCCAGAGGAGTATCACCTTCTTAGATGTGGAACTTTTTATTATGGACAATAAGATTCAGAGCAGACTGTATAGAAAACCCACAGCCTGCAACGCAACACTCCATGCCTCTAGCGCACACCCCGGCCACCAGATAAATGCCATCCCTTATGGTGAATTCATGCGTGCCAGACGCAATTGTAGTACTGAATCCGACTTCAGAGACTGCATACAAAGCATGGCATCTAGATTTTCACGCAGAGGATAAAACCAAAGAACTGTACATACTGCCCTTGATAGAATCGCTAAGGTCAGTCGACAAAGCACTCTCAAGAACAAATTGGAAAAGAGGGACACCAAAACAGTACGTCTGATCACAGACTTCAACAAACATGCACACGTGCAACATGCAAAGACACTGGCACTTACGCACTGCAGACAAGAGACTGCAGGAGTTCACATCATCAAGACCTGAGGTTACTTTCCACAGGGGTCTTTGTCTTAAGAATATTCTCAGCCCCAGCTACCCAAGAGGAGAGCAAACACCCAATTGGCTCACACAACACACTATGGGTTTCTTTAAATGTGGCCACTGCACTATGTGCAGATGGGCCTCAGACAAGATAAAACAATTCTCTGGACCAAATAACAAGATGTACAGAATTGACACCAATATCACCAGCCACACCAAATTTGTGGTGTATGCGATTGTGTGCAAGGGTAAACTGAGGTACATTGGTAGCACTATCAGAAGTCTCAAGGAGCGTATTGGGGAACACATGAGGGCTGTCAAGCAGGGGGTCACCAGATACCCAATAGCCACACATATAGCTGAATGTAAGACTCAAGACACCCACAGAACTTTCTCCTTTTATAGATTTGATGTCATACCCAGGGACCCTAGGGGGGCAATAGGGAGTTATCTCTCAGGAGAAGAGAGCCTCTATGGATTATGAGGCTCAGGAGTGTGGAACTGGGCCTAAACACCGATCACAAGCTGCAATATTTTTGGGGTGATTAGCCCGTCACGGTATCTCGCATCATCAGCCATGATCCCAACAGGATAACAGCAGGGTTGACCATATGGGCATTAAATCTGAGAAATAGCACTACTGAATACACAAATGTACCCATGTGTTTTAACAGTGACAAGGAACGCTAGCATGCCGCACATGGGACATGGACACACAAATTAAGAGCTGCCATGTTACCTCTTTATAATTTAAACATGGAATGTGAGTCGGAACAAGAAAATCCCTAAACTCTCCGTTTGCCATGCAAATAGATCCAGTGGGAAGATAACGAACAAACAAAACGTTCAATGTGTCGAAAGTGGGCGATATCAAATACAATAGCGGCGTGTACGGTTTTGCTCCATAAAATTGTATGTTTTGAATACTCAGGGAATTTTGCTTACATTATTCGGGTAATGAGACCAATGAAGAAACCATAATGCTTAATGTGTCTCACCTTACATAGATATTGTTATGGGGACTGCTGTGTACTATTAACCAGCCGAGCTACAAGCACTTCTCTGATGGGGACTATATATATCTACTCATACTGCTTGCCTCATAAAGATGTATGTTTGAATACTCAGGGAGAATTTTGTTTACAGTATTCGGGTAATGATACCAATGAAGAAATCATAAATGCTTGCCAAATATGTCTCTCACCTTACATAAAGAATGCTATGGGGACTGCTGTGTACTATTAACCAGCGGAGCTACAAGCACGTCTCTGATGGGGACTATATATGTATATATGAAATACCGAATCAGCTCAGCCTGTGTTTGTTTGCTTTATAAAGTTATATGATTTGAATACTCAGTGAACCTATATCACAAGATCCGATTTATGCTAGTAAATAAAGAAACCACAAAGTCAATATAGCCATTAATTGCTCAAGTGTACCATCATGTTGCCAACAATCATAACATGCAAACTCCATTTCATTTCGTTTTAGACTGTTACGGTAACACGAAATATTCAGTGGCTTAGGCTTGCATTCTTATCGCGCATAAATACAGACGTTAGACTATTAAGATAACGCAATATATTTAGAGGCCTATGTTTGCACGTTTTTGCATTGAGGGATCACGGGAATGATACCGACATAATAAATACACTGTAGATTGCCGATAATTCCAATACCTTACATTAGTGCCCCCGGGGTCCCAACACACCACGCCAAGATGGCGGTGCCGTGGGGGACGTTTCCCGGCAAGGCCGCTTTCCACAAACATTGAATAAAACAAATGCCAGTCAAGGGCTCTTCCGAGACGTAGCGGTCGAGCTCTGCGCACACGCAGGAGGAGTGAGGACTACACGAGTCACCAGCTTGCCGGTAAGGAGGTTCTGATCGCTGTTGGGGGACGCAACTACGCTCTTAATAGAATAGGCTATTATTGACTATACACATTTACCTTTACACAAGGATTTGGCAGCAGGTTGGGATATTAACAACCATACTCGCAGGGAATAGGAAGGTACCATCACATTAAATGACGACAACTCTAGCAACTATTGAAAAACACAAATACAAACAGAAACCCTTTCGGGTTGGAAGTATCACCAAAATTAAGGTAGGGAGGTTAACGCGGATATCGCTGCTGCAAAGTAAAGAGTTTTGGGCAGTCTGTAACCAACATTCTGACAGTACTTACACCCTCTTTTTACACTTAGAAACCATGAGATACAATGCATAGGTATCGTATCATATCTACATATATGCAATGCCCCCACAGTATGAATACACACCGTATTCAGCATGACAGCACCTGGCCTTGACAACGAGGGTACACTATACAAAATCTTTGAATGAGCACAGCTTTGACGCATGCATGTTCACAACTGCACTTTGCCCACCTGAGGAGATTCCCAATGAGGGTATCCAGGATTAAAACTGTGGTTTTAAACATGTTATGTTGACTAGGATTAAAAACAAATGGGGGTCTTTTTTCCTCATAGATAGACTGCTTCACAAGAAATAATGTACAACTGCCTGCTCAATACTATTCCTCGCATTGGTTTCCACAAATTAACACCATAGTGATCAAAGGCCCGCTTATGTCACTGGACTTACTATAACAATATTGTATTACAAATTAACAAATGACCTGTGTACATACGAACAAGTGTTCTTGTATATTTCCTTAGCCCTGAAGAAGTCGCAGGGTAATCCCATGTCACAGCGACGAAACACGTGTTGGCTAAGAAACAGGAAAAGTGAAGTGCAGAATGGACTTCGCTTACAGAAGAACTTAAATAAACTACCTTGAAAAAGCACAAGAAAACAAACTGTGATTTATAAATCTACCACTCATGTTTGTAATTATCACACGTGTGCAGAGGATTTGCATCTATGGGCGGGCCAAGTACCCGGGACAGGGAAGGGCCCAAAACGTATTATGGAGATATCAAAATGATGCATCACAAAATAACCTGGTTTTGCATGGAGGGCACCTGCGTTTTTGGTCCCGGGCTAGGGGGCCACCTAGGGAAACCTACCAAACCCAGGCATTTCTAAAAACTAGACAGACGGGGGAATCCAGGATGGTGTTGCTTGCGTGGATTCCCCAATGAGAATTGTCCCCATCTGCAACTCTGGGGTGGCAGAAAGACTGTGGCAAATTTTTGGGAGGGGTGGGGGCATTATAGTGCCAATTTAGGGCAGCCTCCACCCCTAAGTATCAAAAAAAAAAAAAAACCCTGGTGTCTAGTGGCCTTTCTGCCCCCCGGGTGGCAGATCATGGGTAATAACACCCATCTGCCTCCCGGGGGGACAGAAAGACTGTCCCTTTTGTGTTGTGGAGGGGGCATTTGTATGCTCATATTGGGCAGCCCCCACCCCTCTTTCATATAAAAAGAAAACATCCCTGGTGCCTAGTGGGCTTCTCTGCCCCCCCGGGGGTAAGATCGGTGGCTATTGCCCCCACCTGCCCCCCTGGTGGGGCAAAAAGAGTGTGGCAAATATTTTTGGGAGGGGTGGGTGCATTATTGTGCCATTTAGGGCAGGCCCCACCTTTAAGTATAAATAAAATCCCTGGTGTGTAGTGGGCTTTCTGCCCCCCTAGGGGGCAGATCAGAGGTAATAACCCCCATCTGCCTCCCGGGGGGGCAAAAACAGTGTCCCTTTTGTGTTGGGGTGGGGGCATTGGAATGCCCCTCTTTTATAAAAACAAATCTCTGGTGCCTAGTGGGCTTTCTGCCCCCCATGGGCAGTTCGGGGGCTATTGCCCCCACCTGCACCGCAGGGGGGGCAGAAAGACGGTTGCTTGTTTTTGGGAGGGGAGGGGGCATTATTGTGCCCATTTAAGGCAGCCCCCACCCCTAAACATTAAAAAGAATCCCTGGTGCCTAGTGTGCTTTCTGCCCCCCCAGAGGGGCAGATTGGGGGCTACTGTCCCTATCTGCCTCCCGGGGGGCAGAAAGACTGAATTTGCCCAATTTACTATAGGGGGAGCAAAAGCCTAGTGCCTAGTGGCACCTGGTGCCTAGTGGGTGGATCCCTGCTTGGGGATCGCCCTCCTGGGGCGATTCCCGAGCACGGATCTACTAAGGAGGGGTACCATTGGGAAGGGGAGATTTTCCTCTTTCCAATGGTACCTCTCTCATGTGTTTTGGTGCTCAGGAGCTGAGATAGCCCCACGAGCACCAAAGCACTGATACTGAAACGATTCAATCGGCTCGTTTCAGTTTCCTATGTAATGACGTCAGCGCACCATGCGCGTGACTGTCATAACATATGAAAAAAACAATGCCTCGGGAGCTTGGGGAAGCTCATCCCCTCCTCCCAAGGCCAAAAAAAAAGGAAATCCCTCTGCTGTTTACAGCAGAGGGCTTCTGAGTTGGTGTCCCACGGACGTGGCGGTTACGTCCATGGCACACCAGCGCTGCAGCCATGGACGTAACCATTACGTTCATGGCATGTGACTGGTTTTAGCTGCCATTTTGGTAAATGGCAGGAGGGTTGCTCCAAGGAGTTATTTTCTGTCTATATATGACTACTTGACCCCCAAAACCTATGTTTTGACACCAAAATGAAGTATATAAGTCTCATGGTTCCTGAAATATTACATCAGTACTGCAACACATTCGCTATTTTTAAAAATGTCATCCAGAAAAATTCAGGATGGGTCAGCAATGTCTGCATTCAGCAGCACACATAGAAAGAGCAAAACGCCTCAAAGGATTGTTTTTGTTGTAGGAAGGTGTCCCTTTCTGCACAAAACAATACTGTCTGTAACACAGGCACTTATTTCTCTCTCACTACTGGAGGACCGGGAAACATGGCGGCCGGCTGAGACGCCGGTCAGGAGCTTAGTGAGGAAGAGCCGCTCCACAGCGCAACTTAGACTCACCGCCGCTTGCCTGACTCCTGTTTTTTTTCTACTGCGGCAATCCCCGACTCAACAAGGTCCGGTCCGTCTTTACAGGCATAGTTATTTGAAGGTTCTGGGCTGAATGGTGGTGCCGGGATCTCCTCCCTGGGTCGCGGCAGCAGTAGCGCTCCGTGAGCTTCGCTTTGCTCGGCAGCTACGTGGAAGGGAGGAGAATGGAGTTGGCAGAGTCAGCACAAGCGGTTTGTGCTCGGAAAAAGATTCTGCAACACTGGCTAAACAGCCAAACAAGGGAAAGGCGGTAGGTGACCTGCAATTCACTGTGGGTAAAGGGTTGAACTATGATGAGAAAAGCAATAGTGCTGGGCAGATAGGCACAAATGGACATATTGGCCTAAGGTTAGAGCCACAACAGGAGAAGCAAGTAGGATACAAGCAAACCAGCCCCAAGAATATAGATAGATTACAGACCCTGCCGGATAGATGGTACACACTAAGATCACGCATCTGCTCCCCTTGGGTACTGGAAGAGGGTGGAGGGGCTAGTAAAACTCCCTCTGTGAAATTGCAGGTCAGTCGGAGGAAAGTTAGAGCAAACACTGGTCTCAACAGAGACCTGCACCCCCTTCCTAAAAAGAACACTATTAAATTGGCGAATACAGGCCTGTTGAAGGGGAAACAAGCAGCTGTGGCCCAAAACCCTCAAAAAATCACTCCCTCACTCAGATCTTACTTCAAGCTTAGAATTGATGCAAGAAGTGCGGAGGGGGGTATAGAGAGTATGGATGGTAAAAAAAAAATGCCCCAGAGCAGGAAGGACTGGAGAATCGAGCAAAGAAGTCCAACTCGGTGCAGGTTCCATCCATCAAGGAGGGGGTCTGTCGAAGAGCCAGGTTTTGAGGTTTCCTGCGAAGATGGGGAGCGATGTTGTCTGTCTGAGGTGGAGCGGAAGGGCGTTCCATGCTTTGGCCGCGAGGAAGGAGAAGGAGCGGCCTCCCGATCTGGTCTTTCTGGTGTGGGGGACCACGGCATAGGAGAGCTGGGCTGATCGTTTTGTCCTTTGGGGTGCGTGGAATTTGAGTCGGCTGTTCAGGTATGCTGGTCCGGTGCCGTGGAGGGCCTTGTGTGCGTGGGTGAGCATCTTGAAGGTGATTCTCGCCTCGACAGGGAGCCAGTGGAGTGTGCGCAGGTGCTGGGAGATGTGGCAGTGTTTTGGCAGGTTGAGGACCAGTCTTGCGGCGGCATTCTGGATGTTCTGTAGCTTGCGGGTGAGGTTTTTGTTTATTCCGGCGTAGAGTGCGTTGCCGTGAGTTGAGTCTGCTGGTGACCAGGGCGTGAGTGACGGTCTTTCGGTGTTCGAGGGCGATCCATTTGAAGGTCTTACGAAGGAGGCGGAGGGTGTGGAAGCAGGAAGACGAGACAGAGTTGATCTGGCGGTCCATTTTGAGCTCGGAGTCCAGGATGATTCCCAGGTTGCGTGCGTGGTCCGTGGGGGTTGGCGGGTTTCCGAGGGCGGGGGGCCACCAGGTGTCGCTCCAGGCATCGGGGTTTGGGCCCATGAAAGGCTCAAAAGGCTGGAAAACAACGCCAGGAGAAATAATATTAGAGTCCTGGGTGTGGCTGAGGGGCTGGAAGGCTCAGATATAAAATAATTTGTGATAAACTTGCTGAAAAGTTAGTTCCCGCAGGAGGTCCCTCCGTTAAATTTAGAAGCAGAAATTCAGCGAGTACAACGAGACCCTTTCAAACTACATCCAGGTCGAAAAAAACCATGAAAGATCCTGGTAAACTTTCTTTCGTACTCGGAAAAAGAAAACATCTTGGGGTTAGCGCTAAAAGAAAAATCGCTACAAGCAATGGGTGCTTCCTACAGAGTTAGGTCGGATATCTCAAGGGAGACTGCCGATAGACAGCGGGAACTGGGTAACAGAATGGATGAGTTAAAGAAACTGGGGGGACCCATACAATTGAGGTTCCCGGCTTTTCTAAAAGTAATGTGGCAAAATAAAATGCACAAGGAAGTGAAACTAGGGAATACAAGTGACAGATAGAAGGCAGGCGGTGGGAGGAGGTGATGGTAATACAGGTAATATGGTTCTCCTCCAGCATAAGCTCAGTAGGCAGCAGGGATGCCTATAAACTTTTTTTGGGGGGAGGGTTTCCACGGGTGGGTGCATTAGTGGTGGGGAGCATAGGGATATTTAAAAAATTGTTTTGTCCTCATGTCAGTGAAGGAGTGCCTGTTATAAATCACCAGAAACAAGGCTTGCAGGGATACCAAAAGAAGAAGTTGAAGAAGAATGAAGGAGAAAGATCTAACCATTATTTGTTGGAACGTTAATGGGTTGCGGGTTAAAAGAAGGCAGAGATTATATTAATAGCGCAATATTTAAAAGAACAGAACGCCCAAATAATTATGCTTCAGGAGACGCATCTTCTGAGACAAGAATGTAAGGAATCTTTCTCTAAACTAAACAAAGATGGATAGGAAAGTGGGTATCTACTGACCAAGCTCATTGTACTGAAGGGATAGCAGTAATATTAAAGGTGAACTCAGGAATCGAGCTACTTAGGTACAGAGCGGATGAGGGTGGGCGTTGGATAATCTCCGAGATTAAAATAGCCCCCGTCACATATACACTAGCGAGCTATTACAGCCCAAACATAGATGATGTAACACCTCTGACCAAGCTCTTTTCTAACTTGGTTGATTTTCAATCTCCCATTATTCTTGGTGGAGATTTTAATGTCCTATTGAACAATTATCTCGATAGGTCGTCAGCTAGGACTCAAATTACCTCCCCTAAGATGAGGGCATACCTATTGGACATGACGGAGAATTTTAACTTATGTGACATCTTCCGTAGAGTGGAGGGTAAACGCAGGGGTTATTCCTTCCATAGTAAGAAGAACGGGCATTTCTCAAGAATAGACTACCTGTTTATGGACAAGAAAGAAGTGGAGTTGGTAGTCGGGATAGACCATCTGCCTATACATCTTTCGGATCATGCAGCACTGTTATTAAAAATTGAGAGAAGAGACACCCATACAATCGGTAGGTGGACGATGAATAGAAGGATTATGTTACAGCCCGAGATAATAGAGAAGGTGCGTTGCAATACTGAGAATTTTTTCTCTTGGAACCTGGGGTCAGCCCCCGTGTACACGGTATGGGATACCTATAAGGCGAATCACTGACTAAATATCGAAGGTCACAATATCGACCTACAAATATCGCAGCAAAAATATCGAAGACAAGAATATCAACATCCTATCTACATTAAGGTAAGTACAAAAATATCGAAAAAAAAATATCGATGTCAAAAATATCATTGTTAAAAATATCGTTTTTAATTTAAGTTAAAAATATTGTAAAATAAAGTAAATAATACATATAATTCAAATAAACATTGCTAAAAATATTTTTAAATGCTTAAAAATTATAAGTAATATATATAATTTAAAAATACATTAAACATATACATACAATATATATTATATATATACTTACTTACTAATATGTTTTAATATTTATTTTAATAACTTATACATTGTTTAATTTATTTTTGATAAATTATAAATACATCTATACACATAAAACAATAATATAAATAAAAATTAAATAAATATATGTAACATTAAAAAAATTACAAATATTTTAAATCTTTTTAAAAATAATTATACAGTACATTAGCTAAAAAAATACAAAATATTAGATAGCGGAGGAAATAAAATTACTATTCCAACTGCAGTAACTGCAACAGTACGAAAAGTGTTGGATAGCGGAGGGGTAAAAATTACTATTCCCACTCCAATGAGTGCAACAGTAGGGGAAGTGTTGGATAGCGTAGGGGTTAAAATTACTATTCCCACTCAAGTGAGTGCAACAGTAGGGAAAGTGTTGGATAGCGTAGGGGTAAAAATTACTATTCCCACTCCAGTGAGTGCAACAGTAGGGAAAGTGTTGGATAGCGTAGGGGTAAAAATTACTATTCCCACTCCAGTGAGTGCAACAGTAGGGAAAGTGTTGGGTAGCGTAGGGGTAAAAATTACTATTCCCACTCCAGTGAGTGCAACAGTAGGGAAAGTGTTGGATAGCGTAGGGGTAAAATTACTATTCCCACTCCAGTGAGTGCAACAGTAGGGAAAGTGTTGGATAGCGGAGGGGTAAAATTACTATTCCCACTCCAGTGAGTGCAACAGTAGGGAAAGTGTTGGATAGCGGAGGGGTAAAAATTACTATTCCCACTCCAGTGAGTGCAACAGTAGGGAAAGTGTTGGATAGCGTAGGGGTAAAAATTACTATTCCCACTCCAGTGAGTGCAACAGTAGGGAAAGTGTTGGGTAGCGTAGGGGTAAAATTACTATTCCCACTCCAGTGAGTGCAACAGTAGGGAAAGTGTTGGATAGCGTAGGGGTAAAAATTACTATTCCCACTCCAGTGAGTGCAACAGTAGGGAAAGTGTTGGATAGCGGAGGGGTAAAAATTACTATTCCCACTCCAGTGAGTGCAACAGTAGGGAAAGTGTTGGATAGCGGAGGGGTAAAAATTACTATTCCCACTCCAGTGAGTGCAACAGTAGGGAAAGTGTTGGATAGCGTAGGGGTAAAAATTACTATTCCCACTCCAGTGAGTGCAACAGTAGGGAAAGTGTTGGATAGAGTAGGGGTAAAAATTACTATTCCCACTCCAGTGAGTGCAACAGTTGGGAAAATTTAGGATCGTGTAGGGGTTAAATTAACATACTTATAAATGAATAAAAAAATAAATAAATAACATATTAATAATTATTTAACAAAATAATTATTAATAAATACCTATTAAATTAAATTAATATTTACTTAAATAACATTAAATTACTTCCCACCGTATTCCCTATAAACACACAACATGCTCTGATACTAAAACGCAAAATTTCCTTTAAACAAAATTACTATTTTCTAAACATTTAATACATATATTTAAAAATAATGAAAAAGCTTTAAAAATCATGTTAAACATACATATAAAATACATAACCCTAAAAAGAAAAATCGATATTATTCACAACTATATTTTTGCTAGCGATATTAATTACTTCGATATTACTTACTTAGATATTAAAAAAATCGATATTACTTACCTTAAAGTCGATATTCTGGTCAACGATATTCTTGACTTCGATATTCTGTCCCTACGATATTAAAAACTCGATATTAGTGTAGGCCGATATTTAGAATTCGATATTTTGACTGCGCACCCTATAAGGCATGGTTAAGAGGTATTGTTAAAAATCTAACAGTAAACTGGACCAGGGAAGAGAAAAAATACCTTAATGAAATAGAGGAGGAGATA
The DNA here is from genome assembly GCA_963921515.1 of Calotriton arnoldi. Taxonomy (NCBI): domain Eukaryota; kingdom Metazoa; phylum Chordata; class Amphibia; order Caudata; family Salamandridae; genus Calotriton; species Calotriton arnoldi. The sequence continues at coordinate 16,245 of CAWUFW010006798.1, read as the reverse complement.
GGCAAAGTGGAGAACCTATTAAAAGATAATAAAGGCTTGGAAAGATAAAGAAAGGAGTGGGTAGATAAGGTGGAAGGTTTACGCTTGAAGTTTACAACTAAGGGGCCGATTCTGATTCGGGCCGGAAATCTCTCCGACCGAGCCGGACCCGGAGAGATTTCCGACCGAATCGGACCCTAGCAGTCCGACCGAACGAGTACGATGCACACGCGTGCTATCGGACTCGTGTCGGTCGCACTCCCATTGAAGTCAATGGGAGCCGGTCGTACAACGCGTACGCGGGCTCCCATTGACTCAATGGGTGCGAGGCGAACAAGGGCGCCCCCTACAGCGGGTAAGCGTCCATGCGCATCGCAGCGTACATGCACAGGTAGGGGGGACCCATGGGTCCCCCCTGTATGCGACTCACGCGCCTACGCGTACAGGGGGATCCGACGCGGACCCCCAAAGTCCGGCTCCGACAGCTTTTTCGAGCCGGACGGCGCGAGTCGGTCGGACTGTGCTCGCGGCGCGCATCGTACTTACCCGGCCGGGAAACATCTCCATAGCGCGGTGCGAGTCGTGTCCATGCGAGTCGGTCGGAGCGTGTTGTAGCCGCGTTCGAGTCGGTCGGCGATTTCGCGGGTGCTTGCATCGTACTCGCTCGGCCGGACCCGCGTACGATTCGGTTGGGAAACAGGGCTCCGAATCGGATCCGGTGAATCCGATTCCGATTCGGAGCACTACCGGCCGAGATCGGAATCGGCCCCCTAATTGGAGGAGAAAGTAACTCAACAGTGGGAGGTGAGCAGATCCAGAGATATTATACAAGGGGAATGCTGTGGAAAGCTTCTGGCTTGGAAATCAAGGTTGGATAGAAATCAAAATTTTATAGGGAAGATTCTAGAAGAGGAGTCCGGGCTCATAGTGGAGGAGAGTGAAAAAATCAGAGCTGCATTTACTAAATTCTTTCAGAAGCTATATACAGGAGACCCAGAGGTAACCGAGCAAGAAATACAAGGTTGGCTCTTAAGTAAGCAGCTTCCTAAACTTACAGAAGCTCAAGCCCTCTATCTAGGACAATGGTAGTGAAATCCTGGACATTTTGAAAAAGCAAAAATTTGGGAAAACTGCAGGCCCAAATTCCCATCGAATTGTATTATGTATTACGGGAAGAGATTATCCCGGTGTGGGTCAAACTATTCAATTCTATCCTGATGAATGGGGGCCCAATCCCGATGTCATGGAATGAAGCAGTAATCTCCTTAATTTTGAAGCCAGGCAAGAACCCGACACACTGCCAATCATTTCGTCCAATATCATTACTTAACAATGATTATAAGATCTTTTCTGGGGTTCTTGTCACACGTTTGAATAAGGTAATGGGGCTGCTGATTCAGCAAGATCAAAAAGGTTTTCTCCCTGAGAGATATATGAATGAGCTTAACTTCTCCTTGATAGGTTCCATAGATTTAGCCATAAGGCAGAACGCCCCCCTCGCAATTGTCACGTTAGATGCTGCAAAAGCGTTTGATCGCGTCAATTGGAGGTATTGAAAGACTACATTAGAACATTTTGATTTTAGTGAAAATATGATAGACACTATTTTTTAAATTTATAAGCTCCAACAGCAAAGATTCTAGTTAATGATAGTTTGTCTCCCCCGGTGCGAATTGAGAGAGGTACAAGACAGGGTTGTCCTTTCTCCCCTGTATGATTTGATCATAGAGCCTTTTGCTCAAAGTTAGAGGTTAAATGGAGAGAATAAATCTTTTAAAATTGGGGCATACTCCAGGAAGATCTCGCTGTATGCGAACGACCTTATGGTCTATACCTCGGATGTAGTATCTACCCTACCACACCTTATGGCGGAAGTGAGGGAATTTGGTAAACTGACTGATATGCGTCAAACGAAGAAAAAACAGAAGTAATGATTTGGAACCAAGATAGTGGAGAAATAAAATGCGTGGAGGAATTGAGATATTTGGGGATTAAAATAATTAAAAGATCTTGGGAAGATAGCGGCTGTGAATCTGGAAAGAGTAGGAAATGAGATAGATGTATTATTAAAAAGATGGCAGAACCTTCCACTTACGATCTACGGCCGGATTAATTTGGTGAAAATGTCCATCTTGCCAAAACTCACCTTTCTCTTTGATAATATTCTGCTGCACTTTGAGAAAAAAAACACTCCTAAAGCTGCAGGGGAAGATTTCTTCTTTTATATGGGCAAGTAGAGGAATACGCCTCTCATGGAAAAAGCTAAGACGGGAAGCAGGATTGGGAGGCATGGGTCTCCCCGATCTTCAGATCTATTGTTGGGCGTTCCAACTTAAAAATAATAGAATGCTTCTACAACGACCCGATGAATCTCTAATAGGGATTATGTTTAAAACCATGCTAGTGGGCTTACCTGAGGAGGGCTTCTTCTATAAGTATGGGGCTCCAAATTTTTTTTATAAAGTCAGATTAAAATGCCTCCAGTCAGTGGCAAGAACTTGGTACGAGATAAGATCGATCCTAGGTGTACCTTATTACAGCAGACTGTCTCCCATTTGGGATTCTCCAGGTACCCGGAATGTCTATCAGATATCCTAGCAAAACCACTGAAACGGCCAGATGTTAGGCAGTGGGGTCAACTGGTAGATGACGGACAAAAGTTAACTTGGAGCTACTGGCATGACGACAGCCTCTACGACAACTTCAGCGAACAGATGCCGGACACCACCCCACGCTCCACCACCTCCGACAAAGAGCCGACCATCACCACCTGGAATCCTGCCACCGTCAAACACACCACCGTGACCATGAAGAACACCCACTCAGGAGCCCCCACGGACCCCTGCCCACCGCACATCTACCACAGGGCCGCCATCGCACCCGAACTAGGATGCACCATCAATGCCTCCTTCGAATCCGGCATCTTACCCGACGACTGGAAGCGGGCGGAGGTCAAACCTCTCCTCAAGAAGCCCACGGCCGACCCCACAGACCTGAAAAACTACCGGCCCATCTCTCTCCTCCCCTTCGCTGCCAAAATCACCGAGAGACTCGTAAACACCCAGCTGACCACCTTCATCGAAGAAAACTCAATCCTAGACACCTCCCAGTCCGGATTCCGCAGCAACCACAGCACTGAGACGGCCCTCCTCGCGGCCACCGACAACATCCGCAGGCTACTAGACCAGGGGCACACCGCAGCCCTCATCCTTCTAGACCTCTCTGCAGCTTTCGACACCATCTCACATCGCACCCTCGCAGCCAGACTCCATGACGCTGGGATACGAGGAACCGCCCTCTCCTGGATCCGATCCTTTTTCTCCGGCAGAACCCAGAGGATCAGACTCCCTCCCTTCCTCTCCGAACCCACACAGATCAACTGCGGAGTTCCCCAAGGATCATCGCTCAGCCCCACGCTCTTCAACATCTACATGGCCCCCCTCGCCGCCATCGTCAGACAACATGGGCTCAGCATAGTATCTTATGCCGATGAAACCCAGCTCATCCTCTCCCTCACGAAGAACCCCGAAGACACCACACTCTGTTTCCAGGAAGGAATGAGAGACGTAGCCGCCTGGATGAAAAGCAGCTGCCTGAAGCTCAACTCGGAGAAGACCGAGGTCCTCATCCTCGGACCCTCCACCTCCGCCTAGGACAACACCTGGTGGCCCTCCGCCCTTGGCAGTCCGCCCATCCCAACAGACCACGCACAGAACCTCGGCATCATCCTTGACTCCTCCCTCACCATGACCCGCCAGATCAACTCCATCGCCTCCACCAGCTTCAACTGCCTCCGGATCCTCCGCAAGACCTTCAAATGGATACCCCCAGAATGCAGAAAAACAGTCACCCACGCACTCATAACCAGCAGATTGGACTACGGCAACGCCCTCTACGCCGGAATCAACAGAACCCTCCTACACAGGCTACAGACCATCCAGAACGCTGCAGCCAGACTCGTCCTCGGAACCCCACGGCACGAACACATGACTCAACACCTTCGTAATCTCCACTGGCTCCCCGTCGAGAAGAGAGTTACCTTCAAACTGCTCACCCATGCCTACAAATCCCTCCACAACATCGGACCCAAATACCTCAACGAGAGAGTCTCTTTCCACGTACCCAAGAGGAACCTTCGCTCCGCAGACCTCGCCCTTGCAGAGACCCCCTGCATCCGCAGAACCAGAGCAGGAGGCAGAGCTTTCTCCTACGTCGCAGCCAAAGCCTGGAACGAGCTCCCAGTGAACATCAGACGCTCCCCCACCCTCCACACCTTCAGGAAGAACCTCAAGACCTGGCTCTTCGATTGAACCGGAGCTGCACTCCCCCCCCTCCCAGCACCTTGAGACCCTCACGGGTGAGTAGCGCGCTTTATAAATCCCCTGATTGATTGATTGATAAAAGGAGGCACAGATTCAAAGTGCAAGCGATGTGGCAGAGAGAGAGGCTGACGATGTGCACATGCTTGCCAACTGCTTAAAATTGGGATAATTCTAGTTAGCAGTGGGTAAGACCATTTCGCGCTCCGTGGGTGTCAACATAGAGGTAAGCCCAGAGTTAATTATGTTCGGGATATCCCAGCAGGGTAAAGATAAGTACGATCTGAAAGTAAACTGTCAGTATTTGATTTTTTACCTAATACTACTAGCAAGAAGAGAAATCTGTAAACTTTGGACTCAATTGGAGGCCCCCTCTTGGCAGGGTTGGAAGAACTCTGTGGGTTTTTTCAATGAAATGGATAAAAGTAGTCTCAGGTTTTGGAACCTGCTAAAATATTGAAGACCTCTCTGTCCAATGATTACACCCTCTCAATTCAGCAACTGGGAGGGCAGTGCAAATTTTGAAACAACCCAGTAAATCTGATTGATCCGTAGCCGATTCTGGCCACTCACGAAGGGCGCAACGACTGGTGCTGATCGGTGGTGACATGAGGACAATAAATAAGAAAAAATAAAAATAAAAAAGCTCTTGCACTATGGTGCAAGTGTGTCTGCCTTGGCGCTAGGCTGCACACTGAGTGCCAGTCCAATGAGAAAGCAGAAATGTTCCATATCTTTGTAAATATGGAGCATTTCTGCTCTCTCCTTCAAACAATGTCAATGCATTGTTTGAAAGTTTAGTAAATGTGCCCCTGTATGTTAAATTATGCATTGCTGAGTTAGTTTCAGATGCTCCTATCCACTCATTGGAGAGTACATGCCACTTTCTATTTTCTTGAGACTTCAAGCTTAATTTGTCCCACTTATAGAGTTTCAGACTAGAGCAAATCTTTTTTTGCCTGACTGAACCTCCATTTGGTTCTGCCTTTAGAGGATTTACTTGCTGACACCTGCTGCTTGATTTCCCCCTGACCCCATCTGACTCCCCAGCTTAGGGGCCGATTCCGATTCGGGCCGGAAAACGTACCGACCGACTCGGAGCCGGAATAAATACCGACCGACACGTACCCGTGCAGCCCGACCCGCAAAGTACGATGAGAAGCGTGCTAAATCCGACCGACTCGTACGGAACACAAGCCGAACGACCGAGCCGCGCGGAAAACAGCCATCCGGCCGGACAAGCACGCGACTCGAACCGACCGACACGCACCAGGAAGAATCCCGAACAAAACGTACCCGCGAACTCCTACCCGCCAAGTATGATGCAATGCGTGGAAAACACGACCGAGTCGCACGGGGCCCAAGCCGTACGACCGACACGCATACAAAACTGCGAGCCGAAGCAACCCAAAACACCGCGACCGACGCGTACGCAGCACAGAAAATAGCACAAACACAGCGTGAACGAATCTGAGAGGCTCGCACGAGACAACTGCAGGGTCCGACTCGGTCAGAAGAACATCTCCTACATGCACAAAAAGAACTAAGGAAAAAACACACAAAAAAAGGCCAAACAAGCAATTACAAAGCAAATAAATACTGGGGGGGGGAAACAGGGAACAAAGACACACCCACAACTCCACCCATATAAAGGACACAAATCCCTACCATGATCCTTTGCAAATTCAAATTACCTGCCAGCACTCAACACCAACAGACAGCAACCACACACACACTCACAGCTCATCCATCACACAAGCCACACACCAGCAGCACCTCAACAAATAGCACCCTCACATACACCCAGCAAAACACACACTCACACACCCTCACTTGCACACCCCCACACACATCACTCACCATCACCACTCATCACCATGCCCCCAAAGAAGAATCATAAGTTCCTAGAGAGTGAATTGGAAGTCCTGGTAGATGAGATCCTCAGGGTAGAGCCACAGCTGTTTGGTACATTGGTCCAACAGACACCCATGGCGCAGAAAACCAAGATGTGGGAGAGGATTGTTGACAGGGTCAACGCACAATCACCATGTTTGCGCACAAAGGGAGACATCCAGAACAGGTGGTATGACGTGCGCAGGAGGGTCAGGGAGCTGATGAAGAAGGACTACCTCTTGAGCCAACACACCGGCAGCGGCCCTCCTGCCAAACCAGTATACCTCAGGCCCTGGGAGGAGAAGGTGAGTGCCATCCTACCACCAGTGAGCGTATATGGACTAGAAAACATCCCAGAGCCTGGTGAGTACACAACAAATGTACACAATATTGTGCGACAATACACACACATCACTGTCAAGGGGAGAGTCAAACCATGCACCCTTAGCAAATACACACCAACCAAAACAGAATCATCCCAAAATGTGTATGTCAGTCAGATAAACACAATACATGTCATCTCATAGTGATATGTAACTGTGTCATCACATGTACAAACCCAACAACAAATAGAGCTAGGCAGTGGCACAAATCTAACCAACAAACACAGTCAGATATGTAGCCACCACTAGAACACCACCTCACAGGGAAGCTCACTGAAAGGAAGGAATTCTGTGTATGCTGGACAAGTCAGTGTAGCCAATAGCATCATGGGAGTCGTAGTCACAGATATTGCCCACCCTCACAATGCGCACATCAACACCACCATGAACCATGCCCACATCACAGGGAGTGGAAAACAACTGACAAGATGGCTGACACTGGCTACTGCTGTGGGGAGCACAAGGCCCTGCCGGAACTGTGCACCAACCAACAGCAGGACACCACTGACTGACATCCTGAAAGACAACTTGCACTCCCTGCAATAGAAGCACGTTCCATGGTGGGATATCTGGCTGGGTGGGAAGGAGGACTGACACCTCAGACCATATTAACAAGCAGCTTTTCACACACACCCCCTTAACACAAACTACACACAACTCACCTGGGAGAATGCATTGCCTCAAACACACAAATCAAATATCCCACAAAGAACCACAACCCTGGGTCATGGTGTGTGAAGCACAGGGACACACATGGGACTTGTAGCAAAACTAACCCCAGGATAACACTGTCAGCCATCTTGTCAGCACAGGCACACAACCCCACAGGGAAGCAGAGTCAAAAGGAAGGAAGCATGGGCATGCTGGGAAGGGGGTGGAGGCAAAAGCATGATGGGAGTGGTAGTCACAGCCCAACATCCCCCACCCACATGGCCCAGCAAGATCACACCCAAGCATGCACACCTCACAGGTAGTCAAAAGCCACATCAAAGATGTCTGACACTGGTGCAATGTTGTGGGAGCACAAGGCCCTGCTGGGAACTGGGCACCAACCAACAGCAGGACACCACTGTCAGCCATCTTGCCATTGCTGTCACACTCACACACAGTGAAGTACACTCAAAAGGAAGGAAGTATGGGCATGCTGGGAAGGGGGTGGAGGCAATAGCATGATGGGAGTGGTAGTCACAGATATTGCTCACCCTCACAATGCGCACATCAACACCACCATGAACCATGCCCACATCACAGGGAGTGGAAAACAACTGACAAGATGGCTGACACTGGCTACTGCTGTGGGAGCACAAGGCCCTGCTGGGAACTGTGCACCAACCAACAGCAGGACACCACTGACTGACATCCTGAAAGACAACTTGCACTCCCTGCAATAGAAGTACGTTCCATGGTGGGAAATCTGGCTGGGTGGGAAGGAGGACTGACACCTCAGACCATATTAACAAGCAGCTTTTCACACACACCCCCTTAACACAAACTACACACAACTCACCTGGGAGAATGCATTGCCTCAAACACACAAATCAAATATCCCACAAAGAACCACAACCCTGGGTCATGCTGTGTGAAGCACAGGGACACACATGGGACTTGTAGCAAAACTAACCCCAGGATAACACTGTCAGCCATCTTGTCAGCACAGGCACACAACCCCACAGGGAAGAAGAGTCAAAAGGAAGGAAGCATGGGCATGCTGGGAAGGGGGGTGGAGGCAAAAGCATGATGGGAGTGGTAGTCACAGCCCAACATCCCCCACCCACATGGCCCAGCAAGATCACACCCAAGCATTCACACCTCACAGGGAGTCAAAAGCCACATCAAAGATGTCTGACACTGGTGCAATGTTGTGGGGAGCACAAGGCCCTGCTGGGAACTGGGCACCAACCAACAGCAGGACACCACTGTCAGCCATCTTGCCATTGCTGTCACACTCACACACAGTGAAGTACACTCAAAAGGAAGGAAGCATGGGCATGCTGGGAAGGGGGTGTAGGCAATAGCATGATGGGAGTGGTAGTCACAGCTCAACATCCCCCACCCACATGGCCCAGCAAGCTCACACTGAACCATGCACACCTCACAGGGAGTGAAAGCCACTTCAAAGATGTCGGACAATGGTGCTCTGTTGTGGGAGCACAAGGCCCTGCTGGGTACTGGGCACCAACCTACAGCAGGACACCACTGTCAGCCATCTTGCCATTGCTGTCACACTCACACACAGTGAAGTACACTCAAAAGGAAGGAAGTATGGGCATGCTAGGAAGGGGGTGGAGGCAATAGCATGATGGGAGTGGTAGTCACAGATATTGCTCACCCTCACAACTGTCCCATCAACACCACCCTGAACCATGTGCACATCACAGGGAGTGGAAAAGAACTGACAAGATGGCTGACACTGGCTACTGCTGTGGGAGCACAAGGCCCTGCTGGGAACTGTGCAACAACCAACAGCAGGACACCACTGACTGACATCCTGAAAGACAACTTGCACTCCCTGCAATGGAAGCACGTTCCATGGTGGGATATCTGGCTGGGTGGGAAGGAGGACTCACAGCACTGACCATAGTCACCAGCAGCTCCACCCACACACACCCCTAACACAAACTCCACACAACTCACGTGGGAGAATGCATTGCCTCACACTCCAATCAAATATCCCACAAAGAACCACAACCCTGGGTCATGCTGTGTGAAGCAGAGGGACACACATGGGACTTGTAGTAAAATGAACCCCAGGATAACACTGTCAGCCATCTTGTCAGCACAGGCACACAACCCCACAGGGAAGCAGAGTAAAAAGGAAGGAAGTATGGCCATGCTGGGAAGGGGGGTGGAGGCAATAGCATGATGGGAGTGGCAGTCACAGATATTGGTCACCACCACAACTGTCCCATCAACACCACCCTGAACCATGCGCACATCACAGGGAGTGGAAAAGAACTGACAAGATGGCTGACACTGGGTACTGCCGTGGGGAGCACAAGGCCCTGCTGGGAACTGGGCACCACCAACAGCAGGACACCACTCACTGACATCCTGAGAGTCAACCTGAACCCACTGCAAGGGTGGCATGCTTCATGGTGGGATAACTGGGCTGGGGGAGAAGGAGGGCCGGATGTCAACCAAATACAACCCATGCAGACCATGTACACACCCCAACATTCAAATAGAAATGCTCAAAGTATGCAGGACAATGTGCTACACCAATATCAACCTCTGACTGTGACAACTCAGGACAATGCAATGTACAGGCCCGCATCCAGAGGCACAGTCACAACTGTCAGGTGTGTCAACCATTGATGCCTGCAGAAACATAACATACATTGTGTGTGTCTCCCAAAAACAGGTGATGATGGGGACACAGCAGCAGACGCTGAGGAGTCCCCGTCCCAGGCTCAAGAGGATACGGAGCTCACTGGTGTGGAACAGCCTCTGCCCTCCTCGGATGAAGAAGACCAACCTGGCACCTCCGGAGCAAGTCATCATGCAGCACCAGCAGGACCACCAGCTGCACCCCCTGCACCCACCCCTCCAACGACTGTCAACACACATACCACCCCTGCCGACATGGAAAGACCAAGGAGCACCACCACCACCAGCACAGGGACCCTGGACCAACGTGGGGCCATGGACACCAACACCACCAACAACCCCCAAGGGGGCCCATGGTCACCTGTGCGTGCCACCTCAGGTACTGCACATGTCGCCAGGGGTGGTGGGAGGGGTGGGAGACATAGGTCGCTGCTTGCAGAGGGGTCTGGACTGCATAATGACCCACAACTGGCACGCATAGCCGATGAGTACCAGTCCAGCACCGGAGAGCTCAGCCAGGTAGTGGGGCTCTTCAGGGACATTAAACAGCAGCAGGCTGCCCATCATGCCCGCTTGGACTCACACATGTCCCGCGTGGAGTCCAAGTGGGACACACTGCAAGAGATGACGGCGGTGCATAGGGACATATTACAATGCCTCCGCCAGTTGAGCAGCAACCAGTCAACACCTCCCTGTGTGCCCACAACATCTGGTGCTGAAACAACTGCAACTGCCACAGGGAGGGAGGATGACTCTGGCGGAGAGTCCCCTGCACCGCAGCAGCCTGCACTTGAGGGTCCCCCAAAGAAGAGGGGCCGTCCGAGGAGGGGAGCAAGTGAGAGGCCGATGGCCATGTGCAACCCCCAGGAAGCCAAAACCTGTTCTGGATAATCACCTTTGTGCGCAAACTGTTCACCCTGTTGACTGCAACACAACTCTCCCACATGACATGGGGAGCTCAAGTTGGACCAATGTCTCAGATGACTGTGGACTTTACTCTGGACATTTCTGCTACCAGGACTTCCAAATCATCTAGAAACTTTGGATTACAATCACAATGTACAGCACCCACCATCCTCTGCACTATACTCACACATGTATGTCAATAAACTCACTAATACACCATACTTGCCTCTGTTGTGATTCCTACGTTGTCTCTGAAGTGGCGATGATGATCTGGGAAATGACACTGTGCATGCTAACTGCTACAGCAAGTACAACACCGGCATGTGAGTCATGGCGACGTCACACATATGAGGGAGGCACACCACCAGGGCTACACAACACGTACACACCATGGCCATCTGACTCATCGCCTACACTGATGTTGCCAGGAAATACGTTGCATTGCACAGACCCAACACCTATTCACAGTCTGTGTTAACTAGCCCACTGGTGCAGTAAGCAAATGTCAGTCAGATGTGTGACCACAGACAACGCACATCACAAAGTGAAGCACAGGTTTATTACACATTTGCAACATGTTGTTACCACCACAGATGCAAGGTAATCCCACCTGGCAGCGGGCACACAGTCAACAAGTGTAGAAGGAAGGAAGTCCATGGGTGTGGTGCACATCACCTGTAGGGACACGACAGCTACCACCCTGGAAGTCGAATCACGGTGTCGGGGATCACAGTTGACCAAACGACTCTGAAAGTACCCTGTGAAGGACAGAAATGACACACAGTCAAAAGCACTGAAGAACAGGACAGAACTGCAATACTCATGCCCAATACATGTCACAAGATACCCACCCAGAACCAAGTTAGCATGTCAACACTGTAGGGGAGTACAGACTACCTGTAAGGACACATCGCTACACGCATACAGTCATGTAGCACATGGACACACTCAAACAGCACCAGAGCACCACCAACACATATCATGCAAACTCACATCAGTTACATGACATCTCTGGATACTTACATTCAGCTGAAGAAGTTGGTGATGAGCTGTGTGCGGACATCACCATCATCATCATCATCATCACTGGCATCGTGGTCCAGGCCAGGATCCTCCACAGGTGGCGGACGTTGGTCATCGTCATCCAGGATGAGAGGCAACTCCTTCCGCACTGCCAGGTTGTGTAGCATGCAGCAGACGATGACAATCTTGCACACCTTTGCCGGGAATATAGGAGGGACCCTCCTGTCTTGTCCAGGCAGCGGAAGCTGACTCTTCAGGAGACCAAATGTCCGCTCAATCACTCTCCTCGTCCGACCATGTGCCTCATTGTAGCGCATCTGGACTGGTGTCACAGGGTTCCTGAGGGGCGTCAGCAACCACGGCATGTTGGGATATCCGGAGTCACCTACATACAGACAATTGCACATTAGCTGAGTTGGAAAAGAGGGTGGAACACTACATTGCAGAACACACACAATGGTACAAAGTCAGTACACACCAACAAGCCAGGCACGCTGGTTCCGCATCTGTGACATCATCCTCGGGATGCGACTACTCCTCATCACGTAGGCATCGTGTGCAGAACCGGGGAAACGGGCACACACGTGTGAGATGGTCATATCTGCAAGACAGACCACCAGTGCATTGACCGAGTGGTAGTGCTTGCGGTTCCTGTATACCTCCTCCTGGGCGTGTGGTGGTACCAAAGCCACATGTGTCCCATCAATGGAGCCAATGACATGCAGCATCCTCCCCAGGGCATAGAAGTCACTCTTCACGTCAGTGAGTTGCTGGAGTCTAGGGAAATAGATGGACTGGTTCAGGTATATCAACATAGCCTCCAATACATCGCGGAGCACACGGCTGAACATGGTCTGTGACATCCCACCAGCAGTCGCCAGAGTGTGTTGAAAGGTACCGGTGGCAAAGAAGTGTAGGGCTGCCATCACCTTCACCTTGGGGGTCAGCGCTGTAGGGTACGGCCGGCCAGGTTGCAGGTGTGGTGCCAAGCGCACTGCCAAATCATCAATCAGCTGCCTGGTGAAGCGGTACCGTCGGATGCTGTCACGTTCCACCATCATTGCCAGGTCAGGGAATGGTCTATGGACAGCTGGTGCCCTGCAGTGCATAGGTGAAGAAAGAAAGATTGTCACTCACCCCACATATGTGGCATTGTACACACTCAATATCACACGATACATCATTATGAGGCACAAGTACATGATGTGTGCAGTTCCGTAAGGACATGTATGGCACATACATGGCCAACATCCAACATCACAGTTCAACAAGTGGCATCAATAAGTCCCAGGTTGTGCCATTGGGTATCATGAGGACGTGTCACATTTCCCATCTCCTGCTGCCACGTTACAAACACACCCCACAGTGACATGTGAGGACAGATGTGCCCCAGGCATCACAGCTCAACGACAGGTAGATTCCCAGGGACCCTGTATTGCCACATGGACACTGGCATGACATGGCGTATCATGTATACACCACAGCAAAACAACCATGACCCCCACAGGTAGTGGTCCCTGTTGCCTCGGCAGGACAGACATGGACGTCTGTGACACACACACGCACAACATCAAAGTCCATGCACAAACAACGTGGATGTGGAGACTGTCTCCCATTGTGCACATGAAATCCCAGACATTGTAAACACAACATGCACACAGACTGTGGAGGACCATCACTATTGTGCCAATGGGTCTCCCTGGGTTAAACATACCGTCCCACATGGGACTCAGGGGGCATGTGACATGACATACACATACACCACCGTGAAATGTGACCATGCCACATGCTCAGATATGAACAGTTGCACATCACAGTGGTCATGTACACGAAACACCAAGGATACTGTCCCCACGAACACATGCACAGCCTGGGGGTGGCTGCCCCAAGTGACACCCACAGAACAACATGTTCACCCCCATACACGGAATAGGTAATGCAGCCTTACATGCCTTAGGATACAGTTTGGACAGGCTGTGGTGTTGTAGGTGTGCCCCTCAAACCCTGGGAAGTATATGTGGCTGGCATATGTTCACCTGTGACAGGCATGGTGACATATGCCAGTGACATGTACAGGGACGCGTTGGACAGCAATGGACCGATCGGTGCGCACACATTGGCCATTGCATTCAATGTGTGCTGGTACGCGTTGTATTTGCAATACACGTTGGACAGCAATGGACCGATCGGTGCGCACACATTGGCCATTGCATTCAATGTGTGCGGGTACGCGTTGTATCCTAGGTGCGCGTTGAACAGCAATGGACCGATCGGTGTGCCCGGCCGGCCCATTGCATTCAATGTGTGCGGGTACGCGTTGTATCCTAGGTGCGCGTTGAACAGCAATGGACCGATCGGTGTGCCCGGCCGGCCCATTCCATTCAATGTGTGCGGGTACGCGTTGTATTCGTAATACGCGTTGGACAGCAATGGACCGATCGGTGTGCCCGCCCGGCCCATTGCATTCAATGTGTGCGGGTATGCGTTGTATCCTAGGTACGCGTTGAACAGCAATGGACCGATCGGTGTGCCCGGCCGGCCCATTGCATTCAATGTGTGCGGGTACGTGTTGTATCCTAGGTACGCGTTGGACAGCAATGGACCGATCGGTGTGCCCGGCCGGCCCATTGCATTCAATGTGTGCGGGTACGCGTTGTATTCGCAATACGCGTTGGACAGCAATGGACCGATCGGTGTGCCCGGCCGGCCCATTGCATTCAATGTGTGCGGGTACGCGTTGTATCCTAGGTACGTGTTGAACAGCAATGGACCGATCGGTGTGCCCGGCCGGCCCATTGCAGTCAATGTGTGCGGGTACGCGTTGTATCCTAGGTACGCGTTGAACAGCAATGGACCGATCGGTGTGCCCGGCCGGCCCATTGCATTCAATGTGTGCGGGTACGCGTTGTATCCTAGGTACGCGTTGAACAGCAATGGACCGATCGGTGTGCCCGGCCGGCCCATTGCATTCAATGTGTGCGGGTACGTGTTGTATTCGCAATACGCGTTGGACAGCAATGGACCGATCGGTGTGCCCGCCCGGCCCATTGCATTCAATGTGTGCGGGTACGCGTTGTATCCTAGGTACGCGTTGAACAGCAATGGACCGATCGGTGCGCACCCATTGGCTATGGCCTGGCCTGGCAACGGACGCGTTTTCAAATCTTGAACGAGTCTGATGCTGGAAATTCAGTTGGTCACCCACAACAATGTTGCAAATTCATGGGTGTCATGAAGTTGAACTTTTGAAGGATGCTGTGGGCGTGTGTAAGTGGTGCAATTCCATGGATTGGCCAGATTCAGAAGATGCTAACGACTTGGACCTATCACTTTGGACACATGGGACAGTAACTGCCTCTGCAGCACACATATAATGCTGGCTGTTCCCCTGAGAGCTCACTTGCCTGCACTACATGCTCCAGGACGACATCTGCCACCACCACTGCTGCTGTATCTGCACCCTCTGGACCCTGCAATGGCACGTACTGTGGAGAGAGCCCCAGCCTTCAGCACTGAGGAGAACCAGGCCCTGCTGGACAGCCTCCTTCCACAGTACAGCAAGCTGTATGGGAAAGCAGGGGAGCAGGTGAGTGTTCTGTCCACTGCCTTCCTAAATGTGCATGTTGTCTGACTAGCAAGGCTAACAGTCTGCACGCCACTGGCTAGCAGGCTCACTGAGTAGTTGTCACCCCCATAGTGTGTAGTTACATGCACTGGACAGGTATAGTGCAGTGACAGTGCATTTAAACAAGGTTTTACTTCCCAGGCAATGATACCATGTAGTAACTGCGGGCATACTGTCCATGGTCATCGTTGCACTGCCTGTGTACATCATGTGCCCCTGTAATTGAGACATGTATACACAACTGTGTAATGCACGGATATGTTGCATGTGTAGTAATAGCATTCTCACTTTGTCATCCTCACAGGTTGATGCCCACCAGAAGCAGAAGATATGGCTGACCATCGTCCGGGCAGTGAGATCCGTGGGGGACTACAAGCGCCGGATCCGCAACTGCCAGAAGAGGTGGCAGGACCTTCGGGGCTGGACCCGGAGGATCGCACGGGTCCAGCTGAACCTGTCGCCTCCTCGCAGGAGGGGCGGACACCGGACCCTGACCCCCACATGCTCAGGATCCTGGCGGTGGTCTTCCCTGATCTGGATGGGCAGCTGAAGGCCAGGGAGCAGCACGGAGGGGGGGGAGTCCATGACTGCATTGTGAACTCTGTCTGCCATGCTATGTGCCCTCCTCTGGCCTGGTTAAACTTCCACAGCACATCAGTCATGTGGTCCAGGACCCATGTCCTCAATTGTGCACTGCCCACTCCTCATCTGATACCCAGGTGTGGCCCTTGCAGTCAGGGAATTGTGTCACTTGGGTACTGTGTCCTTGCAGTTTGCTTGACTCAAGGTG